>JACSVZ010000004.1:83890149-84490149 GCA_014706295.1 Lycocorax pyrrhopterus obiensis
AGCCTGGGAAAGAGAAGGTATAGGAATATAATAAATGTCTACCAATACCAGACAAGAGGAAGAACAGAAAGAGCCAGGCTCCAGTTCATGCTACCCTGGGAACGGTCAAGAGTAAATGGCCACAAACAAAACACATAAAATTCTATTTCATCATAAGAAAAAATATTTTACTCTGAGACTGATTGAACATCAAAACAGATTGCCCACAAAGGCTGTGCAGTCCCCATCCCTAGACATATCAAAAAACTATCTGGAAATGGCCTTGGTCAACCAGCTCTAGTTGACTGCTTGGAGTAGGTGCATTGCACAAGAAAATCTCCAGAGGCTCCTTCCAACCTCAGCAGTTCTCTGATTCTGCATTTTATACAGTTATTACACTCTGAAGGGTAAGAAGCATAGAAAGTTTTTCAGCTCCAATGCTTCCAATGATGTTAAGTAAATTTACATTTGATGAGGATCTGGCTAGAGAGCTTTAGAGCATTAGATGGAACAATTCTCATATAAGCAAAACTGGCAAATAGCATAAGAAAATGAGACTGAGTCAAGAGACTGCTGACATTTAAAGCATGCTTCTCACAGCAAGCATTTGGGTTTTAAGGAAGGAAAAGTGAACTTGTGATTACCATTAATGGGAATGGTTGGAAAACATAAAAGAGTGTTTGAGAAAAGTGCATGCATGTGGAAAGATGTGAAGTAGAGATATCCAACACTCTCTAACTTAGCAGAAATGCAAAATATTTTAAAACAGATTGCATAATACATCCAGAGAAACAGTCAGAATGCTGAAGTAAGAAGCCAAAAGACAGTGAGGCTTTAATGATAAGAAGGATATGAGAGGGTCAGAGCCATTCATCTATTACGCTGTTGTTGGTTTTAATCTCTATTTCTAATTTGCCTTTCCTTTAACATTCATGGAAATAGCCAAATGTTCTGCTTCTCCCATTAAGGATCCTGAGATATCACAGGACTGCAGGAGAAATTCAGGGAATAATGCTAACTCAACATAAATTTAGCTGCTGTATATATTCAAAGGAGACAGCTTATTCCTTCCTGTATTCTTGCTGGCCTACGGGAGAAGATTATAAATCCCTCCTTCATTCATTTCCAAAGTTAGTATTGATATGAGACACTATGCAGCCAGCAAATCAGGAGCTAAAATCATTTAAAAGTTAAAGTGGTTCATTGACAATTCTCCATCATCTGTGTACTTCAAACAAGTGAATTACTTTATAAACTCTTCTAAAATCCTTTCTTCAGATTCAATCCTTTTTCTTTGTCAACTACATTAAAGTTTATTTCTAACTCTGAAACATATATATATATAATAAAGCAATTTAGAAAGTATTAGAACATAAATTTATTTTAGTCCTTCGACTTTGTTTCTCTTGATGAGCTGAGAATTTCAAGAGAATATAAAAACTCAACAAGATAAAAGGTGATGTCACTGGAGACAACAGTTTCCTTCCTTCTAGTCACTGAACCGTAAATAAAACATCATGACAATAATTTGGTTTTTTATAGTCTTGCTTCTATCTGCAGACAGGAAGAATGAGGTGAGACTGTTGGAATTAAATTAAGTTTTCTTCTTGCTTAAAATGAGTGAGGTCTATGTACTAAAGCACTGCCAACATAAACATAAACGCAAGCTACCTTAATTTGACTGTCTAAAAAACATTGTTACTGACAACAATGGTGCTTGACAGATACTAGTTGATATTTCTCCCAGCATAAATATCTCACTGAAATTTTTCATAAATCTTGCTATTTTTTTACTTTTTAAAGCAATAAGGTAGTTGAAAGCTCTGGGAAAGGTTTGATGCCATCTTTATAGTACAGCTAAAGGGAAAAAAATTCAATCTGTGGGGGCTTTTTAATATTTTTGTGTGCTCAAACTCTAAAATCACACAAATTCTAATAACAACTTACAGGAAATAGAAGTTTATGAAATATACTCCTTCTCAACAGCTTTAGGCAAATCTCATTTTTTCATTAGAAATAATATCTAAAATTTGACCTCTCAGTTCTTTTTCAACTTTACAGGGAAAAATTTGCTTTCTTTCATGGACTTTATACCTCATTAAGAAAGCCAGAAAAAACATCTGTTACTAATTATATATTTATTTGTATCACAGTAACAATGAAAGGCTCTCACACAGATCAGAGGTTCCATTGTACTTTATGCTGGAAAATGCATTCAAGGAGACAGTCTCTGCTTTCAAAGACTTTACAGACAAGGCAGACACATTCTTTCCTCTGAAGATTAGAGATGAGGCATTGTATCACAGAACAATCATTTCCTCTACATTATGCAAAAAGTCTTTAATAGAGACAAGAATTAAATGTAGATATTCTACTGATAACCTTAATTCTTTGATTGTCCCTTCATTTTCAAGTACAAAATACTCCCTGGATAGTGGGCCTAATCATAACGGCTACCAGGAAACTTTCTGGGCATACAAGTTTAATTCTTTTGTACCCGTTTAATCTATGATCAAAATAGGAAATCTCCCTCCTTAAACTGGAGAGACACAAAATGCATTTTAGAATTCTGATAATACATGTAAAAGCCTTATCTATTTCTTAATAATTCACAACATGTGTGTTTGGATTTATGCTTTGATAGGAATTAATGTTTGCACTATTTCTTCTGTGATAAACCCCTGTTTCACAAAATCTGTTATTGATTTCCTAATAGGCTGGATATCATTGCAAAATACCGATATAGGCTTTCCCTTCCTGTATACGAGATGCCTTCAGTATGCATGGAAATAATTAATAGATTACAAAAAGACTTTCCAAATTATCTATTGATCCTAGTGCAGTGCACAGTGGAAATGCAAAATTGATGAAAACTTGAGTGAAACTAAAAGAAAGAAGATCTAGAGCTTGAAATCTTTTTAAAACTCATAAAGTAAAATGAATAACAGCACGTTTTCTCCAACATGGCTGAATGTAAATATCTATGAATGTAAATTTCTATTACATCTATGAATGTACATTTCTCCAAAATGGCTGAATGTAAATATCTGAGCTATCATTAATATTAATTTGAGATCCTTTTTACCACCCCTACTGCATTAGCAGACCTGGGAAACAATTATGGAGGTAATCAATTGTTACACTTATCCAAAATCAAATGCAGTATACTCTGCCACCAAATGTTAGTTGGTCAGGGCCATGTCCAGACAAATTTTGAGTATTGCCAAGAAGGGTGATTCCACAGTCTCGCTCGACAAACTGTTCAAGAGTTCTGTCACTCTCACAGTAAAAAAATGGTTTTTCATGTTTAAGCAGGATTTTGTGTATTTCTGTTTGTGACCATAGCCTCTTGTAACTTTGTGGGACAGAACTGAATAGAGCCTGGCTCTGTCTTCTTCACACCCTCCCTTCAGATATTCATATGCAATGACAAGATTCACCCTTCTGAAAATGCCAGTCCTATTGTAAAGGCTGAGGAACAGGCAGTATTCAGTACCTCAGCTTTTCTGCGTCCTGTGACAGCAGATGCCCTGCCCCACTCAGCAACAGACACACCTTTTACCCTAGCCTTTTCTTTTGCTGTTTATGTCACCTAAAGAAGTGTGTGTTTGTGTATTTCTTCTCATTAGGTGTTTCTCCTGATTAATTTTTTCTCATATGTACGTTTAGTCTGAGAGTATTTCCTCTGCAGTGAAAACAAGCAATTAACCTATGATTTTTTTCCAGTATGGCCACAGTACCTTATAGGAAAAACACCCAGTATTACTACCCTTTCAGGATTCATTTGCAGCATTTTTGTATTTTTTATAAGTTCTAATTCTACCACTGATATTAAAAAGACTTCTCAAAACAAATCTCTTCAAGGCTGCTTGTTTTAATTTCTTCAAGGCTGCTTTCTCTGATTCATTCTGTGGGCCCAGAGATGAAGTCATGTTAGTAAGTTTGTTGAAACAAAGATGCCATGTTAAATTATATTTCTTCGGCTTTTTTGGCATGGCTGACTTCACTCAAAACTTTACCTTTTTCATTAAATTGTCCAGGTAAAATGAAGACATTCTGAAAACAGACTGCAGTTAGGCAGCAAATAATCATAGGCACACCTGTATTTTTTGACATAAAAAATGGATTTGTTTCACACTGTTACATCAAAAAAGTGCCTCTATTCCTTCCATTCAGTTGTTCTTTTTAGCACCCTAAAATGTGAATTTCATTATTTTGAAGTCTGTTAGAAGAAATTACTGAGACAAATGTGTTATATAAATATATATATATTTATATAGTTTGAATTTAATGCTTTAAAAATTAATGAGTCATAAGAGAAAGAGATATGTCAAAAAAACCCCAAACTTTAAATGAAGGCAATAAGGGGATGGAATGAAATCTACAAGAGAACATAAGTTTCATATGGAAATAATAGGAAGAAAAAGTAGAAACATTAACAGAGATCTCTAAGTTATTGATGTTAGAATAGGTGAGACTTTCAGAAGACAGCAGGAGTTATCCTAAGAAATCTGAATTTTTCCCTCAAAATTAATAGAAATATATCCTCCAGGGAAAAAGATAAGTTAGAAATACAAAGAATTTCATTAAGACTAGTTTTCCCCACCAATTAAATGTATAGCAAAATTATATTAGATTTAGAACATCTGCTTCATATTATTTTCTTCAAGTATGAAGAAGAGAGTGGAATTGGAGAGTGGATTCAGCTGGATGTGCACCTCCTTATGACTTAAATTTAGCCTTCTATTTTTTTTTTAACTAAAAAATCTCTCAAGATTTATATAGTTACTTCAAATTATCCTTCAACTATTATTGGTCATTGATTGTGGAGAATAAGGTAATGCAGGTTCCTGTGATCCCTTATTACCCATACCCTGGAATCACCATATTAACCTTGGTGAGACACTGGTATCACCATTATGGCCTGCCTAAACAGTAACATAGCCCAGTATTTTCTCTCCAAAAGCAGAAGGCACTATTTAGCAATCATACACAAGCCCCTTCCACTACCTGCCATCCACTATCATCATCTTCTCAGAATAAATTCTTGACAAAAGGTATTGTAGGGAGTTACACCCCTGATTTCACTGTCCAGTTATCAACATGTTGCCCAGGAACTTGATTCATCCATTTTTGAAACTGCTTGGGTATTTATCTCCACAAAACACCTGTGGGCAATACATGCCCATTAACTCACTAATCCCTCTGTAAGGGCAGCACTTCTTTTACTTCTTTTAAGCTCTTCATCCTGCTAGTTTCAGTGAGTGTATTCAAGTACTGGGGATTTGATGAATAACAACAGCCTTAACTTACTATCTTCATGACTTTGCCAATATTTATCATCTGCCCGGGCTTTTCTTCCCAAAATGGAAAGGCTCAGCCAGTTTGCCAGCAACACCAGGCTGTGTGGTGCAGTCAACACCCTGAGGGAAGGGATGGCACCCAGATGGACCTTGACAGGCTTGAGAGGTGGGTCTGTGCAAAACCTCGTGACAAGGCCAAGTGCCAAATTTCTGCACTTGCATTGGAGCAATCCCAAGCAGAAATACAGGCTGGAAAATGGATTGAGAGCAGCCCTGAAAAGAAAGAGAAAAATGTGGATATCTCATCCCCGGAAGTGTTCAAAGGCCAGGCTGGGTGGGACCTTGCCCAGTGGAAGGAGTCTCTGACCATTTCAGGGGGGTTGAAACAAAATTATATTTAAGGTCCTTTCCAATGGCAAATCATTCTATGATTCTATGACAACTTTAATCTTTCATTATTGAGACAATTTTTCATTCCCATAATCAATGAGAAGTTGATTTCTCTGCAATCATTATTGACTACATTACAGTCTTTTTGAGATGCAAGGGAAAAGAACTGTATCAAGTGCATCAATGTTTTTCAAAGAAAAAATGTTTGTTTCTGGTTTAGTCTCAATATGTTTCCTGATGATGCCAAATATTTTGTTTGTTCTTGAGAACAAAGTGCACACTGAGCTGATGATTTCAGAAACTGCCAGAGAGTCTGTGCGGTTTGGCCAAAATCTAGTAATATATTCTCTGAGAGGAAAACCAGGTTACAACTACCCTTCCCCCACCAGGTTCAGGAAAAAAAAAGGAAATTTTCCTCAAAGGAAAGTGAAAGAAATAAAAACTATTTATTTTAACAAACACACAGGAAAAGGATAATGATGCTAAATAATGAAATGAAATCTCTTGCTATAGAGAGAAACCTGGGAAGATTTCAGAGTCCTTCTGTAGGTGTGGTGTCTCTCCCCCTCGGAGCTGGTGGCGAGGGGCCCACCCCCCGGGCCTTGGGGAGGAAATTCTCCTGAATGTGTTCTGATGTTGTTGAAACAGTCTAGAAGAAAAGAAGGGAAAAACCAAAGTCCCAGGAAACAAAAGTTCAACTCTCCGTCTCACACCGAGAGGGGAAAAGGGAAAGAAAAAAAAAAAACCAGCTGGCTGAAGGAAAGTGAGCATGGTGCTCCCTCTGTGTTCCTGCAGCCAGAGAACGCAGACGAGTGTATCTCTGTGTCCTTGAGAAACTGTTTTGAAAAGTTCGTTTGGTTTTTTTTTTTTCCAAGCTCAGTTAAAGGCACAGGAAAAGGCACAAAATTACTTTTTGGCATAGAGCATGATAGGGGATACACATGATAGAGTCACCCCAAGACAGAGCCCAAGATATTCTTCCTGAATTTTAACTTCTACTTTCAAGTTCACCATTTTTAAAGTATGATTTAGGTTCCATTACCTCCTATTTACTCACATAAATTATCATCTTGCATTTCTTTACTCAATACTTGAGTTTAGTGATGTCCTTATAGGGCTTCTCACTATCAGTGTCACATTTAACTGCCTGAAAGACCTCAGTAACATATGCAAACTCGAATATTTGATTACACATTCCCTGTCTCAAGGTCATCTCTGAAAATATTGAATAAAAATGCACACATCACTGATCTATGGGATCCATATTCTACTTCCCGCTGAAAAGAGATCTAAAATTAAGCTGTGGCCTACCCTTCATCTTGCCATCCTATTAAGACATTATTTTTCTGCACACTCATAGCAACCAAATTTCTTACACGGCCTTTAAATAGAAGCTTCTTGAGGATTTTAATTTCCAAATCCACACACCATTATGTCTTCTGGCTCTCCTTTACCCACTTGTTTACTCATACTCTCATAGAACTTCATGTTTCCTGGCATCTAACACAATGAGATTACACCTGTGCTTCATCATGTTATTCCATTTTGTAGATCATCATTTTGTAAGGAATGGAAGTCAGACTCACCCTGTAGTTCCAGGATTTCCTTTTAAGTCCTTTTTTTGACAGATAAAAGTTACGCTCAGCAACCTGGCAGTCTTCTGATGGTGTGGATCTTTGTAGTAGATAGTTTACACAGGTCCACCACAAATTCAGGAATTCCCCACCTGAGTTCAAACTAATTGCTGAATGCAGTACAGTCCTAGTGAATTACCCACATTTATTTGACATCATGTCATCATTGGATAAAATATACAAAACCTCTCCTTCGGAAAAGCTGTATGGATTACATGTCAACTTGCTTTACTTTTTTTTTTTCCTAGCTCCTTTCATTTAGGAATTCATCACAGAGACATAAGTTTAGTACCTGTGGTGGAAAGCATTTTTGTTCACAAACATGCACTGAAGTTCATAAAGTCTCAAACAAGTTCGTGAGTCTAAAGAGATAAGTAGTATTAAGATCTCTTTTCAGTAGAGGAGGAAATGAACTAGGATTCACACTGTCATATTAAAATAACCAAATCTCTAAGTGAAAAGGAAGATTTATTCTCTAGGTATGCTTTAAAAGGAAGCAGCCGCTATCACTGCATGCTCAGTAACCTGTAAGTCTGAGGAAGCTTAGCAGATCATACCCCTCAAAGGAGGAAGGCAGTAGGTGCCTAGTTTTTGG
This sequence comes from Lycocorax pyrrhopterus obiensis, assembly GCA_014706295.1. Classification (NCBI taxonomy): domain Eukaryota; kingdom Metazoa; phylum Chordata; class Aves; order Passeriformes; family Paradisaeidae; genus Lycocorax; species Lycocorax pyrrhopterus. Next base: position 83,898,051 of record JACSVZ010000004.1, read on the forward strand.
ATCCCTGAGTTAGGGCTGAATTGCTGAACTACCAGGATTGAGATACTTCTGACAACTGCAGTAACAGTGATTTAAGCATCTGGACAACTTTAAGGTCAAGAACTGAAGTGCTTACAGATTACAGACCTGTCAAATATAAGAAAGAGCTCTGTGGGAGCTCTGGACCTCACAGGTTTAGACTAAGACTTCAAAATATGCTGCTCTTCCACTTCAAGTACTTAAATTCTTTCTGAGATTCTGCCTTTGGCAACTGTCAAAATTTGCTTTGAGTTTACCCAGCAATTACACCTTTTTGAAGTAACCAAGTAGTCGTGAAAAAATTAAAAATCCCAGAATAATTTATGCATTACTATCATAAAACTCAATGGGAATTATATTTGATGTTTTATACTGCTTAGCTATGCTTGCAATACAATACACAGTACAAATGTATAGTATTGACCTATACTGGCTATAATATCTGGTGCTCTGATAAAATACATATGACTATATCTCATGCTGTCTGTGTCAAAGGCATTCCTACAGTTTAAAATATAATTTTTTCCAATGTTAGCCTCTGCCTAAAGCCACTAGCAATATATATCTACTAGTCAAACAGTAAATACTTGTGCACTTGTTGCAGAATGTCTCGACTTTAACGTTAGCAAACTTGAAAATAAGTAAAATTCAAAAATGTTTTTCATAGTTTATATAATCTTAATATTTTAGTTTCCATTTCTCCCAAATCTAAGGTAAAATTTCTGTCTGTATGCTCCTCCTCTCCCTGTCTTTCAATTATTCCACCATACTTTGAAGTGTTCAAATCTGTTGACGATTCTCTAAACTGTCCTTAGCAAAGAAATCTCCTGGGAGTTCTGAGAGGTATTTTCTAGTGTATTCAAAGAAATTTGTGAGTCAGTTCTTCTCATTTGTTTTGAATTTTTTGGAAATCTTCAATGTAATGTTAAGAACTTTCCTATGTTTCTTTAAAAAAAACAGAAGCAGAAGGTTCCCAAATGGTATATTACATATGTATGACATGTATACTTATGTTGCATTTTATATGCATACACACTGTTTGTATGAGGAAGATATTTCCTTATATTTTCCCTTCTACACCCTTATTCAGTTGTTGTATGTGCTCTGATTTTAAAATCAGAATTGTCCAGTAACATAAATAACTCAGAAATATTTTCGGCTTTTTATCACAATAAGAACCTAATCTAATTAATCCATTTTAACCTGATTAACTTGGGTACTATTGCAGAATGAATGCATAAATGATAACATTGTAATTTAAACACATAATAATAGCAATTATTTTATTGCAAAAATTACTTATTAGCTCCTGCACTATAGCAAGGCTTCTGACATTTGTTAATGTTGTTACTCACCCACCTCAGAAGAACAAACCAAATAATCAGTTATAGTGTGTTCATTAATTCAAAGTATTATAGAAACTCTAAACTCTTATGCACATCAGAAGAACCCACCAATTATTTGGTGACACTTTGTTCATGAACTCAGAATAGCCACCTGTCACTGCCTAACTTTGTTACACAGGACATTTGCTTACAAAAGAACTCTAGCTTGAAAGTGAGCATCTATCACTTTAAATCCTTGTCTACTAAGACAAAAAGTGACAAATTCTTTTTTCTTCTTTTTTTTAGAAAACGAACCTTGATTAAATTAATAGCTGGCAAGCTATTAGTCTTTGAGTCCTAGGAACCATGACAATCGTCCAGTCTAGCCTCTGATATTCACTCACCATAGAAGTTTCTCCATTATAATCCTTATACGCCCGTACTTCCCTTTTTAGCTAGAACATCTCTTTTGTAAGACACTGGATTTATTTAAAGTTTTCAGGCAGTGAAAATCCACAACTTCCCTAGATAAGATTTTGAAAAGATTAATTACTCTTACTTTTAGAAATATGTACATTCCTTTTCAACCTTGAATTTATCTCACTTTACTTTGAAATAAGATCCCTGGATCTCATTATACCTTTGCAGCAAAATTAAAGAGCTGAATTCTGCAGTGTGCGTCTTCTTTGTGAATGTGCTCATAGATGGTGTTCAATAGGTTAACTGTATGTCACATGTATCCAGCGATATAGCTTCAAAATACGTACTCTACCCTACATTTTAATATCCAGGAATAATTTTATGATGATCATTTAAAATACTGCTAGATCAGCATGACCTTCATAAACCATTCAAATAGAGCACTTCTATATTCTTAAGGGAAACAATAACTTAATATTCATTTTTCGGCTTTGTTTGACACTGAATCCTGAAGTACTTGACCCTAAAATATTGACCCAGTTGTTATCTTCTTTCTTGTTGTATAGTTTTCATTCAATATATACTGACTGCCGTATGAAAGGACTGCATGAGCACACAGTTGACAAGACATTGGCACTAATTGTTATCACACAGAGTTGAGAAATGGAGAATTGGATTGACTTTCTATCTGAGTGAGACAGGAACAAATTCATCAGATTGTCCGTTATCTCCGTAACCGTCAAAGGAGCTACAGATTAGGTCAGGAGAAATCAAAGACATAGTGCTTTGCTTTCAGTATCTTTACATCCGTGTTCATACACTGGGAGAAAAACAGCTATTTTGCACAGTTTTTATGAGGAAAAATGATAGTTAAAAAGTAATATTTTAAAACAAGTATTGGTTTTTAGACAAATACAATGTTTATGCATATTCGCTTCTATATCTCTATTTATTGGCCTAGTTTATACTAAGTAATTTAACACAGCAGAGGAAGAGCAGTAAATCAAAACCAGGTGGTGATGCGACCCAGCATCAACACCCTGCATGGTCTGTGATTTCACTTCAGACTAGCTTTCATCTAGTCCCTGGACAAAACACCATCACCACATATATGTTATGAAGGATCAAACATGAGTTTGAACTTGTACTGTGATAAAGTGCACAACTAGAGCTCCCAATTTAATATCCTCTGTTGGACATCTGGTTTGTATGTAACAAAACCTCCTTTTGAACCAAAACAATGTGTAACAAGTGCAATTGATTGCAGGATTAACCTCAGATCTGGGCTACTGCTTCAAGTAAAAATGTTGGGGGTACATCCCTGGAATAACACCTGTTTAGATAACTGGTCAAGGACTAAGTGCCTCTAAAACAGGGAATTATGTGACTGTCTTGGGGTGACTCTATCATGTGTATCCCCTATCATGCTCTATGCCCAAAAAGTAATTTTGTGCCTTTTCTGTGCCTTTAAACTGAGCTTGGAAAAAAAAAAAAAAACCAAATGAACTTTTCAAAACAGTTTCTCAAGGACAGGGAGATTACACTCCTCTGCGTTCTCTGGCTGCAGGAGCAGGACGGAGCACCCTGCTTGCTTGCTTCAGCCAGCGGTTTCGGGGTTTTTTTTCCCTTCTTTTCCTGGCGTGAGACGGAAAGCTGAATTTTGTTTCCTGGGACTTTGGTGTTTTTTTCCCTTCTTCTTTTCTGGACTGTTCAACAACATCAGAACACATCGGGAGAATTTTTCCCCGAGGCCCGGGGGTTGGGCCCTCGCCGACCAGCTCCGAGGAGGAGAGAGACCACACCTACAGAAGGACTCTGAAATCTTCCCAGGTTTCTCCCTATAGCGAGAGATTTCATTTCATTATTTAGCATTATTATCCTTTTCCCGTGTGTTTGTTAAATAAATAGTTCTTATCTCATTCACTTTCCTTCGAGGAAAATATTTTCTTTTCCCGAACCCTGTGGGGGGGGGAAGGGTGGTTGTAACCCGGTTTCCTCTCAGAGGATATATTGCTAGATTTTGGCCAAACCGGCACAAATACAAATTGGCGTAGTCGGCAGGATTCGAAGGAAAGTGAAAAAAAAAAAAACTGTACTAATTACATCTTGGTTTGAATTTAACTACTTTGTGTAGGGGTAAAGTAGTTACAATGTTGGTTGAGTTCATAATGTCTCTCTGGCTGGATATACTCACGTTTTTTTGGTCCCTAGGCTTACTTGAGGTACTGGTGGTTTTTTTGGTCCCAAGGCCTGTTTGCCTATCCACAACTTGGTCTGATCCTGTGGCTGATAAAACACTTTTACAGAGCAGGGGCACAAATCCGGATTTCTATTTTGCTTTGCTCGGTGATAATGATTTATAAGAAGTTAACAGAGGTACAGGCAGTTGTTCAAAGTGTGTATGATACGTCGTTTCTCCATCCTAACCCCAGTCCTAGTTTCAGTAGCCTGTTTTGGGAGTTCATTGGTAATTGCACTCAGTTTGTTAGAAGAGGAGGAGATGCGGTTTCCCAGCCTTTCATCTCCCTCCCCTTTAAATTTGATACATTATCTTTTGAGAAGGTTCAGTTTCCCCTGGATGTTAAAGAGACCACCCTCCTGGTATTTAATCTGGTAGTCTTTCTCTATATGGTTTGCAGCCTGTCTAGAATAAGAGCTCAGATTTCCAGGGTGACTGAGGAGACACCTGTCCCAGAGGTGGAAAATCCTGAGTGGGGTGGAGAATGGGAGGATATGGGCCAAATCCTGAAGAAATTCTCTGACCCGATAATTTGCAATTACCCCCCTGAACTAATTCAGAAACCAGCTGAGGTGGGGAAATATCTGAAAGAGAAATACAATGACAATTCCAATGAGAAACAGCTCATCGCAATATGCTGGGCCTTAGCATACGCCTATCGCACAGTGCTAAGTACTGTAGAGCAGCAGATAAAGGCAGAGGGGCAGGAAGATAAACCAGCAGACACCCCAGTCACTCAGGCTGCAGCCAAACCAGAGGGAGACACTAAGCCATTGACAGTTGCTCCTGTCACGAGGAAAAAGCACACAACCAAAACTGATCGCCCAGTGAAAGATGATGATGATGCAGGGGAAGGAACCTCAAAACCACCAGCTGATTCAGGCACAGAAACCATTACTGAGTCCCTGTCCATAAAAGACCTTCACAGCCTAAGAAAGGACTACACCCGACGGCCCAATGAATCCATAATAAGTTGGATGGTCCGTATTTGGGATGCTGCAGGTGATGATGTAATGCTGGACGGCGCTGAAGCGAGGCATTTGGGATCCCTGTCACGTGATCCAGCTATTGACCAAAGGATGATAAGGGAGGCTGACTCTGCCAGCGTCTGGAGACGGCTCTTGAGTGGTGTGAGGGATAGGTATCTGTGTGCAGATGATCTCTATATGCAGCAAACCCAGTGGAAGACCATTGAACAAGGGATTCAATGCCTGAGAGAACTAGGGGTGGTAGAGGTTGTCTTCACAGATGACCCAGGATTGAGGAGTCCAGACCGGGCCAGAGTTGGTCCTTTCATGTGGCGAAAGCTCATACAGCTTGGGCCATCAGAATATAAGTCTGCTTTAGCACTGATGAAACCAGATTACGGTGCAAATGAGACCGTGCAGGATATGGCAACAAAGCTCCGAGCATATGCAGACTCTGTGCATGGCCCAACACATGCGAAAATCGCAGCTGTGGAAACACGTGTGCAGAATTTGGAAGATAAGATGGAGAAGAATTACCAGGACCTCAAGAAGGAGATCAAAGAGGGCTTTCTTCAAATCTCGGCAGTACAGATCCAAAATTCTGATACCCAACGAGGACGTTCCCTAGAGAGAAGGTACATCCCACGAAGTGAGCTGTGGAAATTCCTGTGTGACAGTGGAGAAGACACGAAGAAGTGGGGCGGACAGCCCACTTCTGCTCTGGCAGCACGAGTGCATGAATTAAAGGAGCGCAAGTCTCAGAAAGGAAATTTTACTAAAAAGAAAGTAGCTCCAGTTGCCCGTAGCCAATCTGCCGGAAATGATAGACAGGAGGATAACCAGAATTAGAGGGGCCCTGCCTCTAACCAGGTAGAGGCTAGGGAAAACCGTATTTTTTGGACTGTGTGGATTCGTTGGCCTGGTACATCAGAACCACAAAGATATGATGCTTTGGTTGACACTGGTGCGCAGTGTACAATAATCCCATCGCAACATGTGGGGGTAGAATCTGTTTCTATTACTGGTGTAACAGGTGGGTCACAAAATTTGACCCTAGTGGAAGCTGAGGTGAGCCTGACTGGAAATGAGTGGAAGAAACATTTCATTGTGACTGGCCCAGAGGCCCCGTGCATTTTGGGCATAGACTTCCTCCAAGGGGGGCATTTCAGAGACCCAAAGGGACTCAAGTGGGCTTTTGGAATAGCTGCTGTGGAGACAGAGGGCATCAGGCAATTGAATACCTTGCCTGGACTATCAGAGAACCCATCTGCAGTAGGCCTTCTGAAGGAGGAGGAACAAAGAGTACCAATTGCTACCTCGACAGTGCATCGCCGACAGTACCGGACAACTCGAGATGCTGTGATTCCCATCCACAAGATGATCCGTGACTTGGAGAGCCAAGGGGTGATCAGCAAAACCCACTCACCCTTCAACAGCCCCATCTGGCCTGTGCGCAAATCTGAAGGAGAATGGAGATTGACTGTGGACTATCGTGCCTTGAATGAAGTGACCCCACCACTGAGCGCTGCCGTGCCGGACATGTTGGAGCTTCAGTACGAGCTGGAGTCCAAGGCAGCGAAGTGGTACGCCACTATTGACATTGCCAACGCCTTCTTCTCCATTCCTTTGGCCCCAGAGTGCAGGCCTCAGTTTGCCTTCACCTGGAGGGGCGTGCAGTACACCTGGAACCGACTGCCCCAGGGGTGGAAGCACAGTCCCACCATCTGCCATGGACTAATCCAGACTGCACTGGAAAAGGGTGAGGCTCCAGAGCATCTGCAGTACATTGATGACATCATTGTGTGGGGGAACACCGCAGAAGAAGTGTTCGAGAAAGGAGAGAAAATCATCCAGATTCTCCTAGAAGCTGGTTTTGCCATCAAGAAGAGCAAAGTCAAGGGACCTGCTCGAGAGATCCAATTCCTGGGAGTGAAATGGCAAGATGGACGGCGTCAGATTCCCACTGAGGTCATCAACAAGATCACATCAATGTCTCCACCAACTAACAAGAAGGAAACACAAGCTTTCCTAGGTGTCATAGGCTTTTGGAGAATGCATATTCCTGAATATAGCCAGATTGTGAGTCCTCTCTACGTAGTTACCCGCAAGAAGAACAATTTCCACTGGGGCCCTGAACAGCAGCAAGCCTTTGCCCAGATCAAGCAGGAAATCGCTCACGCGGTAGCCCTTGGCCCAGTCCGGACAGGACCAGGAGTGAAGAACGTGCTCTACTCTGCAGCCGGGAGCCATGGCCTGTCCTGGAGCCTTTGGCAGAAGGTGTCTGGTGAGACTCGAGGTCGACCACTGGGATTCTGGAGCCGAAGCTACAGAGGATCTGAAGCCAACTACACCCCAACAGAGAAGGAAATCTTGGCAGCCTATGAAGGAATCCAAGCTGCCTCAGAGGTAATCGGCACTGAAGCGCAGCTCCTCCTGGCACCCCGGCTACCGGTGCTGGGGTGGATGTTCAAAGCAGAGGTTCCCTCTACCCACCATGCCACCAATGCCACATGGAGCAAATGGATTGCTCTCATCACACAGCGCGCCCGTATCGGAAAACTGAATCGCCCTGGGATTTTGGAAATAATCACAAATTGGCCCGAAGGTGAAAGCTTTGGTCTCAGTGACGATGAAGAACAAGAGCAAGTGACACGTGCTGAAGAAGCTCCACCGTACAACCAACTGTCAGCAGAAGACACATGCTACGCTCTTTTCACCGATGGTTCTTGTCGCATTGTAGGGATGAAACGAAAGTGGAAAGCAGCCGCATGGAGTCCCACACGACGGGTTGCAGAAGCTATTGAAGGAGAAGGTGGATCAAGCCAATTTGCCGAACTCAAAGCTGTTCAGCTAGCCCTAGACATTGCTGAAAGAGAGAAGTGGCCCAAGCTCTACCTCTACACTGATTCGTGGATGGTAGCCAATGCTCTGTGGGGATGGCTGGAAAAGTGGGAGAAGGCCAATTGGCAGCGTAGGGGAAAACCCATCTGGGCTGCTGAAGAGTGGAAAGACATTGCTGCCCGAGTGAAAAAGCTGCTTGTGAAAGTCCGCCATGTAGATGCTCATGTCCCCAAGAGTAGGGCTAATGAGGAACACCGAAACAATGAACAGGTAGATCAGGCTGCAAAGATAGAGGTGTCACAGATAGACTTAGATTGGAAACACAAGGGAGAGTTGTTCCTAGCTCGATGGGCCCATGATGCCTCAGGTCATCAAGGCAGAGATGCCACCTATAAGTGGGCACGAGACCGAGGGGTGGATCTAACCATGGACAGTATCTCCCAGGTGATCCATGACTGTGAGACATGCGCTGCGATCAAGCAAGCCAAGCGAGTGAAACCCCTATGGTATGGTGGGCGATGGTCCAAATACAAGTATGGGGAGGCCTGGCAGATTGATTACATCACACTGCCTCAAACACGCCAAGGCAAGCGCTACGTGCTCACAATGGTAGAAGCCACCACTGGATGGCTGGAGACCTACCCTGTGCCTCATGCTACTGCCCGAAACACCATCCTGGGCCTTGAAAAGCAAGTCCTTTGGAGGCATGGTACCCCTGAGAGAATTGAATCTGACAATGGGACTCACTTCAAGAACAGCCTTATAAACACCTGGGCTAGGGAACACGGCATTGAGTGGGTGTACCATATCCCTTACCATGCACCAGCAGCTGGGAAAGTGGAGCGATGCAATGGATTGTTGAAAACCACCTTGAAGGCCCTAGGTGGGGGAACTTTCAAAAATTGGGAACAGCATCTAGCAAAGGCCACCTGGTTAGTCAACACTCGGGGTTCCACCAATAGAGCTGGTCCAGCCCAATCTGAATCCCTGCACACAGTAGATGGAGATAAGGTTCCAGTAGTGCATGCCAGGGGACTGTTAGGAAAGACTGTTTGGGTTACCTCTGCCTCGAGCACAGACAAACCCATCCGTGGGGTTGTCTTTGCTCAGGGACCTGGTTGCACATGGTGGGTAATGCAGAGAGACGGAACAACACGTTGTGTACCACAGGGAGATCTGATTGTTGGGTGAAAACCACATGTAATGTGAAATGCCTGTACCTCTGCTTGCTGAGTGTCACTGTCACTGTTTGTACATAGCTGTATATATGTATTAATGTGTGTGTGTGTGTAGAGTTAGAATATATTAATTTGGGCATTGAGCCGATGATATGTGATAAGGGGTGGAATGTCTTGGGGTGACTCTATCATGTGTATCCCCTATCATGCTCTATGCCCAAAAAGTAATTTTGTGCCTTTTCTGTGCCTTTAAACTGAGCTTGGAAAAAAAAAAAAAACCAAATGAACTTTTCAAAACAGTTTCTCAAGGACAGGGAGATTACACTCCTCTGCGTTCTCTGGCTGCAGGAGCAGGACGGAGCACCCTGCTTGCTTGCTTCAGCCAGCGGTTTCGGGGTTTTTTTTTCCCTTCTTTTCCTGGCGTGAGACGGAAAGCTGAATTTTGTTTCCTGGGACTTTGGTGTTTTTTCCCTTCTTCTTTTCTGGACTGTTCAACAACATCAGAACACATCGGGAGAATTTTTCCCCGAGGCCCGGGGGTTGGGCCCTCGCCGACCAGCTCCGAGGAGGAGAGAGACCACACCTACAGAAGGACTCTGAAATCTTCCCAGGTTTCTCCCTATAGCGAGAGATTTCATTTCATTATTTAGCATTATTATCCTTTTCCCGTGTGTTTGTTAAATAAATAGTTCTTATCTCATTCACTTTCCTTCGAGGAAAATATTTTCTTTTCCCGAACCCTGTGGGGGGGGGAAGGGTGGTTGTAACCCGGTTTCCTCTCAGAGGATATATTGCTAGATTTTGGCCAAACCGGCACAACAAAGAATTGAGAAGATTAAGAGTGCCCTCTCAACATTAACCCAGGAGGCTGCAGTATAGTACACTGATGTACTCCTTTTTTCTGGGTCAGATGAGACTTCCATCATCCAATTAGATACTTAACTCATTTCACCTACACTGAAGAAACACGATACATTATAACGTACAATAGCCTCAGCAAGGAGATACTTTCCACGAGCCCCAGCTTCACAGTGTCATTTTTGGATCCACAGTAAACATTGATCGAGAGCCTGATGCCCTACCACTATTAGCTGCATCTTCCCATGATCCTAATGACCAGTCTGTCATGGTAAAGCATACTGCTTGTTACTTCACGTATTAAAAGAATGTAAAATTGTTGACATGGTTTACATGAAATATTTTGTCTCAGTACATTTTCTATTAAAACATCATATCTCAGTAAGTTCAGAGACATGCCATGTATTTTAATTCACCGTGGCTTTAGACCAAACTGGGTCATTATATTAGAGTTTAAAAAATCCAAAATCTGCATCATTCTCAGCTAATGTTTCAAAGCACGTGACAGCTCTGCAGAGCATAAATTTAACTAAGGCTTAAAAACTTTATCAAATGTGGATAGATTACTGAATAAGGACTGTAACAAGGTAAAATGAAAGGCAAGGTAAAATAAAAACTGAGCATCGAACAGAAAAAAGGTGCAATGGGATATTCCCATTACTTAATCCAATAAGACTCATTCACCCTAAAGATACTATTAAGTGACTGTTTACAATTTGTGCCTCAAAGAAAACGATCAGTAGAATTGCTCATGCTTAAAATGTAATTTGTGAAATGAAAAGGCTGTTAGGACATCCTTCCCTTCTTATTATTATTTGCTTGCAATTAATCAAGAGCAGACCATTCTATCCTTTTTCTTCAGTAAACCCTTTACCTGCCTGATATTTTTATTTGAGTTAATGGGGAGATGAAGGTGTATTGTTTGCTTGTTTGAGACAAGTGGCTTTGAGTTTCAGCAGATGTATACTTTAAGCAGTTTAGAACGCAAAACATTCACCTATTAATCTGAATAATAAAATTTTGTAGGAGTTCAGCAAAGGGCAAATATGTAAACATTTATTCAAAATCTTATGCCTAGATATATGACAAAATTATTTAACTGATCAAGATATTTAAATAAGAAAACCAGCCTCCTACATGGTATTTACCTGAATTATTCACTGTCATTCATCTTTAAATGCTGTATATATTAAGGATCTATCTACAGATGAAGAGCTATTATACTGAAACAGGATATTTGATTCACAAAGGTATTATATTTGCAATTTGTAAATAAGGAACTACTTTTTAAAGTTGTGATATACATTTCTCATTTGACAGCAAATTTTAAAAGTAATGTAAAAAAATGCATCAAGCTTCATCACTCTATTCCCCAAGCCCTGCCTCCCTCATCTTGCCATCTTTTGTTCAACCCACTAATCAATTTGTGTTGCAATGTTTGCATTTCTATTAAAAAACAAAACAAAACCAAGTCTCTTTCAATTATTTTCCAGCTGTACCTTAAACATTGTTTAGTTCTCATAGGGACAACAGACTCATAAACCTGATCTACTGTATCTGCTTGGGCCTACACATAACAATTCAGTATCAAGGACTTGTTACTCACCTATCACATTCAACTGTCCCAAATATCCTTAAAACACTCCATAAATAAGATCTGAATACAATCAGCTCTCCGCTGTCTCATGTATCAACTCTCCATTATCTAATGTAACGAGAGAACGAAGGTATCCTGAGCAGTGGAAAATCCCAGATGACAACAATGCTTCAGATCGACCACACAACCGATGGTATAGCAAGTGTGCCCAAATCGATGAAGTGAACTCCAGTCTACCAACGCTTTCAAACCCCAGTCCAGCTTCTTCCAAAAGGTGGCACATGCAGGCTCAGTCACACAGTTGCAGGCTTACCACTAGAACTTTTCAGGCATAGTAATTTGGGTCCATCAGTGTGCCTATACTAAATTGCTTTCCTGAAGCCCACTGGAATGGAAAATCCAGTACAAACATCTCAGAGCATGGCCTGTGTTAGAGCAAAGCCAGTGAGATCCCCATACCCAGCCTCGGTACAGCTCATTTTCTCTAACATGCACCTCAAAGTCCCAGGAACGTGACACGGGAATAATCAAACTGATCCTGCACCAGTCTGGCTCCTTTTCAAGTCCTGACTCTGACAGCAACCTAGAAAAGTGCTCTAGTGATACTAGAGACAGGGGCTTCAGGTTCATATAAAGATTTATGTAAAACTGTTTTCCAAAGCAGAAATACTAGAAAAAGAAAATAGCTCAAGCTTTGAAGTCAGCATTAGGATTCCAGAAAAGTGCTAGGGTTCTTAAAGCATAGACTAGTTGTGCTTTTTATGTGAAGATTCTTGAAGAATAATTTGAAAAAACCTGTTAAAATCTGTCCCTTACTCTCTGTTTTGACTGCATTACATGGAAAAAAAGCCTTTTTCAGATTATTAAGGGTTGACTTTTTCAGATAACAAAGTCAGAAGTATTTTGACAAAGGTGCTTTAAAGCTACTCTGTTTTGAAGAAAAGACTCAATGGTATTCAGAAAGGTGGTGTACTGTAAGAACACATTAATCACCTGTAAAAACAGCAACATCCATCCATAACAGCCATTAGCTCAAGCAGGATAACTGCATATTTTACTAAACAGAGAATAAAACAACAGAGATACGGCCAAGAACTTTAATTTACAGTATGATAGAAAATGCACTAAAAAATTAATTAATGATCAAGAGCCTGATATGCATTAACTGCTAAATTACCCTGACAGATTATGCCATGATGTTTAGAATCACCACCTGATAATACAGCAAGATAGATTTGGGTGATCGTAGATGATACAGCTGGGGTTTGGCACTTTGAAAGGCTGGGCTACAATGGCAGCTACGGAAGTTGAGCCTTAGCATGAGTCACTGCAGCAGAGGCAGTGCAGGGAACACAGCTGGATGAAGGTCTGACACCACACCAAGAACAGATTTTGAATGAGGTTTTAGAACAATTTTTTCAAGACAACAAGCAGCTTGCAACAGCTTGACGTTCATGGTGTTGATGTGTTTTGAAGGACAGGCTGCAGAGGGAAGCTGAGTAAATGAGACTTGAAACAGTCTTAAGGATACTTAAGCATTGGAACAGATTGTCCAGATAAGCTATGGAATCTCCACTTATGGAAGCTTTCAAGATGTGAGAGGGCAGCGCTCCAAGCAACGTGGTTTGGATCAAATTCTGACCATCCTTCCAGCAGGAGGAGGGTCAGAACTGTATGATATGCTACTATTCCTTCCACCCTGAATCAGACCGTGATCCCAGAAGTTAAAGGAAACCTGAAAAACAGCGTTCAGCAATTTACAACATGACGACTGAAAAGTAACACAATAAAAAGCACATCTGGTCAGGAGCTGGTACACAAAACAAGTTGCAGACACACCTATGAATAGAGAATATTCCAGCTCCCGGTTTTCCTAAGTCTACACAGGCAAAATCCTTCTCAACAGCTGATTTACTTGCTTGTCTGAAAGGCAGCTTCTTTTACGTCTTATTACATTCCCAATGTCATAGACTTCGAAAATAAAAAGATGACCTACACCACCACCTCTGAAAATTTGCCAACCTCTCCTTCTCTAAATGCTTACAGCATTTACCTTTACTTAGCTTGGCCACTTATCTTGAGGTCTAGGATGAATATCAGATCTCTTGCTCTAGTTGCACTGCTTAAAAGCTTTATCCTGAAACAGTTTGACATCCATCCCCCAAAAGGTACCTTTGCTTTTGCTTAAATGTGGGAGATAGTCGAAACATTTGAGATGTCTACTAAGACAGTATACGAGCAAAGCTGAAGTGGAGAACTTATAAATATCAGGTGATTTCTACCAAACCTGGTCTATGCAGTCATTCTTCAGTAACTATATGCACGTACCTGCTCGTGTCTGTTTATGTCATTTGGTCCTCAATGTCATTACTTGCAAATACATAACCATGATATCAAAAGGTTCAAGGATATCTGGAGCTTAGTGTCCTTACTACAGACCTTGTAGGAAAAGGTGTTTTGAAATAAGTAGTTAGAATTACTGCTCTCCTGTAGGCAGAGGACACATCTACCGTCCACCCTGTATAAAGGATTAAATCTTGTTCATCAAGCTGCATTAAAATCTTGAAGATTCAAAAATCTGGCATGTGCCAGAAAATACTTTCCCACACAGGAAAATTGACAGGTTTCCTTTTTTTCCCCCCACTGGATGGGAACTTCATTTAGATCAGCATAAGTAAGGGGGTTTTTACCACATTTAAGGAAAATGGTAATTTATAATCTGACCAGGAAATAGGTTTATCAATAACTGGGATATATCTTGCTACTGACAAAAATGGAAACACACAAAGTAATAGTGATTTGACTTTTTAATGCTCTCACATGGAACTACAAGGAGTAATGCGTGCAAATGCAATCATAAAGTACAACTGTTACTAAAATAAAAAAAATCTCATGCATTAAAAAAGCATATGAGCATTTATGGCAATAGCTGCACAAGAATTTACTTGAAAAACCACTTAGTTAGTCAGCTAAAGAACATTCCAAGGCAACTGTACATTCTGAAAAAGCTTCATAACATACTTCATTGTTGAGGCAAAACTTTTTTTGCAGTTCCTCTTGACAGGAAGAAGAAAGGTAGAAGCGTGTATGACAAAGTCTGAGGTTTCCTCTTCCCTAAATCCCACTGCACTCACTGCACACTTAAATGCGCTCAGTCACATTAACAAGAGCAAGCACTGAATATCGTGAACTGTAAAACTCACATGCACATTGGGTCACCTGCAGGGCAGATTCTAAATTTATCAGTTAACCAAATGGAAGAACAGCTGTGGCTCTGTATATGCAAAACCTCAGGGAGCTACTGAATGCAGGGCCTATTGAAGACACACCCTCCACTGCAGACCACCACTAAGACTTCTCCTTTTTCCAAGGTGAGCTGTGGCTCAGGCAAGCAAGATTTGTTCAGTGCAGGAGGAAACAGAGCTGGAGATGAAGCACTGCTCTGCAAATATGGAATGTGGCACTGAAATGAGGAACTGCAAGGAAAACAGAGGAGCGAGTCTCCAGAGGAACAGGCAGCTCTGGGGGCAGTGATTCCATGGAGACAGCGTCAGGCTGTGACCCTGACAGAGCCGTGTCTTCTACAGATCACACCTCTTCCCACAGAAGCAAACGGGCACTAACAGAAACTCCCACTGCAGTGGGAGTTTGAGTCAGCAAAATACTGACAGGATCCAACAATGAAAAAAAACCTTCCTTTATTTCTGTCCAATACCCCTCTGTTCTACAAGATAAGCCCCTTGCTACTGGAGAGACCATACATCCCTAATTCATTCATGGATTTACAAAAAAAACCTTAAAAGCAGTAAAGACATTTAGCATTTCACATAGTCACAAACCAGTACGGACAAATGCCAACATACTTTTCTAGGCAATCTGAGTACACCTGTAATGCTTAAAGCATTTCATATGATCATGGAACACAAATACCCTATTTTAAACATTACCACAAATTTGCTGGATTTTTTTTGTAACCTCATAAGCATTCTGTAAAAAGGCAATCCAGGCAAAGAGGAAAATCAGAACGGAAGTAAAATAAGGTGCAATGGAAGCGAAATAAGAGAACATAGAAAGACAGAATAAAGCACAGGCAGTAAAATGTTGATTATTGAAGGGCCAAATTAAAAACAGAATTGGTTAGCCTTGTTCCTCACCAGGAGACATGCACAGTCATCTATAAAAAATTTAATCTTACCAAGCCCAGTTGAGGCCCATAGAATATCAAATGGACACCAAACTAGTTACAGGGCTTATCTACACAGGGAATTATTTAATACAAGTATAGAATGCACAAAAAGATTCTTATCTTGCAATCACTTTGTAATAAGTACTTCTGATATGGACCAATATGAGATTACACTCTGCTATAATTGTGGGATTTATCTGAGAAACTCTTAATTCAGATACTTGAGCAGCAGGAAAACTATCATGCACATAAGACAATGTTTAATATCTTTTATCAATCCCTTCAATGAAAAATCCATGTATTTCCCAGCTGACTTTTATTAAGATGAATAACACAGTGGGCAAATTAACAGGAAATAGATAAGAGGTTCTCATTTATTTGAAAGAAAGTTTCCTTGCAAGTTAATTACTTTTTTTGAAGTACCTCACATGTCTAGAGCACACATTATTTCTGAAAATTGGTCTTACATATAAACAAAAGAGTAATTAGACCAAAAGTTTGATGAGAGTTATGTGGGAGACTAATACCTCAACTAAGTCACAGCAGCTTGTTATGAAACAGGATTAAATACGTAAAACAGCAGAGAGGAAAGTAAATGCAGCTGGAGATTTTGCCTTATTATTACAAAAACCTCTTCTCCACATTCTTTCCACAAGACACATTCAGGCAGAATTCTGCAATGGTTATGAACATCTATTAAAAAACTTGAAAGGGGAACAGTCTCAAATAAGTATTGCTTTTTTAAAGAGACACATAAACACGCAGTACTAGATGATTTCTTATTTAATCAAATATATCTAAGTCTATGTTTATAATTTTAGCTCCTCTTTTATTTCCTGTTCTTGCTGAAGAGAAAAAGAAAGAAATACTAAATTTCCTTACATTTTTAAAGTGCAGCAGTCCCATAAAGCTTATCTTCAGGAATAATGATTTCCCATTTTCTCTCATAACAACTTCTCAACTCTATTTATTTAGCTTGAAAGTATTTTTCATCTGACTTTTTGATTCAGCGTACCAGCCTTGCAAATGATACATCACAATCGTTTAACCACTTTGTGGCTTGGAACTTTTAAGTTTCCTGGGGAGAAAAGTATGGCATGTAAGGTTTTCCTGGTATCTAGGGTCACAATCTTACAAGCTTCACCCCTTGCAAACAGGCATCAGTTTTTACTAAGACATATCATAACATGTTAATTTTGAAATCAAAGTTTAGCAAACACAACAGGTGGGAGACCAGAAGACAACTCATTTTCTGGCATTCACTAGTCCTTCAAATTTTATAAGTTTTGCAGCCGTGCAATTCTGTTCCTCTCATCTGTCAGTAAACAAGCATATAAGCCTTACAATTCACTTTGCACCTTTAGTGACAGGCAATCTGTTTTAATAGCAAATAGATCATATATTTAACCAGAGATGGAAAATCAGGTACCACAAAGAAAACTGTTGCAAAAAACCGTGACAAAAGAGCCCATGTGAACTACCATATCTCATGTAAGATGCATCAAAGAAAGGTAGGTCATCACTTTCATCCCTTACTAAAAGCTTTTCCCCTGTAGTAAGCTGTGTCATTCATGAAAGTCACATGAGCTCCTGTAATTTAATTTTTAGAACTGAAAACACTGTAGTTTCAAATATAACATACTGCTCTGAGATGTTATTAAGACACTAAGAAAGAAAAGTAATCTCTCAGAATTAGAAGCATCTATCTTTTTTCCTTTAAGCAAGGCACATTTTCATGATTCATTTAAATCAGCTTGAGCCAGTACTGCCACAGGTAGAAGCATTTTGCAGGCCAAAACCTCTTTTACATATTTTTGTCCCTCCTCAAAAAAGTTTTGATGTTCCTTCAGCTGTGTGGTAAAACGAACCAACATGCTCATACACCTGGAAAGGGAAAAAAAGAATCCAGTAGGGGCTATTACAGAAGACAGGATGGTACAGCCAGGGGAGAAAGTGGTCCCTTCGGTGACATGACATGGGCTTCGGACAGGCTGAGCTAGTGGTGGGGCTCCATGCTCAGAAATAATATGAAATTGTACTGCCACTTCAAGTAAATTATTTTTTTCCTCAACTTCAAGAGTTTTACCTCCAAAACCACTGAGAAGCAGAACTTATGACTGCACACTGTATTTATGCATCTATTAACAAAATCTTAAGAAATGATCTCAGAGAATATTACCAGAATAATGTCACAAGCAAGTAATGAAAACTCAGCAGCGTAAGTCAAGACCTGTTTCTCTAAATTATGATGATCCTAAAAGTTTACGAATGGCAAAGAGTAAAGTGAGCATTCAAGATTGGAAAGCAAAAACACCACTTCTTCCCCCTTCATAAAAAAGATGAGTTACTGTTCTTGAACAGACGTTTTGCCACGACAGAGCCACCTCCTACAGCAAAAGTATCTTCCATCTCCTAAGACTGCCCCTATCCAGTACACTCACAGGAATTAAACTTCTGATGCCAGTTTAAATAAATGAAACAATTTACAGGGGAACAAACAGACTAAGTAGCCAGATCCCTTTTTCTCTTGCCAAGTTCCACAAGCTGGATACCCTGAAGACACACAGTGCCTGCTGAACCCGTTCAACAAGTTAAAAAAAAATTAAGCAAGCAAAAAAGAAAGTCTACATTTTTCAAAGGCTTTTGTTTTGAGAAAACTGTACCAAGCACTGCATAAAGCCTCAAATGAATTCCAAAATATTTTGAAATCGATTTTATGTAGGAATGTGTTCAGGAAAGGTAGGAAACAAATTGCTGAAAGGATGGCATGCAAAAGTACTACGAGATGAAAACAGAGAAGAATATGATCAGGAAAAGAGAAAAACTCCATAGAAGAAGCACTAACAATAGTAATATGACTGAAGTGCAGAGATGATCATCAAGGTGATCGTATGATTTACTTTCTACATACACTGAGGAGCCTCAAACTTTCCATGAGCCTGGGTATCTAATTCATTTGGTTCCCCTTACGAGGCTGACCTCCCACCACTGCTCCCTGTAAGATGGGATCTGCAAAATCCACTGAAGAAGAATCCAAGTTCTCCTTGCAGAGTTGGAAGCTGAGGGTTTCTGCTGCTCTGGATGCCTTTCTATCATCTCCTCCTTCCCCCTTCCAGAGCTGACCTACAGAAAGGGACTTGGCATTCTGGAGGGGATTAGGGGCCCTTTCTCCGGCACGTACCAGAGCTGGATCTCTGTCTTCCGCAATAATCTGATTCCTTCTCTGGGTCAGTCAAGCAAGCCGGCATCTGGGAAATCCTATCCTTCCTTATAGTAAGGGAATGTCAAGACTAATGTTGTGAAATTTAGACAGTACTTTTACAATATAAGGACTTCTGCAAGAAATGAAGTTTAAGGTATTTTGTTTTCCCTTTTTCCTCTCTCCTGTCCTCTCAGGCACTCAACTCTTACCCCTGCAAGACATTTGACACCTTTCTCAATTACACCAAAGCACCACTTGCAGAGCAGTTCTGGACACTGGTCAGATCCAGCAGCTCCCCCTCCAGCAGGCAGCTGCAGCAACTCAGCCAGCACAACCCCCGGGGCAGGGCACTGCAGCGGCACGAAGCTGCCAGCAGCAAGGGAGGTGGAAACAGTGAACTGGCATCGCCAGGAGAGCTCTGTGTCTCCACGAGGGCTTAGGGAAATTAGAATTGACACACCTGACGTCTGTCATAACTCTGTACCCTATGGGCAGGGATGCCAACTGAGATGAATACAGAAGTTCAAACAGAAGTTTTGTTTCAAAACATACTAATCTCTGGGCTGCTCTCACTCAGCAGATCATACTGACATAATGGCCTCTCCTGCTCCAGAGTCATCTTCCTGACACGGAGGCTGGAACTTTTAGGGACATTCTCTCAGGATGCAGTCCAGGATTACAGTTAAACCAACCCAAAAGCTAGCTGGTGACAGAAGTAGGCATCCCATTCCTCCTGTGTACTTTATACTCCTTCTGCACCACCAGTGACAATATCTGATGCTGATGTGGACCAGGGAGATTAAAAAAATATAACCCAGAATGATTCTGGTTTTGCCTTTTTTTTTGCTGGTTTACCATGCTGAGCTGACCAACCACAAGGAAAAAGAGCATGACTGCAGGCACACAGGAAGCACCAGAAGCAGGATCACCCTGCTCAGGCAGCTGCTATCCAGCAGATCTCCCTATATGTAAGATCTACACCATGAGCACTGTGTTCCTGCCAGCTTAACCTGCTCTCTGACTACACTGCTGTCAAAAGCAAGCCCATCCTCCTGACCTGACTGCAGGAGCAATCAAAGCAGAAGACCATGCATATCACACCTTTTGGCAGATACATGCTCAGGCCAACTACAAATGCATAGATGAGAATGCTGTTTCACACCAGATTTGGGTTTACTGCATCAACAGTGGGCCATGCTGGGTATACTCTCTTACCCTCCCCACACACCAAAAAAAACCCCAGTGCTCAGGCACAACCATGGATATAAAAGAAACATGCACAAGTGAAAAATACACCTTTTTTTTTTTCTCCCCAGTCTGATCACCTCCAATAGCTTGAATGCTACTTCTTGCAGTAAAAACACATGAATATAGAAAATGATCAGCAGCAGAGGTCTTGATCACTTAATCTAAGGGATTCATCATGTCTTTGGAGAAAATTTGAGACAATTTTTTCAAGCAATTTTACAACTTTGGAAATCAACAAATGAAGTTATGTATGGGTAAGCACGAACACGATGGTCCAGTCTAGAGGGCCTCTAAGTATTTGGAGGTATTTTAAGCTTCTTCCCCCTTGGCCAATGGAGTCAGAATCTGGAAAAGGGAGAACAAGTGGAGTGGGGTGAAATAAGGTAAAAAAATATTCAAAAATCTGATGAGTTACTTTATGTGGAGTACAGTAATTGGCAGGAGGTATAAGAAGTAAAAGAGGAAGACATTTTGAAGCAAGCACCTGACTGAAGTGCAGGCAGCAAGTCTGAGTTTGCATTTGGTGGTGGCACTGAGCCTGGCTCTCTATTCCAACAGAGCCACCTGCTCTCTGCAGGATGTGACGATCCAGTAAAGTGCTGTTTGTGATTACAGATACAGGTACACATAAAGGTGTTATTAGCTTGTATGTGCAGCAAAAGAGGCACAAAAAGACACCATACCAAGAACTTCTGCTGTATTGTGAGGCAGTCAAGACTTTGAAACACAGGATGAGCATCTCTCTTTCCCTTTCCTCAGATAGCTATGGATGGTAAACTAACTTAAAGAATCATATTTCTGCTGTAACTATTATGTGTATTAACCAAGCACACATAAATAAGGCAAAACACTTATGAATGACAGATTTTTCTGGGTTTTGCTACCATCTTTCTGGGCTTTGCTATACAGTGTCAGGTGTGAACTGTAAAGACTATGCACAAGTTACAAGCTTCTGCACAAAAGGGTGCTAACACTTGAAAGAATCTCAAAAGTAGCAATTCTAGTAACTAAATATGTATTCAATGCAAAGTTAAAACTGGTACTGCTGTCACATGCCACTCCAGAATACTGAACTCAGTAAAACTCAATTCAGAAAAAGAAGGTGCATACTCAAGAAATCATCATTGTGATCCCTTCAACTAACACCTATGCTCATTCTACCTTCATATTATACACAGCTGATAGCTATATGTTCTACAGAATAAAAGAATGGGTTTTCTCCAGACAAAATCCTTTTATACTCATTTCTGTCTTACACTGTCATTTACTTCCTCACTAAACTAAACTCATTGATCATGTTTCTGCTGACAGATCTCATGGCAAGGCATGCTGAGATACAATCTTTACTTTGCAGTGTGAAATGGTACCTGGTCTTACATACACAAGACCCTTATTTCTTCAACTGCATAACAAAAGAAGGAATTACATAGACCCCCCAAAAGCAGTCTTAAAGGATGGCAAATTATGCCATTTCGCTGTCACACCAAAGAGCTGTGCCCACCACAGCACTGTCAGGTCCAGAAAGGCAGCAAGATGGCATAACTAGGCATCTGAGCTCTTTATCTTTTTGTTCTTAGAAAATGGAATTTTGCCAAATTGAATGCCTGAAGGAGATGGAACACCATTAGACAGCTTTAATTCTGAGTTGAGAAAATGTTTTCCATTGCAAAATAATAATTTCAATTGCAAAAGTTGTTATGCTTAAAAGGTCCAAAAGTACTATTTAAGTGCAAGAGCTAAAACCTGAATAAAAATTCAGGTGATTTGAAATTTGTACCCCATATCTGAGAATTCTAGAAGACACAATGAGTACCCATGAACACTACAAAACATTGAAGTAATATTTTTGGAATGTGGGGGGATGCAGGAAAAAAACCACATCCCCAGGACAACTACAACTACCACGTTAGCTATACCTCTGTGAACAATGATTGAAGAAATAAGCACCTGTACAGTCATCTTTATGGGTCAGAATACGTAGCTAAAAAACACAGCATCAGGATCTCATTCAGTTTCTTAATCTGGAGTATAGTCTTCTAGGAATTACCATGGAGAACAACGGGGAAGAGGATTCAAAAGTAGAAGTCCAATTTACAGTGGCTCTAGGTGACCCCTAGACAAGCTTTCCTGTGTGGCTGGAAGTCTCCTAACACAGGCATTGCATTTCAGAAAATTGAAGAAGACAAGCAGAACAACGTCCCCATGTCTTCAATTCCACTCATTAGTGTGCTTCAAAAAACCTTAATTTCTCAGCTAACTCAAAGGAAACAGTGCTCAGTTTTCCACTTACTTTTCTAACCCCTATCTTCCACAAATATAAGACTTTTTACTTCAGAAGACAAGATTCTGTCTTTTGAATTGTTACTGCTCTTTGGGACCAGACCATGTCATTGGTGTCTCAGACATCCTGCATCAGATGGGCTAATAGGATAATTGATGATACTAACTTTCAACTTCTGAAGCAATGCCAATTTAAAATAAGACTTCCCCACTACTCATTCCCAGTCTTACCCTTTCTTGCCTCAGAGCAAGCAGGACCCGTGTGTGTGCATCCACTGATGAATTAGAATCAGAAACTGATCCACTTTAAAAACAAACAACAAAACAACAAAAAAAACCCCCAAGACCAAAAATATATGCATTATTTTTCCTAGACAGACTATTCCCTTGAGTTTACAGCCTAGCCCTCCAAATCTTAAACATGTATAATTGCTATTTGTGTTACTGTAAAACCATAAGCTGAAGAACAGAGCTCATTTGTTAGACAAATTTGACAGCTTTCTTCTCTCTTTGTAAAAATGCATTACATTAAGTAAAGATCACAGCACAATACTTCAAAAGATAAGCTATCCTGTCAGAAGGCAATTCACAACACTTATTTCCAGAAAAATATGTCATACAGAAACGTAGTCTGAAAGTAAAAGTATGTCTGAGCAGTATGCATTAAAAAGAAAACCAAAAAGGTGAACCTGAATGTTCCTTGTCCATCAAAAGTTTGTCACTCAATCATATGCTAGCAACACAAACCATTAGCAAGGGCTACTTCTTCATTTAAGGACAAAACTTTTTCATTTCTGATACAGCCAGGAGGAAGAAAAGTGGTTCTACTGGAAGCGTATGTTTTGAATTTTAATTTCCTGTTAAAAATTAAAAAATTAATGTAGACAACTCACTGGATCCAGAAGACAATACAACTTTTCATATATTGCATTATTTCTCATGACATTACTGTGTAATCATAATAAGATTCGTTAAATTTCAGAGATTCAGTGTTATTTTCTTTTAAGCTACATTACACAAACGCATGGAAGCACAAAATGCCAATGCTGCTCAGACATCAGTAAGTATCTATACACGGAAAAACATAAATCTATGGAACAGAAGTATATCATAAGGCTAAATTTTCAGTAGTCTCTGAAGCTTACATTCCTTTGACTTTTAATAGGATTTAGGTTGACAAGCATCTTATGCTACCGAAATCTTACCAATAACCTTTCAGATATGATACATCTCCAAAAATATGTTTTAGGTTAGAATCTGCCAAAGTCTCTCCTGTGGAAGGGGATAATGGATAATTTAGTATTATTCTTCCATCCGTTACCCAATAGTTAAAAGCAAAAACACTTTAAAGAAGTGTGGTAGACTTACATTACTAATGTAAGCTCTTCATGTGATTTTATAATAATCTTTTAACCCAAAACGAAGTCAAATAATAGAAAACTAAGACACACTGAGACAAAGTAAATCTGCAATAAAGAGCTACTGTTAATACTTTATTTTACTTCCTCTCACCATAGTTTACTTAACAACAAATTTACACTTCACCAAAATAAACATTAGGAAGTTCTTTTTCTGAAACCCACAATGAAACTGCAGGTATTGTACCTTACAAAGAAAAATGCTACCAAAAAAAGAGACAAAACACAAAGATATTACTATTAAAAGTATTCTAAATCCAGCTTTGGCCAGCTGTGTGTGCATGCATACTACTGACAAAGTAACAAAAGATTAGTGACAAAGCAAGAACTTAACACTGGGATTATAAGAATGCACAGAGATGGGAAAACATAGACGAAAGCTGTTTTCAAAGCAGATCTTGCAGCAATATGTGCACTATGCTAAACTACAAACCACTAGGTGAGTCTCCTTAGCTCATTAGATTTGCCATTTACAGGTGAAAAAGCAATGCACAGCTCCAGGGAAATGAAAACCTCATCTTCTCGCAAGTGAAGCTTACCAGGAAACTCTTCTCCCTACCCACAGAAAAGGTGTAAGCGTCCCAAGCCAGACATCAGAATCCATTATCTCATGGTGGAACATGAGAACTTCAACTGAGCACTACAAAGTACTGGGGCACTTCCAGTAACCAGTTGCTTGGAATCAGACAGTCTCAACACATTTATGCCTCAGTTCAGAACACGTATGCTGACACATACAAAACGTGTGTAAATGAGGGGGTAAGCATCCACAGTCCACAGCAGAAAATTAAGTGGCAACTTCTTCTTACAGCAAAGTCTTTGAACTTCAACAGCTTTAAGCTGAAGAAGGGTAGGGTTAGATGAGCTATTAGGAAGAAATTCTTTTACTCAGAGGGTAGTAAGGCATTGCAACAGGCTGCCCAGAGAAGCTGTGAATACCCCATCCCTGGAACCGTTCAAAGCCAGGCTGGATGGGGCTCTAACGTGGTCCAATGTAAGGTGCCTCCCCCATGGTAGGAGGGCTGGTACTAGATGATCTTTAATGCCCCGTCCAACCTAAGTCATTCTATGATTCTATGCAAAGCTTGCTGAGACTACTGAGCCGGCATCAGTCCATGAGAGGTACCACTGGTCACCAGCTTTAAGTTGGACTTTGCACCACTGACCACAACTCTTTGAGCCCAGTCATCCAACCAATCTTCCACTCAACTCATTCTCCACTTCTACAGTCAAGCTATGTTATGTTTCCTTTGTCTTTACAGAAGGTCAGTACTACAGAGCCCACACCTTACTGGAACTTCTATGAGCTAAGATGACAAAACAGCCTGAAACCTCACTATCTCAGACTATCATTCTCACAGGTCCCAAACAAATACATTTCTTTAATTCATTTTGTCACACAATAGCCCCATATCAATCACTGTTTGGGCAAAAATTCCTATCATCACATCTCACTATTCAAAAGAAAAATTGTGTGAAGCCTTATTTGAATGTAATAACAGACAAAAATAAACGAATGGAGCCATCTGGAACAAGCTGGGTTTAAAGCAAATGGCACAGTTATAAGAAAACATAACAAAATAGCCGTATTAGATACATAAGACAAAAATTCTATTAAAATGAAGTGGCTGCATTGTCTATTACCCCTTCTTGGAATAATAACAGTTACCTAAAAGTAAAGAAAATAGTCTGCTTTAGAAGGTCACTTAGGAGAATAATATGGTTATAACCCTTCAGACAAATACGATCTTGAGTGAAATACTATGAGAAGTTTAGGCTCAGTCTGCATTATTTAGATCAGTTTAGATCAGCAGAGTGGTTTTGAGGCACGTTCCCCAATGACCCCAGTTAGCTGCATGCTGGTTCAGTCCACTGAGAGCTTACCAGTCATAGAACCTGGATGTCTCCTGAGGAAGCTAAACTATTCTGATCTACCTGTCACAAAATGTACTTCAATCCCTGGGGGCACAAAAAGGTCCGAACCAACTACAGATATGATCAACTTCAAATTACACTCATGATACAAAACATCTGGTCCAGAAGAAGACATTAAAATCTAGCCTGAAGTAACCCTAGACCCACACAGATGTCGGGACATCAACACTGCTTTTAGTAATTCATTCTTTAAATACCAAATTTAATTGTTAGTGTACACACAGTCATAAGTGCTTCTGGCAACTGTAGTGCCACTACAGATACAGATCCAAGAAAATATGATACAGTTAGATGCAAGAGTTGGCAGAGTTCTTCAAATAGTTATAAAAGCAGGAAGAGATTAAAATGGGTTTGACTGGATATTGGGGTATGTGGACTCTACCGAAAGGGAAGGGGTGTGAGGGACGTGCCACAAATTCCAATGACCAAATTCAAGTCAGTTCATATTTAATAAAAGGGACAAAAGATTGACATCTAAAATACATTAGGGTGAACTTCCAGACTGATAGAGTGATTCAAAACATAAGACAAAGCTGTAAAGGAAAACAACTAAAACTGATTAGAGGGAAATTTAGGCTGGAAATGATGACATCTCCAGTAAACAAATGAGTGAGAATCTGGACTCATTCTGCAAGCAAATATTTTGGATAAAAATCTACTAAGTTTTAAGAAGGAACTTGATGTGACTACTTGCAATAGCCAACATTTTATTCTACACAATTCAGAAGGTCATGATGTTTCTAACACTGTGAGACAAGCATGCCGTGCTGGGTATGCTTGAATGCACACAATCCAATTCTGTACTTGATTTTGGTGAGACAAACCATGCTAAACACAGTGGTAGCTCAAAAATAGGAGGCTAACAACGAAACTAAAGACTTCCTTTTCTGCTCATTCAATCCATTATCCAAGAGCTCCTCCGGCTACAGAAGTATTACCTCCTGTCTCAAATAAATACAAAGACAGCTCCCTAGAAAAATACTGGAACCTACCCAAAATGAATTTATTGCAAAAGTCACATTTCTCGGGCTGTCAAATCATTCTGGAAGTTCTCTCTTCTTCCTGACATTAATTTCTAAGGGAACTTGCCCAGAGTTAAAGGTTCAGCTTGAAACCAGAGAAGTCTGGCTTCTCCTCATGCCACTTTTTTCATTATGTCAGCATTCCACCTTCCTGAACTTGCCCTGTGAGTTTACTACTTTTTAGCTTACCACAAGAATAAGCTAAAAAGGAACATGCCAAGTAAAGCACTGGTAATTATATTGCTGTGCTTTGCTTCTCAATTACCTATCTGAGGAACCATTTGAAGTGTAAGGTTAGGACAACCAAAACATTTTCTTCTCTTCAGGTTCTCTAATAGAGGGTAAATGTGCTGCCATGTTCTACCCTCTGCTCCCCCACTGATTTCAGAGGTTAAAAAGGCTAGAGTTGAAAAGACTGTGCTTTTTTGCTGAAGTAATTAGAATATTCTCAGTGTTTTCCCAGACCTCTTAAGCCCTCCTTAATCATTCTCTTCCAATGAAGAGTGAAATAACAATTTTCCCTAAAAATGGGACTGTTTGTTGTACATACTTTGACTGCATATAGTAAGCAACCATAATGGGTCATTACCTCTGTCAAAAAAAACCTTAGCTGTACTGAAAACAATACTCCCACACACACACCTGACTTGAACTATGACAAGGCTAAAAACAACAACGTATCTTCTTATCACTAAAATGTTTCTAAGGGAAGTTACTCTACAATGTTTTGGAAAAAGCAGCTATCATAAATCAACCCTGATACATCTTGTTCCGTCTCTGCAAACACTGACACAACCTAAACCCTAACATTTTTACGGTAGTCTACTTGAGGATTGACAGAAGGCTAATGTACCACAACACTAAAGGACCAATAATCTTTAGTAACTCCAAAATAAGCTACAAAGGATTATTTCCTGCATAGCCATGGGAAACAAGGACTTTACAAAGTAATCTAGGATGATTGTGGAGTATCAAATGAAAGGAATGTGAAAAAGACTTCTACAGAGATAAGGTGGAGTAAGACAAGGTCAGGAGAGTCTAAAGAGGCAGTATGGAATCCTGCGCAACTGGAGGCACAGCACAGTGAGAGGAGAGGAGCTGGTGAAATTCTCCACTGCCAAACTGATAAACGAGTAGGTTAATTGGGGCAAGACCATTTTTAAAATATTGAAGACAAACACCTATCATATTTCAAACAAAAGGGATTACAGAAATTAAGACATGCGAGGGTAAAGACCTGGGTAAGAATATAATGTATTCTCCATATCCGCAGGTTTTCTGTCACCTCCAATTAGACAAAAATATTGTATTATAACTTAGGTTTTAAGAAAAATTATTTTAATATTTAATTTTAAATCCTGGAAAGAATATGACTTTCCAATGCGAAATAAAAAAAAATTCAAATCGCTATAAAAATAGTCAGTAACACACGAAGCAACACTACATGACAGAGTACCCATTAAGGTCTTTCCAACATCAGCCATCCAATGCAGTAAAGTTTGAAAGAACACGCTACCTACCCTCTTTGAAACAAATCGACATTGAAGAATTTGTGGAGCTCCACGGAGAATTCTACCATAGCCTGAACTTCACTCATGTTTATGAGGATGAAGAAGTCAAAACTTCTCAGCACCTTAGTTACTGAAAACAAAGAGAAAACAAACTATTTAGAACACAAGCTGGGGATAATGGCCATCTGGTCCTAAAAAGGACAATGCTTACACACAGTTTTGCACAGCTTCCTTAAATACGCAGGCCCTGAGGTAAACAAGAATATAGGATGTACCAAATCCAGCTCACAGTAACTTCTACCTTTCTTGTGAAAGAATCAAATGTTATCAGAGAAGCACCACAACACATCGTCAGCATAATACAATCCTGGCACTTACTGATACCTACATACTGCAGCTCTGCGCTGGTGCTTGGCTGGAGAGGGAAAAATACTCTCTGACAAGGAGAAAAAGAGCATGGGCTGCTTCCAGCCCTTGTTGGTGCAGAATGACCATGCAGGCAGCAGCGCCTCAACTCTGGCATGAGGACAGGAACAGCTGAATTACAGTGTAGCCAAACAGTAAAGAGAAAGTGTCTGACGAGGTCGTGTAAGGCTTTAGATGGAGAGATTCCAGGGGAAGGCAGGAGTTAAGGAAGGCAACATGCCTATTTTTAGTCAGATTTTTTTTGTAGTAAAGTGTTAATTCTTAGTGTCGTCTTCACAGCCACAGACTAGCAAGTTCCTGCCAATTTACAACTTCTTGCTAATACCTAAATTAAATTCCTACAGATTTTACTAAGTTCAGCTGGTTTTCCTTCAACACTATCAGTTAGATTAATACAATAAACTACACTTTCTGCAAACACTTGTCTTCAAACTTCCCAGTTTCTGCAAACACTTCCTGGTTTGAGGACTAAGCAAATCAAAAAAACTTGGGGAGGCTGTACTTCATGCACATTAGTCAGTTTTTCTGGCTCTGATATATAAGCAGTAGACATTGTCTGGAGCTTGACTGGATTATCGGGTTTTTTGTTTCTAAAATTTTGAACATGGATTTGGGTGTTTGTGAAGTAGCAGGCAGTACTGAGACTGAAACAGAGTAGCTGGCAAAAAAAGTCATCACTGCAGCAGGTATTAGTCAGCTGAAAGTCACCTTTAGGAGCGCAACCTCTAGCCTACCAACTAAATTGTCTCAGACTATGACTCAAGATAAGATTTCCTTTTCTGTACTCACTCTAGAGGAGCTGAAAGGCTTCAAGCACTGTAACACAGGTGTAGATTTTAAACTATAAACAAGGCATTAATTCTGACCTTGGTTTAACAGCCAATACAGAGACTCTGAATGCACTTGACAAAAACACGGGAACAGTGCATTACTGACGTAACAGGGGACAGGGGAAGAGGAATTTTGCTGCATTAGGACAACATGAAGAACTCGGATCAAGGTCCCTTAGTGCAAGATCAAAACTACAGCATCTAGGTGATGCTATTAATCCAGCTTGTCTAAAAAATCTTGTAATCATTCGAATTTCAATCAAAGGACTTCAACAGATTAATTGAATGATGCCACAAGTTTTGCTACAGTTTGTAGTGTTATGACTGGCACTGACAACCTACAGGGCTTTGCAGCAATTCCCTCTTCCACTGCTTTGTCTGTAGTATTGTGTAAGGATGTCCTCTGTGGTCTTTAAAGCTAGAATCAGTATGTTCTGCACTCTAATTCTCTGGGGCTGCAACACTGCATTATCACATGGGCACCACCTACCAAAATGCAAGTGTATCTTCTGCAAATGAAACCTCACCTTGCCACAGAGCAGAGATCCAGACAGAGATGCTAGACCACTGTGATCCTTGGCTGCTGGGCAACAAACCCTGTGCACTGTGCATGAAACCGTCCAGTAGCTCAGAAGGAAGCCACTGTAAAGCACTCATGGAAGAGTAAAAGGATAAAGTAAGGATGCCATGGGGCAATCTCACCCAGCTTGCATTTTGATGAAACTACATTCTCAAGGGAGGAAGACATCACAAGGCTCTGACTTCTTGGCAAAATGAGCAGTACTAACTCCCTGAACAGTTTGCCTCCACTAAGAGAAGGGAAGACTATTCCTGTAGTTGTTGCTGGGCCATGGTCAGTGTCTCTCAAGTCCCCAGCAGGAAAACCCATCCAGAACTAGTCCAATTAGATAAGCTCAAAGGTCCATTTCATGAATGAGTTAATTCAACAAAAAAACTTAAGAGAGCCACATCTTGCATGACTGGCAAAAGGGCTGTCCAGTGAACTTGTGGTATTCCTATCGTGTCTAATAAGGCTCTAGCACGGGTCACTCCCTCCCTTCCTTCTCTATCCAGCTTACTTAGCACTCCCAGCCAGTCCACTAAAAATTGCCTGGCAGGCAATTTTTCCCTGCAGACCGAGCACAGGGTCCAGCAACCACAGGCCTGCATGACACAACGCTGTGCATTTTAATCCAGTAACACAGCTCTTGCTCAACTACCAACAGTATTTGGAAAAAGAGCGTCTATGCCTTGCTCCAGTACCAACTGCAAAACCAGTAAGAAATACTGTGGCACAGTTCACAGAACAGCACATCCAGCAAGCCGTGCTGCGTGCTGCCACAGGTACCCAGCTGACCACTGGGAATAGCTTTTTCTTTGCTGAGCATCAGTGTGTTCCACGTGCACCTTAAACTGGAAGAAGGGGAACATTCACTGCCCTGGGCTGACATAAACCACATCACTACTTTTCTGCCAAAGTCTTTCATATCAGTGCAAAGGAAAACAGTTAGTACAGAACAGTTATAATTCTGTGAACTATGTAATAGAAAGCGTTATGCAGTGAATAAATATTTTAAATGAGAAATTCAACTTGAACAATGTCTTAAGTTTGTACAACAATCATACAAAGCCAACAAAAAAAAACTAAACTCATGTGGAGGTGTTTATTGTATAGATTCCTGTCAAATTTACAGCGGCACTTCACAAACTTCAACTACATCAAAAGTCCACAACTCATTTTAATACTTATTGAGTTTATTGTTGTATTTTAAAGCACATCATTAACATTTGGAAATCAAGCTATTAAACTGCATGTAAGAAACAAAAGAATCCTTCAGTAGGAGCTCTCTACATGAGAAACAGAGTTTAATGCAGCATATATAAACCCATATCAGAAGGTCTGATAATAAATGACAACACCGTAATACGTAAGTTAGAACAGGGGGGTTCTAAACTTTTGGTAACTACTTAACATTTATAATCAAAACAGCATGTCAATATTCAAAAGTGTTTAGAGCCCTGAGACTTAACATCTCCAACAGTTAAAACGTCTGCTAAAGCCACTTGATCCTACACTGAGGGCCAAACCTTTCATTTCCTTCACACTTCTGAGGGTTTAATTATTTCGTGAAGCTGGAAAATCTCCTATATATCTGGGCTGACCCATGCTGCCCCCTCATTAGCTCACCACTTCTTTAGTTATCCAAGCTAATCTTTCTTGAGGCCAGAATACAAAGTGGATCACAGGATAATATATTTTAAAAGTCTGTCTGAAGGGGAAAAAAATAAATCTTTTTGTTTCTTGTTTCTGTTTTTTATTTTCTAAATCAATTATTTTAGTGCTACTTTACAGCAGATGCATCAGAGCATCTGAGAGAGAACTGAAAAGACAGAAACCTCCTAAACCAGCTTTGTTTTCAGAAAAATGATTGTGTAACACTGCCATTAATCTAGCTATTTGCACTGGGAACCACAAAACAGCACTAAGAAACGAAACTGCAAAAACACGTTCAAAGAATGTCTTACCTGCACTGGTAAATACTCCATTTTAGTATGTCAATCAACCAGTCTTCCAGTTCTCTGCTACTGCTGTCAAAAACATACTGCTCGATCTAAAAAACAAACAAACAAACAAACGTTTTACTAAGAGCAACACCTCTAGAATGTTTTAGTACTTAGGTACTTCATTCTCTTTCCCTGCATTCCAATAACAACCTTTATCATGACCTCTCCAACAATCATACAAGAACTGCCTACCAGCATTCTCCAATCTGCCCTTGGGTCCTGCACTGCAGTTTTCAGCTCTCTTAAAGTGTAGCAGTCTGACATGTATTTTTACAAAATAAACTAAAAAGTAAAACTTCTCATGAAGCCAATGCTCTGGCAAAGCTAACATCGCTATTTCCAGTCAAACGATCCCTGTCTTCACCAAGGAATTCTAAGCTCCCAGAGGACTCTGGTACACCCCCAGCCACCCCCCAGCCTTCCCAATCTTCAGAGAGACTCTCAGCTCACCAGCAGCAATACAGCCATGAAGAGGTAGGAGGATATTCTGGCCTGAGTCATCAAATACTGCTCAAGCCCCCACGCAGCCTTACATAGCTACCAGGGAGGAGACAACTTATAAGAACAGGTCCGATGAGATTCTCCTGGTAAATCTTACGTCCCTTCTCCACAGGAGCCAAAGTTCAGGAAACAAGGAGGAGAGCCTTAAGACCATGAATCCACTTTCTTAGAGCAAACACTGCAGGTAGGTCAACATCACCTAATAATCTGAAACTCTCCCTGGAGCTCCTGATAAACCGCTACCTTAAAACTGTTTTTTAAGAATCAGTTCATCTCTCCTGTACTCTGAAACCATTCGGGTACTTAAAAAAGACAATAAAAACATGCAAAATCTCTTTTTTATCTGATGACCTTTAGATTTCAAAGACATAGAAAAGGGAACACTTAGTTCTACCCTCTTAAAGGAACTTTGCATCTTTCTGTACGCACATTTCAGAGAAATACAAACACATAATCTATCACAGCTTGTGCAGGCAAGCCGTGAAACTAAACTGGTTTTGCCTGAGCTTCAGAGGGAAGAAAACAGAGAAAGAAGAACATAAAAAAACCCCATTATCTGGAATTTTTTAAAACAGAATTCACTTGTGCATGTCATTTTGGTATTACATTTTTGATACCACAAACTATCAATAATGACCCAGTAAAATCCTGATGCCATAATGCCACATAAAAATGGCACCAACATTTATTATATTTGTTTAACAATGCATTACAGCCTGTGTCATACCAGTTCTCTTCTAAAGAGGACTAAGTTCTTTTTTTAAAAGAGAGAGAGAAAACATGCAAAATTCTGAGAAACTGAATTTTTTCTAGCCTTAGATGTAGCATTTGATATTCAGCAGAAATCAAAAGTAAAACTGCAGAATCTACAAATGAAGATACCAGCTGTTCATTTAATATTCTTAAATTAGTATTTTTCTTCAAAGTTGCTGTAGGAGCTTTGTACACCTCCATCCCTGAGCTTTTTTACCAGTCCTCTCCTCCTGTATGCTCAGAGATCCAGCACCTGCCAACACAAATTCAGCCACCATCTATCTCTGTGTTGATGACTCACAGGTTTGTCCCCCCACCTGAGAACTGCCTTCAATTCCAATTTTAGCTGTTTCTTGGACACTGCCTTCAGCTGAAACCTAGTGTGGTGAAAACAAAGTTCTTGACCTGACCAGCAAGGCTATTCCTAATGTCTACTTTCTGAGTGTGCATACTAGCACAATCTGACTGGAAACCTAGATACTGTTTTTCATTTAGTTTTCTCTGGGTTCTCATAGACTTTGGCAAGACTATACAGAAGACCTGCCAATTTTTTCTGCATGTGATTAGAAATATGTCCCATCTATTCTTACAGCCAAAACTCATCCAAGCTAATATCCTTTTATTTTCATTACTGTGAGGCTGAAAAAGCATAATTCACTGCATGTATTAGTTCAGCATGGTGCTGCAAAGAATCAGCCTGTTATTTTGATCATTTCACCTCTCTCTCTGCATTCCCTGCAGAGAGAGCCCAGACTACTGCAAGCATAACTCCCCTGTCCTTTGAAATCCTTTCACAGCTGTGCAGCACCCAGTATCACAGTGTTCTGGTTGAGACCAGAGCTTCCCAGCACTAGAAATAAAACCTGCTTCTCCATAATTAAAAAGGTGAGGGTGTAGAAAAGAAATGGTAGTTGAATTTTGGATTGCATAATCATCATGTCATAAAACAAGCAAGTAAACAAACAAACAAACCCCTTAAGTGGAAATATCTAGAATACCTTATTCAATTCATTATCTCAATTTTAAAAAGACAACATGACCTCCCCTAGAAAAATACTTCAGAACAGACTGCTTTACATCAGGAGTTCCTAATTATTTTTTTTTAAAGCTTCACAGTTATAAATAATTATGTGAAATAAATACCTACACATAGAGTTAAACAATGATCCACTTTTCATGCGCTCTGGGTAAAACTCAACTATCACAATTTTCTTCAAGCCTGGTTCTCTTAAGTCTAGACTACTTCCCAGCCAACCACAAGGCTGGATTCTAACAAAGCTAATGCAAGATACCCATGATATTTTAATGGGCTAGATAAACAACCAACTTAATCAGGCATTAAAATTCAAGTTTTCATACTTTTTGCTTTAAATTTAGCACCAATATCTCGTCCTCTATGCAGCACAGTGATAAAAACAACATACTCACTACTTTGAGCTGACAACTTGATTATCTCCACTGAGCACAGAAGTCATTAAGATGTTGCATTTATTTCTTTTCTTCTCCCCTATTAATAGATCATACATGTGATACAGTAATTCATCCTGAACACTTATTAGGCTTATTCCCTTCTATCCTAGCATTGGTCTTTGTCTGTTTGACAAATGACATGTTATTTCTAAGCTTCCTCATTAAAAAGTTTAACATGAAAAGTTCTGTGAGAGCACAGTTAAAAGCTCTCTTTCTTATCGATGTGTTCTTCTCCCTCCACCACAAAAACCCCTGCTGCAAAACGGACCCCATGCTTACAGATTTTTGCATTTTTCCTGCCAGTACGGACACTAACTTCAGTGTCTTCTCTCTTCAGCCACCAATTTACACTAAACAGAAACTGCATCATCTCTGAGATCCCTTCTCCTCTTTCTCATTAAAATGAATTGAGCAATGGTTTCAACAGTAATTTGCACAGAAAATGGAAACAGAACATGAACAAACCAAACTGAATGTTTTATTTGCCTTTTACAAAGACCTACCCTAAAAATAAAACCCACATTTTAAAAATTATTAAAGAGGTATGAAATAACTGGCACCAATGCGACTGCCTTTGAGTCAGAAACAGCTAAAATGGAGCATTTTGATGATAAACAGTAGCAGTTCAGGATATGTGCTATTACATTGTGTCAGCCACCTCATCTCACTTTGGTCTCATACACTGGCTGAGTGAGAAAAATGGAACTTCCACACACTCATGCTAAGAAGCAAGGAGAGTGGACAGGGCAAATCAGCAGCAAAGCTGAGCTACCTTAACAACAGTGATGAAAATACATTACTGCTGCTGTAGTTAGAAGTTTTATCTAGAAATACATCTGCAAATGTAGAAATAAATCTGTAAATTAATTACTTGTTTTGCTTATAATTTTCCATTAATGAACTCACAATCTGCATTTTCCTAACCTATTCAGAAGAGCATTATAGGGGGAAAAGCAAAATGAAGAGTTTATACTAAATAATCAAAGTCTTCTGGAACTTTATATAAAAAGTATATAAGGATCTTACAGTAAATGGAAAAAAAAACCCCAATAAATTGCAGGCTGTAATATTTTGGCTTAAAAACCCAAACTGCAGAGCTTAATACATTCACCTTCTTATAAACTCCTGAATTTATGAAGGATGTATCAGATAAGAATTAATAGGTTCTTCATAAAACATTAAGGGTCTATCTAAGTGTACTTAAAACATACTTCATTTTCTTACTTACGTAAAGGAAGAAAGCTCTCTCTCTTTCAATTCCATGTCCCAACAATGTCATTAAATGAAAAGTAACTTTCATATGGATGGATGAATTTGGCATTAAAATGTCTGCAATGACCGTTAATGTCATTACTCTGCCATATTTTATGAATCAAAAGTCTCCAAAAGAAAGTTGCAACTTCTCTCCCACCACAAGCAAACTTATTTTCAAAAAAATAAAGCTTTGATTTAAAAAGAAATGAAAAATAAATCTAACTGTATATGATCAGTAAATTATTTTTAATAGGTAATAACTCTGTATTATTGTCCTCTGTAATAAAAGAGCACAATTTACAGAGTTGAGTCATTGTTCCAATACCTGCTCTGAGGTCATTCTTTGACAAGACAGTAAATACAGTTTAGATTTGACAGGTTGATTTTGTATTGGAAGGCTTTATGCCAAATAGTTACTGTATTTCCTCCCACAGTAGGCATTAGGTTAGCGCAAATGATACATTGCATGCTCTTATTAACTTAAGAGATGTGATAGCTTGGCTGCCTGATCGAAGCTACATTAGGAGATAATCTGATAGTAAATCTGATCCAGGATCAGTGGTCACAAAACCACTTCCTTGGTAGTTCCTACAGTAATAGCAGCATTGGTGGTGATAGGCTGGATCAGCCAACATAGAAAAACTGTGACTCTGACAGGACTTTCTTACAAATATAAGTGCTTTCAGAAATACACTGGAGTACTGTATCAAAAACTATTTTATTTTTCAACATCTAATGTTAATAACCCACTATAAAGGCAGCTGATTTGGAGCTGGCTGCTACATCTTTAAAAACATAATCCTTGATTTCACTTTTTTTCTCATAGAATTACACAATCATCAAAGTTGGAGAAGACCTCTAAAATTATCAAGTTCAACCTTTAAACTACCACTGCTATATCCACCACTAGATCATGTCCTCAAGTGCCAACTCCACACTTTTTTTAACACTTCCAGGGATGGTGATTTCACCACTGCCCTAAGGCACCCTTTTTCAGTGTTTGACAACCCTTTCAGTGAAGAAATTTTCCTATCTAAACCTTCCCTGGAACAATTTAAAGCCATTTCCTCTCATTCTATCACCTATTACTTGTGAGAAGAGACGAACCCCCATCTTGCTACACCCTCCTTCCAGGTAGCTGTAGAGAGCGATAAGGTCTTCCTGGAGCCTCCTTTTCTCCAGGCTAAACACCCCCAGCTCCTCACAGGACTTGTGCTCCAGACCATTCACCAGCTCCACTGCCTTCCTCTGGACTCGTTCCAGCACCTCAACGTTTGCCTTGCAGTGAGGGGCCCAGAACTGGATATAGGATTCGAGATGCAGCGTTGCCAGTGCTGAGTACAGAGGGACAATCACTGCCCTGGTCCTGCTGGCCACACTATTGCTGATTTCCTTGTGGTTTGGCTTTCAGTTTTCTACCATTTTAACAAAAGAAATCGAGGTAAGCATTATAGCACATAAATTTAGGTTAAAAGTTTGATTCTTTGATCTTCAGCACAAAAAAACCCAAGCCTAAAAATGGTGGAAATATAAAACATTGTTTTTAACTTCTCATAACATCTGCCCATTGCCTTTATTCAATACCTACCTGAGAAAAGTCATATATTGTTATTTTGTTCTTCCTTTGTTAATGATTTTCCAATGCTCTACAAGACCCTCTCTACAACTGACCTCTCTTCTAAGACCCTCTCTATAACTTTTCTGCTACACAAAACATGCATTAATTTTACAGTCAAATCCATATTATTCTAGTATAAAGTGCAATTTAGTTATGGTTGGATGATCCAAGTGCAAAGTTGAAGGACAATTTAGCAGACTGCCACTGCAAGCAACGAACTAACAAGGTCATAAAAAGTATTTCAGAATGTGCATTAAAGCTTTTTAAAAACACATGGTAGCAAACAAACATCTACATGTCAATTTGGCCTAAGACTTTAAGCTCTCTTGATGCTCATGTATCTTCATACTGAGCAGGTGAGGAAGAGACATACTTTTCTCTGCAACCTCAGGTGGCACCTCCAGCAGCTTATGCCTTGCACACCCTTCAAATCTAAGAGCACTAAGTTGAAACGTATCTAAACTCCTAAATTCACTTAGCTATTACCCAAACCACTCAAGTACAAGATTTTAATGCTCTGTCCTTAATGTTCCCCACTCTCTTTTCTACCACTGGCTCAAAACAGATATGACCTAACAGAAAAAAAACCAAAAAAACACCCAAACAAACAAAACAACAACAAAAACCAAACAAAAATCCCACAAACAAATAAAACCAATCAAACAACACATACTCCCCACTCCCAAGAAAAAAAAAATACAGTAAAATTTAATCACTCCCTATTTTTTTTAGCTGTTTAGAAGAGAAGGGACTAAACACAGTACGCAGAGTACTGTGTGTGCTTTTTTGCTGACAAAGAAGGCAAGGAAGTCTTTGAAGAAACAAGTGCCAAGTAAAGATAACACTGATCAGCATTGGTGGACAGCTGTGATGGTAGCTTGAACAAACCAAGATCTTAGCATGCACACTATAAGAAGATTGGATGTCAGTAAGCACCCTAAGAAAACAACACATTATAGAACAGCAGTGAAGTCTTTAAATTATATCCTTTTTCTACCCTTGCAAACTTTCTCACACCCATGCCATCTCTGCAATTGTGCTGGCAGTTGTGGGAGGCAAAAAGCCCCTCAGCACCAAACCAAATCTTTACAGTTATTTTGGAGGTTACTTTGTAAGTTATTGGTGGTTATGGTGGGGGGAGGGGGGGTAGGGCTGGTTAGTTTTTTTGTTTTTTTCATTTAAACAGTAACATTTCACTGATTTAAATACAGCGTGGTTCTGCAAACAGCTGCACTGATCTATCTCAAAGAATATGCCTATATTAACATCTAACCCTGAAGAGGTGAGTAAGCGCATAGCAAGAATTTAGACCAACTTTGTCCATGAAACTACACAGTCTTCCACACTAGAAACAGCTTCAGAAGCTTCTGCCTCAGGTGCTCATTCACATCTTCATAGCATCAGTACATCGCCCCCTCAACACTGCCAACACAGTGCTCGTGGGACAGCATTTTAAAATTAATTAGTTACCATTTTAGAATAATCTATTTTTGCAGGGCTTGATAGGATCACTTCCTTATCCGGTTTCAAAGCACAGCTCCACAAATAGCAGTGCCATCGAGCACAGGGAAGGGAAGAGCACAGCAGCACAACACAGCAGTTCCCTGGGCTGTTGTCCCCTCAGCCTCCATAAGCCACAGACTTGGCACAGCAAAGCAAAGAGGTCTCAGCAGCAGGGTGAAAGAAACTGCCCCTTCTCACAGCCATTCCTGAGGCAATATTTTTATCCTCCATTCCTTTCTTTGATTCACCTCAAAAGTTGAACAGTAACGCCCTACCCCTGTGCCACTTCTTCCATGGAAGGACACAACCCCAGAGCCCAAGTAGCAGCTCAGCCTAACCTTCCCCCTGCTCCACAGGACAAGTTCCGCTTTCTACTTGCAGGCCTGGCTTCCCAGGGAGGCAACATCTCACCTGGGAACCCTCCCTGGCAACCCAGACCATTTCCTTCCAGAAGGAGGCATCGAAGGACGGAAAGCTGAGCAGCTTGCAGCAGCTTTGTTCCAACAGGCCCAGAAACACACTCTGCTTGCAGTTACCAACAAATACATCTGGCATCAGTAGACAGGAACAATTTTTGCTGAAGAGGGCTCTTCCACTCCCTGTCGTGGAGGAAGAGAGCGACAGGGCTACCCTAGTCAGCAGAGCCTGCTCCACCAGAGTTCCACAGGCTGCAATCCTCCCTCAGAGTGCTGGCATTGCTCCTCCCCCACTACAATGCCAGAATATCTTACTAAAGAGTCCCTATTAAACAGAGAGCACAGTAGCATTACCAAATTCAGTTTCAAGATTTGCTTTTGTTTATTTTGCAGCTTAAAGGTTTCATGCTCCGCTTACCTTCCGCTCCCCATGTGGCATTTCACTAACAGAGCAACGCTGATGTGTGAGAAGCTGCTAAAAACACCGACACAAACCTAAAATGGCAAGACTATTTCCAAAATAACACATTGGAAACAAAACAAATCTAATGATCACCTTTAGTAACTTCAACGGGTAGACTTGAAGGGTTACATCAAAACAAATCAGAAAACTGTTTTCTGAATTAGCTTGAACCATCACCAATGCTACTTAAACAATTTTTGACAATGCTTTGTACGGAACAGTTTTTGTTCACTCCTTTTCTCCTACTATTTACTTCTCATGTTTAGTTAGAAATTTGTAATCATTAAATCCCTTACATGCTGCTTTCCAATTTGCTACAACTAGAACAAGCAAAACCACCCCTTAAATATAGCATAACACATTCAGGGAAAAAAAGGCCCAACAACCAGGAACCAAAGTCATCAGAGGCTTTCCCTACCCTGCTGATAGCATGACTGGTTGGTTTTCAAACAGGCTGTTGTTCCTTCCCGTCCTACCTAAGAAGGACAAACTATACTGACTGGCCATGAAAATTCATCTTTCTAGCTAAACTCCACCAGCTTTTACACATTTGAATCAAAGGGCGGGTAACACATCTGTTAGAGCTTCTAGTCACAGACTCAAATTCAGCCCAAACATTAGTAGCACCAGCTGGCACTCAAACCAATATCAGAGACATACAATGCACCTTCCACAGGCTGTCTCTCAAGAATGTGTAGAATAAAATTAACAGCAGGTAAAACCCCATGGCTCAGAACTTCTGCCCCAGCAAGGGCCTTCATTAGAAAAAAAAGTCCAGCACGACAGAATGGCCACAAGTGTGGAGATCTAGGTCCTGACTTCCACATTCAGGTCTAGTATTGACCTCACTCATTACAAAGTTTTTTCCTCTAAGCTGTCTTACATGTAAAGCAGCAAAACATGTTTTCTACTATCTATGCTTTATTGTTTCAGTACTTCAAATATCCTCAGTACCTTGGCATGTTTTGATCTGGATTATTTCACCACAGTGAGGGACTGAAGGTCATAGGTGACTGAAAATATAGGCTCTAGAATTATCTGATAGCTGGTGTAATTTCAGAATTTACCCAGAAAATCTTTTAAAAACATATATATGCATTTATAGAAAACTAGATGTGCCACATATAAATAGACAGGCAAGCAATTATAATTAAGTTTAAAAGCACTAGATATGCAACTACTACTACCTCTACCACTAAAACCCAGGAGCATTAACTATACCATTTAGACTGGTTTTTTTACATGGAAATACACAATCATTATGCAGAAAAATCATCAAGCGATAACAGAACTGACAGCCTGGGTAGAAAGTACAGCTTCTTCTACAGAAGCACAAATACTACAACATTTTCCTTGTAAATTTCAACAGTAAGAAGACAAAAGATGTACTGCAAGCCATTCTAATACGAAAACTGAAAGGAAAACCTTGCTTATTAACTTTATAAAAATCATCTAAAGCATAAAGAGAATTCAGTTTATTTCATAGCTAGAAAACATGATAAAGCATTATCTCTCAACATGCTTTATGCAACAGGTAATGAGCGACTTATGGCATTGTCAGTAACAGGGATTAATTCACGAGGTCACAGCACGTGAACAAGGTTGTGATTATAGAAAGCAGACATGCATCTGGAAAACAAGTCAGTTTATTATTTCAAAATGTCAGAGGTCAAGTGTAAAGCTTCCTGCACAATTAACTGATGAATGCTACAGATTTCTTCTTAATTTGGGTGTATGGTGTGTACAGGTTTGTGATTTATTTTACAAACAAGATTCAGCAAACCATATGCACACATATGTATGTATATATATGTATAATTCTATAGTATTAGAGGTAAAAAAATTTTAACTTTTCACCAGAAAACTAAAAATAGCAAAATGTTTATGTTCTCCCTTTTTTCTGATACAAGACTTGCAACTCAGAAATGTGGACATTTTTTATTTATTTTTACTAAGAAATATTGGTAAGTGAAACTTTGTATCATGTTTCCACCAAAATTGCTTGCACAATATAAAGTTCAAAATTCCTAGCAACAAAAATGCTCCCAATTTCAAAACCTCTACAGAAAATCCATTTAAAAAAAAAAGCACTGAAACCATCTAACAAAAAATAGAATTGATGTCATTTCAATTTGCTTTAGCGTTTTCAACTTTTGTTCCACTTGTAAGTTGAGCTCTGTGAGATTTGATTCTGTTCCTTATTTCTCTGCCTGTTCTTTCCAAGAACAATGCTGTCACCAATTTCCTGCTTGAAGTAAACACAATTTGCTCACCTGACTTCTTCCTGACCCGAAACTATGGCAAACTTATTTCCTCCCTTTCAGACTTCTTTTCTTGTATACTCTTTGTTGTATACTCTTGTTACCACAAAGGTTCCACGCATTGTTCTTCGAGGAAGACTGTTTGTACACCAGACTTCTACTAATATCAGCAACACCCCATTACTAAATACCAACTGCTTTTGCTATAAATGAACGCATAAATATTTAACTATGTTCATAATTCAACAGTAACTTATTTTTCTACACACAATACTTAATGAGATGTATCCAATGAATTAGCATGTTCAAAACGTGCTTAGCAAAATGCTAGAGAAGGCCAAAATCAGCAGACGCGTAGCAAACATAAAATCACGTGTCTTGCCAAGGAGAAAACACACGGTGCAGTAATGTTAACAGAATGTAAGGACATACTTCACTGCTTTGCCTAGCAGTGGCAGAAAAACATAGAACTAGCACTTTTTCAGAAGCATAGTATGACCATAGCAAGCTCACAGGGACCAAAAATGTGACTTTTGCGTGGATTTAACCAATCTCTCATTCCTGTTTTAAAGCAGCAGGATTGTGAATTATGGAATCATGAAATAGAACCATCAAAGTTGGAAGAGACCTTTAAAGATCATCAAGTCCAAATGTCAACCCAGCACAACCACTGTAACCACTGAACTGTATCACCAGGATATATTATGTAACTTATAAAGCTTTTGAAGATTGCAAGATGAACACACTTTTCATTAACAAAAAAAAAAATAATCACATTTTCCATGCTTGTTCATTAGGAGGAATATTGAACGCAAGATAAAATAATTAATAATTCAAGAAACTCTGAGTTACGCTCATAGTTAACCAAAAGAAATTCATGTGCTGGTACTTGACAAAGTAATATTTATTTAGGCTACAGGCTCTCTGAGCAACAGCCTGTCAGAGGTAACTGACACACAACAACAGGCTGTCAAAACAAATATCCACCAGGGACAATGGCTGGTCAACACACAGGTGCTACTCATCTTTCCTGTCATGAAAACAAAGCACTAGTGAGACAGTATTTTTCTATACAGAGAAAAACGGGAGGGAGGAAATGCACACAATAAAACTGC
Source organism: Lycocorax pyrrhopterus obiensis (assembly GCA_014706295.1). NCBI lineage: Eukaryota > Metazoa > Chordata > Aves > Passeriformes > Paradisaeidae > Lycocorax > Lycocorax pyrrhopterus. The sequence continues at coordinate 83,941,472 of JACSVZ010000004.1, forward strand.
AACTCTTCCACCTTGGTTAACAAGAGAGTATATTCTGCCAAGACTGTCCTGCAGTGTGCAGAGATTGGGAGATGAAGAAGAACAAAAGGACTTCAAGACAGGAAACATGAAGTACAAGACGAAACAGTTACCAAGCAAGGATGAGAAACATTAGTCTCTGTCAATAACAACTTCAAACACTGAAACAAGGTCAACAGTAACAAGAATTCACACCCCTTGATTGCTGATTCTCACACTGAGGTCCATCTTTGGTACTGATTTAACTTTCAAATTTGTTTGGGACAGCAGCCAGGCCAAGGGAGAGACACAGGCATCAGTACTCTCTGCATTACATTAATAAACATTTGGGTACCTGCCTCCTACGTTGGTGTAGGCAACCAGGTTCTCTTCAAGGAAAAAAACAGTACAAGAGCCAGAGCTCATAAAGGGCTCCCATACCTTTACCTGCAGTAGTTCAAAACCTTGCTACTCACAGTAATCTGCCTTACTCCTTTGCCAGGATTTGCTCTCCTATGCACCTCCCCAGCCAGACAGATGGCTGTGGCATTCATATCCCATTCTAATCACTTCCAGCAAGAGCAGCTCGCACCAAAAACATCAGATTGTAACCTGATCAGAATGAGATACTGATAGAAACATCCTGTCAAAGAGTGTTTATCATATCTCAAACCCACAATGAAGTCCTCTAGAACTTGTCAGAGTCTTTCTCAGCAGATAACTGACTAGCAAAGTCAATAGGGAATGCCAGAGAGAGCAACGGATCTCAGTTTTCACATCTCTCCCTGCTTGGGAACTAATTCTTCTATGTGAGAAAAAAGCACCAGAGATAGTCCTAGAACTGAGCTTTGAAACCCAGGTACTGCCAAGGGAAATGTTAAAACCACAAAACTGCAGAATCAGGTTACAGTGTCACATCCATCAGTGGGGCTTCAGAAGAGATGCAAGGGCTTAGCTTTTCTGAAATCTGAACAGAGCCCAACGTGTTATTTTTGAGGTTTTACTTAACTCAAAACAAAAGTAAATTCTATCTCAATGGAACTAAACTGAATCAACAAATGTGTTGGTTTGTCTGGCACATTTTCAAAATCACAGTTTTGAAGAGATATTTTGGTTGCTGTGTCCACTTTACTATTACTGATTACTGTTCATGACAAATCTTATCCAGGCCAGTCACACTGACCATAATGTGCACTGAAGGTAACAAATCAATTTTATTAATAAAGTTTTAATTTAAGACCAAAACCAGTATTTTCACATATCAGTCAACTCTTACCAGTTGTGTAGGATTGTATTTCACACAAGGGATATTTAAACCATTACGAAGCATGAATTCTAATTCATATTCTCTGACTTTTATCAATTACCAAGGGAAAGCTTAAGAATTGACTTACGCCACTTACAAAGGGAAAAACGAGTGGTGGGAAAAGGAAAACAAGTTGGTCCCTCCAAGGAAAATGCAGACTAAGATTTACAGCTATGCTCTGACATACCAAATGCAGGTACTCAGACTGTGACTACTGGCACAGTCACATGGTAGAAACAGAACAAGATGACAACTCTGTGCTTCGTTCATTTGAAGTATTAGCAAAGATACAGCCAGAGCCCAGATTACTGTTCACTTCCTACAAAACAGTTCAGTTCTAATGGGCAATAAACAGAATAACAAAAACTATGCTGGAGTCCTTAATTTGTTCCTCCACAAATCCAGAATTTTTTCATTGTAAAAAAGCTGTAATGTTCCAGCAAACAGAGATTTACTGAGCCAGGTTTGGGCTATGCTATTTATCCCTTAGAAAGGGCCAAGCAATTTTATCTTCACAATCAAAATGCTAAGTTGGAGTTATTTAATGGATGAAAACGTAATACATTCCCTTCCAGAGTAACAAAGATTCCACAGCATTTGCTCCTTGCTATTGGTCAAGCAACCCAAAAGGTGGTGTATGCGGATTTTACCTTAGGCTTTGCCTATTTATAAGACATTAAGCAAGTTGAAAGAATCACTTAAAAAAACAATGTAAAACCCAGTAAAACAACATAGGCCTTTATGTCCACTCTACCTGATATTATGTAAGATCTCAAACAGGAGCTTGTTTACTTTTCAGTCAGCAAAATCCTCTGCAACCAGGAGAAAGGGGAAGTGGGCTTAAACACATCAGCACAAATACTGCTTTAGCTACAGTACCAACATGACTGTAAATCCCCCAATCACAATTTTTAAAAATCTGTTACGCTATGCAACTTCTCTTCCAAGCAGTATGTTTGCAACACGTAATTAGCAAATAAAGCTTTCAAATAGGTTCTGCTAGAAATTTTGCTTAAAATAACACAAGAAAGAAAGATTATTTCCACCAGAGCTCTTACTGATCATGCAAATCCTGCCGAGCGCGCCCCGAGGTTAACTGAGCCCGGACGAGATCCTGCGGACGGTAACGGGGGTTACGAGCATCTGCCGAAGGCAAGGCACGGCACGGCCGGCCCGCAGCGCCCGGCCCCGCTCCGCCGGCGTTCCGAGGGGAACGGGCTGCTCCCGCTCGGACCGGGAGGGCGGGAGCCGCCAGTGCCGCCCTCCGCGCACCAGGAAACAGCTGCGAGTTATTCCTAACGCTCGGCCAGCAACTTTCCACACTGCACGCAGAAACCGACATCCCAAAAAAAAAAAAAAAAAAAAAGCCCCCCTTCCCTCCTCCCCCCACACTGTTTCAAACAGTCCGGTATTTCTCAGGAAAGGAAAGAGGGGAAAGGCACCATCGCCTCCGGCACTTCCCAGCACCACGGCCGGCCCTCGGACACTTCGCGGCGGGGACGAGCGGGACATTATTTCTGACCTATTTTCAGCGCCGCCTCGGAGCGATAAACAATCACCAGCGGCGGCGAAACGCCGCCTGGGCAGAAACTTCTCCGGCCACGAGCCGCTCCCGGGGGCCACGAGCCGTCCCCCGACCGGGGGCTCGGGGAAAGCGTCCCCTGCCCCGCGGCGGAGGCGGCCGAGCCCCCCGCCCCGCCTCGCCGCCCACCCGCTCGGGCTGCAGAAAGGCTCCCCGAGTTTTCCTGCCCGGGTGCGGGGAGGAGGGAGTCAGCCCGACACAAACAAGTCCCCCTCCCGCCATGCCCGCGGCCCCGGAGACACGCCGGGCACGGAGGGGTACCCGCCTGTCCCAGCCCTTCGGGAGGGGACGGACACGGTCCCGCCGCTCTGCCCGACCACCCTGCGCCCTCTCGCCGCTCCCCGGCACCGACCTGGGACACAAAGGAGCGGCCGCCGCTGCCCGCCGATCGTCCGTGCTCCCCGCGGAGTCCAGGCCGCGGCAGCACCGGGATGGCGTAGCGCAGGCATCCGACGCCAGCGCCTGCTGCTCCCGCGACGGCCCTGCCGCCGGCGCCCGCTCTGCGCTGGGCGGGGAGGGGAGGGGAGGGGGGGCGCTGGGAGCCGGCCGAGCGCCGCTTCCTGCTGCACGGCGCCGAGGGGCGGCGGGTGCCGGAGCCGGAGCCGCCGCCGGCGCCGAGGGGCGGCGGGTGCCGGAGCCGGAGCCGCCGCCGGGGGTGCTGCGCCGGGGGCTAAGCAGAGGCCGGTGGTAGCGGCCGCATCCTCGGCTCCCGCGCCGGGCTCTCCGCACCGCCTCGCTCCGGCTCCGAGGAGTCTCCCGTGCGGCTCCCGCGGCGGCCGCTGCTGGCAATGGGAGCCCCGGCTCGCGCTCGTGCTCGTGCTCCCCCTGCCGCCCCGCCGGGCCGGGCCGCGGCTCGGGCACCTCCCGCGGCTCCGCGGGGCCGGGCTGGGGCGGCCCCGAAGGGCCGAGAGACCCCCCGGACGGGAGGGACGCGACCCACCCCAGGCTTGGCCCTGGCTGCTTTCCACCCGCGGCCCGCTCCCCAGAGACCCCTTCGTGGCGCACGCTGTACGGCGGGGAGGCCTGCCTGCTGCCGCCAGCGCTGCCTGCCCGGTGCCCGCTGCCCGGCCTGGGCACGGAGCAGAGAGCAGCCCGCGGGGAAAAGGCTCCCCGGGGTGGTGCGGGGCAGCGGGGGCGCGGGCCGGGCTGTGGTGCACCTGCCAGAGGGTACAGGACTGAAGGCAATGAGCCTTTATGGAGAAAAAGTTCTCGTTTTTGCAGTAAGCCTTTTTGTTAGTACGTGATACCAGAATATAAGTAAATCGGCTGTAAACGGCACTAATACAACTGATTGTCTTTAACATTGGGAGGAGGGATGCTGGGTACTACGGTCTCATTAACAAGTGTTACATGTAGCTTGAAAATTAATTGGTTCAGAGAACTATTGTAAACAAAATTATTGTTTGTCTGATGAAAAATGCTATTCTTCCTCTTCTATCTGCTTGCCTTTATCTGAAAAAAAAAAAAAAGTCTTGGATGTGAAGAAAGCTTGCATAAAGATAGTTTTTCATACTCCCAATGTGTGCCTCCTTCTCAATACCAAACCTAATCCTGTAGCTGTTTTGCAGAGAGAGGAATTGAAAAGCAGACAATTTGCTTTTAATTAAAGGGGTCTTTCAGTCCAGTCAGGTGGACAGTAATGTTAAATTTTATGTTAGTGTTTGCATAGAATTCTTTCAATAATTTTGTCACCAATTGATTTAGCATCCAGACATGCAAACAGAAAATTGACTGTGAAGGCAGGGAGCCAGATTGGTGCTGGGTTGGGATAAATGACAGAGCAATGAGAAGCAGATTGCCGTGGAGTACCAAAACCAGCTTTGTGAGACATCCTTGTGAGTTCTCAGCACCTTTTGTTTCTGTGAAATCTGATTGAGATTGTACTGCCGGCAGAAATTTACTGCAAGTTGAACTCATGACTATTTGGAAATTTAATTTTTGTGAAAGAGATTTCAGTTAGTGAGAGATTAATGATTTAAATAAAACTTGCATCTGTTTTATCAGGAGCATGTGAGTGTCTCAAGGCTTTTTAAAAAGGCAGTTTTGACAGCATCAGTGGCTGCCATTTTATGGTTTTATCCTTGGTTGTTTTGGGATAGGCTTTAGTAACTACTTCATGGTCCTGCAGAGTCAGTTCCAACAACCAAAAAAATACTGGAGCAATTTGTGCGTGGCTGACAAAAGGTCTCACCAGGCCTAAACGTGCCTCAAACCTGCCTCAGGAATACAGCAGCTTTGTACTAAAAGATGCTCAGCACCAGATAGTGCCTGTGGATCTCAAAAGCCAGATTTTGTTGCAGATGTTCTGATTGCTGAATAGTCCAGAAGCTGGCCTGACAGTTTGGATGGGCTTTTTTATATCTGCACGGATAAATTCTTGTCGGGCTTGTAATTTTTTTGTTATTTTATCTTTCCTTAGCCTTGACTGGACTTCTGCTGGTAGGAGAATGTGTCTTGCGCGCTTCTTTCCTGTTAGATGGAGGAAGCATTTCTTGGCAACTGTATTGTCCACTGATATGAGCAGAAAACTGGCAGCTTGTTCCTATAAATGGCAGAGCTCCCATTAGAGAAATTTAATTTCCTCTGTCACCAAAATCCACTTGTGAAGATGTATCATCAATCAGCCCAGCTGCCAGCCTTGCCCTTCTTTTGCATGTTGCGGTGAGTACTGGGCATGGGGTCCACTGACATCCCACACGCGTCCCACGTGCTTTCTGGTGCCTCCCTGTTTGTTCATGTAAAAAGGAATGATCTGATGGCCCTTCTGAATGAAGACAATGCTGTTCCTTGGGGAACAGCAGCTCCCTCAGTCTCTGTGCAAAGCTGCCTTTGTTTCCAGGAGATTTTTAAAGTTTGGGTGCTGTACATAAGAACTGCCACAAAAAGGGCATCCTGTTCAAGCCTAGATGCACTGATAAGCGTTGCTTATTAGAGATCCCTATCACAAATTTATGGATTATTCTCACTAGTAACTAACACAGGGAAGCCTGGAAGTAATTGATTGCTTAGGTATGATGTAGGAGACTCTAGAAACCACTTCTGCAATTTGAGTTCTGATGAAGCCATCTTTTCCATGTGAAATGAAATTAAATCCTTAGTTCATATTTCTGGGCTGAGCATTTTTACTAGTCCAGGATTTTGTTAAAAATAGGTTATTGATTTATGGATATGCCCGCCAGATTCAATACAGTAATAATACTTGTCTGTGTCCTCTAGCTAGCATTGAATTCATGCAGACTAGGAAACAAAAGCCGTGGAGCCACCAGCAGCTGAACTGAGAAGCAGGACTGGGAACCCAGATGCAAAGCCACAGGAAAGCAACTGCACAGCTTCCAATTTCAGAGCCAGCCTCTCCAGTGATAACCTGGGGGTCTTCCTGCACTGCTCCTGTGTGTAATATAGACAAGCACACTGGGAATAATGTGGTAAAGAGCTAGTGAAGCCGAGTGGAGCCACCAGTCTGGGAATATTCTGTGAGGCTCAATCCTGATTCCTAGGAAAAAAACCCCACAGTAGATTTCTGGCAAGGAAGCTTGGTAACAGTGTGCCCAAGTGGTTGGTGTATCAGCAGGCCATTCAAGAAGAGTTTGAAGTAAATAGTTTTTCTGAGAGGTTTATATAGGTGGACAAAGAGAAAGCTTGAATCTCAGAAAAATTACCAGAGGAGAAAACATCAGGCATAGAATAGGATGATAAAGATAGCCAGACTTGGAGTGAACATTATATCACAGGGATGGTTCATGTATTGCTGTGTCTAGGGTTTAAAACTGGGTAAGTATGAGTGGAGGAATGATTCCTGTCAGAGAAGCAGCTGTTGATTGTGCTTGTTTGCTTGCTTCAAAATATGGAAAAATGCTGAATGAACGTTCAACTGATTGCTCAATAAAAACAAAATTCTAGACAACTGCCAGATTTGGCTGTGTGCCCTAAATGAATATCCAGATATAGGATACACAGCACTAAGCATGTTCATTTTCGGATAACAGATTTGTGTGAAACATCCTCTGCAATGGCTTTAATCATAAGAAAACATAGAAACTAATTACATTTTGAGAACATTTTGATAACTGTGTGTTGAAAACAGTGAATGAAAAGATGCTTCTGTGTACTGCAAGGGATTGCAAAGTTCTCATTAGAATATGTAATTACAAAATCATAATTAAGCTAGTATGCTACTAAAATAGCATTACAATTGGAATTTTTTTTGCTTTAAATAATTTGGTCAAAACAATCTAAAGTAGTTTTTAAACTTTATTACATAATAAATGGATGCAATATTTATAGGATTCACGGAAGATTGGTTAAAAGCTACTTTTCCTCATATGATAAATAATGATCATTTTTTGGTTGTTTGGGAATTGCAAAGCAAATGGGGGAAATTAACAAATTGTGTATGGAGAATAAATGAGAGATACAAAAATATGGTGATAGAATTTAAAAGGTCAGCTTCCTCTTGTCAACAGAGGCTCTATAAAGACTGCTCAAGATGGGGAACTCGGTGCTGTAGCTACCTTCAGCTTGCATGGTATTAGGTTGATGCAAAAATAAGGAACTGGCTTTTCTAACACACAGCATGCTAACAGTGATACAGGGAAACCTTCATACCGTTGCTGTAGTCAGTGGTTTCAGACACAGACACAGGGATTTCGGTTTATATGCCCTGACTTTAAATAAGGGACCTTCAGGAAGTGTCAAAGTGGCTAGAGATGGGATTAAATGAATGGGCAAAGGTTAGGTGTTGGAACTGTGCAAGTAAAGATGGGAACAGAATTAATGCAAGGAGATTGGTTATTGAGACGTTGTAGTTGTAGAGGGAGAGGAGATGATCAAAAGGTGGAAGTACATTCAAAAGGAAAAAGGGAAGCAGAGAACCCAGTAGAAGACTACAATGCAGGCTTGCAGAAAAAAACAGGATTTAAAATAGCATGTTAATTACCCTTCAGAAAAAAAAAAGAAGAAACAAGGATATGGAAGAAATGTAGTCTATAGGATTTTGGAACAAAGCACCAATAGTCAGTGAGAAATGCTGAGAAAGACAGATTCTGCAGAGAACACTGCCTTTGGTTTTGCTTTTCTTTACCTAAGAAAGGACTGCAAACATGCAATGAAAGGCAGTGAGGGAAGGAGACGTAAAAAATTATTCTGAATCTCTTCACTAGGATTTAAGAAAGTAATCTACTTGAAGATTTGTTTAAAAACTCTAATGCCAAGAGAAGCTACAGGAAATACATTTGCATTAACTGTCATTGCTCTTTTGCAAGTTCCCATCTATCAAACCTAAATATCTCAATGCAGTAATACTTAATAGTCATGTCCACATCTAACAATTTCAATTCTCACCCTTTTTGGAAAGGCAGCAGTAGAAACTAATTACACTTTCCCCAGTGCAACAGCAGTACTTTTTGAGCAAGTTCTCCTAGGCAGTGATGAGAGCGAAAGTGCCCTGTTTGCAGGGTATGGGTGCACTCTTCTGTGGAATCTCTAAAAATAGTTTTCTCCAGGTTGTTCCCTTGCCCTGTCAAGGGAGGGGTGGGACCTTGTGTCTCTGGCCGCAGCTGCACCCACATTGAAATTTCCCCTTCCTCTCAGTGATGCCCAGGGCCTGGTCCTGCTAACACCCAGCAGTGGTCAGGTCACATGTCAAGTGATTTCTGTCTTGGGGCCTTCTGCCCTGGCTGTTGGAAGGATATTCCATAGCCCAGCAGATTGGACCTTAATGCTCAGTATTTTCTTATACTGAAATCACATTTTGCTTTATCCTAGGTTGCACTTAACAGTTCTCCTATGCTGTGCATTGAATACCATAGATCATAGAATCATAGAATTGTCAAGGTTGGAAAAAGCCTCTAAAATTGAGTCCAGCTGTTAACCCATGACTGCCATGTTCACTACTAAACCATGTCCCCAAGTGCCACATCTGCACGTCTTCTGAACACTTCTAGGGATGGCGGTTCCACGACTTCTCTGGGCAGCCTGCTTCCCTGAATAGCACCATACACTGATGTTTCCACCAGAAATCTTTGTTTATCCTGTTGAGCTTCACAAGTTTTGGATTACAAGCTCTTCCCGTAAGGTAGCTTCACTTGGTAGCTGGTTTCTGACTTCATTCCATTATTCTGTAGAATTTATATGGAGGAAAACACAGCATTTGAAGTATAAACTGGCTGATACCAGGTGGAGCGAGACCAGTGCATGTACTGATGGGTCAGTCTGAGTATTCAAGCCAAATGCCCCACAACTTTTTATTTCTGCTTTGGCAATACAAATGAGATTTCCACAAACAATTTTATATCCAATACCAACTCCATGATATTTTGGAGTATTTTCTCTCTTGCGTTATTTGCCTGCTTTTTTCTGAGGTCGGGGTAGTTTATTTTTACCAGTCATATACCTAGTTTCTCTGGAGCTATGCTTTCTTTCTGCTGAATTTTTTTACACAATTTGGGTATAATTTCTAAGATTAATTAATGTATTGTTTGATTTTGTTCTGAAATACAAATGAAAATTGTTGAGACCAAACCTAAAACCAGCAGTTAAAATATTCAACTAGATGCTTTCCCCCCACTTTCTATGTTGCTATTTATCATTGTCTTTTGTGTATAGTATCTTTCCCAATCTTCTGTTTGATTATGTAGTATAAGATTTACCGTTCTTTTTTAAATGAGAGTATATTCTTCTGGGAGCTGAGAAGCACAGCAATGCAATAAATCCGTATGGATTTATTCTACAGCATGTGGCTGATGATTCAAATGAGCTCTCATAATAAGCTTAAAAAGAGGAGGGAGAGAGAGAGAGAGACAGAGAAGTGTGGTGTGACAAGACTGAAGGAAAGAAAAGAAAAACCGTTTGGGATTCAACCATGTTTTGCTCACTCCTTTGCTCTTTTGTGTTTGTCAAGGGCATAAACAGTCATGTATGCCCTGAGGCCAGAGCTTAAAGAACATGAGTGCTGTACTGGTTTGTTATAGGACTGGCACAAGAGATTCCCCACCATTGTGATTGCAATCACATTTAAAAAAAAAAAAAAAAAAAAAAGAGAGAGAGAGAGCGAGAAACCTGACTTTGTTTAGATTTGAAGGTGAATTAAAGCATAAGTCTCATTTATTTACTCGATTTCCTGAAAATGCACCTCTGTTTGTGAAAATGTTTTAAAAGCTTTGTGTACCTCTTTGGTGTCAGTCAACAATGAAGCTTCTAAAGCATGGGAGTACAAAAATATGTAATGTAGATAATGTCAAATCTATGATATTGTTGGTTTTGAAATATGTTAGTAGGAGGTCTTAATACAAACATCTGTGTGTTATTTTTTATTTCAATTGTTGTGTTTTATATTTAGTTAAAATATGAAAATCACTAAGATATTCTGATGGTCTTTCATTGATTCTTTCCAAAGCTTCTGTTAAGTTTACAACCTCAACTGTTAAAAAAATACATCCTTGCAAAATTTAAATCGTATTGCACAATTTCAGTACTGTCAGGTCATTTGTTTAAATCTACCACAGATGTACCTATATTTTGGATTAAAAAAACACTGTCTTGAAAGAGAAACAATTGCTTAGATAGGAACTTCTGAAATGCTGAGATTTTAAGATCCTAATGTTCATAACAATTTGAAAAGTATGAAAATGGAAATACACAGGTGAAATGCCATCCTGAAACAGCAAACTCCAAAGAGACAACTTGTATTCCTAATATCAGGCAAGCATTTGAACAGACTCAGTGGAAATAAAGGGCTTTTTCAATAAAATACTGTCTTTTTCAGAGTTAATATATGAGAAATAATATTCTGAAGTTTTCTGGCCCTTGCATAGCATTAAATGTCATTCCAAGGTGAAAAGAAAGTTGCATCTGAGGGCAAATACTTTCATTATTACTACAGTCAGTTTGCTTCCAAATTTCACTAGCTGTTGAAGGCATCTCATCTCCACTGAATCTGAAAGTGTTTTAGGTTTTAATTGCCCTGGAGAAAAGTGAGATAAGTTTTGGGAAAAAAGATGATGCTGTGTCAGGGCAGGCCACCTTGTATCTCCAACAGAAGAACATTTATTTGTTTTTCTCTTTAGCTACCTCACATATGAGCTGGTTCAGGTATCTGGCAAAGTGGAAAGCTGTAATACTCTTTTTATAAAGAAGGATGAGCAAAAGCATCACAAATTCTACTCACAACCAAAAGTCATACAAATACTGCCACTTACAAATATAGGAAAAAAAGTAGTTTTCAGGTTATTGTTCAATTTTATGCTATTGTATTACTTCAGCCAGTTCTGGCACAAAATTAATTTTGCAACTTACTAATAAAATGAAAGGAAGGTCCTCGTCATCTATCATGTCTGCTATAAAATATTTTTTTTATTGTTATTTTATTATAAGTCTCACATTGTCTGGGATTTGAAATGCTTCATTGCTGCTCTTAGACTTATAAAAATAGGCTGGAAAACATGAGACCCAGACCTGAGACAGCTACAAAGCAAGTGAAACTTATCCATTACTTGAGTTTTTTTTAACTGCCAGATCTTTTGGATTATTGAAGTGGTACTATGGAAAAAATAGTATATTTTTTCAGGTAAAAAAAAGACTTCCAGTCAAGATTATGGCTTTTACTGCTGTCTGGTCAAGATAGTAAGAGTAATTGGTTTTCTGCCTGTTTGTGGTTGCCTGGACGTTGGGTCTAAGCATATCTTTATATTTTCGTCATAGCAGGTGGAGCTGAAATGGGCAGTACCTTGGCTTTCCCCATCCCACTCCCTATCCAGAACAACAGAGGCAGAAGCAGGTCTCTCTCTTTACTGCTGGTACAAATCCAAAGCAAGATGCCATTAACCTCTCAGAGAATAGTCTGCATTAACATAGCTTTTCCTGAATGCCTGCAAAATTACCTTACCATTGTGTACACTAGCCAGACACTGAAAGAGCTTATCCTGTCACTGCTAAATCAAGTTAACTGTTGCTAAAGTCAGATCAAAATGGTGCCTTTACACAAGTTGTTGCACATCCATCCTGTGCACTGGTATAGGGACCCAGGAATAATACCGTGCAACTACTTAGCTGGAAAATGACCCTGAGATACAACTTTGGTCCACAGCGAGAAAGAAAACATATTTTTATTTCTTCGAAGTGCAACATTGAGTTGTCCAGTATTAGATCTACACACTGAGGGGCTTATCATGGTGTTAAGATAGCTAGGCACGAGTACAAGAATTGGGTAAAGAGGATGCAAAGTATGAGAAGATCGATAGGCACATAGATACAGCTGTACTTCTTACTGCTGTGTGGTGCAGAGAGCTGTGAACTAGTACTGATGGGACTAATTCACTGTGCTCTGAGCTAACACGAATGTGTCCCCCTCAGGACTGCTGCCAATAGATCTGCCTTCAGAAACCCCCCAGAGCCTCGGCAGCCTGGACCCGGGCACAGGCTCTGCGGTGCTGTGAGCAACGAGCCTCATTTAACGATGGGTACATGTTCAAAACTGGGAAGAGTGCAAAGATACGTCATAACCTCCCCTTTCATGCAACCTCCCATACTGGCTGATCAGATCATTCTTAGTTCAAATTACCTTTTCCTCACTTTGGACAAGGAAGAATGAAAGTGAGTTTGAGGGAGAAAAGTGATCATCAGCATGGGATATGATAGGTTTGCCTATATTTCTTTTGCACAGAGAATGTGAAATTTATGGGTGGGTTTTGTCATACAATCCCTTGCTTCTGCAGCAGTGCTCAGAGGATGTTTTTCCCATGCTACAGGCCAGTTCTGTTCAGCCTTTATTCCTTGCTTGTGCTATTATTCTGCTTGCAGCAATGGGAAAAACTTTCCTTCAAACTAGCAGCAGACAGTGGTTGAATGCAACAGTATGTATCTGTTTATATGACAAGAGATGGGAAGGTTTTGCCTGCACAGGTGGGTGGCTTCCTTTCTTTGGGAAGATCTTGTCTCTGTGCTTATATCTGAACATCACAGTATTTATGAAGTTTTAGCCTATTGAAAAGGATTTAAAACACTGCTCTTCCTGCTGGGACCCTGTCCTTTTATTCATATATATTTTTGAAAGGTAAAGCACAGATAATTAATAATCAGCCTTCCAGTTTCTTTCCTGTGGAAAACAATTCTATTACAAAATTTTACTATATGCAGAAGTTGACTGTCTCAGAGATTCAGCTAGCACAATGGATTCTTTTTTTAGATAAAAGTCATTACTTCTCAGTTATGGCTGTGTACTGCAAGCAGGGAATTACATTATACTTTACAAAACCCTATTTTCCCCTATCAGGTTCATGTGCAACAGGATTTATTCCTTCAATGATAGTGATATTCTTCAAAGATCAAAATAATGTAAAATCAGGATGTGACAAAGTTATATGCAACATTTTCATTTTTCACCACAGTCAGACAGCTATTTCACTCACATTGGATGCCTGCAAAAATGCTGAATTTAAATACAAGGCAAGTGCACAAGTGAACTATAAGATCATTGAATGAGTTTCAACATGTTACTGATAAGACTGGGAATTTAAATACTTGTGAGTGTTCCTTATCATCTTTGCTGAGACAGACAATGCACCTTTGACAGCTTTAAGTATTTGGTGGCTGCAAAGCTGTTTCTTTGTTTACAAAGATATTGTGAAGAAGAAAACATGCCCAGTATCCAAAAAAGAAAGCAAACAGACCCAGTTTGTTGTCAGTCGTCCAGGATCACATTCCAGCACAGTACTCTGAGCACCATTGTGCTGCCGCTTGTCCTGCTGGCACACATCAGGACAAGGTGTCTTCAATCAAGGCAGCAGATGGTTCTTTGAGTTGCCTAGAATCAGGGTTGGCATGACACATCATTTGTGACGCTGCAAAGAGAGAACAAAGTATTGGCATGAACCTAATACCAGGTCTCTGGATATTGAAGGCATCCTGTATTCCATTAATCCCTTCACACAGAACAGTAGCCCACAAGTTTCTGAAGGGTTTTTCTATTATTGTGCTTGCTAGTTTCATATCTGGTGATACATATGCATTCAGTCCATAACCCATCCATTTAAACCCAATTAAAGACAACTGTTTGGGGAATATTTTGAGTTTTGACTGCATTGGTGAACAGCACAGCATGAGCTGCCTTGAAAACATCTGTGACTGCTGGGCCAACGATTGAATTGCCAACACTCAATTCTTGGCCAGTTCATTTCATTCTGTTTTGCCAAGCTCCAAAGTAAAAGCAACACAATTCTGAGCAGTGATGGCTCATTTAACCATTTAACAATGGTTAAACCCCCCAAAAGTTACAGCATTGCAGAAATCTCATGACCCCACTGCTACTTGTATCCCATTTTCACTGTGGTATTTCTGAAAGAAAGGAGTGAAATACAGAAGAATACAGACCTTCAGTGTGCCTTCCCTGCCACGTCAGCTTGAGTTGTTCTGGGAAATGTTTCCAAGTGTTAGACTGTTTCATATTTTAATGCTCACTATACATTGGCTGAGAGCATTCCACAGAGCAATGAGCGATGATATCAAGGGTTAGAGAACATGCATTCCCTTAGCTGAATTGCTTGATCCAGCCAAATGCAGATACAGAGTGCGGACATCAATCACTGCACTTACATTAATGATGTGGTGCTTCTGCAGTGGATCAGGCCTCTGTGCCTTAAATAATCTGCAATTAGTATTAAATGACTTTTAGCATGCATTATCAGTTAAGTTCTGAGGGAGAGGCCAGTTATCAGAAACTCACTCAGATACAGCACAAAAATGCCTTCTGAGGAAGAAAGGGAGAAAGGAACAAAGGAAGGAAGGAGAGGGAGGGAATGGGAGAAGGTTTTCAGTTACTTTCTCTTCAGAGCTGACGCGCTCTCTAGTCCTACTGTGTAAGATCCTCTTCGCTTTGGAGTGAGGTGACCAAGAACACAAGGTTTACAAAACAAAGGAGAACAGACACCTGAATATATATGGCCTGCAATCATTAGCAGAGATTTCATTCTTCTGTAAGGTGTTCCCTCTCTCCTGCCTCTGTTACCCGTTCAATTCATTTTTTGATGGAACTAGATGAACTTAAAGGTCCCTTCCAACCCAAACCACTTGATTATGATGATCGTGAAAGGCAAGGGGGTTGGAACCAGACAATCTTTAAGGTTCTTCCAACTTAAGCCATTCTGTGAGTCTATGGTTCTATATTTTATGGGATATCATTTTCTAGTAATATAGTTTGTTTTTAATACGAGATAAAGGTCTTCTGAAGGTTTTGTACTATTACTTGGAGGAGGGTATGTTAAACTCATATAAAATATACAGAAATTAATATATCCACTAAATTTCTCACTTTTTATGGATTATTTTAGTTGTTGTATTTGTTTTATTATGGGTCATGATCACAGTGTATTTTAAATCACTTCTGCTATGGAGGTTAGTGTCCATTAACAGGAAAAGTTTATTTTATGAATTCAAAAAGTACATAAATTTTCAGCAACTAAAATAAATTTTAACATCCTCAAGCATCACAGTACTGGCAACAAATTTTACCCACGTTGGATAAGTTTAATCCAAGTTCTTTAAAGATGACTTTGATGCATTGAGTACAGATGAAAAGACAGAGAAATATATTAAATTATGTCTATCATCAGTCTGTTCTAATATATGTTCTCCTGTATTTCTCTAAGTAAAACCTTGGGCCTAATCTTTTGACATGTGCTCTTGGTAGAAGGTAAGCAGTGGCAGGAGGAAGCAGTGCAGAAATTGCTGGGTGATATACAGCACCTTTGAGATGCCATCCAAGTAGCAAGTTTGACATTTGAACTCAGACAGACACAGTAATTAATTCTGGGATGTGGTAGCTCCTGTTCTAGTTTTTCATTTTCATTTCAATTGCTTTCTTGTTTTTCACTTTGGGGTTTTTTTCTATTTTTTCTTTTTTTTTCCTTTTGAACGTGAGATTCTGCTTTGTTATTTGCAGAGCAGCAACTGGAAACATGACTCTACTCATTTCCTTATCTTATCTTGGCTCTGACTTCATTTCAATTATCGACAGTGTTCAAATAGGCTGTGGTAATGCAGCACCAGCCTCTTGCAATGGGAGAGGGATGAATGTGGAATCAGCTTGTTGGAGAAGGAGAATCAGCACATCTGTTCTCTGCTTAACATAACGTTCAGTGTAACAATAGGAAATACTTAAACTGCAATAATTTACTATGATGTGTCTAAACATTACTGGAAAACAGCTCATTAGTTCTGCACCTCTCAGACTGTGAGACACGGGGCTGTGGTGAGGAGCTCTGCACTGGCAATTCCGAATTCTCCACTTGGACTTGGATGGCATGCACCACAGTGAAACTTGAATCCCTGATCTAGTGAGATCGTGTGGGAAGTGAGCTATGAGTTAAAGAGTTGGAAGGCTCTCAATTTACTTACTTGAGACAATTTATTAATTTTTATCATTTGCTACATAATATATTAGACATAATGTTTTTAAGGACATGAGTGCAATGTTTCTTCTCTAACATGTCCATCCATGCGGGAACAAGTTGCAATGACAGGAAATACGGTGTTACAAGCACTTCCCCCCACCCCCCCCAATTGCCTAGGAAATAGAAACTATTTGCTAATATTAACCACTAAACGGTGAAATTAATAGAACACAGTCTGTTTGTAACCTGATATGAAATTGTTTTGGAAAATTGTCTATCCAGGCCACATAATAACTGCTGACAGTCCACTCTGTAGTAAAAAATGGAATTGTATTATCATAGAAGCATAGAATTTTTTGGGCTGGAAGGGACTTTAAAGATCGTCAGGTTCCAAGACCCCTACCATGGGCAGGGACACCTTCCACTACACCAGGTTGCTCTGTCCAACCTGGCCTTGAACACTTCCAGGGATGGGGGATCTACAACTTCTCTGGGCAACCTATTCCAGTGCCTCACCACCTCATAGTAAAGAATTTCTTCCTGATATCTAATCTAAACCTACTCTCTTTCAATTTAAAATAATTCTCCCTTGTCTTATCATTACATGTCCTTGTGAGAAGTCCCTCTCTAGCTCTCTTGTAAATGCTCTTTAGGTACTGGAAGGCTTCTATGAGATCTCCTAGAGCCTTGTCTTCTCCAGACTGATTATCATGTTGAAGATACTACCCCAAATAAAGTATTTGGTGCAACCAAATCCAGCGCTGAAATTTCCTTTGTGCTGTCAGCAGGCCTGCAGCCCGGTTTCTCTGTTTGCTGAACAAGCCTAGACAGGTCAAAGTGGATGCAACTAACCAGCATGGTTAGCCATCCAGTGCAGAACTCAGAGCATGTTAGAATTTGTGCTCTGCTCTCTTCTGTTGAGAGCTAGCTCCCACCTAGATCTTGCACAATGTTGTCAGGGTTTGTATGACCAAAGCATTTTATGTCTGGATGGGAACATAATCACTGAAAGGTGTAATTTAGCCAGAGCATGAGCTGCCCACACTGAATCCTGAAGACTACATAAAAGCTTAGCTGTGGGTATCTATCCTTTCCAAAGCCTCTGTGTAAGGCATTGCCATGCTCTGCAGCAATAGCTCCTGTGAGGACTTCTCATCTGCAGTGACATTTATTAGCTTAAGTAATATATTATTAGCACTGCATCTTTTTATTGGCCAGACAATGTGGTGACTTAAACTGTTAGCCTGACTATTCAAACAGTCACTGCTGAACTGGAACTTCTGAGGGAAATGTGAGGAGGTCTCTTGGCAGATTGGCAGCAGTGGGAGCAAGTGCAGAGGGCAGGCAGAGGGCCAATGAATCCAAAAAGGGCATCATCCACATCCATAGCCAGTAGCAGTTTAAAAACCCCAGCTGATCAAGTCTAACTCAGTTAAATGTAAATGTAGTTTTACACAGTAAATAATTAATTCCATATGCTTCCTACTTCATGTTCTTTTCTTTGCCTTAGCTAGATCACGTCTCACTTTAAAAAGCAAACAGAGTAAAGCTAAATGTCAGAAGAGTTTATTTCCAGATGAGTGATACAATTATTAACAAGCAAGTAATCAAGCCATCAGATAATATACAATTCAGAGCATACCTTCGACATTTTGACTAAGAGTATAAAAAGTGCAATTAAATCAATGCACTTCCCTAATAGAGTTCTTGCTTCAAAATTCTGGATGGCTAAGGTTAACTCATAATGATTTAATTAATAGTTTTTTAAATTACACTTGATCACTGCTATCTATTTCTGCAGAAAATCATTCATGCTCTTTAGTGAAACTGGCTATCTATCACAAAGATTTTCCTATCTTATTAATAAAACTTTTAATGGAAATTTGTATGTATTATAAATTTCAGAGGCAAAATTATATAAAGATATAATACAAAAGAGATAATCTATAGAGCCATTTTAAACAAGTCTAGATGTTAAACAGCCTCAAGTATATTTTATTCTCAAGATAAACATAGGAGTTTTTGTTTCAGGTCCATAAACACAAGTTATATCTCTCCTTTATGTAGACAAGTCACAAAATATAAATCACAGAGAAATAAATGTGTTTGGTAACACGCCTTGCCTTCACCAGTCGTAACGATTAAATTAAATTGCAAAACTCCTGTAACATTCATGAAATTCGGATTTCACAATTACGCATTGTCTTAAAATGTCAGGATGATAATACAATCCAAGGGATTTAAATACCCATTTCAGTTTCTCCTCTCCATATTCCCAGTTCTAGTTTTCTATCATCTGGCAGTTGAACAAGTTGGAACACTACAAAAACACATCAGAAAAATGTGTCATTCATGTACAATTACTCATGTGCAGTATTGCTATAAGCTGTGGGTCCAGTTAGTCAGGTGCAATCCACTGAAATCATATATCAAACTCATTAATCCAGCATTTTAGAGCAAAATTTTTCAGTAAGACAGCTGGTTTTGAAATTATGAGCTGATATCTTCCTTCTCAACTAGAGTTGCACCAATTTAGTGGAAATGGTTTAATCTTATTTTCTTGAGTAGTTAGGTACATTCAGTCTTTCTGATGTTTCTCAAGTGAAGTTTCTCAAGGAAATTTTATTGTGAGTCTGAGGGGACTAATGAGAATGGAAAACAATAATAGAAAAAAATGGCTATGAGACACGGTAAGTTGAGAAAGTGAAGACATTTCGGTTTTTCAAATGCTTTAGAAACACATCATTTCAAAATAGGTATGCTTAGAAACTACAGTTAAACAAAACCAAAACATGATAAAACCGGAAGCAGAGTCGAGTCTTTGCCTTCACTACTCTTTAGAACAGTTTGATAGTGTTACAATGACTGAAACTTGATTTTCCCATAGGAAGAATATGTTGTCAGTAGATGGGTAAGTACCACGGCTCTTTGTACCCAACTATCTTTTTCTGCTGGCAGCTCCCGTGTGCACTATCTTAATCCACTCCTCTGCCTTTTCAGAGTTTTATCTAAAAAAGGAATCATAGACTCAGGAATCCTATGGGACCAGGACAGGATTATTTGTTGAAAAATATTCGGGGTCTGCAGTATGTCATTTCTGTAGTGACAGCAGTAGAATTAATAATTGAGGCTGGTGACCAGGAAGCTGTGAGTAAACATTTGAAATGGACTTGGGCCGAGGTTCGTGTCAGCGATCAATGTGCTGTTCATCACACTCGGGTAAAGCTGCCATTGCTGATGCTATATTCAGATGCTACAGTAATTGCTATGCCACAGATAAGTTGCTTGATACAGTAAACAAGGAGGTGAAGACACATTTTGATGAGTATAGTTGATGTTTGCTTGTTAAAGGGAAAGAGGAAGATCCTTAATGAAAAAGGAAACATGGCATATTCTTTTAAACCTCCCTCTAATAAGATCTTAGTGAAAGACATTGGTTTTTTACCTCCATGATTTGCCTTGTTCTCTATTAACATATATTTCAGTAAGGATGTAGATAATACAGTATGAGCCTCTCATCAAAAAAGGAAATTATTTTAGCTGAAGCATCACCTCAGTGCTGATGCTGTGTTTGACCTATGTGTAGATTCAGCAATTTTGGGGAAGAACTCCCTTACATTAAAAGGACACACAAGCTCTGACACCACTAATAGCAGCCTGAAGGAGGGTTCTGAGGACCCTAAAGGGGGTGTGTGATGTAGGCATTAGATAGCATTGGTGTGGAGACCAGTAGGCCAAGGTAAAGGATAGAAGTCTATTTGTTCTGCAGTGCTGACAGTGCTATAGATGATACAACAGTCCAGAATGCAGCTTGTAATTCAATGGCCTCCATGACAGTTTTGAATGGTCTCAGGAACCACTGCTATATATTTGTAGCCCAAACATAGGTAGCCTAAAGCTATTTCAGTTCTCTCATGTGTGCTCAATTGTCATGTTCTTTATTATGCCTGTGGGTACACAATACAGATTGTCTCCTGTTTTTCTGAGGGGGAAAAAGGATCTAAATTTAAAGCATACTGGCTGTATTTCAATTATGGGCAGATTTCTTTTCAGCTGAACCAAATCACTCTTCTTGACATGCCATCAGAGTCACAGACGACTGACCTTCAGGCTACAGTGCAAGATATGTCTATTGTATTGAGCAGCTGATTGACTAGTTACAGATTTTTTCCTTGGTTTTGTTTTTGCCAACAGCATATCTGATTTGGGTTTTAATCTTTTAATTCAATGCCCAGCTGCCTTAGCAGTCCACTTGAAGAACTAACATATGAAACATATATGTTTTATGTCTGTTGTTTGTAATTAATCATCAGTGATTATGATGTGTAATTATCTGTCCCATTTAATTCAGTATCAGTAATGGATGTATATTAAAGTTACTTCAGCCATCTGCATATTTTTCCTGCCAACTGCTATTCAGAGACCAGCTTTTGAAGGCATTTTTGAGCAGAGTAAGATGGCCATCTGCTAATCCTGACCATGCACATATTTTAAGATATGTTGATTTGATTATGTAATGGAATTGTAAATAGGGAACCTGATATATGCAGTTGAAGACGGTGTTATCAGTTTGTTGATCAATAATTACTTAAGTAATTTCTTACCATTTTCCCTTTCTAAATCTTGGAGATTTCCCATTTCTCGTTTAGATATTTTTGAAGCTTCTGAAACTGTTTACTATTCAAGGCAGGATATTTTAGAAAGAGTATTCTGTACCCTGGTAAAGGACAGCAATTATTCCTCTGTTTATTAATCTAATCCCTGTAACCGTTTATTCTTTTCAATGTTAAAAATGCTGTATGTATTTATGGCTAAGAGTAGTAACCAGTTGGCATGTAAGGAGTTCACTTTGAAGTCTATGTTAGATATCATTATTCATCTTTAGACCCCACCTTCCTCCTGAGCCTCAAAAGAGCTCACATGAGTAAGGATCTGGCTTCACAGTGTATAAAAAGGGTAGTGGGAACAATCTGTAATACCCTCTACCATTTCTCTGCGCTGTCTGAACATTGTAGGAAAAAACCCATGTCTCTTCTGCCAGACAATGCAAATTCAGTGAACTCTTTTTCTTCAAAACTATACTAATCGGACCTTTTACAATTTCTTCTTCTCATTGTGAATCCTTTTCGGTCTTGTCCTTAAAGTCTCTAACTGTTCAGGCAAGACCTACAAGTTTTATTCATGGAAAACTCTTTTCAAGGGGATTTGGTGCAGCCTATGATGGATTCACAGCCTGCTTTACTAGTTTTGCTTTGTTTTTACATGAAACTAATTTATTTATGTGTTCACTTACTGAAATCTGAACTTCAACTTTGAAATTGAATTTTCACTACACTGAGTACAGTGGGCCTTTGTTCTGACTATACATTCTGGTTAAACATGGACTTTACACAGAAATATCTGGCTATTTCCACCTACTAGAAAGAGCCAGAATTAAATGTATAAATGAAATTTACTTGTAACCCATTTACAAATGTAGTAAATAATAGTTTTTCCAAATAACTGATTCATCCTTGTGGAAAGAAAAATACAGAAAATATTCTTAAAGAAAGAATGGTTTTGAAAATTAAGAGTTAGCAAGATATTAAATAATTTGAAAATGTTTATGCAAAGTGACTCTGTATTCCTGAATTAACTACTAGGTTTTTATACATCAAAAAACACTCTTTTCTTTTGGCCAAAACTTTTTTTGGCAAAAGAATTGTTCATTAAAACATTTGACCCAACATTTTTTCCCACAGAAGTCAAAATTAATATTTAAAAATTCTTATAGGTAACTATCACAGATACTTTAATACCTGATTTCTGAAATATCCAATAATCAAAGAAGTTACTCTTCATTTTTTTTTTACTGTGTTAATCAAAAGTTAATAAAATACACATATTGCAAGGGTCGCAATATAATGCTAGACTTTTTAATTCAGGGAAGATAGAAAATTAGATAAAACTGCGATCTCAAAACACTTTTTTGTTTGCTTTTTTTTTTTCCGTTTAGGATGGGAATGTGAAATATTTTCCTGAATATTTGGAATTATTTTCTAGCTAAATCAACCTTATCAAGCAGCTTGAATGCTGCCAGGTCAAGATTCTGCCCCAATCCCTCCCCATTCTCTGAGCAAACCTGGGTCTGGTACTTAATCATGGATTTATCCAAGATTCTTTCATCACCATTTCACTAATAAGCTATATAAAGGGCAACAGAGAAAAATGAAGTCATCACCTGAAAAGTCTCTACTAAAAAGACCACTTACTTCTTCTGAATGTTATAAACTACAGCTGCTGTGAGAGATTTACTGCGTCTGTTTAATGTAATCGTGTCACCGTGGTTTGTCTTACTGTACACATCTCTTTTATTAGAATAAGTGATTCAAACATAGGTTTCCATGGATGATCACGCACACTAATTTTAACTATTTATCCTTTCCGTGGAAGCATTGTGCTCTAATATATTCACTTTTTTTTTCTTTGTTTTTTTGGCCCATAATTAAATGCTGTAATTTTGTAGTTTTTATAAAGTGGGCAAAACACCAATGAAAAGATTAAAAAAAATGTGCTTGAGGGTAAAGGTTTGGACTATTAATGGTACATAGTTATTTTTCTTTTTCTAGTGTGTTACAATTTCAATGTTTTCCTTTCACTGGCTTTGACTAATCTTTTTATAGTATAGCATACATGGAGCTATTGCCAATGCAATCTAAAACAGCATGTGACAAGTAGCAAACAGCCCATCTAATTTTAACCTTCTCTGCCTGCATACATGTTTTTTGTCCTTGTAGCAATAGAATTGCTCATCTGCCTGCAGGTGAGACCTAAACTAGACACTGCAGTCACGTAAATATGTAAGAAAGCACATTCAGTTTTTAAAGCTAAACTGAAACAGCTTGGGTGTGGGGGCAAAAATGGACTTAATAAAGCCTTCATGAAAGTCTTCAGCATGGTTAGACAACAGTAATTCTCCTCCTCATTTGGTGTGTTGTTCCTCATACTGAGACCATTTAAAGGAAGATTTGATTTCTGATGATATTTCTGTACCCGGTTCTGATGTTCATGTTTCTGTTGGTCTCTCCTCTTCAGCACAAATACTTTATCTGTTTTATGAGAATACCTAAAATCATAGGTACAATGCAATGTGAAGAAAAGCAAGGGATCCCCTTGGCAGTGTTGCCGTGTTTTCAAGAAAATGCATTTAAAGAAAAATCAAGAAGGGGGCAAAACAATTAATCTGAAGGGTGTAAAAGGGAAATGAAACAGTGAAGAAAGGACATCATTTTATGAGAAATATTTCTACTGGAAACATTGTCTTCTGGCTGCCAATTGTTCTCTGGAAGTCAGAATATGCAAGAAAATCAAGACTAAGAACATGACAAAACTACATTTTTTTAATATTCAAAAAATAAGCATAGTCTGGACATGAAGACTACTGATGTCTGAGAAATCAGGGGTCAGAGCCACAGAAGAACTTCTCATAATGCAACTTTTAATAATATTTGGTGTAAGATAAAGACATGATTCTGGTAAACCTGCACACTGGACTGGGATTTACATGGAAAGAGTACTAGCAGGCGGATCCAAAGAGTTTTAGGTAATAAGAAGTCCACTTTAGTCCAAAAAAATACAACTGTAGGTGCCCCAAGAATTGTTCTGGTAAAAAAAGATATGCCCAAAGCCTTTAGGACAAATAAAGGTATTGGTGGGGATTACCTGCACCTTGATTTTAATTCTCCAAATTCTTCATTAGCCCCACTTTCAGCCTGTAGGTATTTACATGGATCCTAAAAACGGGATTGAAAGAAACCAGCAGGCCATCTGGACTAGGAGCACAGGTACCAAGACTTAGGAAAAAAACCACTGACAGTGCTTTGGAAGGACTCTCAGATGGGTCACGCATTAAGACAGGTAGAGGACAGACTCTTGTGAGTCTTACTGAGTTTTAAGTGTGGAGCACCACAGCGGGTTGTATGAAGGTCTTTAGGACAGGAATCTAGGCACCCATGGATTCTAGTAGAAGAGTTAGTCTTTTGGGCAGAAAACACACTGAAGCAAAGAGGGGGTTCAGATGGTACTGTTGAGTGAGTTTTCTTTTAAAGCATCTAAAACCCGTTTGTTTCAGATCCAAACCCCCCTTCCTTTACTACTCTGTGCTTCATGTAGTCATTTCAAGTCT
Organism: Lycocorax pyrrhopterus obiensis; assembly: GCA_014706295.1. Classification (NCBI taxonomy): domain Eukaryota; kingdom Metazoa; phylum Chordata; class Aves; order Passeriformes; family Paradisaeidae; genus Lycocorax; species Lycocorax pyrrhopterus. The sequence goes on from JACSVZ010000004.1 coordinate 83,965,903, forward strand.
TCTAAATGGCTTATTAATTTCTAGCAGTGCCTTGGAGCCAAAAAAGCTGGTTTTTATAAATCAAAATTAGTATAAAATTCAAAGAGCACTGTTAGGTCAATTGCTTTACTTGTTTGCATACTTTAAACTACAGGGGTACATTATGACTCTGACTTTGACCATTATTTTAATATTGTGGGCTGCCTTGTACAAACAATAAACCAAAACCCAAACCACTTCTTCACTACCATTAGAACAGCCTAGAGCTTTTCAGATAGGAGTGGGTTTTTTGTATTCTTGAGGCCTCTAATGTTCCCCTCACCATGTTTGGTTTCACTGTATTGACAGCTCAGAATAATTTCTACAGATGGATGAAAAAGAAAGAAGCAAACTGGTGTTTCAGAGAAACCATTAGTATGAAAGTTAACAAGTCTAATAACAGCTGGAAGCAGTTTTAGCTACTATTTTGCCTATTGGGTGTGGTACTACAGCAACTTAAACTGACCTCATATTTGGAATGTTATATTCCTACCCTCTTCTCCCAAAGCCTTATATAACCTTCACCCCACACCTGCAGGGATGACTCCTTCTGCTTCCATGGGAAGCTCATCCCAGGAAATAAATGATCATGGAATTACTCTTACTAAATGTAAAACAAATAGTTTTCTATTCGTTCTTTATACCACTTTATACCATTTACATCCAATGAGTGGTTTGCCAGGGCAGCAGAGGCTGGGAGGAAAGCCCTGAGCTGCCAAGGCTGATGGTCACGTAAACTGGAATGAAAAAACCATTCTGTCTTCTTTAGCAGTTCTCAGATTTTGTACTGTCATTTTGGACCTGCTGCAAAGGTGATCCACGTTATCATCCACAAGCTGGTGAGAACAAGCTGGTTTTTGTAATGCCTGGTGGTGCTGAAGCAAGAGGAGATAGTTACTCATGTCCTAAAATTAAACAAGTGTCAGCTTGATCTGGATTCACTAGGGAAAAGAAGTCAGCTAAATACTGTCAATCACATTGAAATAAATGCAAAAAAAAGGAGACTTCTTTCACCCATCTTCTTCACAGTCAGAAATCTGACGTGGTATACACAATAATCATGTGTAAAATTTTCAAGGTCACTTGTGCCCTTTTTTCTTATTTATCAGCTTAAAAGATGCATTCTGATTACCAAAGAAGATATGTCCAATTTCATTTCCTTATTGGAAATCATGTGTTCAGTTTCTTCTAAAGGAGTTCATGTAACACCCATCAAAAGAATATCTGCATTTGTCACAAAGAATTTCATGATGCAGTGGAACAAACACATAGAATTTCTTGGGAGAACCAGAGATTTCCTCAGGCACAAGGCATATTTAGATAATTTTCTCAGGTTACCACATGCTGTTTATCATTGTTAACCACATCTGAACAGTCAAGTGAAAACCCAGTAATCTCCGAAAGTGTGGCACAGATGGAAAGAACCACCACAAGCACAAGAAGCGTCAGAGGTAAGTATAAGCATACAAACACTTTACAGAGGGCCTTGTCTAGTAGGACAGACCAAAAGCAATGATTGTTCTAGAAAAGGATGGCACCTTGTCAGCCAGTTTGTGTCTTCTCTTTGTATCTTCTACAAGGAAATATTTTAACTTGCATTGGACTTACCCTTAGTAAGTTAGTACTGGAACTGAGAGATGACAAAGTGGTTTGGAAGCTTTAAGTCAGTGGAACTCTCCTGCAAAAGAGTAGGGAAAAAGGGACCCTTAAGAATAATCAGTGCAGCCAGATAACATAGAGAAGCTGGCTCTACTGGCAGTTTAAGGCTTCCTGGCAAAGGAAACCTTTTTATTGTCTTTGAGCAGGTTGTGAGTCCATAACTTGCTTAAACAATCTGAAGCATAGAAAAGACTGCTATTCACACTTAGCATTGGGTTCAGGCTCTGGTTGCTACCTCTCTATACCTTGACAGTGTTAGGGAATTCCCAGCACCAAAACTACAGCAGAATTTTAAATGCTCTATGCAGCACCCTAACTCCAAAAGCCAAGGATAAAGGGATTATTCTTATTTTCTTATTTTGTTTAATAATTGACTTGTGTAGTAAAGAGTGTGATTTTATGGAATTCTTTATAAATTTATTTCCTGATAAATAATTGATGAGTATCAAGATTATATCTCTGGGGGCATTCAGGCAGTGTGCAAGTCAGTCTGCAAGGTAAACCTGGCCCTTGGCTCTACTGCCATAGGGCACAGCACCATCCCAGCCAAGATGCATGACACCATCCTTACTTTTTCAACTGGATGAGCTAATTGAGCACATCATTGTTCTGGCACTTTCTGGGATCAGCAGCTTTACTGTTCATTCATGTTCTTGGTCCTGCACAGGCACAGCAGCATCAGCCTTCCCTGGAAATGTCTGGCTCTCTGAGCAATGTGAAACACCACTGAATCCAAGGTGAAAATCAAATGAGCGTTTTAGGAAGCAAGGATTGTCCCGCTTCAGAGTAGCAGCAGAACCAAATACCCAACATGTGCTGGTGCAGGTTGAGGGTCCAGGCACTTGGGCTTCATATGGCATCCTGGCATCTGCTTCTCATCTGCACCGCCTCCTGCCCAGGTGACATGGACATGGTGCCAGTGTCCCATTGTCTTGCTTCTACTTCACTCATCTTCAGGAAAACCAGATTCCTGCTGGAGCATATATACATGAATATTTGTCCTGATTTTCATAACATGAATGAGGATCCACCCTCTGCCCCCGAAAGCATATGTGCACTTTGGCGTTATTTAGGATCATTATTTCTGGAAAATAATTGTAGCATTGATCCTTCATGTCCTTGGCTCCTCTAGGAGAATCCACAGCTTGGGCTAATGTTCCCCCAGCTGTGTGCATAGTGAGTGATGAGATCTGGGATGCATCACTATGAGAAAGTAGAGAAAGATGTGGGTGAACATAGCTTATAGTTTTGGTAGCCTCAATAATCATAAATACAATATGTACCTGATGCTCCAGAAATAATTGCTTCATGAATTTCTTAAGAGCACATAGGAAAAATCTTGTCCTTATTGGTGGGTCTCAGATACCCACGGCAGCTGACAAACACATACATTTTCTTTTTTCTTTTTTGAGATTTTCATTTCAAAGACTCAGCCATGAATACATCTGAGGATAATTCGTTTCTAGCTCTGTGTTTTATACATCTTTGATCTTTACCAAAGCACATCCAGGGGTGAAAGACTGGACCTACCAATATTTGTTTGCTAAACAGTTTACATTTATGCCTCAAGACCTGCAATGAGAATCCAAATGGGGTGTATTTAGGCTGACTGGCAGTGACCCTCCTTTGATACAAGCACAGGCAGTTCAGAAGACTGACTGCTACATCCATATGTCTTTTAGCTCAGGCACAGACTTGACTTGCAGCTGCAAGATTACATTGTGAAAGTATCTGGATTTTGTAACATTTTGCAACCCACATATCGTATGTACCTTCTAAAGAAATTACATCTGACACATTCATAAATTGCTGTGAGTCTTGGGAGTGGGGTGGTTAGGCTGAATTGCTTCCTTTACACCTCCAGGACTGTCAGGGTTAGGGTTAGTGTGACATAGCAGAGCCAAAAGCAGAATGCAAGTCTGGTCATGGTCACTTGGATGGGAGAGACAGTTTCTTTGTCATTCTCTCATCTCAAAGGTGGAATAGTTCCAAACAGAAGCACTGAGGCACCACACATCACTTATGAAAAATTAATTCTCCCAATTGCTGTCTTTACTTAAAATGCTACCTGTGTAGCTTTCACAGTGACACATCCTCCTCCTGCTCAGTCTGAGAGATGTGAGGAGGTGATGGAAGGCAGAATGCATGGTTAAAGGGTTTTAGAGTCATGGGGTAAAAAACCTTCATGCCATAAACACAGACAATAAGAGAGCTGAAAGATAATTATGTGTTATTTCATGATTCATGTGATTTGGTTTCTATGGATTTTTCCAATCCTTGTAAGAAAATGCCTTGCAATTTTTTTGTAAGTTTCTTCATGATTTTTTCATTTTACATGGCAGTCAAAGCAGTAAATGAGAGGATGCAATTTGTGTTTGACTTATGATGTTGTAACAAAGCATAAAAATGTGCGTGATTCTACCAATCAGTGACTCAAGAGCCTTTATGAGCACAACTCTTGTATCTGTACTACGGTGTATTAGAACATATTAGATATATAAAACCACATTAGGTGTATTAGAATACAAGATGTATCAGAATAAAAGACTTACAAGAATAAAATTAAAAAGATGACTAATGAAGATAAAACAGTTAAGCAATTTGAATTTCTAATAGTCAATGAAATAGTTAAGATGGCTATTGTAGAGGGGTGTTATGTGTTGGATGACTTAGCGTGTTTTACTTGCACAGGCTGATGGCATGTTACTTTATCTGTACATCTGTACACAAGGGAAACAGGAAAGACTCTTAGAGACTTGCTTGTAAGAAATAAATATGAGAAATCTAGGAGGAAGAAAAATTTTAGATAGGTATTTTTGGTTTTTTTAGAATTATTGTTATTGGTGAATCTGGAAGACAAAGTAGACACATTCTTGACTAACGCATGTCAAAACTATTCAAAATAGCTATTGATAGTATCTACATGTTTTATAACCAAAAAGCTTGTATATAACAAGTTAATAGTTTGTTTTTGTTCAAAACTCCTGAATATGTTTAAGCAGGGAATCTAGCCAGCATGACTGGGAGCCAGCTTGGTTGAAAGCAGAGCATATCACTGAGGCTAAAGTGTACATAAGGTGGAAGTGGGGCCAGGTTACATGGGAGGAGTGCAGAGGCATTGCCCAGGCATGCAAGGAAAAGCCAAAGCTCAGCTGGATTTAAACCTGATGAGAAATCTAGAAAAAATTCTATAGGTACGTTGTCAGCAAGACTGACTGCTGAATGGGGTGGTTGAAAAAGGACATGAAAACCACAAATAAGTACCTTCTTCACCTCAGTCTTTACTGAGCAGGTATTTCCCCAGACATTTCTAGGTCTTTGCTGACTGATTGAGTTTGAGGGAGAGACACACTACCATACTAAAAGAGGATTAAGTCATGGACTACTTAAGAACTTTGGATGTAAAGATATCCATAGGTCCAGACTGCATGCTGAGGGAACTGGTCAACTGTATTGCAAAACCAGGCTCTATCAGCTTTGAAAGGCCATGATGAGTAGGGGAGTTTCCCAGTGACCAGAAAAAGGCACTTTCAAAAGGAAAGGAAAGCTCTGTCTACAGGACAGCTACAGCTCACTTAGCCCCAAGTCAGTTCCTGGGAAAGTTTACGGAGCAAATTAACTTGGAAGCCATTTCTGAATGCATGAAGGTCCAGAATGGGACTATGAATGGCCATCATGGATTTATGAACAACATTATGGTTAGCATGAGTATCTTCTGTGATGAAATGGCTGGCCTTGTGAACAATGGGGGAGCAGCAGAGGTCATTGACCTTGACTTTAGCAAGATTTTTGCCACATTCTCTGATAGCATCTTAATAGACGTAAAGTAAGGAGGTTTCTTCCAGACAGGCGGGCTGTAACATGGGTGAAAAAATGAGCTCATGGAATTTGTAGTAAAGTTGGTGTCTAGTTAATAATGGTGTTTCCCAGGGACTGATGTTGGGGTCAAAACTGTTTAACACTGACGTCTATTGATGACCTGGATGATAGGGTGGAACACACCCTCAACAAGCTGCTAGAGAACACCAACGTAGGAGGAACAGTCTCTGTGCTGGAGGACACGGTTGCCTTGAAGACGAGGTTGATAGGCTGGAGAAGGCCTCATAAACAGAAACCTCATGAAGCTCACTAAAGATAAATGCAGTGTCTTGCACACAGGATGTGAAAATAGCATGCAATCTTGCAACTGGGACACTGACTGGGTGGAAAGTAGGTTGGCAGAAGGGGATCTCACTGACAAGAGATTGAGATGGAGTCAGAAATTAACCCATGGGGTGAAGACCTGCTGTGTGGCACTGGCCAGAGCATGGAGAGCAACTGTGGGAGGGCGTCCTTACACTCCTTCTGAGGCTGCTTCGGGGGCACAGTGTGTTGCTCTATTTCACAGTTTTTACTTGCTTCAAGTTTCCTTGTAGTTCTTTCTAATCTGTGTTAGAAGCACTAGGCAAGCCTTGAACATTGTGATTCATTTGACACACCTACTGGAAGTTTTCTGTTGGAAGTTAAAAATAGATAAAAAACCACAGATTATGAAGGTACCTGCTATTGGTCAGGAAACAGTTCATAAAATCTGACAGCTGCTGTTCCTCTGATTGAGGGGAAGCCTGGGAAATCTCTGCCTTTCCAGCATTAGCATGTATGTGCTCTTTACTTCAGGAAAGCAGGCTTTCTAATGTGTTTATGTTTTAAGCATAAATTTGTCGATTAAAAAAAAACAAACCCTCTGAAGAAATCTGGCCGAGGGATGTAGGTGTATGTTTTTGCAGAAGTGAGAGCAGCCCTGTGATGCAGCCATCCTATTCCGGCACTCAGGGCAGCTCTCTGCGGATGGAGTGGTGGGGAGTCCCCAGGGGTCTGCCAGAGAAGGGTCTGGCAGTCAGGGCCCATCCCACTGCCCTGGCCTGGAGCAGCAGGGAACTGAGGCAGCCCCAGCTCCAGGCATCGGGCACCTCCATGGGGATGGGCTCTGGCCACGCCAGGATGCGGGGCCCAGCTCGGCACGGCCCATGGCCAGGCAGGAGGGGCTGCGGGGGGCTACAGACCAGCCACAGCATCACAGGAACAGGGAATGATGGCTCCAGGGGGCTGACACGGGGTGCTGGGCAGGGAGACCCCGGGAGGTGGGCAGGGACAGTCAGGCCCGTTACTGCTCTCAGGACCATAACTCCTTCATTGCCCTGATATTCCATTTTCAAAAGGTTGCTGAAGTTTTTTCTTACTGGAAACTTTTTTCTGCTGGTAAGTAACATTTTGGATGCATTCATCTCAAAACAAGCATTGACCATTCAAAATTTTCTGCCAAGGTTGTTTGTATAATTTGTCTTCTCTTTCTTGGATGAAAACCTAGTTTGTTTAAATGTTTGAGACAGTACATCTCATTTCAGATTACATGTGAAATGCTGTACATCTTAACACACTCTAGGTAGTAATTTTTTTGGTACTCTTATTACCTGAGTGTATATTATGTACTGTATAGCGAAGTGGGTTTTTTTTCACTAAGGAAAGTAGCTATTTGTGTTATTTATATTAATTGGGAAGTTAATTTGGCCTGCTGTCATACACAAGTCTTTGGCTTATGCAACTCAAGAAGAAATGACTCACATGACACCCACTTTTCTAACAGAAAAAAGATTATGAAAACAAGATAATGCATTCTTGAATAGATACTTAAAAGTCAGAAACTCTTCATTAATTTAGTGAGATGAAAGATTTTAATGAGCAATGTTATTTGGCTTTATTTGAAACACATTTCAAACATTGAAAATATAAAAAGTTAATCTTTTGAATACAGTTTAAATGGAGAAGATTTATTGAAAATTTTATCCTCGTGACTTCTCTTAGTTATCACTTTCATGGATAATTTTTACAGATAATAAACAGTATACAGGTAATAAACTCCATCAATTAGCTGTAATGTAGCAAAGATGATCTATTTTTCCACAGTCCTTCTACACATATTTTCAGCTATTTCTGGTATGTTCACAGTAGACTTTTTTTTTATTAAAGGGAAAAAAGAGATTAGAAGTCTAGAGTAGCCAATAAATTGATTTCTGTCCCACCCTCAGCTTTACAGCTTTTATCTCCCTGTCTCTGTGTGAGACCAAGATTTTTTAGGCTCCTCCAAGAACAGACTCACTTGCAAAGCAAACAGCAGCAGCATAAACATTCTACAGAGGGGTAAGAAAAGCTAATCATTATGACTTCTTAATGAATTGTTTTATTTTGCATTTTTTTCATTTCCAGATTTTCAAAATCTAAATCATTACTCCCTAAGCAAAGATTGTGAACTCAGAGTTACTTGCAAAATTACAATACCAGTTTTATTTTAGTTAATGACTAAAAGAATTAATTTTTCTTTCAGAGTAATAATGGAAATTTATTACCCAAAGGTGCATTTAATCCCTTAGATACTAACAAGACAAAAATCTTACTAAACCTTTTTTATTTCCAATATGTTACGTATTTAGTGAGTATTAAATTTTTTTACTTAAATGACTGTGTCAAGGTGTATGCATTTCTATGAATTCCATGCATTTTAGAGAGGAAAATGGGGAGCTGCCACGATAAACACACGTAGGAGGAACCTGGCTGCCTGTCAATTCTGGTTCAAATAGCCAACAGGAACGTCACACTCCTGATAGAGAAAGGAACAGACGCTGAAAATCCACAAAAATCTCGTCTGCAGTGACAGACTCCATCCTGGCACACAGGAACATTACAAGAGCAGCAACAGGCCAAGGAAGAAGTGCTGTACTCTTCAGCCTGGGAATGAGACTTCACTCCCTTGCAGCTACATCAGCTTTGAGCCTCTGCTGCACAGGGCAAGCCTGGAGATACTCGATTCATTAGGCAGTGCTGACAGAACACTTTGACACCCTGCACTCTCCTGAGGGCTACCAGCTCCCCAAAGTGCACTTCATGTCATCCCTCACTGTGTCAGGACAAGTCGCCTAAAGATGTGTGGCTGTGGTCCCAGTTAACTTAGGTAGCTTAGTTAACTCTGTGCTTTATTTGTTTGCTGTGCAAAGCAGTGGAGGGTTTTCAACCAAGGCAGTGAATTCAAATAATAACTGGTGTAGTGTGGAACATTCCATTGAATGAACTTGTGCATCTTGACTGTGACTCATAGCCAGCCCTCTTGTACGTCATGCATAAATCATCTTTCCATAGTTTTGCAAAGTCACCATGCAAAGGAGAGCAAGGAAACGTGAGCAGATAGGTTTTTGCATGAAGATTATCATGCCCAGAATGGACAGGGCCTCTCCAGAGCCAAAGAAAAGCCAAGCTTTGCATGAAACTGCACTGTCTGACCTTCTCACTTCTGCTTCTGCTTGTTCCCACAGTACATGTTCCTTCTTTACCTGGCAACAAGTGACAGAGAGAGACATAGCAGGACAGCTTACTCCTAATGAAGCTAATATATCAGGCTGTACACCAAAAAGCAGCCTGTTATACTTTTAAGGTTTTCTTCATATGCAGACAGAATGGGAAGCATTTTCTTTTAAAATTAACATTGATAGTTTGATCTCATTGTGTGGCCTTTGGCCTTGCCCAAGATTTTGAAGCAGCACCTCCCTTCTCCCCACCCCAGGTGATTGCTGCTGTATCACTTCTTGGCGATACCTGTGCCAGCTCCTGGCTCGTCTCCTTGTCTGCATGACTCAACAGTAATTACTCTGAGTTTTGATATGGGGCTTTGGCACATGAATGAATCATGACTTAATAGACGAGTTATCTGTTTCTTACATATGGCTTTAGTGAGCCATTGTTTCCTGTTGTCCTAGATTTCTAAATGCATCTCCTTTCACCCACACAAACCTGCCATTGCTATGAACACAACTGTCCTACTTCCTTTTGGTTGCTTCCTGCACACCCACGCAGGCACACCTATCCCTGTGCATGCATTTGTGCAGGACGTGGTGTGCCCTGCTAGCCTGCTGGAGACAGAGGAAATGTGGACATCATGGAAGAGCTAAACATGCTGGCAGTGTAGGGATGGGGAGTTATGCTCACCTCCTTCTTACACGTATCTTTACACACCTGCTTTTCTGTGTTGCATTTTCTTAAACAGTCTCTTGCACAGAGTATAGTATTTTAAAGAGATAAGAAAAATGATGATATAAAAAGGTTTCTGTACTTTGTTTGCACCGATGTAATGACTGAACAGGAACATCCACACTGAGGCAGTTCTAAAGTAACACTTCAGGCCAGAAAGGTCTTTTCTCTTGGGGAAACAAAGCTCATTTTTTTGACTTTTGTAGTACATTGAAAGAGTGTTCTAGTGTTATTGCCTCATTTTTTCATATGGAATATCTCCTTAAATGTCATTAATACATTCTGAGTGAAAGAAGACTTGTGTAAGTTCAGAAAATAACAACTGACTACGTGCAAGTATCACACTAACAATAAAAAATAGACAATAGTTATGTCCATATAGTCTCTTAAGAAGAGCAATATACTTGAAAAATGTGATGCAGAAAGCCTTAGCTCAGGCGCATCCATCGTCAGTCATCCCTTGCCATACCCACTATGAAGTCCTTATAAGGAAGGTCAATATGCTTACCCACATACCTGCTAGCCACGTGCCACTAACCCCACAGCAACTGGAGACTAACAATGGGGAACTTTTCCTGGCAGAGGGAGCAGGGGCCGTGCCAACACACCAGAAAGAAGGGTACTCGGGCTCTTTTCAAACTGGATACGGTGGGACTCACTTCTCCCTTTCTCTGCTTCTGTTTTCTCCATAGCATCAACTTCAAGTGCAGTTGAAGGAGAAGGAGGGGAGAGCAGCTTTTACAAGGCTGTGGTCACTTGTCAGGCAGGTTAGATGTAGACTGTGGGCTCTGCCAAACACTTCTGAGGGGTCTCATTGGTTCTCCCTGACTAACTATAATGATGAACTTCTAAAATATGGAAAATGTTTATGAAGAGGGTAAGAAGGTGCTTCCAGATGTTGTGGGGTAAAAGGCGCAGCATTTTAAATTAAAGGGACTTAGGCAAATGTTGGACTGACACAGCAGAGTTAGGCAAGTGACTGAACATTTTTTCCAGTTTCTGGGTTCCTACAAAGGTCCTCAAGAGGAGGGAAGGAGAGAGAATTCCCATAGCTTGCATCTGGCAAATATCCTACCCTTAACAGTCTACTTCATGTCTCTTCTTATTCATGTCCTTTAGAACTTAAATTTTTCCATTCTTATTCACATGGAAGTCTTTTCTTGAGTCTAATTACTTTTGTCACTGAACTCTTTTCATTTCTTGATTAAAATGCATCCAGTCATTTTATTCAGAAAGATAGCCTCGTGTTACTGACAGCGTGCAGTTGTTGCCATCAGGTTCACTAAAAAAAAAAAAAGAAAAAAAAATAGGTCAATAATTATTTAAATGAGAAGACAGGTTTCTCTATGTAACAGTTTTATTTCAATACACTGCCAAAAAAAAGGTAATTTACCACTGCATAAGGCATGCTAAACATTTCAGCTACAAATTCTGTAATAATTTGGTCAACACTTTCAGGAAATCTAGCTCCCAGACACATTGTCTCAGAATTTATTACTTAAATTAATTGATCTCTCATTATTATGGATAAACTTAGGAATTAGACACTTAAAAGCAAACTTGGGAGAAAAAAATCTCTTTTTTTGGAACATAAGTAGGCTGTGAATTTTCTCATCTCAGTTTATAGAAAATTATGTCAACTTCTTGGCTTAGGTAAAAAACTGTAATGCCAACTTCATTACAGCAGTAACAGGATCATCAGCTCAATAATCACTTGTTTTCTAACATCTTTGTGCTGAGTATCCTTTTTGCCTTAAGCAGGTAATCCCACCCTTTCTCTGAGTGAGAAAAATGGTTTAAACCTGTGGGAATCATCTATCCAAAGCATATTATGGAATATGAGCAAACATGACAACAGATCTTTCAAACCCCTTAACAGCCTGCTACGAGTGCCAGCATCAAGACTATAAATACCAGCTTCACAGAGAACAAGTTTGGTAATAGTGGGAAATGACTCCAAGTCTCTTCCAATAAACCAGCCATTTTTCAGTTTTTCCCTGTTTACCTTGTGATTTAAATAAACATCCATCTCAGTATGAAAACAAACATGTCCCTTCACACTTTGCACAGGCTCCAAAGTTCAAGTCTCCAGTCAGCAGGGGCTCCTTCTTTATAGTGAATTCTCAGAATTTGCAATGAGCTGACAGATAAAAGGTTGTGTTTGTCAAAAATTAGTATGCATGGCAGTGCTTGGCAGGAATTCTCCCTGACCAGTCATATAATTTCATAAACATTTCTGAAAGATATTATATAGGATCTGGAGTGCCAACCAAATCTCAATTCTAAGAACAGGGAGAAATGTTCTACCAAAGATAAGGGAGTACGGATCCAGTGGATGACCACTATGGTACAACAACAGTATAATTTGATATCCCACCTTAAAGGAAAGGAGAAAAATATCAGTGCCATGAGTTGTGCATGTTGGTATAATAAAGGAAGCTTTAGAGTGTAACTGAATTGGAAGGTTAAAAGAGGATCCAGCAAGAATAGACTGGTTGGCAATCTTCAGGACAGATCGTGTATGTATGAATATTACACTGTGCAAAAACAGTGCAAAATGGAGATTTTGATCTAAAGCCCCCTCAGTTATGTTTTTTAAAAAAATAATATTGTATTTAAAGGAAAAAAAAGGTTTTAATAGCAGAGCTATGATTATGGTAATATAGAAATACAACATAACAGCAATACTAACATATCACATTCTAAGGTTTGACAGGTGGTTTTCAGAAAAACATAAAAATCAGAATTTCTGACATACTCTGAAGATCTTCTTTTTACATTGTGAATTTAAAAGTTCAGCTCTTTTATGCCTCCAATAAACTAAGAGATTAGGAGGCCCAGGGTTACCACACTGGGTAAGGCTGTGCTATCTCATCACACTGATTTCAAGCTGAGTGCAGTGCTAACAAAAAATTCTAAATACAATTCCATGCCCTGTAAACAAAGGGGAAGTAGCATATGGAATCTAGTTTATCTTCCGTATACTCCCATGTTTTGAGTATTACAGACGTGCACACTTTGTGAATCTTAGTGTTCACAAAAAACCTTTTGAGCTGTTCACAACTAGCATGACTTTTCCTCAAAGTACCGCAGGCTGCACAAAAGCCTAAGATTTCAGCGGTTTTGAAAACTCAGTGTGGTAATGGTTTCATTTTCAGCCAGAAAGCATTACACAGGTGCAGAGATTTTAAGTATCTCTAGAAATGCCTGAAAGGCAAACTGGATTCAACAGATTTAAAGCTCTATTTGAGACAGCAAAGGCATTAAATGCAGTCTTCCAATAGCCTGCAGAGTAAGTGGAGTCTACATCACATTGTTATCACATTACATCACATTAATATTTTACAAGGGATGAGTGTATCAGACTTTTTGTTAATTTTTTTAATAATATGCATTTTAGTGTTCTACATTCTAAATTTTTTTGCATAATTGCAGCTATTATCATGTTGATATTTTCTGGCATTAAAGTGAGTGCATAGCAAAACAAGCACTGCAAAGAATATTTCCTTCAGAAGGACACAGTATATGGATTTTATAACATTGATACACTATTTCCTTACAATGTAAATGAAGGGTTTGACTGAAAAAAAATCAGTATTTTATAAGATTTGAAATGAGTGCAAGGAAATCAGAAGTTAGAATCAGGACTATTAAAATATGACATATATCTTAATGAATTTTTAATAATTTATTATTTAAGGTTTTAAAATTAATTCAATATTTATTTAAAAATGGAAAGAAATTACTTTCAAAGGTCCATAATATATTTTTCACAATAGACTTGGGTTTATACTTAAAAAAAATAAAGTTAACAATCAGGGTTTTTTAGAATTTCTGAATTGATACTAAGTGTGACTTCATCTGGTTAATTAAAGGGGCAGTGTCCAGGAATGAAGATGAGAAATAAGAAATATATTTCACTGTTTTTATCTGTGAAAACAGTAATGTATTCACCTTCCCTTTCAGGTAAAGTACAAAGGATGCTGGGAGAGATAGGAAAAAAGGGGGAGTGAAACTCAGATGGATACTTAGGAGTCTGGTAATAGACATTTATAATTAGTGAATATATACAACATAAAGTGGTGAGGTCTTTCTCCAAACACATTTATACATCTATTCCCTCTAAAAGGTTGCTAGCACAGTTGTCACAGCAACTATTCATACTATATTTTGTATTTGCTTCTGTGATGGTTCTCCTCCCCAGCTGGGACACAAACACTGGCATTCAGAAACTACTAACTGTAAATAACTCTGAATAAAAAGTTTTGATTGTCAAATATATTTATTCAAAAATTTAATACCAATTTATTATGAAAAAATCCCACATTTTTATTTGTCTTTGAAAGTCACAGTATTCAGTTTAAATAAAAATGAACACTTGGCCTCAGTTCTTGGTTTGAGTAGAGGGAAGCAAACCTATTATATGTGTTCAGTGACTTGATGGACATAGAACAGTAATATGTCTGATTTCTTTCTTTTGTACACATGTATATGTATTTAGGGGAAAAATAATAAAGGCTAAAACTCTAGTTCTGCTGAGGACTGGAGGAGTTAGCAGGTCTCAGTAAAAAACAGGATTTTATCCAAGGGACTGTTACAGCACTGAAAACAGAATGCTCCCAGCCCTGGTATAAACTGAAACTCTAAGAACAAGTCAGGGTTCTGTCTGTCCTGGGGGACTTGGGAATATTTCCAGCCTTGTGAACTCCAGGCATATCTCCTCATCCTCATGGGTCACCTCCATGTCAGAATGAGATCTCGTTATTCACCATACATTCCCTCATCTCACCCACTCTTTATTTAATCACAGCAAAACTCATTTTTCCTGAGGAAACTAAACCATGAGATCTAGAAGAAAGCAATGGCGTTCCCAAATGAGGTTCTTGTTCTGAACAGCCTAAGAACTAGCACCTTGAGGTGCACCCCCTATCTCCTTTATCCCTAAAATGACCTCATCAAAAGCTGCATGCACAAAAGAACAGACGAGGGCGAAACATGCTGGCCCTGTACTGAATGGGAACATCAACATGTCAGAGTATCCCAGGTCAGAGTGCTGGGGCTGGGCGCTGTATCAGCCAAGAAATTAGTACAGGCTAGGATTTCTGGCTCTATACCAGGTCTGAGCATGAAATTATTTCATAAAACAATCAGTGAGCACTGTATGAGCCACTTTTTTGCCATATTTTCTTGGCACGGTAGAAGTAGCGACCCGTTTTTCCCATGGACTGAACTTATGACATATGCAACAGCATGAAAACTTCAGCTAATGGTATTCCTTCACTGTGTGTACTTATTTAAAACTAAACAGGAATTGGTCTGTATCTGTACACTCCTCTGAATCCAGGATTGCTTAATAACACTGTTTCGTAATCCTTCTTCTTTAGCTACCAAAACTTACTTTCTAACCACAAAACCACAGTATGACAAAACAGACTTCATAATTTACCCAATACAAACTTCCCAAGCGTGTCTTATCTTGTAAACAAATAATTAGTTTTCCTTCATACTACTAAAGATATTTATCAGCTGGGCTATGCATTCAGTGATAATCTGAGAAGCTGGAGTAGGAAGCAGCTCCAGAGTATTGTGTGACAGCTGCCACAAAAGCAACCTGAACTCTGGCTTGGGCTTTGCCATCTGCACCCTGCAGCAGCTGGCTTTTGCTCCATCGTTTCCTTTAAAATACTCATCTATAGTTGTGCTCTATATTCTGCACCCTGTGGTTACTGTGCTTTTTTTCTTGCTTTTAATCTTATAAATCTGCACCCAATAAGCAATTTGAAACCCACCAGGAGAGTGGCTGTCGTTACAGATGAGGCAGTGTGCAGGAGACAGAAAAGGAAAAGTGGCTGTTTTGCAACACTGAGCTCAGCCCTGGAGGAAGTGGACAGATTCAGAGTTCTTGTATTAGATGCCCTTTCACTACAGCATCCGATGGTCATCTGTTCACATATGGAAAGGTCTTACCCATTCTTATTGTTTTATTTAATTTATTGATACTGGTGGATAATTCTTTCTTTCTGAACTGCACAGAAGCTGAAATAAGAAGGAAAGCAAAAAAAGAAGCTTGGAGGAACACTGCTAATGAAAGCTTTTGGAAACTCTGCCTTCACCAATTAACACACAATGTACAGGTTCAGTGTCAATATCCACATTTTCTTTTGCATCCTCTAAATTACTTGATCAGATGTTACAAAAAACAATAACATATATTAAACAATTATCACATACCATGTACTTATGAGTAATACATTCTATGATCATCAGGTGGCTAAGAGTTTCTATCCCACTCTGGTAAGCAATGAGTTGGACTCTATTCACGCCTTCATCACCTTTTAACTGGAGTAGTGTCTATGACACGAAGTTGTGTTTAGTTATCGCTAATATAATATTTATATTCTAAGGATTGCGTTGTTGAAAAACAACAATAGGAAGAGCATATTGCAGTGCATTATAGGCCACTCTGGGGGGCCTTTTATCACCAAATGCCATCACCATGCAAGCAACCTTAGGAAAAACTCCTATTTTCTGAAACTTTTACAAACGAAATAGTCAAGAGAGGGAGAAGCCATTTGAGGAAAGGATAAATCTTACAAGCAGAGGAACTCTGTGAAAATATCCTGCTATTTCCATGATTTTCAGTTCTTTCTCCACGAAGTAAATTGGAAGGATGTTTCAGTTCCTGAGGCTGACTTTTTAAAAAGAGAATTAATTGACAGAAATATAACTATAGGGCAAAAAAAAGATGAGGAAATAGGCCAGAGGAGAGGAAGGTAACAAGGAAGTAACAATGTTGAGGACAGTTGAACTGAAGTGGTTTAAAGAAAATGTGAACAAAGTGTCCGGAAAGCTTTATAGTTAACAGTCAGCGTAAATTAAAATGGAAACAGTGAAAATCAAAAATATTGAATGCCATTCCCAGTGTCTGTCATGATCTGCTGCTCTTTGTATTTACTCACACGTGGTTGAATTTCTCTTGTCTGTGGACACTGCCTTTTTTGCAATAGAAGCCCTTGCCCACGTGGCACACACCTCCTGCCCCAGAGGGCCAGCTGGGTAGGACTGCCTGCTCCTGCCTAGACCCAGTTGTTCTCATGGCACTTTCAGGTCAAGTACAATACTGAGACTGCTGGAAGGCCAAAATCCATGATAGAAGGAGGGGGACAATCATGAGGACAAGGCAGTGAGGCTGTGCAGTAAGACTGTGTAGAAGAGGTAGAGAAAAAAATGTAAAGTGAAGATGTGGATAAAGAGGCATCTCTCTTTAAGCATCTATGATCATCTGAGGCTGTGTGACACATCAGACCTGCTGAGAATGTAGTTTGCAGTATGAGACAATACCACATAAACAAATGCCTGTGTTTAAAGATATTCTAAACCCATGTGGCTTCTGAGGACATAATTCACTGATCTTCTGTATGTCATTTACTTGCTTTGTGATGTATGTGAAACACCAATGAGTGTTTGAAATCTCTTCTGTAGAAGCAACAAACTACTCTTGCCATATCATTGTTTCTCATCTCTTCTTAACAGGTACACAGGCTATAGGAACTATGACTTGCTACAGAGGAGCTGCCCTGGTCTTTTGGCAAACCTTGTACATGAGACAACAATCAAAATTTTTGCTTCATCTATCTAATCCACTGCCTCCCGTCTCAGTCCATAGAGTCTATTCACTGTGAGAAGTCAAAACTGAGCTTTATCAGCCTTACTCTACTCAAGAGGAGTGGTTTTGCTTCTCAGAGACAAAATTTTGGTAGGCTGAGTTTTGATTGAGGTAGGTTTTATTACAAGATTACCAAAATTTTTAAGAAGAAAGAAAGATCAGTATATGTTTTAACTGAATACCTCAGCATTGAAATCTATGTCATGTTTTTACTTGTAAGATTTGTTCAAGATTTGAATAATTTTCTTTTCCTTGCATTTTGTAATGTGTCAGTGTATAATTCAGCAACTTGTTATAAGTTTTAAGCTTTACCACTCTTGCCTTGGGTATTTTTTTCAGTATTATGTTTGCAAATCACCAAAAATTTATTCTATTACAATCTTTAAGTATCACTGCTACAAATATCCTTCTAGTAGCAGTTTTAGAGTAGTGTTGATCCTCCCAGTTAGGCTTTGGACACCCATGAGCAATTTCTACTTCTGGGACCCGAAGTCTTAAATATACGTGATAGAGAGCAGATGAGAAAACCATTTGCAATATATGAATGGAGGCATCTGAATGTGAATAAAATATGTAGTGTTGACACTTGGGATCTTTTTGGGTCCTTTTTGGGGTACAGAAATTCTAACATTTTGTAGAGGCTTGAACTGATGGTAGAAGTTTTAATATGAAAATAAGAAACAGTTTTATTTTTGCATGAAGAAGGATAAAAGGAAAGGACAAAGGAGGAATGAGGGAGGATGAAGATGTTGAAGTGATTAGTGATTTAGCTGAGAGGGAGGTAGAGAAAAACATCTACAATCTAGACTGGATGTAGAGTCTTGAAATGCCTTGTAATCACTGGCGTGCAAAGCACATGCAAGAGCTCTTGGGGCAAAAGTGGCAAGAGGGAGTTTACTAGTGCAGAGCTGTGTGGAAGTTGCTGCATTTGGGGTGTGTGAGAAGCTGCTTGCCTCCTCTGGCATGCTCTGACTGTGCAGCCTTACCCTCCTTCACACCTGGCCTGCCCTGGAACAGTCAGCCTGACTTTCCCTCCTTTGCTTGGAATGAGCATCACAAGAGCTGCAGGCTGAAATGCTGAGGTTGTTTAGATGCCCTGTGATGGCATCCTGTGGTTGCAGTTATTAAATACTATCTGGCACGTAACTGTTTCTGGATCAGAGGATTGCTCAGATGTTTGAGGGTTCAGTGGCATCTACTCAGACAGTGAAAAAATACCTGAATCTAAGTAGCTGAGCTTGCAGCTAAAGACATTAAGTGCAAAAACATATGCTAACATTCAAATTGGTATTGGCAGCAGTATAGCTGCTTGTCAAAAGATAAGGAGATAAAGATTGTCCTCCAAACGGATTCACTTTGGTCCCAGTTCAGCAAAAACTGTCCGATACAGCAGCTACAGTTAATGCAGCATGATAACATGATTTCCATTGACATCTTCCTTCTCTCCATTCCCTCCTCTAGCAAAGTGATTTCAACAAAAAAACCAAAACCACCTGTCCCACAAACAAACAAACAAACAAACAAAACCCCCAATTCCCCCCCCCCCCAAAATCCAAGACCCACAGAGAAAATATTATGAAACCATTAAGAAAAAGACTAGGGAAGTTAATAAAATAGCTGTCATAGAGGACATACACTTTCTTTTTCAACTTCATCCCTTTGGATCAAACAAAAATTTATAGAAGAACTTTTCTGTTCCTCACCTGTCACTTTTCTTTTGCAATGTGAATCCAGATGCAGACTGAGACATAGATACATGAGAAAAGACAAGAACAATGTTCACACCCCTTAAAAAGAGTGTTATGTCCATGAGCTACTAGGATATCTCCTGACATGTTCTTTGGTGGTTTTTTTACTTTAAAAATCTTTCAAACTATTCAGCAAGTCAGTGTCTTCAGCACAGAGAAGTCTTCAGCACAACTATTTCCAAAAAAGTAGTGAATTGCATCTTCGTAGCATTATTCAACACATCAACTCCTTCCCATCCTACAAGGGCATGATACTAATATGAAAATTTAATTTCTCCGAACTGTAGTCTTCAGGACTCTGTATTGGTTTTTTTGTTGATGCAATGCCTGATCTTTGGTACACTAGTTTCCCTAAGTCTTTTCACCTGTAAAACCAAAATGAAATACACCTCCCTGTCATATTATACAGTTATGGTTTGTTATTACTTGGAACACCTCTTCATGGTCTTGGATGGAATTTGTTGGGATTGCGCTATAAATGCTGCTTTTGTCAAAGGACTTACTGAGTCACCCTCCTTCACTGGAAAGTTAATAGCAAAGAAATCAAGTGTGACCCTTGTCAAGTCAGGATTCAAGCCTCTGCATGTTAGTCAGTTTTCTTTTTTCAAAAGAACTTTATAAAGTTTATAAATTTATTATGCATAGTGCTTTTTGGATGATTGAATTTGTAGCATTATGGTGAAGAGGGCAACTGACCTGAATGAGGACTTTTAATCAAGTCTAACTTCTGAAAGGACACATACTATGTTTATCATCTCACAGTGCTTTTCTTACATCTCTGTTTGGGGTAGAGAATGGAATTAAGGTTTTAATTATAGGAAAAAAGATGATGGTATTGATGTGTGTTCTGTTTTTATTATATTTGATGTCATCATCAGCCAATGGACTGAAAAACAGCTGTATAAACAAATCCCATATGCAGGATACCAAATGCTTTCAGAACAGTGAGCTCATTTTCAAATCAGGTGGGATGTATAGTAAAATTGCTAAAGATCTTAGTTTTCCGTTTTCCATGACCTTTGCCCATTAACATAAAGGTGAACACAGCGGTTTCATATTCTGCAGCAGATATTCCCTTGCAGATGATTTGTTTTGTTACATTTTATTGTTGAAAGGGAAGGTGGAAGTGATGTTGTAATGCCATTAGTTAAAAGCCAGTAAGCATCCCTTATGGAAAGACCCTGGGGAGTTTAGTAAGCAAGAAATCAACAAAGAAGTATCTTATCAGGAAGAGATAATCCTCTGAAATTGATAGAGGATTCTCTTTTGTGTTATTTCTTAATGGATTCCAGTGAGCTCTGCACCACAGATATTTATTTATTTTATATAAAAAATTTACAACAATTCTGATCAAAATTCATACAATAGCTTACAAAGTAATGTAAGCTGGCATCAAAACATAAAAAACAAAGTAAAAAACTTCTTCATTTTCTGTTTTAGCCATAGTATTTATACTCATTGCAATAACGCTTAGTATAGACATAGTTTTATCTGCTTGCAAGGCTGTACAATTACTTTAAAACAAAAGTAGCTATTGGAAATAGATGATGTGTTCTCCCACATATAAATGTAGAAATAAAAGAGAGAGGGGCTAAATGAACCCTCTGAAACAATCAGAAAATACCAGGGACAGAATGCACCCATTCTAATCTAGATTTAACCCACTGCAACAACGGCCAAGTCCAGAGGGGCGATAGAAGGCAAAAACAGTTCAGGCAACATTATCTATATCCAGTGCAGTGGAAAGAAAAAGGATAGTCTTTGTGACTTTCAATAAAAAGGAAAGGCAAACACAGACCTAACCATTTGATACAATCAATACAGAAGGAATAAACATGCACTAAAATGGTGCCCCATGATAATCTACATCTGGAGGAGTCCTATCTACATTTGTTGCCTCATATTCCTTCTCTCTCCCCTTTTTCTCTGGTATGTCTCTAGTCTGGCCTTGATAAAAAAAGCCACCAAAAGTAGCACACATTTATGGCTACTGAGTAATGCTTTAATGGGTTTCTATTTGCATTGTTTATTTCAGCTGATGATTTTTGTTCAGATCAGTATTAAAAAGTTTATTGAAGTGTTTATTATTAATACATAATTTCAAAATTACAGCTGCCTCTTTGCCTGGGAGAAGTCACATCTTACAAGGACAAGTGAAAACAACATTATTCTGTTTAGTGCTTGTCCTTAACATGATAACTGTGGACCAGATGACTTTTTAACGAGAAGTGGTCATTTTTTAATGGAAATTTTGCAAAGTTTTTATTCTGTTATCCAGGCTGACAATAGCAAAACATGAATTTCTTTCTGTTTTGCAGGACATTTACCCAATACCATTTCACACGTTCTGTTGTGGGTGAAGTCATATCATTTTCTGAAATGCATAGATACTGGTGATTTAGAGATCTTTAATATTCGTTGTCTCTATCTAGCATTTAACCTAAAAACAGGCACTATTTCCCTGTGTGGATTTCCTTGTGGAAGTTTTATATGTGCACACGAAGGTACAGGGGTTTCCATGGCAACTAAGGGTTTGCAGAGTATTCAAGAAACTCTGCAAGTTAAAATTAGCTGAGATGGTCATGCATAGATGATAAGGGCCCTGGGCTATGCGAGTCTGTGCAAATTGTTTTTGTGGAATTTAGTGGAGGATGTTATAATCTAAACCCCATGTATAGGGCACGTCAATGGATAGAGCCATGGTAGATCTGGAGTGAATACAGAGAGCTGGCAGACTCTGGGCATTTGACATAAATAGATTGGCTTTAAAAATACATTTTAAGAGAAAACCTAACTTTTAAATATGTTAGAGAATGAGGAAAAATCATTCTGATTAATTAGAGTTAATGGAAATTAAATGGCTCAGGAACCTTCTTGTTTTCATTAAGTGAATTGTTCTTAAAAGCATCCCAGTTTATTTCTGAATATCTTTTCCTTTCTTGGACACTCTGTAGGTTGACTTAATCCATAGAGAGACCTTCAAGAGAGCATAGATTTGTGTCCCCTGGGTCTTTGTTCAGAGTAAACATTTGTTTAAATAAATCCCTCTAATAATACTGCAGGATTCGTGGCAATTGGAGTAACACTATAGTTAACTTGTTTGATCTGTATCTGAGCTTGTCTAATGTCCCAAGAAAGAGGAGTATTTAGAGGCAGTACAATATATTGCTATACTTATGAAATAGAACAGTTTGTAATTATATACCTTTGTTATATCTTGCATGATGAATTGTGCACCCTAATGCAGGACATGGTTTCATGTTTTGTGGACACTATATCCTGAGGAAATTAGAGATACTGTTTGGGGGTTTCTCTGAACCAGGAGGTATAAAAAGGTGTATTCTTACTTCTACTACAGTCAGAAAGAGATCTAACAAAGGTGTGTATTGTCTAATCATTGCTTTAGGAGAATAAGATGTACAGTCAGTTATGTGTCATTGCCTGCTTTCTGTCAGAACTACATTTTTTTTAAATTGTTTTTTCATTTATTACCATTTCAAAAAGAGTATAGGGTAATGAAAATGCTCTTTCACTAGATCAGCTAGTTGATTGAAGATGCATAGGAAGGGGTACATGAAATGCTGGGACGAGAGAGATGTTTCTCATCCTGATCTTATTATTTTAATAATTTCAATAAAGCATAAATTCCAATAAGTAGAATTCTCTCAAAAATGTTTTTTCCTTCCACTGTGATGGCTTCTGTATTGCTACAAAAACACATTCAGTGAATGCTAGAAAAAATACACCTAACAATAAAGCCACTGAGAATTAAGGGGGCATTGTCAATATGGATGCTTTCTTCTGTGGCTGGAGGTTGAAAAGTGTTCTCACTCACAGACCTGCCTCCTGTGTCCTATCAACCCAGCAAAAGAGCCCAACATCTCGTGTGAAAAGAACAAATTGTAACAAGAATTGTATGACACCCAGAAGCATCTAGGCACTGAAGAACAGAGCCATGTTAAGATGCCAGAGGAAAAAAATTCGAATAAGAGAAGGCAGCTATTAGCCAAATGAGTTTCACATGCATATGCTGTATGATGCAGATCAGTCTAACTCAGAGAGTCTGTACCTTACATAAGAATGAGAAAAATGACAAAAGTGGAGCAATGTCTCTGCACTGAAGAGAGGCTGAAAATCCTGGCACTGCATATTTTAGCAAGAAGACAAGGATGCATGATAAAAAATATCTTAAAAGCACATGTAAAAGGGAGATGTGTCAGGACTACTCTTTCTGTAAGATAGTGAAAGAACAAGAAGATAATTTACTATTTCATTTCCCCCTTTCCAGCTCACCACAGGGAAAGCAGCTTTGTGGGAGTTGCTGCCTAACTTCTTACTCCTTGCGTGTCTGTATCTCATGCTCTGTTGTGGGTGATAAGGAATTGTAGCAGACCATTGACAATAGTGCATTGTCAATAGGCAGAGTTTTCTATCCTCCTAAAGTTACAAAGGAGCCAGGGTAAACCTCTTTGTAGAAACAGGAGGAAAGAGGGCGTCAGTCCTGACCAGATCTCTGTCTGATCCGTTAGGATTGCACAGATACACACTGACACGCTTTCTATATCTTAAATATAAATGTATAGCATTTTCTTCTATCTTATTACATATTTAGTATACAGAAACACAGGATGATGTTTTTTAGAAAGAACTGGAAAGGCCTGCAGCAAAAAGCTGTGTATTTCAGTGAGTTGTTTGAGAAACAGCTGCTATTGGAGAAAATAGGTAATTGTATTAGCTGCGCACTCGTGCAGCATTTTTCAATTTTAAGTACTCATTCTAAAGAAAAAGATTGCTTTTTGCACAAAGTTATCTTCAGCAAGCAGTAACTTGGCCAGATCTAAATGGATTTTCATCAACACTTTGATATAATATTCCCCTCTGAGGACTATTTTGCTAAAAACTATTTTCTAGCCAAGCAATTGCAGAACTGCATCTATTTAAAAGCATGCATATGTACACACGCACACACAAATACTTATAATATGTTTCCTTACTCGTTCAAGATCCAAAATTGCTTTATCATGGGCAACAGTGACCTGCATCCAACAGGCAAAAATCTTCTGGAAGGAATAAACGGAAAAAGAAAACCATAATGGGAGCACTTTCAGCATTTCTCCGAAAATGTTTACAGCTAGAATGTTGCTAGCCAAAATGATGAAAAACACAACTGGCCATTTTTCCCCCAAATACAGGTTTTTACAACACTAAGCAGCAAACTGACTTCTGAATTTTACCCTGTAATAGGCCCAACTACAGTTGAATACAATTAATGAATTATTACCAGTAATAATTAATTTTCACAAGTTGTATAGGGGATGAGAAAATTACAGACATTGGAATCAGAGTATCCTATGCAAACCACATCAGATGCTATTTTAGACCATTCTGCTTGAAACAGCCTGCTTGCTTTGGCCAACAAAGCCCATTAGGATCTTTTCCTTGCCATATTGTATACAGGAAGTGAATGACAGCTAAATTCTAACAATTAGGACAATGGTATTTTTATCTTAAAGCATGACCTTAGGAGTACACAAGCTGTAGATCTGCAAGACAGTCATAAAGCAACCGCCATCTACATTAATAATAATAATAATAACTGAAGATGAAATACAATGTGACCTGCAGCAAGAAAAATGTGAGTGACATAAGGAAAGTTTCCATGGGAACAACATAAAAAATTCTAAAATATCTCTGTGTTCAGTGAGAAAAAATTTGGTCAGACATAAGCTTGTCTCACAGCAGAGTGCTTTTCACAGCTAATGGGCTCACTGAATAGGTGCTGCCCAAACCCTGTTAGCATCACTGCTTATGTTTAACCTACACGTCTGCTGTGTCTGTCTTCCCTCCAGCAGCTCTTACAGCATCTGCTGTGCAAGCAGCAGGCAGAACACGCACAGACCAAGCAGACACATGAAAGAATCCATTACTTATTCAGGGGGCTTTCATATCTGGTGTCAATCAGCTATTTTGAAATAAATGTTCCTGGGCAAGATCCCAGTCTTGTCTATATCTCTGGAAATTGAGCTACTTCCATTGATTTCTGTGGACAACATGGGGACTAAGTTGGGAAGAGAATCAAAGACAGCAGTAGTGAAATGTCTCATTGTATTCTTTGAAATGTGTGTATAAATGATGTAAACATGCTTAGTTTTGCCAAACCCTGGTATTTATTCACAGAACAACTGCAGCAGAAACCGTGCAAAGAGTCTGAGCACCCATTTTCCTGGCTGGGCTTCAAGTGCTTTATGTTCTGTTCCTTTCATACTTGTTGACTTCTGAATTCTGGATGGATTTTTGTTTCTTGATGTTCTGTCTTCCTATGTTTTCCAAGCTCTTCACCTGGGTCTCCTCTTCCATTCCCCAGCTATTCTTTCAATCTTCCCTAGCATCCCTCTGAGCTTAATTTTTGTTCCTATTGTTTTGCAGGCAGCTCATGGACATTGGTATACCACTACATTAGTGTAGATGCTCTTCTAAGACAGTGACCTTAGAATGTATAGAGGGGAAGTTTCCATCACAGTCTGGGTAGCACACAAAGTTCTTAGACTCAAGGTTTCACACAGAGTGAAAATACCCTCCACCTTCCACTAGCCCAGCTTGCCCAAAGCCCCATCCAAACCAGCCTTGAACACTTAGGACATCCACAACTTCTGTGGTAACCTGCTCTGGTGCCTCACTACACTCTCTCCCCTCTTTCGTTTTGAAACCATTCACTCTTGCCCTATCACTGCCTGCCCATGTAAAAGGGTTTTTATAAGCCTCCTTTAGGTACTGGAAGGCAGCTCAAAGGTCTCCCTGGACCCTTCTCTTCTTCAGGCTCAACAACCCCAGCTGTCTTCACAGGAGAGTGCTCCAGCTTGCTGATCATCTTCAGGGTCCTGCTCTGGACTTTTCACACCCTTCACACAGGTCCACATCTGTCTTACGTTGGGGCCACAGAGCGGATGCAGCACTGCAGGTGAGGCGGCTGATAATGCTGTAAGGAAAAATGTCCATTGATCTCGTACAACTCTTCAGTGTTTTTGTACGGTTACATAGGTAAAAGATGAAGATGTACCAGTGCTTGGGGGAATGACATGATGTGCCTACGCTGTGCACTGTGAGCATAAACTCTGGTCCAGTCCTATGTGTGACCTGTCCACTTTGTTCAGGCCTCAGCCATATTTCACAATGGTAGAAAAGTGACTTTCAGGAGCTACTGGAGAAAACTTGTATTCACTCTAGTCCTGAGTGTGTATTTATTCACAGTGTAATACTCCATATTTACCCAGCAAGAAAAATATTATGGATCAGCATTTCAGAATGCTGAATGTCCCTCAGTTATCAATATACTATTTCACTGAGTAAGTAATGATGAATTCAGCATCCCTGACATTTATTTTTTAGAGGTTTTACAAATATTAATAAATGCAGTTATAATTTAGTGAAGAAAACCTAATTCTATCTCCTTTTTTCCACTTTTAAGCACATGCCAGACCACATCATTTGAATGTGCATACGGCATGGTATGTACTCACTCATATCCTTACACCTGCAGCATTTACAGTATTTTCTTGGCCTCTTTGCCATGAGATACACATTACATCCAAGTCTCAGAGACTCTGAGATTATTACTGCTCTGGAACATGCGGTAGTTTACAGGCATTTCTACCTTTGGCTTCCATCCAGTTCAATATACCTAAGAGAACAAACCCCCACAAATATAAAACCTGCTAAAGCTGCAGTGTCTCAAGCCTGATTGCAAAAGGGAAAGATGTGGCCAGTAACGGGTGATGCCAGTCAATTAATTATTTTCTTCAGCTTTTTTACCAGTTTGTGATAGCTGGTTGAATAAATCTTTAGGATTAATTCAACAGACAGCTTTGGGAAATTCTGGAGACTCTTGCACAACATGTTCCATCAAGCCCATTTCAGTGTGTTTCCTTTTTTTCATATTGGTTTAAAGTATTTGTACAAAATGTTGCAGAAGATAACTCTCCCAGGAAGTTCCCAGGAAAAATGTTAGGATTATATAACAACTGAAATGCCCAGCAAGTTTTTAAAAAAGATATACAGACTAAAGAAGAGATTTAATTGCTTGTGTACCCAAAATGTTAATTTTACAGCTCTTCTCCTCAAAAAGAATCCAGGTTGTAGAATTATTCAGTGAGCATTAAAAGAGAGAGACATCCCTTAAGGCTTGTTGGGGCACTGACAGGAACATGCTTAAAATCCTCACCTAGAGCTCAAGTATCTGACTCAAGGCTTGAGGAAGTTTCCTCCCTACCTCTGGGATCTAGAACATGGAGTCCACCCTGGTGATCAGGCCTTCACAGCTCATCTTGGGAAGAATGACCAGGTCCCAACCTTTTCAAATCAACAATCAGGGTGGTTACAGATGATGTTACCACCACACCTCTTTTGTATGTAACAGCACAGAGGTTTGCCCAGATGTCCAGCATAAGGTGAGACCAAGCTTCAATATCTTCTTCCATCTGTAGGGAGTGACAGAAGTCCAGCCCCTCCATGTGTGCTCCTGGCTACACTGCATGCAGAGAGTGATGCAAGATTCAGGGCAGAAGGCAAGGATACAGTAAAGGAGTATGACTCGAACATGAGAATTTGGAACTAGATCCCAAAGGAATGGATCTTGTTTCTGGTAAGGCCGGGAATGGCCATCAGTCCACATCTCTTTATCCAGCTATCCCCGCTCAGTCCATAATCACTCTCCTGGCTGTTGAACTTGTATTTGCTTTTCAGAGTTTAAAGTTGTGATAAGAGGATTATTGTGTTGCAAAGCAAATGAAAACTCTGCAAAATCCACAGTGTTAAGCCAATATGAGATGTCAGCTTATAGAAAATATGGGATCACAATGGAGAAGTTAATGAAATATCTTTATGTAATTAAAAGGTGGATAATCATTGACATGTGTTTTATTATTTCTTCCAAAGATGCAGAGAATGCAGAGAAGAATGAGAGGTCATCTACATCAGATGAATAACAGTCAACATACCACAAGAATGTAAAGCTTACTAGTATTTGACAGAATAACTTGTTCTGATATTTTTTCAGCAAAACTGTCTTTAAGCAAGATGTAGGTAATATTACAGTATTTGAAAGCAAAAATTCAAAAAACCATGGTTCTTGAATATCTAAGCAATATAACCAAAGATAGAAACAGTACTGCTGATTTTGTGTGTCTTGACAACCTGAATACTCATAAAGATGAAAAAGGCCAATAATTAATTAATCTATGCATATATCCATCTGGAATTATCAATATTAAGTAGTACTAATACGTGGCTAGAACTAATTTGATTTATGATGAATGAACAGCATAGTGCGAGAATGTGAGCACTGGTGATTGTAAAACTCCATCTGTTGGACAGAAAAGTCAGTTCACTCTTCGGGTTGCCACAGGCAGGTTATTTGTGCCCTCTTCACACTGGAAAAAGATTTCTCAGTTTAGATAATTTCCTTGCAATGAAGCCCTGCTTTTCCTGGACTCACTTATGCCAGTTCTGACGAAAGCCCATTTCCCATTTATCTGGTATAATTGTGTGTGTATATATATATATATATATATATATATACACACACACACACACACTAAAATTTTCCAGTATAAAAATGTCACAAGAAATCCCACACTCTGTCATTATTATGCCAGGAAAGGCTTCTCCAATATAGACCTGAACTCATCCTGAAAAAAGTTTTCCACAGGCAACATTAAATGGGATTACGGAGGAGGCTTAAAGACACAGATAGCTTGAAAATAGGAAATTTCCTGAAAAAACCTATTGAAATTTCACAGAACCAGAGGACGCTGTGTGTCAAATTTGAGCTGCATTACCTTGAAAATTGTGTTCAGTGCCCTGGAGTATTATTCTCAATTACATCAAAGCATCTGCAATACTCTGAGAAATGTTCTAGAGGTACAGGAGACAGCCTGACTGACAGCAAATGTAGAAAAGGTTCTCTCTCATATTTATATGCTGACTGTGTCAAGAAGTTTTTCTGGTACTTCTGTGCTCAGGACTGCTGACTAGTTCAGTTTGAATGCTGGAAGTAAGCATATTTATGAAGTATCCACGTGAGACAGTAATTGAATGGTGGAATATGTTGTCCATCCTTGGAGATAACAAAACTTGACAGGTCTTCAGCAACTGAGATTAGCCCTCCTCTGGGCAGGGGAGGGACTGGAGGACCTCCAGAAACCCCTGCAAAGCTGAACTAGTGTATGAGTCTCTGTCACACCTTTGATAAACTCACTACACCCCAACACAAGCAGGATGTTTGTGCTCTTCAGTCCAGTACCTTAATTATTTTAAGATTTGGCTCAAGAGAACCCAGAACTAAAATGATCCTTCAAACTGTTAACACAAATCTAAATAGTCTTAACAATTCAAACATAACTCTCTGTCTCAAATACTGAGCATAGTACCGAATAGAGTGCTGCTCATATGTACCTGGGTTTTCCAGATGGGTTCTTGAGGGACTTGAGAGATATTGGTATAGCGCTCCTCTGAAGTCAACTGGTTATCCTCAAAATTGCTAATTCCAGGCAAGCAGCTACTTGCTCACCCTTTCCTACCACCTGGTTTTGTTCTTAGCCTGGAAAGACCTTGGTTAGAAGAGACAAGGTAGTTCATTTTCCATGCCCAATTAGTTCTTGGTTTTCTTACAAAGCTCCCAGAAGGGAGGGTGATTTTGCAATGGGGTGTTTGTCTGCCAAGGATTGGCCTGGGATCATTAACTCCTTTCACACGGACTAGCAGACACGAGATAGTAACAACTTTTGTTTGGCTCTGAGTAAGGCTGAGCGCTGGCCTAGAAGGGGCAGGAGTCCTCTCCCACAGCTAATCCTCTGCGCCATTGCCTCCCCCTTGAACATGTATCTTCCCTCTCAGCTACTTAAAGTATGCTGTAAATCTTTGCAGCAACTGGCTGCTTTCCAGAGTGGCTGCAGCATGCAATACAGCCTGCATAACCCAGGCAAGATCACAAGTTTTGTGAAGAAATGTATTTGACATTTCAAAACATCGTAGTGAGGTTATTTTTATTCCTGCTTTTTTTGTGCATAGTTCCTGTGGATGGAGATGAGAACCCTGTACACAGAAGACATTCCTTCTTCTGTTTTCGTGGGGAGGCACTTGACTCCTGATTTGTAAACCACCATAGCAGCTAAATTTCCATGCTCATCTTCCTAATACCTTTGCTGGAGGTTTTTTTTCAGGTTGATGCTTAGTTTAGGAAGGTATACGAACAGAGCATCATCTCAACTCTAAGCAAATGTAAGAAATCTTGAGGTACATTACATGAAGTTTTATTGTTAAAAATAGTGACTTCAACCTTACATACAAAAGTTTAACCAAAAGACACCCAGAAAGTATAGCATCTTTGGATAATAAGACTTACCAATTTTGTTGTACATGGACCTCAACAGTAACAAAAAAAACCTGAATTAAAAAAAGGTAGTAACAACAGTTGTCTTGGGCAATCCAGCTATAGGACATAAAAAAATAAATGAGAAAACAACAAAACAAGTTCTGTGACATTTGCAGGAGTGAGTGACTAATTTACACATGACAACAGAAAATATCTAATCATATCAGATGAGATTCAGTTCAGAGAATTGCATCAGTAACATGGGAGAGAAGCTTACACCACTACATAATCAACATGGATTTATTTATAGGCATGCCACCTTCCTCCTTCAGTGAGTCGCAGTAAAAGATTTGCTAATCTTTTTTAAAGCCAACCATTAAAACATGAATCAAGATGAAAAGATGATAAAACACTTTTCTGCTCAGCCTGTATCTTTTTTGTTTTCTTTGTTTCTTAAGAAAAGTTCTTCATGTAGTTTTCCAGAAGAAATATCTTCCAGATATCACTGTAAGATTTTTTTTTCTGAATTTATGTGATCTTGCATGCCTCTTAAAAATTGCTCTTAAACTGTCTGAGCACTTGATTCCTCACATTCTTGCAGCACAAATAGCTACTTACAACTATACCAACTAGATAGAAAGTAACTATCAAATCACTTGTTTGTGGTAGTGAAAGTCCTTCTTACATTCATTCTCAAGGGCAAGAGAGGGAGGAATGAGGCCCAGAAACTCTGAGTGCTAACAAACAGAGGTTCCAAAGTGTTCTTAAGATGTAGAAGTGGAAATTCTGATTGAACAAACAGTGCAGTCACCCTGAGAAATTCTGGAGTCTCTGTCCTTGGAGATGCTCTGGTCCTAGCCTGCTAAGGCCCTAGGCAACCTGCTCTGACTCTGAAATATGATTCTGCTTTGAGAGGAGGCTGGACCAGGTGATCTCCCTGGGTCATTCCTGGACTAAATTCTTTTATGCTTCTACACTTTTTGGGTTCTTTTCTAACATCCAGTCTGTGAGGTGATCTTTGAGAATCCTCTCCATGTACAAGAACAAAACTTCCATTCCAGTATCTTGCACTTTGAAAATACTAGGAAACATCCGTAAAAATTCCCTTCCTTCTCAAACCATGCCTGTTTTTTTTTTAAGAGTACTGTTAGGACTAAGTACTCTGAAATGTGTTCTGGCATTACAAGGGCAGTCTTTCCCTTTTGAATTTTCAGTATTCCAAATTGTTTAAGTACTAAAATATAAGAACAGCCATATCAGGTCAGATCAAAGGTCCATGTGGTCCAGCATAATTTCTCTGGTCAAGGTAATAGTGGATGACTAGAGGAGCATGTAAATGTAGCACAGGTACATAGGAACACTTCTCCCATGTATTTTCCCAGACAGTATCTCTTTTTGATCCCATAAAAATTTTAGCATTTTCAGTGATGAATACTAAAAGCGGTGGAAAAGAATCCCGCCTCTCACCTACAAGTTGTATGGGGAAGTGCTGTTTGGTGCTTGTTTTGAATCTTCTGGCTTCCAGCTTTGATTGGTAAGCGTAGTCCTTGTTCTGCAAGACAGTGACAGCTGTTCTTTAGTCACTTTCCCATCGTGATTAGACTTCATTAGATGTCATTTTTTTAGGTTTGACGAATCCTCATCCATTTAATTGTTTTCATTACTGAAAGCAGTTCAAACCTTTGATCATCCCTGCTGACCATGGTTTATACTGCAGCAGTTTGATGGTTTCTGATTTGTTCACTATTGTTTCCTAATTTCTTCTAACATGCAGTGTGCTTTCTGCCCTGAGCACTAAGGTGTGTTCTCATAGCTCTGCCTATCACAGCTGACACATAACTTTCTAGAACGGTAGAAGCTACCATAAATTTAGGACTGCTTGTTCACTGCCAATTATTTCCTCTTTATTCATACGGAATTTCACCCGCTGTTTTGTGAAAAGCTTACAAGGGATTTTGAGAACTTCCAACAATTTATACCCTCAGCTTTCACAGAATCACAGAATTACAGAATAACAGAACCACAGAACCATAGAATCACAGAACTGTTAGGGTTTGAAAGGATCTCTGGAGATCATCTGGTCCAACACCGCTGCCAAGGCAGGGTCACCTGGAGTGGGTGACACAGGAATGCATCCTGGTGGGTTTTGAGAGAGGGAGACTCCACAACCTCCCTGGGCAACCTGTTCAGTGCTGTGCCACCCTCAATGTAAAGAAGTCCTTATTCATGTTGAGGTGGATCTTCTTGTGTTTTGGTTTGTGGTCACTGTTTCTCATCCTGTAATTGGGCACCACTGAAAAGAGTCTGGCACCAACTTCTTGGCACCTGCACTTGAGGTCTATCTATGAATTGATGAAATCCCCTCTTGCTCTTCTCATCTCTAGACTAAACAGGCCAAGCTCCTGCAGTCTCTTCTCATAAGAGAGATGCTCCAGACTCCCTATTGCCTTTATGGCCCTCCAGTGGATCCTTTCCAGTAGCTCCTTGTTTTTCTTGTACTGTGGAGACCAGAATTGAGCACAATAGTCCAGCTGTGGCCTCACAGGGCAGAGTAGAGGGGGATGATCACCTCCCTCAACCTGTTGACCACACTCTTCCTGATGTACCCCAGGATACTGCTGGCCCTCCTGGACACAAGGGCACACTGCCAGCTCAATTTTTATTGCTTGGGTAAATTTCAAATTTTCATTTTTTTTGCTCAGGTAACTTCCTTTATCTGCAGATGTTACCTCCCCATTATACACCTGCCTTCCAGATCACATTTATGAATATTTTTAATGGCACAGGCTTTTGCACAAGTCTCTGTGGGACTTCACTAATAAGTCCCCCTCTGCTTTGAAAATTATCGTGAAGTTTGCCCTTTGATTTCTGCTTTGTGGTTGTCATTTTGGCAGCACACTGTTCGGAACTGGCCAGTTGTGGCACAGTGTTGGGTTCACTGGGAGAAAACAGAAGGACTAATGTTAAAAAGTTTTTGTGGTTCTTAGTTTTGTCTCAATGAATTCCTGTCCAGAATGTTTATTGCAACTCAGTAGCTCTGCTGAGGTCAATAGTCAGTTGTAAGTGGAAGTGCAAAATCAGTGAATGAAAATGCAATGAAATTGCAATGAAAATGCAGGCCTTAATGATATAGATTTAAATAGTTTAAGCTTCTAATAAGCTTCTAATATTATACTTCAGGTATTTAATTCTTGTGTTATTGTTATATATTTATGTCCTTTATATTTCTCATAAGAGACAAAACAGCAATTTTTAAAATTTGGAGCATTTCTTTTGATACAGAACATGTCTTGAAGATGAAAATACAAATTCTAAATGACATCAATTCTATATAGAGGTCTATGTGTGCCAGTTTTCTGTGGTCATAACACCACACTTTGTTGAATTGAAGCTTTCATTTCAAGATGAACAGAGCACCCTACTGTCCCCATCCCAGAGCTGTTCAGACAGTCCTTGACTAAGCATGAAACTGTAGAGTGGTTCCCCGAGTCTGTGAAAATCCTGAAATTACTTTGGGAAAATCTGAGGACTTTGGAGATTTCCATTTTAGAAAAAAATCCTACAGAAACCTCATGGTCATCAACAGTGTGAAATAGCTTTTTTTTCCCCCTGATGCCACAAAAATCAGAATTTGTGCCACAGAATTTGCTATTTTGTGTAACCAAGAAGACATATACGCATATTTATTTCCTTTCCTGCCCTGTCAGGATCTCTCATCCTCTGGTTTCTGGATGGGGATAAACCTGTCCCATCCTTGGGTCCAGGCAGCTGGAGCTTGACTGGGCTGAGGATAGGAGGCAGGATGCCGAGTCTGGCCAGGGAAGGCAGGCAGAGAGGTGGGGAGTGATGGAGAAAGCCTGGTTGCTCAAGTAACCATACACTAATTTTACTTTCAGGAGTATTTTTACCTGTGAACCAGTGTTGTGGTGCACATATGCTGGTGTAAGAGAGGGAAAACCTGATCCCATTTAAATCAACAGACATTTTCTTACTGGTATCATGATCTCTTTCAAAGGGTATCTAATGACAGTAAAATAAATTACACTTGCTGCAGTATTTAGAGATAAATATCAACAGAACTAAGTACCATCATGTCAACAATTACAAAAAGTTCAGTTAATGCAATTTTGTCTAGAACAGAATCTTAGGTGTTAGAAAGAGAGAACAATACAAAAGGTTATCAAGACTCATTAAACTCTGACTGAAAATACTTCCAGATTTGGGGTGGTTTTTTGTTTTGTTTTCAGTTGCAGGCAATTTGGATCCAGCTCTTGGTAATAGTATTTGCTATTATAAATGAGAAAATTTTCACTACATTTTATACTCAACAAATAACTAATAAATAACAGCAGAGCCTGTTTCTGATCTTATTTCAGTTTTTGAGAATGAGTGTGATCAGTAGATGAACACAGATGTATGTTAAGTGAGATCAGAGTTGTAATCTCTGCTGAAACACAGCAGTGTTCATTGAAATATTAGCATAGTTGTGCTTGAAGTCTGCTTAACTTTTCACCTTCTCTGCCATTCCACTAGGAAATAAACTCTCCTGTATTTAAGATAGTCTGAAACTGTAACATTTGGGGATAATTGCTGTCTGACACCCCTGGAGACAACACACAAATCCTCTGACCTAGAAAGAAATAAAAATAGGAATGACACCACAATACAGACTTTCATCCAAAGGTAATGGGAACCGCAAGCCTCATCTACAGAATTATTGTGGCAAGGAGACATAGAGCTAAAGTGGAAGTTTGTCTGACCCCATATAGAAACCATCTCTATTTGTGCTCCAAGAACACTCCTGAGGGATTTGTTGAATTTTGTAGACTACATTGGCACAAATTGGCTGCAGTGCCATTACAGTGAGGTTCACCTGGAAAGAGGATTGTGCTGAGGAGATGAGAATCTGGCCCTATGAACCCCCAGGTTTCTTTGAGTGACCTCTTTTAGAAAGAAGCTGTTTGGTGTTTATGCAAAACAGCATCTGACAGCTTGAAAGAAATGCTGTTTTTCATCCCATGCCAAAATTCATAAAATTTTGGACAGAAAAGTACATTTTTATGATGAACGTAAGAATTTATTGGATAATAAATTATTTGTTAAATTCCAGTGATGTGTTGAAACCTGACAAGGATTATAGTTTTGCTGTCAATTCAATTACCCTACACTTGAGGAAGCTGGTTTAATTATTTGTTGCTGGTTTAATTAATAGGTGCTTAAGTCAGTGCAAGTTTTGCCCCTGATGTCAATGAGATCAGTCCCAGGTCCGAGTTACCTCAACTCTTAGCACAATTAATAAAGAGCAGGTCTTTCAGAAATGCCATCACTCATAGGTACAGTTAATCTTGAGCTGCCAGAGCCAAACACAATGTAACAACAAACTCACTCAAGAGTGTGGTATGTGCTTATCCTGAGGTCTGGTAAATTCCAGGGAGAGCAGTGACCCTTACACTATGGGTAAGGATAAAGAAGGGTGAAATGCATAAAGGGGATTTTTGTTACTGTAAACTGAACAGAGAACGTGGCCATAAGAAGCTGAAGTCATGTGAGAAGACTAAAGGCACAATTTAGAGAAGACCACATGGGAGACAAGTGGTGTCCAGGAGACAGGAGAGAGATAGGCAATAAATAAAAACTAATGTCTTCCCTGCTGCTCCTCTCCTTTCCAGCTGCATGTGGAAGAGCTGTGTAGGGCTGGAAGTATCAACCACTGGTCCTTTATGGGATCACTCACGCAGGGAGAGGCCCCACTTTAACTGCACAAATTGGACTTTAGTTCCTCCAGTTCCAAGGCCTGCTCTTGAGACCCCAGTACCTGCATATACATCACAAATACTTTTCAGGGGAAGGACAAACTTGCCTAGTTCCTCCTAAAAGTCCTGCTCAAAAGTGTAAGTCAGTGACATTGAGCTCCTTCAAGCCCAGTCAGAAAATAAACATCAGGAAAGGATTTTTCACTTCATTTAGTCATCCTAAATTGCTGTAAACCCAAGCCTGAACTGAGAAACCTTCTGCTCTGCCACATTTCATGGCTCCTTCGGAGCCAAACTTTGGTTTCTGTGGTTTTTGCTGGATTGCGCCTTCTGAAAGTCCAACTGCAGCCACCTTGCTGCAAACATTTTCATCACAGAGAGCAAGCTTTGTATCTGCAGGAGCGGCTGGGTCCACCCATTTGCTATTTCCCTCCAATTCAGGCACATTCTCAGAGACAGCTGCATGAACACCTGTCCTCCAACTCAAGCTACACAGAAGAACAGGAGTATGGAATGAATATGGAATCAGCTATTTGAGGAGTGGAATGTGAAGTCAGGTATGTAAGCACACCTCTGCATGCCAGCAAGGTGACGATATTCCTACGTGGCTTATTCTCAAGAGACAGTATTTGAACAAAGTCACCACTGTTTAATTAATCCACTTTCAAAAGATGAGCAGTTAGTGTTTAGATGATGAATCCCTGAACAAGTGGCTAAACAGCAATCACTGTGCACCGAACTTTTCTGAAAAAATCTGGCCCAATTAATATAAAGAGAAAACTATGAAGTGTCATAGAGTGACACCAAAATAGTTAGATCAGCTAAACATGAATGTTAGTTGGATGGGGACTGTCTCTGTGACAGCAAGATATGTAAGATATATACTCCATCTATCCCAGTTCACATTTTCTCGAAACGGGAATAATATTGGCTAGATGGTGGGGCTATTAAATTTGCTACCACTAGTTTGTCTGTTAATATTTTTCTGGCTCTTTCAAGATGATGTGATTATTATTAGCAGAACATCTAATCAGGAATTTCATCACAGATTGTGAGTTTTCCTTCAAGATGGAGACATCAAAATGCACACAGAGCAACCAGAGGCTATTAGTCTTCTGAAGAATTTTTCTTTTTCCCTCAAACAGAATAGTAAATGTGTTTTCCCAGCTTTAGTTACATAGTGTCTCCCACGTTTTATTTCACTAAAAATGTCTTTTGAAGATCCTGTATTGGGAAAATACTCCAGACATAAAAGAAGTTCCCCCCTTGAGAATTGCTGCCATGAAATGTAAGCAAAATTAGATTATAGATTGCTCAGAAACAGAATACATGCTCTCTGAATTTCTCTCAACAAGACTCCCCCTCTTTGGAGAGAATGATGTGTGTGTCAAAAACCCCAGACGCAACCGATGGCAGACATCTTTACACCATGTGCCAAAAAATACTGCTAACTTAGTCTAAG
Source organism: Lycocorax pyrrhopterus obiensis (assembly GCA_014706295.1). NCBI lineage: Eukaryota > Metazoa > Chordata > Aves > Passeriformes > Paradisaeidae > Lycocorax > Lycocorax pyrrhopterus. The sequence continues at coordinate 84,003,632 of JACSVZ010000004.1, forward strand.
GTGGTACTACTTAGTTCCATATCTAACTACTGGAATGGCTTTTTCTTCCTTAATACTGCCTCAAATAAATTGGCAATACTAAGCAGTCACAAAGGCAAAAGTAATGCCACAGCTTACATACAACAGAAGAGGTGGTTTGGCACCTGACTCTTTTCCATCCCTTCACAAACCTTCTGGCATTCTTTCTAAGCCCTGGGTGCTCTCAGTTGTTCCTTCACATGCCATGTGCCCCCGTCATTCCCCTTCATTATAGCTTCAAGTGACTTCCATGTGCTGCTCTTTCTTCTGCTCCTTACAGACTCCTTTCGTGCCCTACAGGTATCATTGCATGCCACCATATCTGCATGGGGGATAAGGCACTCGGGTGTGTGGTGACTTGGGCAAACTTCTTGTGAAATCAAATTAATATTTTGCCTTCTTTGGTTTTTTCAGTTGACAGAGGTTTCATGTGACAGTCCTGGTGCCGACACATTGTGTTCACAATCGTGCTGCACCACAAGAGTCCCTGGGTGTACCTTTCTCCTGAAGGGTGAAAAAAGATACACTGGCTTAGGCATCAAAATTAGACATTATTCATGGCAAACTGTTTGTGTTTGTGATCTAGCTCCACCCTTTCTAAAAATAGATTTAAAATTGTAAACCACATTAACACTGAAATTACCAGTACTGGGAATGTGACTTACAGCAAATTGGGTTGAATGGGATAGTTCATTACCCAGTTATTTCTCCAGACACTTATCACACAGCAGAGATTATTGCATTTTCTATAATCCACACTTTGAAAAATCTGAAAATTTAAGGTATTATTAACCAGACTATCAGTAATCTAGAGAAGATGAAACCTTACAAATGTGATATATAAGCATAACCTAGCATAATTTTTCATACATACATGAATTTTGACTGTGGTGCCTAACAGGACGTTCTGACAATTTAATTTCTTTTCCTTGGTCTTTTCATGCATATAGATTTTAGTTTCTCTCTCTTTCTTACATCTGTGTGAACAACTATGAGTAAATGTCTTCGTGTGTCCAAGCATATGTAATATCCCCTTTGGAAAGGGAGTGCTTTATCAATGACAACAGAACAGGAATCTGCTTAATAATGCCTATGTGTATGCCTTGAGGTTAGAGTCTAAGCAAAGAAAATCCCTTTACATAACCTGTTTTATTTAGAAAAAACAACTGGGACCTCACCAGACAGGCTTCTCCTGAGGCCACCTGATGAGTGAATCAGTGAGAAACGGAAATGCCTTCTTTATAGGACACGGATTCCCTTCTCCTCAGAGCTTTTAGTCTTAACACCACATCAGGGCCATCAGCTTCCTCACACCTTCTGGTGCATATAACTCATTCTCGTGTCTGTCTGAACAGCAGACCCCACCATTCAGAGACTGGCTTTTCTGAAATCACATTTTCTGAATCTCCCCGCCCTCGTGCTGGTGAAAGAAGCAGCCTTTAATTTGCTCTCTTGGATTCTTTATATTCAGCTGGCTCCAGAGATCCACCCTCAGAGCCCACCAGGACACACGTCTGTCCAGCCTCCACCTCCTTCCCTTGGAAAGATTAAAACCAGCCCAGCAGTCTGCACCTCCCTCTCTGCCGGGTCCTGGTGGGGCAGGAGCAGCTGTCTGCACCCACTGCCGCACTCCTCTGTCGGACTAATGAGAGGGAAGCAGGCAGAGTGACGATACACACTGAGAATTCACATGAGAGAAGTGAAGAAATCCAGCAGTGAAGATGAAAAGCCACTGGTAAGAGAACAACTGGGATTTAGAGACATCTGTAAATAAGAGATTAGAACAGTGAAAGCTATCCTTGCCAGCATTATATGAGGGGACTACAATAAAAAGAGCTCTATTAACGTGTCTTATTATCAGGCAAAAATAAAATGTTGTCATGTAAAGAAATTGTCTTGTCAAAGAAATTGTCTTGTCAAATCTGTTAGTAAATCCTTAACTGTTTTTTATACATTTAATATGCATGGCTTGGAGGAGAAATTTAATAACACAACCTGTCAGAAACTATAGATTCATACTGGAGTTTTCTTTCTGTTTACAGGAAAATTACAGCTTTCTTTTACCTGTGTAGTTTTCTGTGGTGTTTCATCTCAGCCACCATCCAGCACCAATCAAGTAAGGAGACAGATTTTATCCACATTTTTTCTTTGTGTAATTTTGAATGTCAAAAGAATTATCCTGTGTTTATTCAAAACTAAAATCCTCTGTATCTGGCCATCCCACAAAGTGAGAGCTGTCTACGTGCATTTATGGATGGATGGATGGGTAGAAGGATGCATATGAAAACAGGGCAAAAAGCGAGAACTGTGTGTGTTGCTTTAAATTTGCTATTAGATGTACTTTTAAGGTAAGGATTAAAACCTGGATATGGGTGGTAGATACAGGACACAAACTTTCCCCTGTCTTCCAGTGCTTCTAGTTAGATATTCTTCTGCTACATGTGGCAATAAACTGGTTCTACTTTATTTGCTGGGCATGAAATGTAAATGGCTGGATGTCAGCCATGTGCCTCATCAAAGAATATAGAATGAGGTCTTTTCTAAGGTGTAACATGTCAACCTGAATGTTCTCTTTAAGCCTATGTTGTCAGAAGGAAACCCACATTTAGGGTTGAGCCTTTGCAGCACACAAGAGGCTCTCTGTAGGTTAGAAATGTTTCTCCTTCCAACTTCCACTCTTCATTCTTCCCTATCCACACTCTGCTAACATTTTCCAGATTGACTTGGTACTGGAGTTGTACATGGCTCTTAAACGCTTCAAATAAATGCTTATTTTTCCTTCCTCCTTCCTTAAATCTGGGAATCTTGTAGGTCTTTTGCTCATTACAAGGTTTTTTGACAAATAATATTCTGAAAAATTGAATTTTTAGATTTAGTTTCCTCAAACAAATTTCTTCTACTTGTTTGGGTAAACAAAAAAGGTCTGTAAGTTCTTCTTGCCCCCACCCTACATTTCATGAATGTTCATTTTCTGATCAAATCTGGCACAGGGGAGAGTGGGAAAGCTTGGAATACCAGAGAGGATGGAAAAGATGCCAACAGAGTCTCAACAACTTCTTTAGTTGGCTTAAGGTTTGTTTAAGTTTCCTTGGGACTAGGGACGCTGTTGATTTAGGTAACTGGCTTTTTTTTTTTAACTGGCTTTTTTTTTTTTTAAGTTTGCTTGAACCACCAAAAGTTACAACCCAAAATCTCCTTACATAGCAGGCCTTCTTTAGCTGCTACTATTTCTCAACAGCTCTGCAAGAGAAGAACGCATTCACAACACTCTCATTTAAAGGCTTGAAAAAAAAAATCAAATAGTATATCAAGTTTCCATTTTTAATTTGGAGCTCTCTCGAAACAGATGATTATTTTCTTAGACCTCTTACTTTACTGAGTACAGTTTAAATTATTATATACTTCTAATTATTATTATTTATAGCTCTATTTAATTCTTAATAATCTTACAGTTGCTTCAGTTAATTTTCTAAGGTGATCTGAGCCAATGTGCAGGCACATGCTTAGTAAATTCACTTTTTTTTGCAGGACTACCAGTTATTCTGGGTGCCAGTCACAGAACTGATATCTGCCCAACAATCAGGATTGGTCAAGATGACTTACCAGGTAAGTAGCATCCTGACTTTTTCAGGAAAAAGCTCCTGTTCAAAAAATTTATCAGGTTATATTCAGCCCTGTGACAGCATAATTCTCAAATTAAATTAAAATGAAAGTTACATTATGGACATCTGTATTTTTTTCTTGCAGGCTTTGACCTGATTTCTCAGTTCCAAATAGAAAAAGCTGCTTCCCAAGGAATCATCGAGAGAGTAGTGGGATCCACTTCTCTACAAGTGGCCTATAAATTGGGACCCAATGTAGACTTCAGGATACCAACCAGGTAATGCCTTCCTTTTTTGACTTTAAAATATAGATATTTCGCAGTCTTACTGTTTAAGGGGTAGATCTCCCACCAGCTAGATCTAATTTGAAGCTTTTGGAAGGGGAAAGAGGAATTAAACTTTTTTTGTTTTTCATTGCCACCACCAGATCAGACTGATTCTGTAGCAGCAATTTCAGGGACTTCCACTTTCTTCTAACCGATGATATTGCTCAGAGTGCCTCAAGATTTGCTGATACTAAGGGATTCACCTCTAGAAAGCCATGTCAGAACCTGTTGATGACTTGAAATAGGAAGGCAAAGAAAATGTAACAGGAGGAGAGGCAAGAAAGTTTTCTCAAAATATTGACACAAAGGGATCTTTCTGATCATGTGAGCATTCCAGAGACGAGGTAGGATAATAACTCACTGATTCTGAGGTAAAGTTTTTTCGTTGTGTGTTTGTTTTAGGCAACATGTTCCTGGCTGATTTATGGTCATTTAAGCTATAAAAGTTGAAAACTATTATTTAACATGTCACAGTGAATTTGTGATAGAAGTCAGGATTTAGGAATCTAATTGTGTTTGTGCTTTACAGGCCAGACTTGCTGCTGGTGAAGGAATAGAGACAGTGCAGCAGGGTAGAGATGTCTTTGCCAAATTTAGGCAAGTCTGGATTCTGTTCCAGCACATTAAGAATGCCTCAACTTAGCAATTAACTGACAAGACTATTAACTGGAGAACTGTTTCAGCTAGGAATAATTGGGTTGTGAAGTGTTTCTGTCTTACTCCACCTATCACTGACAACTTTTCTTGCTGCAGTCCTCCCTGGCTCCTACCTTCATAGCCACCAGGTTAAGCTACTTTAGAGCTTTAGTGTTTGGTTTCTTTCAGTCCCAGACACAAATCAGGGCTGCTAGTGCATGAATGTGAATCCAAACAGACAGCAAATGGGATCACCACTTCACCAAAAGCTGGAGATTCTCAGATACAAGCAGCAATATTTTCACTTTCAAGAGAGTTTAGATTTATTGCTATAGATGGTTCTCTATGTGTTTGATATACACAAGTTATCCCTGAACAAGCCTATATCAACTGCCCTACTACAGCATCTGAGCTGACTCCTGCCGTTGGGGTTGCTGGCCGAGGGAATGGATTAAGGTTTGAGTCCCGGCCGTGCTCTAGTGCATCAGTGTGCTGCTCCTCTGTCACGGAGCCCGAGCTCGCTGCTCTGCTCCGGAGTTACTTTTACAGCGCGGCCCTCTCAGTGGGAGGGAAGAGGAGGGAACGGGAGGGGAGGGAAAGGAAGGGCGGGCAGGGGAGGGCTGTGCACGGTAGGGCAGAGCTGCCCGGCCCGCCTCGGCTCCCGGAGCTGTCCGTGCCCGCGGTGCTGAAGCGTCTCCCGCCGCCGGCCGGGATGCTGCGGCCGGGATGCTGTGGCAGGGATGCTGCGGGCGGGATGCTGCGGGCGGGATGCTGTGGCAGGGATGCTGTGGCCGGGGCTCACACACAGGAGATCACTCTCCGTCCCCTGCCTCCGGCCTATGCGCTCCTACTGCATCGAGAGGTGGGGGAGGAAAAAATAGAGTGAGTTTGGGAAAAATGGCCAGCATGGCTTTCCCAAGCTGGATGGCTGCTATAGCCCAAGTGCCACAGGAGCACTGGGGAGGGACTCTCATCAAACACATTGGGAACAGGCAAACAATTTTTTAGGCTAACATATGATAATTATACTAAGGCAGAGGAGCCTGTTTTAGAGTGGCTATATGGTATGGGAATGAGAGCTCAATTGGATGGGCATGGCTCAGCATTCAGTCTTTGATGTAGTAAGAGCTTAGGCCTTGAAAAATTCACAGAGCTTCCTTAAAATGCTACTGAGTTGTAGCTTGATCTTTCTGCTGCTCAGCGTGCTTGCCCAGAAGTATACCCCAGAATGAACAGAAACGATTGCACACAAGTCATAATTTAGCTTCTCCCGTCATCCAAATAAATTCCCATTGGCCAATGCTTCTTCTGGAGTAAAGTCTGCTGAATGATCGAGACAGCATTCTCAATTTAATAATGGTGTGGTATAATAATGGTGTAGTAACTTTGTGTGGAACGGCCTTGACACATCGCTCTTTTCGCTGGGCATGGTGAACCCATTATTTTTCAATTTAATCTATATATTTGTTGTAGGTGTCCGCCAGCTAGTAACTACAAAATTAATCCTGGTTATTTGGATAATGACCGTGTTTATTTTTAGCAGAAAACTCAAAAAAATATATTGGCACAAAGAAGTATGTTCATGATACACTTCTTACATGTAGGAGAAGGGCTAGTTATCTTTGTGCACTGGATGAAATCTTAAACCTTTGACTTCACAAACACAACTGTCACCACACACACACACAAACACACATACAACATAGAGAGGACATTTAGAAAGCTTTATCAGTAAACTTGAAACATACAGAGAATTTCAAAGGTCGATTTTCTGGCTTTTTTTTTTTTTTCCTTTGGCAATAGTGCTTTTCTGTGAAGTAATCCTCCTCAAGTGCACATGCTTGAAGGTCCGGCTTTCTACATCCAGCCACCAAAGTTCTTCAGGCGCTTTACCTTTCACGTTGCAAGCTATCCTACATGGATATTAATGATGACGCTGAAATAGAAAAGACAAAATGCAGCTAAGGACCTAATTGGGTCATAAGAGAATTAATTAGCTCAGAACTGGAAGTTTCTGACGAATAAAGATCAGCTGAGGGTAATGAGTCCTAACAAATGGCTTCTGGTTAATGACTTAGGACAGATGCTTTTAAAAGTGCTGAGCTAAGTTGTTTTGTTATTGCTTGTTCAATTGCTTCCAGGTGGTGTCTGCCAGGTCAGCTGTGATTCCAGGCAGCTTCAGGAGATGCAGACACCAGTGTCTCCAGATTGAGCAAAAGAACCCTCAGCCCTGGGCACGTGGTACTGCAGTATCATGAGAATGGCCACAGCAATTTCCACAGCCACCTCCAGTGGGTTGTGCTAACATTTCTAAAATCTTCATGTAGCAAGGACTAAGTTAACGCAGTGAGAAATGGAGCTCGCCTAAGAAATTAACTCAAAGAAACTAATTTAATAAAATAAGCACTTACTCTGGAGAATTTAAATAGGTACATAGTTCACCTTTTAACATACTCTTCTGCACTTGATGAAGCCTGGGGTCAGTGGGATGGGTCAGGGCTTTCCTCAGCATAGTCAGATGACTTACCTTGGTTGTATTATAGCCTGGGTAGGACTTAGCTTTGAAGTCTCAAAGAAATCTTCCTGGTAAGTATTCAAGATATGGGGTTAGTGAGTTTCTTAGGTATTTATGAAAAAGATTAAAAGCAATAGAAGTGTTTCAGAAGTTCCCCTAGATGAACTGCAAATGTTTCAAACTTCCCACCCTCTGATACTTTAAAAAAATTAGGGAAATATTCAAATATCTGATAAAAAAAGAATGACCTAACCTTGTATTCTTAAAACAACTAAAGCAGTTAATAGTAGTGTGAGTACACAAGCAAGGCAGGACTGGAATGCTTTCTCACAGACTTAAGATAAAAAAGTAAATTAAATAAAAATCTCTGATGTCTTAAGTCTCTAAAAATTTTAAGCGGATAGGAAATGGGTCAGGAATGAATCTGAATTTTGGGATTGAAATATGTTTCCATGTTAATTCTTTCTTTGCTCTTTTACCTGAATCTAAATTTATAATTGCTTGATTCCTTTCCATAAATCAGTGGAATTGGAAACAAATATGTTAAAAATAATTTCCAGAAATAATTTGAGTGCTTACACAGCTATCAGCTGTTCAATAAAGTTACAGAGTCCATCACTCTTCACTTGGCAGTGAGATGGAGGAATAGCTTCTCTACAATTGTTTATTTAAATATCATGCTAAATTTGCCATGGTTTCCAAATATTTAGCATTTTAAGTTGCTGACTTCAGAAGGGTTTTGCCTATATAAAGATTAGAGGCTTTGGAAAGAACTGTGTTCTGAAATACACTGAAACCGCTAAAGGATCATTACTTTTGGAGTAACTGAGATGAGAACCTGTCCCTGCTTTACTTGTAGAATTATAGGTATAAATCTTACACAGCAACAGTCCCCAACAGAGTACATTTCTGGTGGTGGGTCATGCTTCAATGTGTTGAGTCATGTTACTGGCACTGAGTCTTTAGTCTAAAGGCAGCAGTTCTTCTGGTTGGTTGTTAACATTTTTTAAAAGTGTACATACTTACCCATGTTTGTGCACTGACTTTTTATCTTTAGTGTTTGATATACATTTCTTGTAATTTAGTTTTCTCTTACCAATGTCAAAAGCTCTTACATTATTTCTCTTTGCATATCTCTTGAAAAAGTGATTTCTTTCCTGTTTTAGTGTCTGAAAAAAGGAGAACCCATATAATGTCTTGAAAAGTACTAAGTCCATAGCCAAATGTGGTGCAAAGAATTCATTTGCCAATCTGGTATAAACAATCTTCTAACCAAAAAGAAAGTATACGTACTAGGGTTTTCTTGTTTCTTTTGTCGTTTTGGTTTTTTGGCAGTATAGTTGTGTCAACTGAGGTGGGATGAGAATGTGTGTGATAGTTTAACCAGTATTGCCATGACAGCAAAACTTAGCAGTGCAGAGAAAGATTGAAAACCTCTTCACAGAGGATCTGGGATTAGTACTGCTTCTTTTAGGCTTGGTATCAGATATCCTGGAGTCATTGAACCTAACAGAGAAAGTTGAATGTCCAAAGGAGGCGTTTTAAAGATTACCTAACAATACCACCTTCAGTGTGGTAGTAGAAAAAACAGCTCTTCTGCAAGAACAAATGAGATTCAGCAACTGAAGAGATAAATGACCCAGCTGAGCTAAGGTTTTAGCAGTAAAGGAGATTGAATTACTTTTAAAAGAGATACTATAGAGGAAGGACACAAAGGGCCATAAAAGATGTGCCAAACTGGATCAGAAGCTTAGTGAGAGTGAAGGTATGTCTGGATAGGGAGAAGAAGTATCTTCCTGGAGCAGAAAAGAATATATATGCTTATTGTGTAGGCCAGAAACCTAACACAAGGAGGGATAGAGGAGAGGAAACACTGCAAAGTGTTCAGAACCCAGAGAAAGCTACAATATCCACATGCTGACATTTGCATTTGAGATGGCAAGATACAAACTGAAAATAAGTGATGACAGAACACAAGGAGTTAGATAAAATCCGATCAAACAAAACCAGCTGGGGCAGCTACTTCATCCTCAGTCAAAAGAAACAATTAAGAGCAAATCACAGACAGATTAAAGATACTGGCAGGGAACCCCTTCTTCCAACTTTGTATGTCTCCACACCTTGTATAATGAGCTAAATTTTCAAGCTAGACATTCCCCTTCCTTATACCCTAGCTCTCAGGTGTATGCAAGGGCTCGTGGGGAAAAGGAGAAACACTAACAGTGCGGGTACTTTACGCGTGAGGTGAAGCTGCCGCTGCCAGGCTCCCTCTGTCCTCTCTGAAATCTGCTGAGGCTGTGCCGCTGCCTGCTGGAGCACAGCTGCACTACAGCTTGGAACGCTGCAAACTAGGGAGATTGCTTCTGGAAGTACTCTTTTTCTAATAGTCATCAAGCATACAGAATAAGAGCTAACTTATTCCATTTTTCTGCTTTTTTTTCCCCCATAGCTTAAATGCTGAGATTCACTATTGCTGTCTAAATAGCTGCTGAGATAGGATTGATCTGCCACTCAAAAATCATCTTTGTTCAAAATGTCTACTTGTTTGAGAAGTTATTCTAATGAAAGCTGGGACAAAATAGCTCTGCATGTCTTCATGCTTAAGAAATTTATTCAAACTTATTCATAAATATGGGTAGATGGCAAATAATGTATTGATGTCAACTGGATGTGACAATAGTTTCATGATCCATGGAATACAGAAAGGCGTATTTCTTAAATATTGCACTAGATTCAGTGATACATTTGAAATAAAAAATGACATTGCTGTTTTCCAAAGTGACACAGCCAATGCTACCTGTGTTTCCAAAGCTCACCTTGCAGGAGTTGCTAACATACAAGAGGTTTTATATGTGGCAGATCTGTTCCCTTCTACTTGTAGTCTTGTGGTTGAATGTCACAGGACGTAACACACTGTGAGTGTGGGTTCTCACCACGTGTATGTTGGTCAATATTTGTTGAATTATTTCTGCGGAAGAGATAGCTAATACCTTAACAAAAGGGTTATTGGCAGGCTGAACAAGAAAATGCATTTGAAACAGACATGCCTTCAAAATCAAATCAGATCTGCACTTTCTCCCTGGTCATTGTAAAGTCATACTATGTTGACTGATTCTGTAAATCTAACAGTGGGAAATAGGATAATTGTAGGATATACTTTCTATATCTGAAGCAGGAGTTTGTTGTTGTTCCATCCATTACTCTTAGAAACGGTTATCATAAAAATTGTAAAACATTGGAAGAACCCACGCTTCTGAACCAGATCTTTTGCCATTAGTAACACCCTGTTTTCGGGTTCAGCATGCAGAAGAGCATTGATAAAAGAATGGTTGAGATATGGTTCCACTGAGTAATGGTTTCTCATTACTCAGTGGTGATATGCAGAGCTTTTCAGAGCTAATACAGAACAAATGTACTGTATTTTAACCCTACACAGTGCCATATATTCCAACGGATTGCCTGATGAATATTCCTTTCTAACTACGTTTCGGATGACTGGGGCCACACTTCAGAAATACTGGACTATTTGGCAGATTCAGGATTCTTCAGGAAAAGAACAAGTTGGAGTGAATCTCAATGGTCAAGTGAAAAGTGTTGAGTTTTCTTACAAAGGAGCAGACGGAAAACACCAAACGGCATCATTTTTGCATTTACCTTTCTTATTTGACTCCCAATGGCACAAGCTTATGATAATTGTGGAAGCAAACAGTGTCACACTTTTTATTGACTGTATTAAAATAGAATCCTTAAACATAAAACCAAAAGGGAAAATCAACACTGATGGCTTTGCTGTGCTTGGAAAACTTAAAAATAATCCTCAAATTTCAGTTCCGGTAAGTTTCAAAATCTTTTATTTCTGCAAAAAGTGTTTTACATAAATGTGGGGTTTTGTTTTGTGAAATGCATGTTTAAATTATTTCTGAAATCAGAAATGGTAGAAAATAACAACTCCTTGGCAGGTAAGTACTAGCTGTGCTTTTTAAATTTTGCATGTACATATTTATACCTTGTAAGTTAAGAGACGACCCAGGTTATGTCTAAGTTTCAATAATGAAAATTCTTAGACATCCCTGTACTTGTTACAACAACTTTGAAATAAAAGATTGAAGTGAGACATAATTTTAAACTATATCTCACACTGTTTGCAAAAAAAACGTGGACACAGGTTAACCAGTGTTGTGTAAACCTGAAAGGGAAAACATTGCAACAAAAGAAGCACCTCATGTTTCATCACCTCTGTATGCTTAGTTACTGTATTGCACTGGATTGAAGTCAGTTTTAATTGAGAATGCCAGCAGAATGCTGCCCCATGCGTCTGTAGGGATCTATCCAGCATGCTGTTATAGATGTGGATTAGGAAATTTCAATAGCTGGAAAGTTATACTAATTCTGTTGAAAACAACAGTTAGTCTTTGAAATTTTCATTCAAAAATAATTGGCTGGTGCTGATAACGTGACAATTAGCATAATACAAATTACCATATGTATCTTAGCTTTGCTAACTGCTCTGAGGAATACTGATGGATGAATGGATAGGTGGGATGATGAAAACACTACGCGTTACACATATCCTATGCGTGTTACTAGGATGAAAACATCCTGTGCCAATACTGTGTTGCTCTTTGGAAAGATATTTAGATTAAATGCAGAGAAAGCTGTAGGTACTAAAGCAATAGTTTTACAGCGCCTGGTATACAGTGCTAGAGCAAACTGTGCCCTCAAGTTAGACACAGAGTCATCCCTTTAAAAACGAGGGGGGTTCCTGTTTCCTGTTGAAGCAGTGATTCCAAATGGCAGCTGACAAATGGGGAGAGAGATGTGGTATCAAGGTCACCTTGGTCTTCTATTGGTACTCTGGCTGACCTTTGGCCAGGATTAAAGAAGTGAGGAAAAGAAGAGCAATGTGGAATCTTAGCCTCTTTCCTCCCCAGCCTCTGTTTTGCTGAGACTTGCTCTTTTCAGCAAGGTATACAAATGAGCAGCATTGATCACCCAGGGGTCTTCAGGCATCTGGTGGGGAAAAGTGTTAAGTTCAAGCATTAAGTTCTGCCTTGCCTGTGTTTAAGACTGTACATCATTAGGCACCAGTGTGGAGTGACGTTAACTTCAGAACAACCTCCTTTAAGGATGAAAGAACAAAATGGAATGAAATAATTTTTTTCAATTCACCATTTGTCATGCAAAATACTTGTGTATAACTTTAGCATGTTTCTGGGAAGATTCAGTCATATGAATATTTTTTGTGAAAAAAAGTAAAATCTTTGGATGAGTTAGGCCTTAAAACAGGGGTATGATGCACACTTCTTGACAAAAAGAATAATGAAGCACTGGAACAAATGATCAGGGAAGACAGAAAGTAAGCATGACACTATATTCTTAAACTGAGTTTTGATGTCCACAAACACACTTTATTTTTAGACAGAACTGACTTAGGACTCACTAGATTGAATTGCATGGCCTGTGCTGGGAAGCCCAAAATGACAATGGAAGTGGTTCAACCTGATATTACAAAAATGTAGATTTAGGAACCCCATATCCTCTGAAATGATGATAAAGGAATTACATAGTCAGATGGACTAGTAATTTAAAAATGTCTATTTATATTGCAGAAGTTTCTGTTTTAGCCTGTGTACTTTGTTTCTCTTTAAACTCTCTAGGCTTATCCTGTAACTTGCTTGACTACAAGCTTAAATATCTCAACAGTCTTGGTTATTTAGTATGCCCTAGGCACAGCTTTTAATTTACTCCCGGGCATTGTTGAAGCATATTACTTTCAGTTGTAGAATGTTAAAAGGACATAAATTATGTGTTTCCAATTCTTTTTTGCAGCATTCTGTGGAGGCCCTATTTATCTTGCAGAATAAGTCAACTTCTCATAGGTGTACTGTAATACACATAATTTTAAAAGGGATTCTTTATTGCTTGCTATTACTATGATTGCCTAGGAGAATAATAGACCCAGTTCCATTAGAAACTGCATCTTGCCTTTCAGCCTTTACAAAGATTTATTCCAGGATTTCTGGAATGCTTTATGGAGGGCAAATTTTTATACAGATTCAAAGCTGTGTTTTACCTTTCCTTTTTTAGATAAAAGTATCTAATATTTTTATCTTTTTATCTAAAAGTAATTCATATAATCCATTATAAACTCTCAGCCATATGAAATATAGCATCGTTTCAAAACTGAAAAGGAACTTACTTCCTAACTTACATGTTTTTTATAGGAAGGTAATTTCTTACTGCTCAAATTATAACTTCTGTGAGATGATATAATTGCCTTAGTTCCTGTGATTTCAGAGGCATTACCATGGTTTTCTCATATTAGACACTAAACACTTTGCTAGAAGTGACTCTGGGTCATTATTTAATTGACATTTAATGCTGCTAACTAGCTCAGGGAAGCTACATGACTTGTAACATCTAAGAGGAAGCTGCTTGTCAATATTTGTTTAACAGGGATTAATTTACACCGTAGAACATATTGTGTCTGTGTACTGTAAAAAGTCCCATCTTGGTTTTTTTCACCCTGTGAAATCTCACATTCAGAAGGCTGAACCCTCGCTATGGAAAAACAAATAACACCAGAATGGCTGTAATGTTCAAAGGCTTTGAAAAAAGGTGAAAGGAAAATGAAGCTCTAAAAACCTATTTCAGACATGTTGAAAAATGGATAAAACATGTTTAAAATAGCTCTGGAATTAGAGGCATTTAAATATATGTAGTTTATTCTCGGTCACTTAACAAATGTACAAACAGTTGATAGCAGATCTCTCTTAGAACAAACATAGATATCCTTGACAAAGCATTATAAAAAAATCTCCAAATGAAAAATTGCTTAGTTGAGTTGTACTTCCCCAGGAAGGATGACTTCCCCTGAATCATCACCAAGCCAGCAACAGCCCAGTGGGGTACAGGGAGCCAGATCTCCCAGGGGAGACCTACAGCTGTGCTCTGAGGGTCACGGTTTTCCCTGAAGCCTGTGATACTGCTAAACTCATCCCTGTGACTGATTTTATACTGAAAATGCTACCCTACATGTTTAGGTCTCATTTGCATCTTACTTAACCTTCACCTCTCTCAACTAAAGCACTAATAAGAAAACTGAATTATGTGGCTGATCTCGAGATGTGCAAAGCTTGTGGGCATTTGCAGGAATTTCTGTAGAACTTAAGAGGACAGAACAGTGAACAGACAGACAGTTAATTATATCTGTGCTGACTAAGAAATTAAGATGAAACAGAAATCCTGTAGGAAACCTGCAAAATGTATGTCAGGAATATTGACCTAAGGGTCTTAAACATTCACTGTAGTTTAACTCCAGGTAGCAGCTAAGCCCCACACAGCCACTTGCCCACTCTACCCCATGGTGGGATGAGGATTGGAAAAAGAAAAGTAAGGAAACTTGTGGATCGAGATGAAGACAGTTTAATAGGTAAAGCTCAAGCTATGCACACAAGAAAAACAAAACAAGGAATTAATTCACCACTTTCCTACGGCAGGCAGGTGTTCAGCCATCTCCAGGAAAGCAGGGCTCCGTCACATGTAACAGTGACTTGGGAAGACAAACACCATCACTTCAAACTCCCCCCTGCCCTTTCCTTCTTCTCCCAGCTTTATATTCTGAGCATGACACTGTATGGTTTGGGATTTCACTTTAGTCAGTTGGGATGACCTGTCCTGGCTGTGTCCCCTCCCATGCCCTTGTGCACCCCCAGCCTCCTCGCTGGTGGGGTGGGGTCAGGAGCAGAAAAGGCCTTGACTCTGTCCAAGCACTGCTTGGCAATAATGAAAACATCCCTGTGCTATCAACACTGCTCTCAGCACAAATCCAAAACAGAGCCCCATACCAGCTACTGCAAAGAAAATTAGCTCTACCCCAGGCAAAACCAGCGCACCACCTTTGGGTTTAAAAGGTTACATTTTAATATCTTTGCATATGATTATCCTCAAAATTATCTGAGGTTCATTTCTGAGAACTTTGTGCCTGTACTTAATCCTTAATAACGCTGCATTTTGATATCAATAGAATACCTACATGAGACGTCTTCAAAATAGTGGCATCCTTTAAATCAGCTTGACATAACCAACAAGATCATTGTGACACACTGCCATGGGAAAAGATACTTTAACATCAAGGCTAGAACATATTTGCCCTTCTCCCACCTCTCCTAAATCAGTGGGAAGCCAGTCACATCTTTTACTACCTTGCCACCAGAAGAGTTTTATTTTTCATTTTTAAAAAGCCAGGTTTCGTTTCAGCTTTTGTTTTATACAGCCTCAAGACAGATAGTGTTAACTTTCTTCTTTTCATAGCGGATACAGTGCTGTGTTTTGAATTTAGTGTGAGAATAATGTTGACAACTTACTCCTGTTTTGGCTGTTGCTATTGTAAGTCTGCCTTGTAGTATTAAATTAGTATTAGTTCTTTTATATGTATAGTATGGCACTTAATTGGGTATTATTATGAAGGTTTGAAAATGAGAAGTGGATAAAGGAGGGAAAGAATTGACTCACAGATGGTGGTGTCAGATAACAGGTGAAAGAAACAAGGGTGCTACTTCTGTTGTGCTCCAGTGTCAGCACTCTGGAAACGGTGATGACTGCAAAGCAAACAGAACAGTAGAGATGTGATAGAGAGGATTTCAGGAGTGGCAGCACTGAAGTGAGGAAGGTGAAAGCCAAAAAGAAAAAGTAGCAACTTTTCAACTTTTGGATATGTGGTGCCTTGCAGAGATATTAAAGGACTTCAGATTCAAAGCATTTGCTAGTTCTAGCAGTCAGTAAACAACTAGGTCAATTTAAGGATGGCGGCCAGCCTGCCTCCTGCATCGGTTATGGGCTGGGACTGAAGAGCACAATGAGGTATCCCACAGAAGGCAGCCAGGAAGCACCAAGACGTCATTTTGTGAGAGTGGTGGTGGGGAGCTTCTTTAGCTCATGGAATGAGGAGAAAGACTTAAGGAGGCAAAGAAATGAGAATTGAAAGACTCTGGACACTCACTTCTGTTTTCTGCTTCTCAGGAAAAAACAGAACCCTGGTATGGAAAAGACTCTGATTTACATAGTAACAAGAAAAAAAAAAACAACCCTCCAAAACTTTCTTTCCCCCCAGCTCCTCAGCCATCCATAATAAAAATAAAGGAATAGAAGCCTCTGAATGTTATCATCAAACTGAAAAATCTCTGGATAAACCACTCAGTGGTACAAAAGCCGGGCTGATACTATGTATAATGTGAAGGAAAACAACACAAGACTTTAAAACTGAGATACAATAAATACACACAATTTAATATGCTTTTGGTACTTAAAATTCCACGTGATGCATTATATATCAATGGATATACTTTTGAAGCCCTATGCTCAAGCCATTCGGTAACTTTCAGCAGCTGGTTTGTTTTCTGACCTATATAGCACATCAAGCGAGTTGTGGTGGCAGCTTCTGAAAAGGGGTTACCTTAATCCTGTGTTGTTTCCCAGTACCAAATAGTGAAGTTTGAAGAAGATGTGAAATTTCGCAGAAGTATATTACTCAGTTGCAGTCTGTCACTAGTGTGCAATATGAACCTGCTTTTTGAACTTCTTACACTTGGACCATACTTCCGTCCTCAGACCTACTGTTCTGCATGAGCACAACTATCCACTTAGAGAAAAACTTTTTGTATGTCTAACGAAACAACCGTAAAGTGTGTGGGAAAATGCCAGAGCTTATAAAGAATATGTAAAAAATGACACCAGACAAATCTGTTTTTCTCTTTAACTCCCTCGGCCGGTTTATGCCCTCTCTTTAAGAGACCTCCACAGTTAGGGGTGGGGGAATGCAGGGCGAAGACTGCTCCACCTGTATCTATTGACATTAAATACCTGGCGTTTAACCCTCTCCGTAGTGTGCCAGTGCTCCTCCTCTTACACTGTCGGGCCAGCAGACCCGAATTCACATGATCTTTATCTCCTTTGCCAGTTCGAGATCCAGTGGATGGTGATTCACTGCGACCCCCTGCGACCCCAGCGCGAAGGCTGCGGCGAGCTGCCGGCTCGGGTGAGCGACCTGCCCTGCCCTGCCCTGCCCTGCCCTGCCCTGTTCGCCGCTGCAGCCCACGAGAGTCTCGTTTTCTCTCCCCCTTCCTGGCAGGAGATGCTCTTTTTTACCATACCTGCCTGGTATTCCGTGCTTTTAGAAATCCAGCCCCCCAGAGCAGCAGGAGCAGCCGCAGCCTCATTTTAACCCTTCCGTGCCTTGCTTTCTGCCTGGCCCCTGGCGGGCTGCTCGGCTGGGACCGCTGCGGGCGCTGTGCCTCGCAGGCAGAGGAGCTGTCGCGGCCGCCCCGGCGCCGCCGCCGCACCGGGCGCCTGGCGGCGGGAGACCCGCGGGCGCGGCGGGGTCTGTGTCCGACCCGACAGCAGCAGGGCAAAGGGTTAAGGCGCTACTGGCACTCCGTCCTCGCCTGCCCGGCCGCCAGCCTTCCTCCAATCCCCGCGACCCTGCCCAGGGCCGGGCCGCAGCCGGGAGGGACTCCACCGCGCTCACCTTTCGCCCGCCCGCCCCGGCAGCCTCAGGCTGCTCCCTCCATCCATGGCCCGCCGCCTCCTGCCCCTGGGGCTTTTCCTTCAAGCGCTTTGCCTCGGCCTGGCTCAAGTAAGTTTGTTCTGACTTTGGCTCTCGTTGTTTTTTTGTTTTTGTTTTTTTTTTTTTTTCCTCCCTCGCAGATAACCCAGACGGAAATCGAGGTAAGTGCGAGAGAGGGGACGGAGCTCGGGGTGCTGGTGCAGAGGGACCGAAGGCTGCTCGGCCGTGCCCTGGCACCCGCCGCCGGAGGGAGTTTGTCCCGTGTGCCCCCCCGGTGCTGTGGGTGACGCTGCAGCGACGGGCTGGCCGCAGGGCGGTGGAACCGTGGGTGAGCCTACCCGGTGGGCGCAGGGCAGGTGACATCGGCCGCGCTCGAGCTCCACGTACAACTACCGCTGGACGGAATATTTCTGGGAAGTCTGGTGTGTGGAGGAAAGGCGTCCAGAGCAGCAGTGCTGCGGGGAGCAAGGGACCAGGCTCAGGGCCCGGGTCAGCCTCCTGCTCACAGAGCCACGTTGTGGGGCCGCGGGCCGAGCTCACTCCAAGAACAGAGCCCCCCATTATAGGCACGGAGACCTGTAACAGCCTTTCCCTGAGTTTCCACAGGCTGGCGGCGCCTGCTACCTCCCCTCGGGAGCCTGGCGCTTTGAGAAAGTGCCTCTGTAGATGTTAATGTAATCCTGAGGAACCAGGGGAAACTGCTGAGCCTGTCAGTGAAGCAGGGAGAGGGTTGTTTTAAATTTTCTTTGCTAGTATGGACTCTTAGGAAGACTGTTTCCTTTGTGTTGGCTGAATGAGTAATTAGTGTAGTGAATTTCGGTGTTTGATTCTCAGAGATCACTTTTATTTCTGCCACCCTGTCATTGCCATGCAGCATTCAGAACCTGCTGGGTGGGGAGTGGAGCCCACCTGGCCCTGCCAGCACTGTGGGCACTGAAGAGTGGCTGGGCCCAGGGTGGGGGGTTTAACACCTTCTCCATTCTCTTGGTGA
The DNA here is from genome assembly GCA_014706295.1 of Lycocorax pyrrhopterus obiensis. Classification (NCBI taxonomy): domain Eukaryota; kingdom Metazoa; phylum Chordata; class Aves; order Passeriformes; family Paradisaeidae; genus Lycocorax; species Lycocorax pyrrhopterus. The sequence goes on from JACSVZ010000004.1 coordinate 84,022,284, forward strand.
GGGCAGTGCTGCCAGTCCTCATAGTGACCACCAAAATAGGATATAGGGACTGTGATACATAGGGGGTGAGGATGCAGCCCCTTGGCACAGCTGTGACCTCCTGACAAACCCATAGCCTTTAACTGTGCTGGTCCCCCAGACTGGCTCAGTGACTTGCCAGGCTCTAATTGCTCCTTTTTTTTACTCCTTGTCAGAGAGGTCCCCCTGGTCCACCAGGCCCCCCAGGTCCACCAGGGCCACCAGGAGTTCCCGGTATTGATGGCATTGATGTAAGTGTTTCCCATGCCCTGCCTAGGAAAGACGAAATGCCTTGAGGTGTGTCTGCATTGTCTGTCAGCATTTAATCCTGAGGAGCTTCAATTTGGCTGCAGATACATGAAGGAATTGATGGGTCTCATACTCTGTAGTGGGCTGAAGCGAGGGGAGAAAGCCGCTTTTCAGATTGCCTTTGGTATAGAAAACTCAGGATTATTTATTTTATGTAATCAGCATCATATGCTGTGATTATCTGCCATAATGGGGTGTAAGGGTTTTGTAAATCTAATCTCAGAAGGGGTTACGTGGAATCACTCACACTAAATGGTGATAAGGATTTGTGGCGTTATTCCTTATAGGAGCTACTACGTGTGTTCCCTTGATTCCTGTCGGAAGTTTCTGTGATGATTTCTGTTAGCCTGTAATAGAAATGATGTGGATTTAATATTTATTTTCTACAATAAAGTTCAGGATTATTTCTGATAATCTGTAAAGCAGTGATTTTCATCAAGGACCATTGTTGTAGTTCTGACTAATACCTTCCTTTTCATATCTTGGTAGGGGGAGAGAGGCCCAAAGGGCCCCCCAGGTCCACCGGTAAGTGATTTCAGCTACTTTGCATTTGCTTCTGTGAGAGATGAAGTTTTGAGTTTTGTTTCTGCTTCCCTCTGTGAAACGTGCTTAACTGTCCATTTAAATCTTGAAGGGTCCAGATGGGGATGCAGGCAAACCAGGATCCCCTGGGCTGCCTGGAGAGCCGGGAGCTGATGTGAGTACACTTGATTTTCTAGAATTTTCTTTCTTTTTTTTCTTTTTTCCTTTTTCTTTCTTTTTTTTTTTTTTCAAGTATAAATAGATAAAGCACAAGGGCTGTCGGTGCTGCCACCTGGCCCTGGAGAGGGCGCTGGGCAGTGGTCTGAGGGAGGAGTCGTGCTGCTGCCTCTGGAAGCCGCCTCTGGTCGAGGGGCAGGGCAGTGAGGGCATGAGGAAGGTCTGTTGATGCATCTTCCTGTCCCGTGGAAAATAATAGAGAAGATCGAAGTTTCTACATCATCTAGTGTTGATGGCCTGTTAGGTCATACCTCTTGAATAAATTTGTGGTAATAAAAATGCCTTCAAATATTGTTGGGAATCTTCATATTTCTCTTTCTTGAGAGCACTGTTAGAAAGCATTTCTTCTTATGAAACAAGATCGTTGCATTAGTACTTAGATGTTATGCCAGGAGGTAGGCAAGTTTATGTTTAATTTGCATAAGCTTTTAAAATTTTAAATATTTAAAATATCAAAAATAAAGATTATATACAACAAACCAGTGTACCAGAGGGTATTGCAAATTATATAAATGAAAAAGCCTAGTGTCTATTTAAAGTTGCAATGCTGTTAGAAGTTAATATTTAATTTGCTTTTGGGAAGAGATTTAGTGGACATGGAGCTGGAAGAGTCTTTAATTAAAGTGTTCAACATTTGTATCTGTAAGAGGAAATGGACTTTGTGAGTGACAGATCATACCACTTCACTTTTTCCTAAAAACAATACAGCCCCACAACCCGTTTGTGCATGTCAACACCGTATAAGCAGATCTTTAAAAATCATTGCCTCTCACTATTTTCACTTAAGGCACAGTTTTATTTTCCTTGCCAAAATTCATGGGAACACAATCACATGAAACAGAGCACACTAAACTCCGCTCAGCTTTTGATATCTGCTCACTCTTGTATATTCCCTCGTATTAGTGGACGAGTGAAAATAGTGAAAATGTAATACTAGAGTACAGTCTTTTGAAATATTGAACCTTTTTTATTTTCACTTGAGGAAAAACCGTGAGACCTTATTGTGCTTCCACTGTGCACTCAACTTTTAATTGGGGTTTCAGATGTATAATACCTTCTGTGTTTAATTGGTGAGGCAGTTCTGACTTTTTTAATCTCATTTTATTTCCAAAATTATTTCAGTGTCAGGTTTAATAGACTGTGAAAAGGTACTGTACAGTAATTGCTTATAATGATCATGTAAGCTTTCAAAATCAAATTGTCAGAACAATTGTGTGAACACTGAATTGCTGGAAATGTACCAAAAAAAGTGGAAGTGTACCAAAAAATTAAAAGTATTAGATAAAAGTAAAAGAAAAACACTTCTGGATATCTGGAAATTTCTAAGCCATATAAACTGACTATAAAATTGGAAACAAAAGGAAAAATAAGAACTCCAAATGAATTCCTGGTTATAATATCATGGTTGGTTTTTAATTTTAGCCAGACAGACAAGTTCAAAGGGTAAATTTAAATCCAGCGTGGCAGCTTTGTGGTTTTTTGTTTGTTTGTTTGTGGTTTTGTTGTTGTTGTTGTCAATGAAACTTTTATTTGAAATGGACAACACTGACAGTTTTTGTTTTTAACCTTAGCCATGAAATAAATTCATCAATCTCCCATTAAGAGGAAATAAGATCATGTGAGATCACATGTTTGATTTGTGATTTAACTGAATAATTCTTGAAGATACATAGCATAGACACTGATGTTTGTGACCAGAAGCTAGTACTTTGAACTTGTACAGTTCTATCTGTACATGTAACTAAATATTTTGATTGCAAGTCTCCTGCAGTTACTAACTTCATTTAATAGCTTTATTTTTCTGTGTTTTATAATGTTTTCTGTTGTGATTAAGAAAAACGCATAACCCTTGCATTAACATTGTATACGTTACTTCCAAAGGGATTCACTGGACCTGATGGGTCACGTGGAGCCCCAGGACCAAAAGGACAGAAGGTAGGAACAAAATTATGCATGAAATTATGGATTTTTTTAAAGCAGCATTTTTGGTTTTTTCTATGTGACTAATAAGATGCTGCAGCCTTTCTTAAAATCTTAAAATATCTATAGAATACATGTGTACTGGGCCCTTTTCGCACAGTACAAAGAAGCTTCCATTCCCACAGCCAGAGGTAAGGAATGGTGGCTGGCATTACATTGTTGAGATTAAGGTTGAGCATCTTCACTAATGGCGAGGACCTTTCCATCTTGTATTACAATTGTGTCATTGTAATGTGCAGGGGGAACCAGAACAGTGAAACCTGACTTCATCATCAATTGAACAAATGAAATATAAATCAGAAGTCAGAGTGACAAGCATGCTTGAATTTTTGGGGATGGGGGACTAAAAGGCCTGAGGCTGTATCTTTTTAATACTGAGAAAGTCTTTCCTTTCTATCAAGTCTTACTGAAACCAGCATAGCATTAATGAAGTGAATAATACTTGCAGACTATGTCCACTAAATGATACCCTCCAAAAGGTGAGAGAACATCTTCCTGTATATTGTTTACAAGACTTGATGCTCATGCCTCTTAAAAACTCATTTTTTGTCTTTTAAAGGGGGAGCCAGGACTGCCAGGTGCTCGTGGACTTCCAGTAAGTAACGCATCTAGTATACGAGGAGGGTTTTTACACCTTAAATATTAATGTGAGGTCTTCTTACCATTAAATGTAGGGAAGAAAAGCGCCAAACTATTTCTGAGGTTTCAAAGAACTAGTAAGTTACGAAACTAGTACTTTAAGGAACCTTTTTGCCTTTATATTTAAGTGTGCAAATATTACTGAAAGGTTATGTTTGGTTTGTATGCTGCAGAAAAGAAGGGGGCCTGTGTGATGTGGTCCCAAGTTTTGGACTTGTACCAGTCTTTTCCATCTCTTTGTGAAAATGCTGTGGAGACGAGAGACCCCATGTTTCATTTGCATATAGCAGCCTACAGTTATTCCTGTTTTCAGTTTCTTGCCATGTGTTTAAATGGCATCACTGAAATGTAGATTCTGTGAGACTCCTCGTGCTGTTTTGCCGCTCTGTGTGAAAACAAGACAAAGCATAAGAAAGGACATGCAAAGAGCAATGTTCCAATTGGCATGAAGATGGACTTAACTTCCATTTTAGGGGCTGAAAATAATTGTGAATTTTAGGAGTTTTGCAAATTGAAGAAATGAATGATGGTTGGCATGTAGAAATTTAGCTTAGGAAAAAACCTCAAGGAAGATGAGTAATGGAACAAGATGACTAGCAGAAATTGTAATAAGGCTGCATATAATTAAAATTTAATTAAAAAATATATTCAGTTTGGAGGAATTATTTAAATTAAATAGAAGAGGTACTGTACTCCAGTATAACACTCCTTGTGTATTTGTGTTTTTGACCTTGTCCTATTAACTCTCATTAAATTTATATTAAACAATTATTTTGATATTTGGCCAGAGAGAAAATGATAAAGTTATTCTTGAAGGTATGACATTATAGACATGTTCAAACTTAAGATGAATCACTTTGTGGATTTAATTTCTTAATAAACCACTTTACTTTTCATGGATGCTGATTCTTACCTGAAAATTTGGAAAATAGGTAATACTGGCTGGCTGGTCTGTAGGCTCAATATTTGAGCTAAATTTAGTCACAGAAAATGGCAGAACTGAGGTAGGATCTAGGTAGACTGAAACCCCTCCCTTTTTCTGTTAGAGGCTTGAGGTGGGCTTTTTGTTTTGTTTTGTTGTTTTTCTGTTTGTTTGGGGTTTTTTTTGCTGTCAACTAGATGGGAAATAATTTCTGGGTTGTATACAATGCATTTTATAATATCTAGCTGCAAAGAAGAGGTAGTTAAACTCTGTCAGGTATGTTTACTCAGATGATATGGAAAAAAATGATTAGATGGATGGACCACCTCTCCTATGAGAAAGGGCTGAGAAAACTGGGATTGTTCAGCCTGGAAAAGACACGTCTTATGGGTGATGTGCAATTGCAGCCCCATTACTTCACATTTGTAGTAAGAGCTTCTCCAAAATTCTCTGAATCTGAAAATTAGAACCATCACACTCCAGCACTACCATTTATACTTTTTTTTTCTTTTTTTTTATGGCGGGTGGGTTTTGTTGGAGTTTTACTGGGGACGGGAGGTGGTGGTGTTTGTTTTGGTGGGGGGTTGTGGGGTTTCTTGATGTTGTTTTGGTTTGGGTTTTTGTGAGTTTTGTTAGTAGGTATAATCTCACTAATTGCAGCCTTCCAGTTCCTGAAAGGACCTTACAAGAGAGCTGAAGAGGTACTTTTTAAAAGGGCATGTGGTGGCAGGACAAGGGGGAATGGCTTCAGACTGGAAGAGAGTAGGTTTAGATCAGCTGTTAGTAGGAAATTTCTTTGCTGTGAGGGTGGTGAAGCACTGGGACAGGTTGCCCAGAGAAGATTTGGATGCCCCATCCCTGGAAGTGTTTAAGGCCAAGCTGGATGGGGGTCTGAGCAGCCTGGTCTAATGGAAGGTGTCCCTACTCATGGCAATTGGAACGAAGTGATCTTTAATCTCCCTTCCAAACCAAGCCATTCTGTGATTCCATGGTAGGAAAACATGGGGAAATAAAACCGAGTTACTGAAATACTTGGTCAAAATACTGTGGTATTTTAGCCTGTCAACTGAAATAAACACTGAGTTGGGGAAAACATGCATGATTTTAGCTCACCATTTACAGAATAATGCAAGAATGATTAATTTAAGACCCTCCAGAATAAGTAGATGTATAAAACATGTATAAAGAGGGTTAATTCATTTTAGAGGTAGAGACGTTAATTTGGGAAAGCAGGAAACTGAAGCAACTTGTCAAGGTAGAATGCTGGTTCTTTTCAGAGCAGCAGGGCTTTTGTCACCATATTTTGAGACTGTAAGAGCAATAAATCTGATAAGATTTTGGACCATTGTTCAAAGCTGAGTGATTTTTGTTTGCCCTGAGACTTTCAGTCTTAAGGTGATAACGCTTCAGTGAAGCTCAGTAGGGATTGCCTTTGCAGTTGTTCTGCCTCTGCTTAATAAGCAACTGTTTTTACAGGTGAATCTGCAGGAATAATTATAATGAGGAAATGAGAATTCCAATTTATTTGAAAGAGAAAAGATGGATATACTTAGTCACCTTGTGTCATTACCCTTCTACTTATTAAGATTAATCCTTGAACCTCATGTGTTAGGAAGAAGCCTAGTGATTGATTTTGTAGCTCCGTGGTTCTTAACCCATACATGCTGAATCCGTATGCAGAGATTAATGCTCAAAACAAATCTCTTAAGAAAGCCTGTAGAAATGCAATTTTCCCTCTGATGAATGGCTGTATGCTATTGAAGAAATTGTGCAGCTACTGGAAGATTCTCAGAACAGCCAGCACTGGTCATCTGAGCTTTAGTGAGATTATACCTACTAACAAAACCCACAAAAACCCAAACCAAAACAACATCAAGAAACCCCACAACCCCCCACCAAAACAAACACCACCACCCCCCCTCCAGTAAAACTCCAACAAAACCCACCCGCCATAAAAAAAAAGAAAAAAAAAGTATAAATGGTAGTGCTGGAGTGTGATGGTTCTAATTTTCAGATTCAGAGAATTTTGGAGAAGCTCTTACTACAAATGTGAAGTAATGGGGCTGTTTAACCTTTGCAGTTCTTTGGTTTGATCCATGAAACCTCATTTAGTAGAAACATAGTGAGCACAATTATGACTCTGCATACTAGCGACATGATTAATTGAGTGCTTAGGTGTAATTGTGCACTGCTTTGAATACTGTCAGTGGCGTTTTGCAAGTGGAGTAGTCCCTGGATGGTTATCCAAAGACTTTATTTCTCACAAAACCTCTTGCTTAAGTTGTTAAAATGCTCAGTGCAAATAGAAAATCAAAAGGCTTGGATACAACACTACTTAGTTTTAAATTATTATCACTTTTTCCCATGTTTATCCAGTGGCATTTATCAGCCAAATTAGGACTTCCGGGTATCTTCAAGAATGAATGTTAAGGACATAAAGTTTTGTATACAACATTTGCTTCTCTGCTTCTGTCACTTTTTCTTCCCCAGAAGGTACCCTGGCAATCTTCAGTTATCATCTTAAGTTTCCTCTTTTTTTGTATTTTTTTTCCTGCTTCATCATTTTGTTTTAATTTATTCCCTTTGTCTCATCTATTTGGTGGATAATCTTCCAAATGACAGGTTACAAAGTTCTTAGAATTCTTCTGATTAATTCAAGTAATTTTTTTATTCAAGTAATTTAAATATGCTGGTGTCTCTGACCCAGTCCTGGTAGATGGACCTGGGGCTGCTACATTTAAGTGCATGTAATGCACCCTTCAGCCCATTCTCTCCTTCAGTTCCCCCTGCCTATTCTGTGAACTGATGTATTGCTAGCGATTTACACATCTGGCGTATGGGGAGGATTGTGTGTATTTACTGACAGAGAATTTGAAAATATTTTAAGGTCTACTAAAACACAGCGTCCAGCACAGTGTATGCTTACAAATACTGGACTCTCCGTGGTGGATGGCAGGGGTACTTACCAGATCTATGGGGTAGGTGTCTCTGGGCAGGGGATTACAGACTCTGTTGGGGTGCACTATGTGCTGGAAGAGAGACAGGCCCTGAGGGCTGGAGAGAGTCTCTTTCCTGAGCCTGGAGGTGACCCTGGGAGTGCATCCAGGTCACCGAGGATGGGCTGAGAGAGGATTGTGGGTTTGTAGACAGTGTTGGACCTATGAGATGTGATAATTGTAGTTTGTGACCTTATAGGGTATTGTTTACCTGTTACCATAATAGGTAACATCTGTGCAATACCCCAGGTGATTGGGGGACACTGTGGTGAACATCTTTCCTGTTTATATGATGTGCTATCCTGTTAGGTGCTGGTACTTAGGGAATATTTTACTGCACAATAAAGGCTTTGCACTTCTCCATCTTGTGTGCGGAGTCCACGCCCTCGCGTGATTACTGCAGACTCTGCGTTGCTGCCCAGGCCTGTGCACTCCGTGTGCTCTGTGGGCCAGATGAGCACCTCCAAAGCAGGCAGCAAGCACCTGGGCAGGCGAGGCTGCGGTCCCAGGCCGTGTGGAGAGGCTTTCCCTTTACATAGACAGAGGAAGGAACATGGACATCTGCTTGGAACCAGGTACTGCTCTGTGTATGTCCATACTGACGATTGCCCTGGAGCTCTCAGCTTTGCAACTCGGTCTGCTTATAGAGAGTTCATGGCCAGAAGGATGGAGTATCTGTGTGAGGGGGAGTCATTGATTGCCGGGAGAGTATCCCTGCTTTTTGCAGTCTTAATTTAGGATGGTGAGGGGATGCAGTGGAGTGGTCAGAGGAGGGGACAGCCTTCTCCTGGGCTGCTGTGGGGGCTGGACACAGCAGCTGTAGCTGCTTCTTTTGGTGTCCTCGACCTTCCCTGCCACTGTTAGGGGGTGTGTTAGGAATGGGTACTCCAGTGAGAACCTGCAAGCAGGTGGTTTCCTCCTTTCAGAGGCAGGTGGTATTATAGTATTGAAATGTGATGCAGTGAAAGTTTGATTTGTATAGTCAAATATAGATATGTATAAATGATGACTTGTAGCAAGGAAGTGTGAAGCAATAGAAAAGGGATTATGTAGGTTATGCAAGCTTACTTTCTGCTGTGTATTAAATGGCTAAAATGGAATGATTCTGATGAATACTTGAAAATTTCCCTGCGTTATACAGACTTTTCTAAACAGCCTTACAAATACAACCCTGGATTGATATTCTGTGGCTTTTTTACTCACATTCAGCCCAGGTGCCTTATTACGTCAAATCTCCTGAATATTTAAGTATGTTTGGGATTTTTATTTTAGTGTTTCATGCATATCACCAACACTGTTCTCCGTGAAATTTGTTTTAATAATGCAAGACTAAGGGATCTGTTTTCTTAGAGGGAGTGTATCATCCAAACAGGCAGAAACACATTTGTATCTTGGACACTTCTCGTTAAAATGATTCAGAACAGTACTGATGGAAAATGTAAACAGGAGGAGTTTGGTGTTCTTTCTGATTACCAAAAACCCTAAGTTTTATTGATTTAGGCCTCAGAGAAGCACTGGGGGAAAAAAAGTTCTCTTTTGTTGTAAGTTCAAATGTACCTTTAGAAGAAAATTATTATAGCATAGATATGTTTATCATGGTACTTGATAATTATCTAAACACAAAGCCTTTAATGTCTCCATTCCTTCATGGAAGTATCTATGTTTATAAATATATGTAATGATACTGCAAGGCAAATTAATCAGTAATTTAATTTTCTCTACTGGTACTGATTACCTAATAATAAAATTGATTTTTTAACATTAGTTAAAAAAGTTTTGAAAATGATTTTGCAGAATCAAATGAGGGTTTTTTTACACCTTTTTTTATCCCAAATACTCTATTCTTGGAAAACAGCTTAACTAGGTTTGGAACCCTCCCCATATTTCTGACCTTTTTTTTCCTATTTCACAGGGCAAGGGGCTTCTAGGACCACCTGTAAGTATCAATTTTGCAATTCATAAATACACTGTTCAATGAATCTGTTTGAATGTTTAATAAAGCTATTATACTATAATTAAAAGTAATTCAGTGAAAAAAGTGAGTTTTAGTCTTTACATTCTATGTCTATTATGTATGTACTCTTCAGCTACCACTGAGGTTGTGTAGGTCTGTGGTATATGGGGCAAGAATATTGGTGTCTGAAGGCGTAGTTTTTTGTTTGTGAGAGTTACGTGTTCTCAGTCCTTGGATGCTTGTTACATAGGTGTTATATGGTATAAGAATACTATTTACCTTGGCTGTTGTAGGGTCCAGCTGGTGCAGCAGGACTTCCCGGGGAAGTAGGTCGTGCTGGTCCACCTGTAAGTACTACTGTGTTTGCTGAAAATGTAGGTTTATTCAACTGCTAGAGGATACTTAAAGAAAAAATGGGCCATCTAAATACTATTTGGCCTATCACAGCATTTTCAAATGGTTTTTTTCCCTCTGCAGTGATCACTGGTAGAAGAAGGATTATGTTTGAACCTCATCAGAAATAAGAACGAAACAAAGTCAGGGCCACCTGTCAGATTAAAATTAAATGTTTCATGGAGTGTCCCATACTTTACTTCTCTTATTCAAGGGAAGATGAAATCAAAAAGCAGCCCTACCAGAAATACAGGAAATGTAAACCTTAACTACTCAATCTACTGATTTTATTTTCATATCAGTGAACATGGCAATTAAGTATTTCTTGGTCTCATTTTAAATGTGGCTCCGTCTATTGACCTTACTGCTGAGCTGTGCACTCAGTTTCACCACACTGTCATATTTTGACACCCCACTTTACTGAAATGGAAGTTAATACCAATTGGTATTTTTCTACTTGAAATCTGAAATAACATTAAACTTTTGTTTAATAAAACCTGCTTTTTAATGCAATTACATAAATTGATTTTAGAAGAATGTTAAAAATTGCCAATTTGTTCCAGAAGATGAGCCATCTACCTCACTGTCTTGTCTGTAGGAGGGGCAAGAATGGATACCTAGGGAAGTATACAGGCTATTTGTAAAATGGCTTTTTTGTGTCATACTGTCACACATTCTAGCAGTTAGTTGGTAGATCAGGGACTGCCTGAATCAGAAATTGCATCTGTGATGCCTTTTCTAAAGCTGCATGTGAGCCATTAGTGCAGTCGGTCTCTGAATCCGTTTATATCCCAAGCCTCCATGACTCATTGTAATAATGAGTCCCACAATGTAATTACGTATTGCATGGGAAGGAATGGCTCTACAGCTCATGCATTTTGAGAATTAATGAATAATTTTTCTATATTCATCTTCTTAACTGCAGTTATGACTTAATAAAATGTAAAAAATACTATTGAAATGACAATATTAAGTTAAAAGGTAGTCTCTGCTCAATTATTGGATCTATTTTAATTAAAAACATTCAGAAAAAAATAGTTTGCAGAGGTTCCACATTGTCTTTACTTATTGGAGCACTCAGCATCAAAATTTCACAAAACTGGAAAAAATTCTAACTTGGTAAATTCTTCTTGTGCTCTGAAAAAGTGGATTCTTCCCTCTCTCTACTTCGGGCACTTTTACCATTTACTAGAATTCTTTTCATTCATAACTTAATAGCAGTTACAGAGGAGGAGTGCATAGATGATCCTGTGGTCAGATGTTTCAGCTTTCTAAAGCAGGTGAAAATGTTTTGGTTTTCTTGTAGCTCCTATTTTACAACATGGCTGCTGTTCTACTAAAAAAATTGGTTTTCCTTTTCTGTTACGGGAGTCATGTTGTGTGTTGGTGTTTGAATTGCCTACCTAGTCTGTTCTTCTGCAGCCACTTAATTTCTCACTGTTGTTGTGTGGTCTGAATATGTGACTACTGGTTGTCATTATTACTATCAATCAACTAAATTGTTTTACCCTTTTTAAGGGAGATCCAGGAAAAAGAGGGCCACCAGGGCTACCAGGACCTCCAGGTCCTCCAGTAAGTGATTATGTTTAATATATGCTTACATCTGAATTTTGTGTTGTTGCTGCTTGAACAAAACTTCTCCCCAAGCTCTACGGCTGAATACTGACTTCAGGATTTCAGAAGGATTTTGATCTTCCATTAAGAAAACAATTTTTCTGCTCTTTATGGTTATGAAAAGGTAGTTTAAAATCCAAACTCTGTAATTTCTCTCATGATGCCTTCCCATTTCTGTAAACTGCAAATACACAGGTTTTAAATTTCCCTGTGAATCATAATACTGTAATTGTAGTCTTTTTTGGGCTTCACTGGTGTTACTTCAGTAGAGGCAGACTTTTCTCTGTTAGGAGAAGAAAAAATTAATATTTGGCTCATGAGACAGAAATATATGCTTCCAGGTGGGTTGAGTTCTAATGTCTTTCTTCAATCAGATCTGCTACTTGCAAGGAATAGAAGAAAGCTTTATAGCAGTGCTTTGCCTCTCCAGGGGAATGGCTACCTTTTCTTAACCTCTTGGGAGGAGGAATGTGTGTTATGCTTTTGTCTTGTGGCAACTTACCTGCCCAGAGAAATAACATGGAGCATTTGGGAGACACATCTCGGTCTGAGTGCAGGGAAATGCAAACCACTGGGAAAGGTGTCATGCTAATGTCTTTTTAAAAGCTGTACCATTCCTCTTCTGGGAACCTCCTCCTCCCCACTCTTCAGGGACAGACCCTAAATACATACGCTTTATTTATGCCATGTTTCTTTTTTTCATGAAAGTTGACAGAGAATTGGCAGAGGCATTTTAAAAAACATGAATGGTAAATTGGAGAAAAGTTGTTTGGGAACAAGTGGTAATGCGTTCTCAATAATGGCATGTAGTGCTTCTATTCCTTAAAGTTTTGTCCTTTTTAGGTTTCTGAAGTGCCACAGTCCCACTCCGGTTGATAACATTATGGACCCAAATAGTCCTGGCTTTTAAAAAATCCTTCTGTGTATAAGGAGACCATTCTTTAAGGAGCTCATTCCTTAAACTCTCCTGTGCTTTTCTCTGAAACAGTGTACTCCTTCCCACAGGGCTTCAGAGAATCCAGCTGCTGCTGTGAAATAATCTTTCTCCCTGTTGTGCCTCATAAGCCTCCTGTTAGCTTCCATCAAATATTTGATTTAATATGAGAACGGGCCTTCCCCCCACTGAGTCCATCTCATTGTACACTGATGTCTAGTTTATTGCAACTGTTGTCTACCAATACTTTTGAGAAGACTGCTTTCCCTGTAAAAATAATTTTCTCTGTAAAGACCTGAATCTTTTGCTGAATGGCACTAAGTTATTCTTATTACAGAAATTGTCTTGGGCTCTGTAGGAAATTAGTGAGGTTTGGACATATTTGTTCTATATTTACCAGAAGATATATTTGAGGTAGTTTAAAAAGCAAGAGAAATATTTTGGGTTTTTTTTGAAAAGTTGATCTAAGTTACAGGACAGGACCTGCAATCCTGCAGTAACATCCTACAGTTTAGGTGCTTTTCATGTGAGAGATCCTTTGGTTGATTGTATTTCTGATTCCAGGTTTAGATAGTAGTTTTGTCTAATGACTGTATTGCCTAATGAGTCATGTCTGGTTATTGCTCTATTGCTGACTTTGATTAATTTCATTTAACTTAGGGAACTATCGGCCTGCAAGACGGTGACCTGTTGGTAAGATTGTTGTCCATGTTTTTGTTTCCTTTTAAGTAATCTCAGGCTATCTTATTCAGCCTGTATGGTAATAACTATGTGAATGCTTTTCCAGTGTCCCAGTGCTTGTCCGCCTGGCCGTCCAGGACATGCTGGCTTAATGGGTATGAAGGTAAGAGAACTTGTTTTTTCCAGCATTCCTTCCAGAGATGCTGTCTCAAGGCACTAGGGAGGGTAATTACTGACTTGGAAAAGGGCTTTTCACCCTTAATTTCAAAAAAGGTTGCATCAGTGTGGTTGCTTATGGTTATTCAACTGTTGACTGCCAAAATAATTTCTTCTTGTTGAAATCTCTTGCTACTCCTCTAATCTTCTCTGTAAAATTTATGTGTGGCCCTGAGAAGATTAGAGTATGTTAAAGATTGCTTCATTCACTTCCTGGATCATTTGTGGTCTGACTCCAGAAACTCTAAATATTCCCCCAGATCCTTAATCTTTTTGACTTCTTTTTCTCTTCCTGGGTGACCTGTAACATACTAAATTGAAATTAACATGTTTTGAGTCTCATTTTAGCTAAGATTTTTAAAATACATTCTTGGCTGGTTTCTAGAAATACTGTTGGCCTGAGGAAATTTTTATGGAATAACCTAAGAAGAAATGCTAACCTGCCTATAAATGCAGCCTTGTTAGATCCAGAAGCAGATGTTTTGAGCTTGGTATTTAATATGTAGTGTTTCCTAGACAGGTGAGGAAGCAGTACTGAATAGAGGTTAAGAGGCAACAGCAAGACAGCTCTCCGCAGTCCACGTCTGTTTTGGAAAACTGTATTTTAATTCTGAATAGTCTCTATTTATTTATTTATTTTGGTTTTTCTTTTTTTAATTTAGGGGCAAAAAGGTTCAAAAGGAGAGTCTGGTGAACCAGGAAAACAAGGTTATAAGGTAAAATAAAAAAAGAGGAAAAAACTGCTGTTGTTTTTAGCAAACTAATAGTAGTTTAGCCTCGCCTTCAAAAACAGTGTTATGTTTTGTTATAAGTATTAATTGTTCTAACAGAATACATGAAGTGGTACTACATATCATAGTGCTCCACAGTAACCAAAGGCACATCTCTATTCTTTATTCACCTGTACTATGTAATTATTATGATGCACAAGTCATACTCCTCTTGCTTTTTATTTTGATTGTTCAATTTAATTATTATAGAACTTATGGGAAAAATTAAAGCTAAGTTTATTAGTTGAAAAACTTTCAAACATTTAAATGCAGCCTAATTCCTTGAATTTACCAAGTTGACTGTTCTGCAGCACAGATGAGTAGTTACATGAAGAATGAGAGGGAAAAGGGACATTTGAGAGGGAAAGGACACAGTATAAGTTCATAAGCAGAGGCCAAGTCCAATTCACCTTGAAAACTGAAATGTTAACTCTCTCAAGGTGTTTCATTTGAATTACCCTTGTTATATAACCTCATTAATATTGAAATATTTTCAAGAAAATTTCATATTTGCACTGCCTTGGTCCATGCTTCAATGTTGCAGGAAAAAATGTTAGAGAAAACTTTTTGCACTTTTAGTCTGGAAGAACAAGAAATCATAGAATCATAGAATGCTGAGAAGTTGGAATAGACCTTAAAGATCATCTAGTCCCAACCTGTCTGCCATGGGCAGGGACACCTCCCACTAGACCAGGTTCCTTAAGGCCTAATCCAGGCTGGCCTTCAACACTGCCAGGGTTGGGGCATCCACAACCCCCCTGGGTAATCTGTTTCAGTGCCTCACTACCCTCACAGTAAAGAATTTCTTCCTAATAGCTAACTTAATTTCCCCTCTTGCAGTTTGTACCCTTTACTCCTTGTCCTATCACTACAGTTCCTGACAAAATCCTGAAGAGATTGATGTCAAGAAAGAATGGAATGAGAGATTAAGAGTAAAATATCATTATTCAGTATACTGAGCTTTCTTTGAAATTACCCTTTTGACTATTAATTTAATGGAATGTGAACCTGGACGAATATCTGTCTGAGGAAGTGGTGTTACTTCATTTGGTTTTCTTTCAAGCAGGACATGGTGGCAGAAAACATTAAATAGTAAATGCACCTCGTACAGTGACAGAGCAATATGCATAGTATGGATTGGCTTCAGGTGTATTCCTTTTGCTTTCCCAGGGTGAAGAAGGGGACCAAGGACCCAGTGGTGAAGTGGGAGCTCAAGGCCCTCCAGTAAAGTATTTCCTTTTAAAGTATTACTCATTTGCTTCATAATGGTGTATCTTTTTTTATTATAGGAAGAAAAAAGATATTATAAAACTTCCATGGACCTTTCCCTCTATTCTGCCACAATGTCTATGAATGAAAGTAGAATTATTTAAGTCCCCTCCATTATTGCTACATACGAAGCCTATGGAAAGGCTAACTTTAAAAACTATTTCATGTCCTGAATTTTGTGTTGTGCTTATATTGTGGAAATAGTCGGATTTTTTTTCCTTGGCCTTCCTTTTCATAAATTTTATGACTCTGACTTCATCCTTGCAAAGGAGCTGTTTGTTTGAAACTGAGTCAGCTGTGAAATTCAGACTTAGCTACAGTTTGAGGATGAATTGGCAACCACTGAAGAACATGGGGTTTTTTCCTGAAGTTTCTTTCCTTTTGTCTTGCAGAAGAAGTATCCCTCAATCATACCTAGTTATTTTCTTGTCCTGATTCACTGCGCTTACTTCTGACACATACCTCCTCAGCTTGTTCCCTGTGAGGATCTCTTATGGTTACCGTGGCTGAAAAGGACTAGGGAACAGAATAAATGTGTCATTCTAAGTAGGAGAAACAGGCATAACACCTTTAATTTCTATGGTTTATTTTCTGATGGGGTGTCATGTTTTTTTCTTAGGTGTAAAAGTATTTATTTAATGCCGTTGTTGTCCCGATGTGATACTATAGAGGAGCTTACCTTAACACACGTGACATCTAAATGCTAAATTCCAAATTCTCTATGAACATAAACATAAGACAACATAAACCTCTGGATTATGACTAGAAAAAGATAAAGAACAGACTAAGTAAAGGAAAGTGTGAATTCCTTCTGATGCTGAAGTATCAGAAGTATCCCTGAGGTCCTGGTGCAGACAAAGTATTTGTGTAAGAGGCAGCTTCTCTTGTCTGAAAGGCCTGTGGGGACCAATTCATTTTATTCAGTTTGGTAAAGTTCCTCAGTCACTGTGAAATAACACAGTAGAATTAAAAAGCAATTAAAGATTGGCTTTCCTTCTGTTTTTTGGTGGTTTTTTTTAATGTGTTACTCATAACATTTTACTGTAACACCAGTTGGTCACCTTACAAACAAACTCTAAAAAAATTGGTTTTTTATTAGAATTTAGGATTCATAATATGCAGAAAGCAATATCAGATAGATAACCCATGTGAAAAAGGACAGACAATGCTTTAGAGGCACAGATGGAGAGCCTGTAGTCTCTGTTGTGTTTTATATGCTCCTTACATAAATGAATGAAAGGGGTTAAATATCCAGTCTCCACAACAGCACCTGCAGTCCAACCGAGGTATTGTATTGACAAGAAGATTTGCATAAGATAGCCACCCCTGGGAGAGGTGTTGTTTTTGATAGAAAGTATTGAATACCACAGTGTGCCTACTTCCAGCTTAGTAGCAGGATTAAACTGTGTTAGAAGCAGGATTAAACGGTGTTCATCTCCCATGTGGGGCTGTTTTAGTCACTGTTGCATTATCATGATTTTCCCCACCTTTTGGGCTGACAAGGTGTGCAAGATTCCATCTAACTTTGTAAGGGGCAAGTAGAGGCTACCAATGTAGAATCTGCTCAAGGAGTAGATTTGCCTAAGCTGTGGGGAAGTGCCTGTAGCTGTTTCAATAACGCAGTTGTAGTGCACTCTTCTTGCAGGACAAACATATTATGGCTGAGAGTTTGGTCTCTGGGGGGAGGAGACTTCTCAGGTAGTTTCAGTCTCTTGGGAAGAGGAAGGCATTGAAGCCAAATTTCCCACAAGACTGTTTTGAAGGAAAGTGACAATAGTTGTGATGATAGTTATGATACACCCTGCTGCAGTAGGGTGTCTACTCAGTTTAGCCTCTTGTGTGGTGGACGTAAAAACTTAGCACTTGCACTCTCAGAAACCTTGCCCTATTCTATCTGCATCCAATCCCCCACTTAAGACAACTTAGCACTTTTGCAAATTTGGCCATCAAATGTTCCTTTCACACAAGCTGCAGGTGAGAATGCTTCAACTCTGTGATAACTAAGACACAAAACAGTGGATCTTTTTCATCCTTACGGTGTATTTGTGGTTTTATAATACAGCCTCATACTTTTGTTATTCTTTTTAAAGTTCTAAAATTAGTAAAATATCAAATGACTATATAAATTAAGAATTCTAATGCAGCAGTAGTTGGATTTCTCCTTTAATACTAAGAAAATAGTAAAATAATAATAATAAAGAAAGGGTGTAGAACTCTTGAGTCTTTGGTCTGAAAGCTAGGACAGTTCCGATCAGAAGAATTACGCATAATTTGAATATACTTTTCTGTTTCAGGGCATTCTAGGTATCAGAGGTATAACTGGGATAACGGGACCTAAAGGTACCAAAGTGAGTATAAACCTTTCTTTCTGTAAAATGGCCTGTATTAAAGAAAATGTACACCTCTGAATGTTTTAAAATCTTATTTAAGCTTCTTCTTTATTTCCCCTGTATTTTCTCTCTCCTGCCAGCTGTATTTCCACAGCTACTGTAGTTCTTGTTAGGAAGAAAGGTAGCTCGGTCCTTCTAATTGATGAAGGACACTCTTCACTCCTTTTCCCCAGTCCCTGCATCTATGTTGGTTTTGCATGTATGCAAGTCTGTAGTTAGCAAGATAACAAGTTGTAACAATTATAACTATAGCACGTTTTAATTAAACCTAAAATTTATTAAGTGGTCCCTTTTGTGATTTGTATCTTCCTAAAGCCTTTTACTTTCATCATCATCCCAGTTTTTGTCAGGAGTTTTTATTGAGAGTTTGTTCTTTTTTCCATTCTTTCTGTCTTTAACATCTCTATGTCTTAAATTGCTGCCAGTCAAAACTGGCTGTTACATTTCTAGTCTTGTGATCTTGCTAAATCTATATGGTAAAAATTTCTGAAAGGAATAGAACGTAGCAATCCTGCCATTGTCTCCTTCTCCAGAAGTCAAATCACATGAATCTTGTGATCATCTGTCTTTGGAGACAACATCAAATTTCTCCTGATTATGAATCTTCTCGTGAATGATCCTTTCTGACCTCTTGGACATGTTTGCTAAGTTATTACCATCTTACTTCGCTATCCTGGCCTTTGTGTGTTCTAATTCTTCTTAGTTTTTTGCCTACATTTTCTGTATGTTTTGTCTACTTGAAATAATTATTACATCTGTTTGACAAAGGAGTTCCATGTTCTCTCTAAATCTTTTTTAAAACAATTTTTTTATCTACATTTACATTTATTTCCAGGGTAGTGATTGCATTGTTTCCTTGAAACACGTGATAAAAATAGCTGCACTGCACTTGATGATTTCTCTGCATATTTTGATGTTATTCTATTATGTGATGAAGGATATAGCATTGTTAAAGAAGACACAGAGATTTTTTGAAGTAGCATGTGAAGTTCTACCTCCTTCCTATATGTTTTAGAGAACAATCTCAATGTTGTTTTTTGACTGATATTTTTTCGTAGTTAAAATATATTTGCTTTCGTATCTCCATTAAAAAAACAAGATAGATGAAG
Source organism: Lycocorax pyrrhopterus obiensis (assembly GCA_014706295.1). Taxonomy (NCBI): domain Eukaryota; kingdom Metazoa; phylum Chordata; class Aves; order Passeriformes; family Paradisaeidae; genus Lycocorax; species Lycocorax pyrrhopterus. The sequence goes on from JACSVZ010000004.1 coordinate 84,041,237, forward strand.
AAAATTGTTTGTCTTTTTTTTTTTTTTTAATTGGAGCTATAAACCCCCCTCATCTGTAGAGAATTTACAGCTCCTAGTAAAGCAGGAGAACACATAAGTTGTTAGTGCTCCAGCAGTTCACTTTAATAGCCTGTGTTATCTATTTGTTTTGTAGGGGGCTCGTGGTCTTGATGGTGATCCTGGTCCCCAAGGTCTTCCTGGTGCACCTGTAAGTAGAGTGTAGGTTATCCAAACACTTCCCAGTTAGTGAAACTTTGTGGCTGTGAATTGAAAAAGCCTCTGATTAATCCAATTCTATTGATTCCCCACAGGTGAATAAATGATATTACAGTGATATCAAGTCTATAATATCTTAATGTTCCCAAAAAATTTGAGGTAGATGAACCTATTTTAACTTCTTAGTATGTTATGGTTACCTCTCCCTTCTGAGCCCTGCTGTGCATTAGGGTGGCTTGGAATTTTTCAGGTATCAAACTGGAACAAAACCTGTACAGGGCAATTTGTGCAATTTTTGTTGGAGGTTTTTATTGTGTGTGTGTTTTGTTTGTTTGGGGTTTTTTTGGTTTGTTTGGTAGTTTGTTTTCTTAAATTCTTCCTTGCTCTCTGCTTCCATAGCTGGAATTTGTGCTTGGAATAGCCAGTAACTCTGTGTTAAACAAACAAATGCAACATCCTTTACTTAGACACTCCTGAAATCCCAGGTGATGGCTTGAGCTCTGTTTTTTAAAATATATCTGTCAGCTGCAGTTTTAAGAAACCACATTTTTAAATATAGTGTGATTTTGAGATGTCTACTTTCACCAAATGTGAGTTGTACTTGTTGATTTTCTGAGAGTTTTAGCTAAAAAATACGCGGGAGTTTACTCTGGTTTTATTTCTAAACCATTTTTTTTTCCGGTAGGGGGATCAAGGACAGAGAGGTCCACTAGGAGAGACAGGTCCAAAGGGAGAAAGGGTGAGCACAGACGAATTTTGACTCTTGCTGACTTGCAAACATGAGTTACTTAACAGCATATAAACAGTGCATAACTGATACTCTCAAAATAATGTATATCTGAATGAGTATGCATTGACATTCTTTTAGTCTGTCATTTCATTGTCTTTAGCTGCATTTTTTAAAATTGTTATTATTCTTAGGGTCCTCAAGGTACAAGAGGAATAAATGGCCTCCCTGGGCCTAAAGGAGAGCCTGTATGTATATTTAATTTCTTTATCTGCTTCATATGATATTAATTTGTATATTAGTGCTTGGGCAAAATCTCTTCAAAGTTACATTAATTTCTGTTTTCTTTTTTCAAGGGCTTACCAGGAGTTGATGGCCGTGAAGGGATCCCTGGAATGCCTGGAGCTAAAGTAAGGCACAATTGGCATATGTCAGAACTTTGGTAGTGCCCTAGATTTGTTCACTCATTTGCGGCTGCTGCTCATGGCTTTATGCACATTATTAGGGTAATTTAATTAACATTCCTATACTATAGATACAAAAATATGTCAACTCTGTGTTTCATAAATAAAATGTTCCCTCTTGTTTGATTTGAATAAATTACAACTTAAAATGTTTTACAGGGTGAACCAGGAAAACCTGGAGCTCCAGGTGATACAGGGCTCCAGGGATTGCCAGTAAGTATCAAGTATTTCACCTTTGAATGGTAGGCTTAGTTCAAATCATAGAAAGGCTGTGTATAGGTTAATTTGACTCTGATATTGGAGTAATTCAAGTGAAAATCTAAGCAAAAGGCCCAGGGCAGAGAATGTGTAATGCAAGGGGAAATTCTGCTATGTGTATGCAAAACCTTTGCACAAAAGTCTTGACCTCCTTATGGTGCCATTGTGAGGAACTTGGCCTCACAAAACGTTTGTAGCCAGGATGTGACTCTCCTAGTGTTTCTCCTGTCTGAGACCCTGTGGATACTATGGTGTGACCCCACAAGTAGGGCTGGTCTCATTGTATTGACTAGGGCCAAACAATTCCCAGGCTGAGCAGGAAAAGCTGAGCTGCTAGTCTGACATACCTTATGTGAACAATCATCCTTTGATATTCTGCTGCCTCAGAACATCTGGAATGCGTCACACTCATGCTTCTTTCTGTGGGTGGGTTGGAGGTCTCTGGTGTATCCCCTGTGGTGAACTCACAGGGAATCAGTAGTGCTTTATGGGCTCTTTCAGAAGGTAATCCTTGTGCATTAACTGGGTTTGAAAACTGGGCCACTTGTCAAAGGCTAAATAGAAACCTCCTTAAAACACTTCACTATAGGAGTAATTGCTGTGAGGAATAGTGAAGGAGATGTTCTAAAACAGAACTGGACATAAATTTGTAACACTAAGTGAACTCTTAAGCTTGGAAGACAGTTTGTTAAAAGCATACTTGCTATGAGCTGTTGCAGAGAAGTGAGGAGGGGGTGAAAATGTCCAACGGCATCTGTTAAACTCTGCACCTCCAGTCTCAGCACACTGGGACAAGCACGTATTTCTAGTCTAAGACAGAAAAATCACAACTTCTCGCTTATCCACGCTCCTTTTGCAATTTGTGAAGTAAGAATAATACTCCTTATCTGTTACTTTGCAAACAGAAAGAATTCAAGCTTGGTCCCTTATTGAATGAAAGTGCTTCAATATCAAGTAAAAGGATTAGAAATACTCAAGAACAAGAAGGATGTTGTTTCAACACCATTTCCAACCCCCTTAACAACAAACAAATGTTAATCTTTTTTCTTTCAGGGTTTGCCAGGCTCTCCAGGTATGAAAGGTATTCCCGGCCCAAAGGTAAAACATCTTGAGTATTGTCCTTCTTATACTGCTGTATTTGTGCTTATCAAGTTCTAAAGTATTCAATGAAATTGCACGAACTTTCTCTCGTGTTAAGAGACAAGCCTTAGGCTGAAGAAATTAAATATATTTTTTAATCAACTTTGGCCTGTTCATTTTCATGATTCTTGTGCTACATGACATGGTTTTCATTATTCTAGGCATTAAATAATACCTAAAAAAGGCCATTCCTTTTACATTTGTGAAAATCATTGCTAGAGGAAGCTTGTAACATGCCTACCTCACTACAGCTTGAAATGAATGATCTTGTAATAAGAATAGTATTTCTAGCCACCCTAAGTTGATTCAATCACAGAGGTTGTTACCTCTATTTAGGTAGCACCAAATTGCAGCATCAATTCCAATTTAGTTTAAAAAGTTGTTGTAAGATTGAGACGGTAGAATGTTTCAGACAATGATGTTTGAGTTTAGTTGTAAGTAATTGAAAAAGAAAACTAGGCTGAGACATGATTTTTGTCTGAAATTACATGGAGTGATATTGCCTTCTGTGATTTGAAAGCAGAAATCAGATCTGTTTGGGATTTGTCAGCACATAAACAGCAAAGGAACTGAAATCTGACTTTTGAAAAATTAGGTAGAAGGGTTTGGTCAAAGCTAAAAGAACACCAAAAGTAAGGCCAAAGTTAAAAAATTAATACAGGCTGATTTTTTTTAGAGCTTGTTGCTTTTCTTGTTTTAATTTTTTATTTCAAAATGGAGTAGCAAACCATTGGCTCAGCTAATATTTTTCATCTTCTGTCCAACAGGGTAATAGAGGCCCTCCTGGGGTGCCAGGGTTAATGGGAAATCCTGGTAAACAGGTAAAACCATTAATCTTATACAAAAGATCTAGAACAATGTGTAAAAACCCCACTTTTCAGATTTGTTACATTTCAAATTTGTTCCCCAAAACAGGGTCAACAGGGCCCGGAGGGAGAAGCAGGTCCAACAGGACCCCGGGGACCACCAGTAAGTAAGGAATAAGTTTCTAACTGAGCGTATGTAAAATTGCAGTATCTCAATATAGGGTTGCTGAAGCTGGCCACAAGGTAAAGTTATTATTTATCATAAGTTCTAATTTTTGAGGCAAATACTAGTTCTTTGTCTTCTTTACCAAGAGGATATGCATCATCACATAGAGAAATACAGTCCTATATACGTCCAATAATGTCCTGTGATTGTTTTTGGCTTTGGTGAAAAGTTAAATTTTTAAACTTTGTTTATATTCTTCTTGTCTTTGCATTTAAATATGCTGAGTAAAAGCCGAAACAGAGGGAATAAGTGTGGTTTGTGACTGAAAGCTGGAACCAAACTCCTGTTCTTTGACTGCAACACTCTGGTTGGCCTTATGAGTGTAGATACAGTGGTGTGAAGAATAGAATTTATCTTTAACTGGAAACACCGATGCTGTAATTTCTTTCCCTGGAGATTTTCCTTAACACTAGAAAGATTTGGAAGACTGGAGAAATTGCTTCTGGGCAGGTAGCTTGCTGCAGGAAATAAATCTGCTAAGAAAGGTGGACTAATGGCATTTGCAAAGGCTCAGTTTTGAAGACAAAGGACAGCTGGATACTGGAGAGTGTTGGGTACTGCTTTCTGATTCCCTCCAGAGGGGACCTGACATGGTTTGAAGCTGCATAAGGCTGATTTAATTTCCCTTTGCTGTTAATCGTTCTGGATGGAGGGGGATGAGAGGCTCAGTGATTTGAAGAAAATTTTCGTGTGCAAACATTCACTCTGATGACATTAATCAGGCTCCAGGCTCTGTAAGCAATTGCTTTTTCAGGCTTCCCTCTTGCCACTGATACCCTAGGGATAGTTTCCCGGAATTTTCTGAGCTTCTGCTATATTACAGTGGTACAAGTTTTGCTCATGCAGTTGTAGGGTTGTTCTCATACCGGGTTTAGTGAACTACTCTCTGTGATATATTTGTAAGGGTCAGGAATATCTTCTGTGAATTAGCTGCTTAAACATATGCCAGCAGTCAGCCAAGTAACAGATTCCATTTTCTTCTGTTTTTTTTCTGTGGTTTGTGCTGTCATGGGCTAGGTGCATTGATTCATCAGATCACATTTATTTTGGGCAGTCTTTGCGTGACTGCTGTCCACAGCTGCCTAAGGGTGATACAAAAAGGGGATTGTAAGAGCATTTGCTAGGATGGATTACAACTCTCTTCAGCCTCCCAAATACCCAACTTGCAAACATTTATTTTCATTCTTTGTGTTTAAAAGTGTTGGGTACACCAGAAAAAGTTTTCAGCCCTGTTCTTAGGCTGATACTGTACACTTGTGACAGGAACAAGAATTCTAATTGAATCAGACCAAAGTAATTGCCCACTCTGATAGTGCACTGTAATCTGCTGAACTATTCTTTTAATCCTTTCAATGTGAACATGAATTTACAAAATCAGCAGTCCGTAGAACAGGGGTTGACACGCAAGGTTAATTATTGGTAACCCTGTAGATGGACAGAAGTACTTAATGCAGATTAAATACAGTGATTTTTTCCTTTTATCACTCTAGAGACCAGAAAGACATCTGGATTCCTTGCCTTTATTTTCTCTGTGTTTACAAAGTGCACTCATTTTGGAATACATGTAAACATTAGAACCAAAACATAGGAGAAAAAGCTTTTGGTCAATGACACATGAAGAAAGGAAGCAAATTATTGATTATAAAGTAAGTTTGTATGTGGTACAGCCAACAGTAATCTACTTCTCATCTGTAGTTCCCTTAAAGCTCTGAAGAGCCTTGGATAATAACTATATATTGGCTCCCATCAGCTTGAGACTGCAGGCAGCATGCAACTGGAATAACTTCCTAATTTTTTTTTGAGTAACAGTTTACTTCCACACCAAAAAGGGGGACGAGGAGGGTTTTATTGTTTAGGAAGGACACAGGGTTGAACTACTGAGCTTCAGAGAGCTTTGGTCTAAGCTGAGTTGATATTTATTTCCAGGGGAGAATAAAGAGTGTTTTCTCTTTCTTCTGCAGCATGTACATGTAGCAGATACATTTGAACTTCAGCTTTTCAGATTCTGCCCCTACATTTCTAGGAAAAAAAGTAATCTGCTGGTTAAATAATTCTATGTGCCATGATTTTCAAACTTCTAAAACTAGACAATTTGGCAGTAAGTCGAGAAAAGCAGCTGTAATTCAATTATAATTGCTCTGAAGAGAATTCTTCTTTTTTTTTTTTTTTGCTTTCCTATTTTGAAATTTTTCACAGCTTTAATACTTGCTTGTTTTTGACCAAAGTTACATAACCAAACACTTTCAAAGCCTGAGGAATTTATGGTTACTATTCAGGTATTTTTCTTGGCCTGTTTCTTCTTATTTTGAATTACCCACTTTAGCACTCACTTCAGTTCTTTTCTTTCTCCTTTACCCTTTTGTTCCATTTCATTCTTGCTGCAGAAGACTCAGGTAGAAGTCAAGACTGGTTGGGCTTGTTCCTTGGAGAAAGAAAAAACCTTGATATTTTGCAGGATACGGGGAATTTCAGTCCCTTAATATATTGGTTGCACAGCAACAGCCACATGAGATCCTCTTCACTTCCCTATTTCATTTACCCCTGTTCTTTGCATTGTGACTGGGTAAGACAGCATGGCTGGTAGCTCCAGGAGGGCCAGAAGCCCAGAGGAAAGGAAAGCTGGTGAAGGTTTATGGGGGGATAGCAAGGCTGACTCTGCTAATGTAGCCAGCAGGCTGATATTTGCGTTAGGGAAAACCAACATGCCTACATTTGTCAGGTTTTTAACAATCACATGGCTTTTCAGCTTTATCTACTTGCAAAAGACATTTTTTGAGAGAAATTTTTCAGTTCAACTAGTGTGTAGTTTTTTGAAAAGTTACACAAGGAAGCACTATCATCAGTGGCTCTGTGGGACAAATACTACTTCTGTACTGTTTGCCAAATAACTTGTAGAGTCCTCTGGCATAAATCATGTTATTTCAGTGTATTTTTATTGTTAAACAACTGTTGGAATGTAGTTAGAAAGATATTGTAGCTAAACAGCAGATTCAAATTTTGGCCTTTTGTGAGTCTGTAAGCATTTACAGTTTCACAGGGAAGATAATAAATATTTGAAAACAAGATTACTAGCTCTAATTAAAAACTCATGGCAAACTCGTGTGTTAGGAGACTCTTTTTCCTCACCTCTGACAAATATCCCTAAGAGACACTGGCTTTAAAAAGTATCATTTTAGTTTATTACTGCTTTTCCTTAAAAGACTTCAACTGGCATCTGAGTGGGTAGGGGAATAAAACAACTTTTACTATTCATGTGTTCAGTAAACCAGAAAAACAGCTGGAGCAACATGGAAATTTTGCCTTTCATTTCTAAATGAAACATATTCTCCACCCCACTCTAATTGTTTTGTTAGTTAACCTTATGTTTGCTTCATATTTGTCTAACCAATCCAAGTGATGACCAAACTCATTTGTGATTTAAACCTTTCTAAGTCAGTCACCATGGCAGGTGGCCCAAAGGAAGGAATTCTCAAATATGGGAATGCCATTCCTAATCAGTGGAATTTAGTCATGCTCCCTAAGCTGCTTAACCATTTTCTTTCATATTTCCTGAGATTTAGTAATCTAATTTAGTGTCTGCAAAAAATACTGACCCCTGCCTCTGCTTTTTCATCCCTTGCTTTTCTTCAGCTATTTAACCTGTAAATTGCTAACATTTGGGGAGCCTGTATTGCACCCTGTGGTTTTGCAGAGAGCTTGTAATATTGGAATAATCACTTAAAGCTCAATGCGTGTCTATCAAATTGAGCAAACTTGATGTATGTGCAGGCCAGCATTTGTATACGTCGTTTTGTAGTTAGGAAGTAATACATGTTGTCCCAACATTAGCAAGAGAGTCTAAATACCCAGCTGCCTAAGATTTGATACCATAGCTCCTCTGAGAGACTTCTGAGGTGCCCTGGTCAGTTGCACTGACTTCCTCTCTGGAAGTGCCTTTGTCTCACTATAAAGAGGAAACCTGGACAGTACCTTGGATTTAGTACTCAAATGTCACACAGCCCAAAGTTAGAGGAGAATGCTGTTTTCAGCATCTTAAATTACTTTCAGCTAAATAGTTTTCTGGTCTTTAAAGATGTTTTTGTCCTTCCTATGCTGAAACATAACTTTGGTTAACCTAACACTATAACGAAAATGTCGCTTTTCTATTATATTCTTTTTACATGACCGCAACTGAAATAAAGGGTCACTTTCTGTAGCTGGTAATGGTAGTGTGATAGGATGAAATGCCCTTGTCTCAGTTTATATGATATGTTTAGGAATTAGTGGACATGTTTCTTATACATAATGTCAGACATGTCACACAAGTGGTGTCATAGTTTACATTTAAGGTACAGCTAAAGGGGTTAGTTCGCACTGCAGAGTTTATAGCAGAGTCAAAAGGACAAAGTGCATTTCCATCCTGCCAGGTACTTTTTATCCAGTAAACCTAAGCCTCTAGATGAAGGTGACAAAACTTTTCGACCCTGCCCAATTCCGCAGCATGGTTTGTACAGGGTAGCACTTTTCCTCTCACGCTTGCAGACTGCATATCCCAGCCAAACTTCATAAGCTCCAAGCCTCTTCACTTCCCCTAGTAGTCAGGTCTGTCTCCCTAAGTGACATGGCCAGATTCTTGTCTGATACCTCTTATTACCCCTTCACCTCCAACAACAACTTTCTTTGACTTTTGGGCATGGTAGACCTCTGGATGTCAGCAGATATCACAATGTTGGCTTTTCTGAAGCGGTGTAGACAGTAACCTGGGTAAAAAATAGATTTTTTATGGAGCTCGTGTACCAAAGCTGTCCTAGGCTTCAGCTAACACTGTAGACAGAGTCAGAATGAAAGCTCTCTGTCCTCTAGACTTGGCCACAGTGTCACTTTTGAAGAGAATGACAGCTAGTGGGTTGTTGCTTGTGCCCAAAGCATGGCATCATTAAGAGAAGGGAACATTTCATGCTACATCTACCTCTTACTATTATCCTGAGCAGTACAATTAAATTATTACTCTGACAAAGTTGCAAAGGTACATTTAAAATCTCAGAGAAAGTTACTCGTATATTTACCCTTCTATCAAATATTAGTTTACATTCTTGGATGCTTTTCAATATTGTATTGAGGGTCAAAGAGTCCTGTTGATGCTTCTGCGGATAAATCCTTAAACTTAAATGAGTATTTCCTCTGAGATTTTGCATGACAAAAATTTGGTAAGTTTAAGTCTCACAAGCATATAATTGATAAATGGGTTACATTTTGCAAAAGACTTTGAACATGAAGTTTTTAAAAAGCCAAAATGTACTTTGTTTATTCTTCTTTATTCTACGCAGATTTAATTCTCTATGGCAGTGCTATGACATATATTATTAAAACAAATTTTTTAAGTAGAAAAGGGTTATTACAATATATGCTGTGGATTACCTCTCAAGTTATTCTAATTGGTGTTTCAATTATCTGGGCAACAAAGGGAGATGCAAATTACCTGGGATGTATTCTCATTCTTATTATTGTTCCACTCAATTGATGAATAGGAAATCAATAAGCCAGCAAAACTCTCTTAGCATGCAAATGCATTCTCTAACTGTTTGTGAGAATTCTGCAAAAGAATCAAGTCTTCAAAATTTCAGTGAGGGTGAATACCATCCTAGAAAACCTAAAGGAAGATCTACTGTAAATCTTGTAAGGTTCTCTTATGTGCTGCATTCAAAGGCTGAATATAGATCTAACAGAACTGTGAGAGAGACATTAAACCTTCATTTAAATGTATTGAGACTCCAGCAAGCGTGCCTTGAACAGGGAAGGTAGATTTTGTTGTAACCACAGTCTAGCACAGGAGCTGTGGAAGGGCTGCCTCCTGGTGGTGTTCAGACTTGCTCTGCTTTGCTACCATTTCATAGTTACCATTCTGCATGTGCCTTTTCCTAGAGGCATGGAATGTTCACCAGCATGGGTGCAAGCCCATCTGTCCCAGCTCACTCTGAACTATAGTGGTTACTTTCCCTCCTTAAGAGTTTCACCTCTAGGAAAAGTATGGCTTTTGAAGGGTGTCAAAAGTGCATAAAACTGTACAGATTCTGGTTGTCTTTTTGTTAAAACCAGTGCAGCATGCCTGTTGGTTTGTGGGTGGCCTGAAGCTATTCACTGTTAGACAGAGGGCTGCTGTATAAGCGAGGTAGGCTGAGGACATGGCCAAACTGCCTTCTGCTCTGATTACTGCCTGTAGTGACTTACAGCACAGAGGAACATTTCATCTGACCAAGTACAAATGTCAGCCCCTGAACCAGCCATTACAGAAGCCCTCCTACAGGATGTGGGGAAAATGTAGGTGCTTCTAGGTTCTTCTAATGACTTATGTTGAATTTTAAATGTTTACATGAGGATGTTTCAAAATGCCTTTTTTCTTCATTTACTGTGAAGAGAAGCATGAGTAACCAGTTCACTGTATAACCAATCCTAAGGCCATTTCAGTCAGGTATAATGTGGAGGAAGCATTACGGCCTTTCTAGTTATGCCAGGGCCCAACGGGACTCCTCATTCTTTGGGTTCCAGTTCTTCTCTTACTTGCTAAAACACCTCTGCAGATCTTGCAGTGGTGGCCCATAGTTTGAAGTAATCTGTCCTTACAGACATAAATGTCAATGTTTACAGGAAATACTGTGCGTTTGTATTCCAGTCTGTATACCAACCTCCTTTTTAGCCCCTTAGAAAAGCATTGTGTTTGACAAAGTGCCTGTGGTGTGCATTTGGCAAAAGATTTTTTTTCTGCATTTGAAATAAAACGGAAGATTTTTCTTGGATTTTGTATGACCAGCAGAACTTTTGATGTGCTTAAGAGGTTTATTATATGATTTTAAGTCTCTGAAGGTTATACTGCTTTTGTTTCATCTCATGCAGCAATGACTGTTATGGCAACGATATGAGAAGGCAAGTTTCTAGTGCTGATCATAATTTTAGCCTTCGACTTTCCTGAATCAGAAATGTAGTAGTATTCCAGGTCAGAGATGGAGTTCAGAATTTTGTGATGAAATAGAAGTTTAATGCATTTTCTGGGTTGTAAAATGAAGGTGATTTTAGGGGCATTTTTCCTTTCTTTCTTTCTTTTTTTTTTTTCCAACATAAAAAAGCTTCTAGAAATTATACAAAGTGCTTTAAAGTAATAGGTATTTTAACACCACAGGATATTTTGAAGGAAATGAATGGAAAAGTCTGTTTATGTTTGGTTCTGTGATCTCTCCAGGATACCTAATTATTTCTTGAATTGTAGAGTTAGCTTTCCTAAGCTTGTGTGAGAAGTTGTCATTGCATTTATGACCTAGTGTAAAAGGCCATGTCTGCCATCTCCTTTTATTTAGTATGCCAGAACCTTTCACAATATTGTTCTTCTTATGAAAAAAATCCTGTATTTAAAATTATCCAGTGCAGACAGCACTAGAATGCTAAGATCTGCTTTTATCTAAACTATTCTATGTTATTGTATAATAGTTTATCAACTTGCATAACTAATAACTTCAATTCTTGACATTTTATGATCTTAAATGTTGTATCTTTCTTTTATTGCAAATAGCCCTTACATATTCACACGGTGAAATTAAGAAGAGTTTCTCAAGTGAGACCTAGGCTTGTGTTGGGACATTGTTTGAATTTATCTGTCCAGGGATATGCCTGTACATGTGAGAGTAAAGCTATGAAACTTATTGACCTGTTCTGAAAAGTTCAATCATACAAGAAAAAATCTTTTGAGAAAGGTACTTTAGTTCAAAAATCTTTGCAAGTTTGGCTCAATGTCAGATTTATCCACACTATGTATACAAATGGCTGCATTAAGAAATGTAGGTGTAACACTGATGTGAATGGATGATCTGGATGGATAAGCATGTCCAAAGTGAAGACATAAAGATGCAGTAAAGCACATATTTATATTTATCACTATTATAAATGGGGATTTTTAAAAGTTACCCTTCCCTATAACCGTCTGGACTTTTCTTAAGCCTGAATGAGTTTATTAAGCATTACTTCTGTGTTCACTTTTCACCTTTGTCCATTGGGGATCAGGTGCTTTAAATATGTGGTCATATAGGAGTTCAGATGATGAAACTAAGGAAAAGCCTGAAGTTAAGCGTGTGTGCCAGAATTGTCATAGTGAAGTGAATGTGTTTGTGACAAGTAACTCTCAGGTGTGATCCCGTGAAGGGAACTTCATTGTGCTTAATCACTCAGCAAAATGAGTTACTTGAATCATTTAATGCCAAATAAAGATTATATGCAATTGTTAACAGAAAATGTTTACTCAGAAAGTTTCACTGGTTTTAGTACATACGGTATTTTTGCACTGTGGAAAAGAAGTTTCAATTAAACTCAACTGCTGAGTAGTGTAAATCACTCAACAAAATAATAAGAAAAATCATACTTTATTTCCAGATCACAGGAAGTATTTCAGGAAATAACGTTGTCCTTCTATTTCTTCTTCCAGGGTAGCAGAGGGGAGACAGGTCCTGCAGGTCCTCCAGGTTTACCAGGGAAATTGGTAAGCAGTTTATTTCCATATTCAGTGCTCATGTTTATTTTCAAGGAGCTATAGTATCATCTGGAACTACACTTACCCATTTATCCATGAAGAGAACCGAAAATAACGTTGAATGAGTGAACTGAGGTTCAGTTTCTTTTTCAGTCCTCTGTGACTGTGCTAATATTAGAAAATGCTGTTTTAACTTACATGGAGATGTGTGTGACTTTTTCTTCTAGTCAATAAACCCATAAATCCTATGATGTGCAAAGCTGAGTTGCGCACTCCTGTGTGGGCTGCGTGTACCTGGGAACAGGAGCAGTGAGAGACTGGCTTTCTGCTAACAGCTACGTGAAACTAATGAATGGAGCACGTTATGAATGCCACCTTTTACCAGGGCTCCAGCAGTATTTACACAGTATCAGTCAGAAGCATAGCTGGGGAGGTCTCGGCTGAAAGAGCCTACTGTTCCAGAGGAATGTGCAAATTGCAGAGTGCAAGATCTTGGGAAGTATTTTTAAGAGAACCAGACTGTCGTTGAGGGACTGGAGGGTAGAAAACCCTGTAAGTCATTTCTGTCGTGATTGTCAGCAATAAATTCATAATAAGATTCTGTTTAAAGTGCTGTAGTTTGGATCAGCCCTATTTGCATCAGATAATCCTCTTTCATCAAGCTAAGTCTGTTCTGGGAATAAGGTTCTGCCCCATCTGCTTCACGGTATGACCCTTAGTTGTTCATTCTAAACCAGGCTGACTGAGTTTACATCCTTGACTTATTTTCACAGGGTCCCCAGGGTAATATTGGACTTCCTGGACTGCCTGGTCCTCCAGGCCTTCCTGGTGGTAAAGGTGACCGGGTAAGAAATGCTCTCATACATGCAGACTGCAGTTTGATGTCAGGAGTAAACACAATAAGTTGAGCACTGTTTTCAGTTTTTCCATGAATTAATGTCTGTTTTCTTGTTTTGTACGTAGATATTTTAACTGCTTGAAAGTGGTGCTCTTTGTGCCCATTAAACACTTGTAGCTCATAAACGTGGACAGGAAAAGTCTTGACAGTGTCACTTAAGGGACTGAAATAAGATCACTGGTGTAAACATTCATTTGGTTTTTTTTAAAATTTGAATCATTTAAAGACCTCAATCATACTGCAAATCATTGACACAGCCAGATCTGAAATGGTCAGTCAGGGTCTCTGGTCACTATAGAGCTTTGAAACTTCCACCTTCATCTACAGTAGAAGTGATGCCTGTTACGTATCTTAGGGCCAGCTATGGAAATGCACATGCTAATGCAGCTATTGAGACACCTGTGCATACACGCAGAATTACAGGATATAAGTACTTCTTCTAGTATTTTGTAGAGAGGGAAGGATTGGGCCCTGGGGACCTCACGTAACTGCAGAAGATATCTTGCTTTGCTCAATAAATGTCAGTGAAGGCAGTACATAAAGCCAGAGATGTTTCTTGGCTATAGGAGGCTGCGAAAGATGGAATTCACTTGCCAAACTTCCTACATACTTGTTATAAAAGTATTAAGTTCTCTGCTGTGTTTCGTCTCTCTTACTTGAGGCATGTCTACTTCAGTATTAAATGAATTACTTGCAGAGTGCCCCTTACCTCCTCCTGACAACCAGGGAACTGTTGGACTGTTAGTCAGGCATGGGTATAACTGCTGTAGAATGTCTTAGCTGAACAGAGGAATCCTGCCCTTGGTATGCTCCCAGTGTACATCGTAGGGTTTCTGGGTAGGGCTTGCTGTTGTTTTTGGCAGCTTTTTAAAGAAAAAGCTATTCAGGTACTTAAAAGCAAGCTTTAAGTCTTTGATGTTGTTGAGGTATTTTTTCATGTTTGTTTGGTTTTCTTTTAATGCTGAGATCAGGAACACATGTTTCTAGTCAAATGTAAGTATTGACATAAAGCAGTCTCTTTTTATTAGGTTGGTAATGATTCATACTTTAGACTTCTCCAGAGGGAGATTGAAGGTGCTGAAGAAGCAAATGAGAAGGAAAATACCTAACATTTGTTGCGGCGCTGACAACCTCCCTCCAAGAGTGCCTGATTTTCCTTATTTGCCGTATAAATGGTCTGGATCTCTAGAATAAAAAGTAGAATGTAGATGCTGTAAATGGACCTAGAGAGAGTCAGGCTACATCCAGGAGGTTTCTGATTATCTAACTGGCAGATGACAGTAACTTGTGCCTGGACCTTTTTTGAACACCTGAGGTCGGTTTATTGCTCTGTGCAAATACCTTAAAGTCCAAAGCTCTATGCTAGGAACTATCTCATCCTTTTTAGCTTTTTAGCTCTCCACTTGCATCCTTGATTCATATTATTTTTTCAGTTGCACAGAGGTTGGTGCACTGACCTGCAGTATGTGTTCCAAGTCACAAGCCTGGAGAGCATTGTGCCACTCCATCCTTCCTCTTCCCTTCAGCTTTTGCAACTGCATCAGTCTTACAATGTACTGTTTTTGCATGCCCTGGTTTTGTCAGGTTGGAAATAGGTGTCTCTGTACACTGTTAACCCTAGTCTTTGGGACGACCCCTTCTAGGAGTAAGTTCTAGGCTGAAGTAACTTTTTTTTCCCTTTCTGATTTCAAAACTTCATGGTTTTGTACACAGGGATCCTATAAAGTTCTGTTGTGTAGTTACATCTGCATGGTAAGAGTTGATGTAAATAGCATCCAGAAGCCAGTAGAATCCATGAATTTGATATATCAGTAGTTATTCTTGATCCCAAAGCTGGTAAATATTGGGTACTATCTGTTGGCATCTTGTCAACATGCAGGTGATGACCACTTAAAGAATGAACCACCACCAAAGATACCAGCAGAAGTGTTTTTATTGAAGTAACATGTAAAAATGAGAGGTAGCAAAATTCTGTGGATGTAATAATGATTGAATATTACAAGCATAACGTCATGTGCTAACTGCAGGGTCGGTGTTCCTGTTTCCAAGCCCACATGGACCAATCCTCACCACGTCACCCTGTCCCTGTGTGGGTTTTCAGGTTGGAAAAGGAGGTCACAGCCTAGGCCTTTGCCTCCTTTGGAGCCTGAACCAGACTGCCACTAGTCTGGGCGAGGAGCTGTGTGCATCAGGCGCACACCTGACGTAGTCTAGCAGAGAGAGCAGGACACAGCAACGTAAGAGCAATGGCTTACACTTCAGTGAATGTTATGGGGTGGTTATGCCCACACAACATGGATAATGCCCAAACCCCAGCACTCACCACTTGGGCTGTTTCTGATTCATCTACTTTGGATTGGTTCCATACACTCGGGTTCTGTCTGTTTTAGTAAGTTAAACAGCACCAAGGTAAGTGCCAGACCCTGGCACAGCAACATGATCCTTTATGCTGCTAAGTAGTTAAAGTAGCCCCTGGTACAGTTTTGGATGATGCTGTCAGGCAGTTTTGCAAATAATTCTTGGGTATGATTTGAGAAGGATTTTTGCAAATAGATATGCAGTATGTCAAGAAAAGCGAGTATTTTCATAGCTTGACATCTTTCCTCATTGCCTCCATTGAAATTTTTGGAGTCAGTGTGGAATAGATTCAGATAGTTTCAGTTACAATTTTTATATTTGCTAATACGAACATTGCAGGCCAAGGCTCACAAAAGCAATAGATTCTTCTATGTCAGCCTTTTCTATTGGCAGTTTTATTTCTCTAAACAGGAGTAAGGGGAGAAAAAGAACCCCCAAAACAATGTTAGGTTGGAAACCAATGTCTTTTTTGTGTAATTGGGAAACCTTAACAAGGCATAATGTTGAGAACACTTCAGACAAAATAGTTTCAGTGTTGTTTGACAAAGTCGGAATGTTAAACAGTTCTGTGATTTATTCTGCTTATCTTTGTGGATAATTTAGTATTAGCTCTTCTTCTTCAAAAGCATGAGAACACGTCAGAATTCATTAAATTTGTAAAAGTCACACCAGTCTGTGTGTCTGTATCTTATGTGAATTAAATAGATCTCTGAAGTGGGAGAGAAACTGCTGCATCTCTGTCTGTTTTACAAAAAAAAAAATTATCATGCGCAGTTATGGTTCTTTTGGAGTGCATGTCTTTGAGCACGTACAGACACTGCAAAGAATATTAAAAGGATGGTGTGACTGGTTTTCTAACAGAATACAAATACAAAAAGATTTTCCTAAATGATAAACTGTGCTGCAAATTTAATAATTTTGCTATAGAAAAAAATTACATCTGTTTGAAATGAAGTAGGTCATTAATTTATTACTCCTTATTTCCTGCCTGTCCGCACAGGTACATTTTATTAGAGGATTCTAAGATGAAACATAATCTAATTTCTTTTGAAAAAGGCATGTTAACTCTAAGATACAAGCCCTTCAGCTTTGACTACAATGATCAAAATTTTAGACACAGGTTTTCTAGAAGACATTGAGAATTAAACAGCACGCAAGACAAGATTGTGACTGTACCTGTGGATGTCTCTCTGCTTATCCCACATTAGCAGGGCGAGTACAGCTAGCCTACAGCAATATGGAAAATATAATAGTGCTAGAAAAAGTGTTGCACTTACTGGATTTATTTACTTGTAGCTTCTAACCAATTCTCAGAGCAGATCAGTAACATCTGCAAAAGCATTTGTCATTTAAAGGGGAGATCTACTGTTTGATACTCAGAATCTGTACTGTCCAGTGTGGTGGTGCATTATATGTTCCAAACTAGTACTTGCCTTCAGTCTGTCATGTAAATTACATATTTAAGTGCTTTCATTGTCATTCTTAAAAATTTGCAGCTTTAAAGGTCTCTTGCATGAATGCGAAATTTAGGGTCAAAGAACATTTAGTGTGCTTTTGAATCTAGAGTTTGAAATTCTGAATACTTTTTCTTTTTTTTTTTTTTTTTTTTTTTTTTTTTTTTAAATCTTTAACCTTTTAGGGTTCGGTGGGTGAACCAGGACCTAAGGGTGAACAAGTAAGTCGTGATAGAGATCATGGGAATTTAAAGTCACAGTACCAAATGTCACATAATGACTAAATCTGAAGACTGACACTATGTCTTTCTTTGATGTAGGGTGCCCCTGGAGCAGAAGGAGATGGAGGAGAAAAGGGTGACTTAGTAAGGCGCCTTTTCTTCTTTACCTGATACAATCTTATGTTGTTATTGTAAATTAAAAATGTAAAGTATTGTTGGAATACTTCAAGCGTGATGTTTTCATCACTGAAATGCACTTTTCAGTTTTGTACCAGCTGGCCACTGCAGAGCACAGCAGTTCTATTTGCCTAGTTACTCTATTCCTGCTGTTTGGAAAGCACTGAAATATACATGTTCTGTTAGGGGTACAGTATAGTACAGACTGCCTTGAAGGAAAGGGATGTGTCTCTGTTTGTTTGTGTATTATATATATATAGGTGTACATATGTATAGGTAGATACATATGTATAAAGAGACTGTTTGTTTATAAATATATATATACATACATACACAGACACAAATTCTTGGTGTTTGAGGCAGTGAGGATGAGCAATTAGTTTAATTCAGGTGAAACAGGAGGAGAGTTAATAAATACCCTTAATGACTCACACTTAAAGGAAATATTTTGTATTGACTTTCTCTTGGGAAATATGATTTACAACTGGCTGTTAGGGAGGGGAAAAATGGGCTGGGAAGAGGCTGTGGCACTGTGATATTGCATGTATATATATATATATATATATATATACATATATATATTTTATATGTGCTGCAGGAGTATGGCATGTTGTGAATTGACATGGGTAATGCCTGGGTCGTGGGCCCTTAGGTAAAGAGGGTTTTTTCCCTGCCAAAAGAGAAACCCACTGGTCCAGTGGCTCCCAGGGGGCCTCATCCAGCAAAGCCAGAACTGATCTTTCTAAAGGAAGTAAACTGCTCCCTATTCAAAGAACGGTAGCCGGGTCATATGTGGGAAATGAGTGGTTTTTTTCCTACATGCTGCAATTCTGAAAGCCTTAGTGAGATAGATGTCCAGTAACTGAGCATTACAGTCACTCTACAGATTCCCAGGAAGCAATACTATGGTTTAAGTGTGCTGCCAGTCAGTCTGGTTTTAAATGGATAACAGTTATTTCTATTTCAATTATGACATATTCCTTAACAGACAGGCCTTTGACTGGAAACTAGTTATTTCACCAATGACATTTAGGAACTGGGAAAGTACAGTTTACAGAAATCTCTCTAAGTTTCTTTGGTGTTTTCATACTAATCTATTTCACAGGTGATTACAAGATTTTGAAAGGTTTTTTTTCCAGTTGAGAGGAAAGCCTAAAAATTCCTGCATAGTGGGATTGCTATTCTCAATCAAGTGATTGAGGGATTTTGGTATTGTACATGCCAGAAGAAAGATTGCTGCAAATAGTAACTTGTTGGGATTTGGCTTCTTCACAGAGCTTTAGGTAGACACTTGTCTGGTTTCTGTTGCAGTTTTTTCAGCATTAACACACCACTGAAATCCATAGTTCTGTCACTTGTCAGAAACTAGAAAATCCTAGTTAAAAAAATGCATCCTCTAAAGGTTTCCAAGAAATCTGCTGTCTAAGATTGTCCTGTGATGTAGCTGTATTTGAGAGGTTAGAGCCATGTGTCGGATTCCAAGATAAGAAATACGAAAACAATTATAACAAACATGCTTTCTCATTTGCACCTTACAGAAAAGTTTTTGAGAAAGGAATTGTACAAAACCCACTCAAAATAAAGGTTTTATTTTCAAAGGAATTATAATTAATTTGTCGTGCAATTTTGCGTGAATCAACCAAATACATGAAATTTCTTTTTATAGTGAAAAAAAAATCATGTCAAATTTACTGCATTTGTAATGTCAGTGGTAACGGAGACTCTTCTAATACAGTTTGTCTTATTTTTAGGGTGACATGGGATTACCAGGAGCAAAGGGAGCTGTAAGTATAATGAACAGCATTTTTATGGAAATACAGAGATCGAGTAGATCATATAGATGGTTTTCTGATCTAAGGAAAGAATAATGCAAATAACAGGCTAAGCTCTTTATCACAGTTAAATTGAATGTGTTTTAACAGATTTTCTTCTGTTTACATTTTGAATACAGTTAGTATTAAAATGAATTAGCTTTGAAAAGGAATTATTTTCCTGAGTTCTAACTCCATAAAAGAGAAACATCAGTCAGCAGCAGTTTTCTGGCCAACTAAGTTTTTTTAAAACAAATGAATGCACCCTTTGTACAGTAGGTGTTGGATAGAAAGGAGGCTCAGTGCAGAGGCTGCATGCCACTGTTAAAAAGCTGGCAGCAGGATTGTGGTGTCTGTGAAACCAGAAGTATTTATGGCTCAGATTTCTTTATTTTATTTTTATTTTATATTTATTTTTATTTTTATTTCATTTTTATTTTGTTTTGTTTTACTGCAAAATGATAACTTTGATGTGGAAGGAGCAGAATCTTGTATGTCACCTAAAAAAATAACTGGAGAGCCAAACTCATTCTTTTATTTCAGGATCACTGAAGCGTTGGATTGTTACAGCATCTGACAGTATGGGTTGTGATACTAAAATACCAACAGTTCTGCCTATGGGGAACTGAGGCTGAGCATAACAAAAAACCCTGTGCTTGTGTTCTTTGTGTTCTGGGTAGCTTCAGGGCTAAGCAAATGGAAGCTAAAGGGTGTTTACTGCTGCTGAGGATCCTACATGAAGGACATGAGGAAGAGATAGAGTAGAAGAGAAATCCACAATTTTATCCATCTAGATTTTTAAAATCGTCTTGTATTGATGAGACCCTGCAGGCCTTGCCATCCCAGTGAGTACCTTCACAGGAATGAGTAATCTGTCTGGGAACCTGATAACTCACCAGGCTGGGGAAGTAAGGAATGATGGCTTCCCGGTTGAGTAGTCCATAAAAGCAATTATTCTGTCTTCTTAATGTATCTATCGAAGCATGTTCTTTGGGTTTTCTTCTGAGAGGGACAGCAATCTGCTGTCTGGGATGCAGCACAGCTGGAACCGAAATGGCTTCATCTTGTGGATTTAACTGATACCACAGCTGAGTAATTTGTTCTTCAGCATCTCTTTCAGCGGGTGTGGCTCCTTTTTTTTTTTTTCCCAGTAGATTTGGGAAGTCGTGAGTGTGTAGGATTTTTTTTCCCCCTGCTTCTTTTGGGTTTTGTTGCGTGGCTTTTTTTTTTTCTTCTTTTGCGTGTTATTTTCCTTTGTTAGTACTACTATTGATTAATAGGAGTAAATTAACTTGTATTGAAAGCAACGGTGGTGGTTTGACCCTGACTGGACACCAGGTGTACACCAAAGCCAGGTTGTCACTCTCTTCCTCAACTGGCCAGGGGAAAGAAAATACAACAAAAAGCTCATGGGCCCAGATAAGGGCAGGGAGAGATCCCTCACCAGTTATGGTCATGGGCAAAACACACTTGGGGAAACAAAGTGATTTATTACCTGTTAGAGTCAGAGTAGGATAATGGGAAATGAAACAATGGGGGAGCACCTCCTCCCCCTCCTTCTGCACTGACCTCCTTGTCTGCAGAGAAAGGAACCTTTCACATATTCTCACTCTGCTCTTCTCTGGCTGCAATTGTTTCTGGGTAATAATTTTTTCCTCCTTAAATATGTTGTCCCGGAGGCTTTACTAACCTCACTGATTGGCTTGGCATTGGCCAGCAGGTCTGTCTTGGAGCTGGCTGGCGTTGGCTCTGCTGGACATGGGGGAAGGTTTTGGCACCTTCTCAGAGAAGCTGCCCCCGTAGACCCCCTGCTACCAGAACATTGCCACTCAAACCAAATGCAATAATTCAGAGGTGCCTGCTGGCATAGGTCTCACTCTGCATGACATTTAATAACTCTTAGTAAATTTACTGGAGCAGAAGCTATAGCTTTGTTTACTCAGTGTACTTAAGTGAACATATTGACATAGTCACATCAATCCTTTCATTCCCCAGGGATCAGGAATAGCTCTTTCTGCCCCTTCCCAGAGTGTAATCGTGGCAGTGCATCTGTTCAGGCAGTTTGTCAATGTCAGTTTGTGTGAGGATGTTCCTTCTCCTCTGCCAGCAAACTCAAGCATAGGCACTAGAACTAGCTCTGTCTCTGACAGAGTAAACAAAGCAAAAATGTGTGTTCCCAAACAGCCTGGGGCTACACAGTAGAAGCTCATACTGTGGTACTCTCTACAGAAGGACATGAAAGGCATTTGGAGAAAGCAGGAAGCTGGAATTTTTGTACCTTAAGCAGCACTTAATGTCTAGAAATGTTCCATGTTGACATGCATGAGGGCAGAGAGCCATCTTGAGCATGTCACTATTAATTCTGATTTACCTGTTTCCATAGAATAGACTAATTTTCCATTCCTCCCCTGTAAGTGAAGAATACCGTCCTCTTAAAAATCATGCAACTACTGACTCCAGCTGCTTACTTAAAAAACTCTATTCAACAACTGCATTTCAGCACTCATTTCTTTGCATTTGTGCATAGTTCCTGTCACCATTTTGGTATGTCAGAATGAGTCCATCACTAGTACAGCAGTCCATTGGAATTCCTCTCTTTCATTGTCAGGTTGGTAATCCTGGAGACCCTGGTTCCCGTGGGCCTGAGGGAAGTCGGGGACTGCCTGGCATGGAAGGGCCACGAGGCTCACCCGGACCGAGAGGGTTGCAGGGGGAACAGGGTGCCCCAGGCCTGCCTGGCAGCGAAGGGCCACCTGTAAGTACTGTTTCCATGTAATTGGTATCTTTTGAACCTTTCTCTCTCACTCACACCGCTCCTTGTTTTGCATGTACACGTGCCAAACTGAAGTGCCACAGCAGTCTGAAGTACTGTGTGCCTCTCGTCAGACACATGTGTACACCAGAGCAAGCTTGGGTTGTACACAGCTGTGTCCTTGGGGCCCCAGCTTTCGGTTCAGCCCTGTTTTCTTATGCCCACCCCACTTCTGTAGTGTGCATGAAACCAAACTGTGTTTGATACAAAGGAGCATCCCTCACAGACTTTACGTTGCAGGTTAAGTTGACATCAGCTGGAATAGTTGCACTGGCAGGAGCTGGAGCACCTTTTAGTGACTCATAGATTGGTTTTGGTTGGGATACAGTTAAATTTCTTCATAGTGGCTTGTAGGGGTTATGTTTTGGATTTGTGCTGAAAACGATCTTTATAGCACAGTCATGGGAACAGGTAAAAGAGTAATGGCTTCAAAGGGAAATAGCATAGATTTAGATTAGATATTAGGAAGAAATTCTTCGCTGCAAGAATGGTGAGGTACTAATAGGTCACCCAGAAAAGTTGTGGATGCTCTGTCCCTGGAAGGGTTCAAGGTCACGTTGAAAGGGGGTTTTGAACTAGATGGGTTCAAAGGTCCCTTCCAACCCAAGCCATTCTGTGATGTTTCAGCTACTCATGAACACTGTTTGCATAGAATCAAAGCCTCTTCTTCTCCTTACACTGCCCTATCAGCGAGTAGGTTGGAGGTGCACAGAAAATTGGGAGGGGACACAGCCAGGAGAGCTGACCCTAACTGCCCAAAGGGATATCCCATACCATATGGCATCATGCTCAGCAATATAACCAGGGAAAACTTGTGGGAGTGGTGAGCAACTGCTTTCATTTGTACCACTTGCATTATCATTGTCTTTTTTGTATTTTATTTTCTTCTTCTTCCCCTTCCTCCAACCCCTCCTTCTTCTTCTTCTTCTTACTTTCCATTTATTAAACTTTTTTCCCTTCCCTCATCCCACTGGTGCAGGCTGAGGGTGTGAGCAGCTGTGTGGTGTTTTGCCAGCTGGGGTTAAACTGTGATAACTGGCCAGCATTTTTTTGCACCAGGCACACTTATAAAATGCAAATGTGGCATCAACTGTTTTATTAAAACTCACTTTTTTTAATCCTAGGGAAAAGAACCAAGTGATCAGCACATTAAGCAGGTTTGCATGAGAGTCATGCAAGGTAAATAGATTAAAAAGTATTTGATGTTTCTTGAGCATTTAAGTTGGGATCATCTATTTCTGAGGAGGCAACCAAGATTTTCCCCATGCTTACCCAGAACAAATTGCATGGCCTCAGCATGGAGCCTGGTGGAAAATCTTTCCACATATGAATGTGAACACAGTATGAGGAAGTCCCTTATTTATATATATTTTATAGCCTCATTGAACTGCCTGTGGATTCCACGCTATCGCAGTGAGAAGCCGGCCATAGACCAGAGTATTTGTATGAAACATATGCATTTTGTATTCAAATCACTTGTTGTGTTTGCATGCATAAAAGTACAAGCTTCACTGAAAGCTTTTTAGCTTTTTGTATTCACTATTACATTGCAGCAAACAAACTATGCAAAATACGTAAAAAGAAGGGGAATGCAGAGAGAGGCTTTCTGGAGATAACACACCTTAAAATTAAAGCAATAGAGAGATACTGAAAACCCTAATTATATTTGCTGAGTTCTTGACACACACAGAAATCTGAAGCTTTTCTAATGTGGTTGAGTGCATGGAATTTACTGAGTTGAGCCATTTATGCTGCCCTGTAAACACAAAAGAAACTCTTCACTACTTGCCATTGAAGTTGTCTTTTGGGTTATTATGCCTCTGTGATGCTAAGAGTTTACGGAATGAAAGTGCTGCTCATGATTTAAAAATTTCCAGTAGTTGTCACTGTTCTTGATACTGCTCAACAGGGTAAAAAGGCCTTTTAAAGTGGTCTCTTGAAAGTCTCAGTAATATTGAGAAGGATTATAATGAAATCAGATTTGGTGCTTGAATTTATTCATAACCATCAGAATTAACAGTGAAGACACTGGTATGGGGAAAACCTAGACTGTCTCCATTGCACCCCTCTTGAAAACTCCTATAATTGTCCATGCTGGCCTACTAAAAAGAGAGAAAAACAGGAATAGAAATCAATCCAAGTGGCTCCTTGGAACCTTGTCAACTTAAAGAGAACCGTAAGTGAAGTTTAGCTCCTCAGGCTTTGCCTACAGAGGGCTGTTCCTTGTACATCTGCTGGCTATAATTCCTACTTTAATTTGGATCGTAACCCCCCTGCACCCCATCCCACATCATCTCAATATTTCTCAGCTGTGGACACAAAATAACTAGTCTTTCCGAGTCCTGCAGACTTTAAAGCAAACGTCATATGGAGTTGTGTGTGGCTGTATCCAGTGAAAGTTATTTCTAAAGCATGCTTGGAAGATGGAATTGAAGTGTAGAACAGAAATATTAAGGAAAGAGAGGACTGCTTTTATGCTGCTGGAGCAGTGGCCTGCAAGAAGGAGGAGCAAAAGTAAATATCCAGCATAGACTGTCCTGAGGAATGACAAGCTGATCCTGTGCCTGATTAAGAGCAAAGGTTCTGCTGATTTACCTTAAGAAAAGATCAACATTAAATGTTCAATTATTTATCAAACCTGAGCTCATAAGCACAAGTTTGAGGGTCTTTTCCTTTGAAAAAGAAGGCCTGCACTTAACAGGCAGCGTACGTAACTAACCTCATACTTTTCCCTTCTTGCAAAAATGGATCTTGACAGGATTAACATGTAGTAATGAAGAGAGCCATTTACTCATGGAATTGCCACCTCTTAAAAAAATAAGTTTCTTACTAATGGTTGAAATTTAAATGACATATAAAATTAGAAGGACATGTCTAAATAAACTGTATACATTTGAATAATTTCAACCTATAAACATTAAATTTATTTTGCAGAAAAAATTGCATTTTTTTTCTGCACAGTGTAGCTATGCAGCTTGCCATTGGTAGTTCTAAGATAATACCTTATATGTAATAAACTTTGTAAATAGCAATGTACAAAAGGAAGGCGCTGTAGTGTAATCAGTAAGTCAGTCTCTGTAGCGAAGAACATACATTCTTCTTCAATGATCTCTTCGTTCATGTTCACTTACTCCTTAACTCTGTCCTTCTGCTCATTGCAGAACAATTAGCTCAGCTGGCAGCCAGCCTTAGGAGGCCAGAATTTGGTGCTCCAGGTCTTCCTGGCCGACCAGGGCCACCAGGTGCTCCAGGACCTGCTGGTGAAAATGGTTTCCCAGGACAGCTTGGCCCCCGTGGCCTGCCTGGCCTTAAAGGTCCCCCTGGTGAGATTGGTCGTAAAGGTCCTAAAGGTGAGAAATTCTCCAACTGGCTTTCACGTGGTGACTGTTTAAGTTTTGGTTTTTTGGTTTTGTTTGTTTGTTTTTTGTTTATTGTTGTTGTTTTACCCCCCCTTCCTTGATTTACAGGTTGTGGATGTAGGCTGTACACATGTGAAGTCCAAAAAGATCCTGAGTTAGGAATGTAAGCTGTTTGCTGTAACTCTTGTGTCGGTTACCACAGTGATTAAAGGGCACATTGGCCTGGCTTTAGCAAGACTTGTTTAGAAATCTGGTTTTTAGCCCACAAAACCTCAAAGTCCATGAGAGTGAGAATCAACATTAGGACTCTGACTCAGCTGCTTACTTCTAGTACAGGGCAGATGCCTGTCCTTTCTCACATTGTAGAAGTCATTTGATGACAAAAAGAACGTGATTCAAGCAGTGATTCTCTTTCCTCCATTCAGCCTGGTTGTTGACCTCACTTCTGCGAGACTCGTGGTCCCAAGAGCTGATGTAAGCAGTCAGATTCCTTTGCTAAAATCTAGTCTACTTTTCTAAGTGCACTCAGTTTATCACATTACAAGGGACTGTTAATAATCTGCCTTTTATTTGCATATAATACGTAAGCCATTTAACATCATTGCACCAGGTGCCAGAGTCTATTGATTCTGTGGAAAGGAAAAATCCACAATAAAATTGTCTTACATTTTACACAAAATCTTTGATCTAAGTTAATCTCTTCTGTTCATGACTGAGAGGTTCTATCCTCCTCCAGAGGATTACAGAGTAGAATTTTCTGCAAAGTCTTATGACAACCACGTATGTATTAGTTTCTATTCAGCAGTGATTTTGATTTGTTTTCTCAAAAGAAGGTCTTATTTAAAATTGTCTTTCTGCACAAAGCTGGTCTATTGCTGGAGTAGAGTGTTTACTTTTGATTCAAGGTTTATTTGAAAGTAAAATTTGGAAAACCTTTGAGAGAAGGGATAGAATACAAATGAAGCAAAACTTAACAGCATCATTGCTGGAGCTTTGTTACTGTTTAAATTCAATGTAATGCCATCTGCAGAAGAAACAAAAACCAGAAATACAAAGGTGATTTATGGGGTATGCGAAGTTTGATTCAACACACAGCAGGGTACACTATGTTAATATTAGAAGAAAAAAATAAACAAAGCATTAAACCCCCCCCACCCCAAACAAGTAAGATACTTAGTTTGCTATCATAACTGTCATCAAATTCCGAGTTGTCTCACAGTAAATCTTGAAATACCATGACAGATACAAGGGAAGGTGTGAATGCTCTCGTGCAAGACCTATCAGGATGGTACATGGCAGCCAACCTGAAAAATCCCAGTGCTTCACTCTGAGTTCCTGGTACTTACCAGAGTTCCACAGAAGTCACAGGGGTCAACTGATTTTCACCACCCATTTGGAGAGTTGTCTGAGATTGGAGTGAGGGGAAAAGGGTACTTAGACATGTGATAAAAGAGAACAGGAAGAAGATGCTGAGAATGGTTTAAAAAAGGTCATAATAAATAGGAGACAGAAACACATCAAAGTGTAACCATGAGGCACAGCAGAAAATACAAAGGTATGGTGATTTTAGCAGCAGCAATGGCAGAATTGAAAAGAGCTGCCTCAAGGAAGGAGATTTAGTCACATTAATGAGCAATCTGGAGTAGTGAAGGACAATTTCTGTTCAGAAACAGTAATAAAAAGTTGAAGACATTTGGAGTGAGCTGGAGCAAACACTATTCTGCAGTGTTAGGTAGCTGGAAAAAGCAGAACTACATACGAGTCATGTGAACTAGGGCTTGCAGTAGCTGTATTTACAAAGACAGGCTGGATCTTCATGTTGACTAGGTAGTCTAAAGCATGGAGATAAGCTTCCTCCTCTAGTTCCCTGTGTGCATCTTTTATTAAAACCTGGACTTTTGTACTAATTCTTGTGTTCTCTTGCACAGCTTCCATGTTTTCTGCTGTGCAATTTCTAGGCAAGCCAGAAACCCAGCAGTCTATTCTAACTTTCCTCACCACAGTCCGAGACAGTATAGATGCACAAAATAAAGCTCACTCAAATATTATTAGGCATAAACTTGTGACTTTTTACTTACATGAAAAGAAAAAAAGGTAAACCCCCCCCAAACAACATAAGGTATTCACAATTAGGAATATACACAGTGTTGTGGTATAGGAACAGTGAACAGAATTCGAACTTTACAACCCAAGCAACAAAAAAACCCCTTCCTCTTACTGAGATGATTCAGGTTTGGAGCAAGATATGGGCTTGGTGAAACACTGGGTGTCCACCAAAGGACAATCTCCATGGTATTATTATATGAGAAAAAAATTTATTTTGTGAAAGTAAAACCATGTCTTATGTGAATATCAACAGAATACTGTCATCTGTGCAGCCACCTTTTTTCTCCTCTGCACTGGTTGTCTCGAGGACCAACAGCCAGGAATTTTTACTTCTTAGCTGAGCTTGTGTGGTATTGCAGAAGCTGCTAACCTCAGTCTGTGTCCCAAATATCTTGATGTCCTGGGACTTTGGTTTAGTCTGGTTATACAGGCTGTGACGTATTTCATGTGGTACTTAATGTCCAGCTCTAGGTGTCCCTCCAACCCGTCCGCTTCTGAGTATGACTCAAATGGGTGAAAAAACCCAATCAAATCCCAAACATTTTACAAGGATAAGTGTCAGGACATCATGGAAAGATGCTAAGAATATATACAGCCAGCTTAATTCTCTCCTATTAACTGTTCACTTCTGAAAGCGAGTTTCCTGAAAATGATACTCCAGGCAGACTGTAACTCATGTTTCATGAATTTTCTTTAGGTGAACCAGGAGAAAGAGGAGAAAGAGGATTGCCAGGCAGAGGACTGAAAGGTTATCCTGGACCAAGAGGTCTTCCAGGTAAATATAAGAGGGTGAAGACAAGGATGAGATGTCATAAAAATTTACTCAGAACTGATACTTCAAGCTGCCTTGAAAAGGTAAAAGGAGTCCATTAAGCAATAAACTCCCAAATTAGAGTGCTTCATGATTTTTACTTCATAGGTGGTGATTCAGTCAGAAATCAGAATCGAAAACTAAAAAGCAAAAAGCTACCATCTCATTTATCTCAGTGTAGAAAGATTAGGAAAAATGTAAAGCAAGCATTAAAAAAAGGAGGCAGTTACACAAACATGAATAAAATTTGCCTCTTTTAATATATATTTTATATGTATTATATACACATATAATTATATATAAAAAATAAACCAAAAAAGGCCATAACCTCCAGATTATCTTACTGGAAGGCACAGCAGTCTTCAAAATCTCCACTTATAATTTAGGATATTGTTTTATTTCTGTGGTGATTAATTGCAGTGCTATATAACGTGGCTCCAGGAGAGCTTCGTGCTGATGGATGAAGCACAGCTGGCCTCTAGTGGCCAGGGAATGAAAATAAACATGTTATTTCCATCAGTATTTCCACGCACATTTCTCTGTTTATATAGCAAGAGGAACTAGTCAAATTTGTTCTCTTTGTGAAAAAGGAAAAAAAAATTCAGTATATACTGATCCCAAGGATGTCTGTGTAACTCAGAGGTGTTTTCTGTAGAAATCTATCACTGGAAGCGGCTTCCTGAAATCCTTCGTTGAAAGTTTAGAAGTAACAAACTGCTATAGTGCTCAGCAGTTCCAATCTATAAGTCTATTTCCCCAACCATCTGAGTAGAAAATAAAAATAAATTCTTGGTGTGTCTTTTTACAGAGAGCTAATGAAATCCTGTGGTAGCAATAGCATCTTCCCTGCCCAAGGTACAGGCAGCAGAGTTGGCGGAGTCGCGCACCCTGCAGAACTTGGCACAGCAGCAGACCTGCACCCGTGCGACTGGAGAGCACTGGGACTTAAATTTCGTTGCTGTAGCTGTGTAATCGCAGATTGGGTTTCTGGTAGAGGAAAATTGTCCCTGTAAGTCAGCACCCTTCTTGGGAATACCCTAAGAGCAGTGGAAAACCGTCTTCATACAGCTTTTAAGGACAGGATGTTCAGTAAAGCTAATTATGCTAAGCAAGTCGTATGCTGCCGATGTTTAGACCCGCATCCACTTTTCCAGGTGAACCAGGCAAAGCCAGCTACGGCAGGGAAGGCCGTGACGGCGACCGAGGTCCCCCTGGGGTGGCCGGGCAACCTGGGGTTCCTGGTCCCCCCGGCCCTCCTGGCCCTCCCGGGTACTGCGAGCCAGCGTCCTGCAGGATGCAGGCGGGACAGAGAGCAGCAAAGAACATGAAAGGACCCTGAGTGGGCAGCGCCAGTGCCACCGTGTGTCGGCAGCAATTTACGTCGTGCACAGACAGCTGAGGACAAAACAACGAGTGAAGGAGAAATGCAGGCACGGACAAACCTTTCAACCAAGGTTTCAGTAAGGTATTTTTACCACAGTGGTTGTAAATTCTTCCAAAAGGAGTACTTAGCAACACAAGCTGGAACAATGGTGCTTACAGAAATACACAGGTGATGCTTTCTGGCTCTTTCTCCTTTTGGGAGGAATAAATGGTACTTGTCTATTTTTATTTTTGATTTTGTTTAATAAAGAGTTTCTGTGATTTTTCCTCCTTCCCTACTTAATTCCTGTGTGTGATGTACAGTGAAATAACATGTCTTCAGCCATCAAATAAAAAAGGATAGTTTATTTACTGCAGCTGTAGCTATTCTTTCATACTTATAAAATAAATTCTAGCACATACCCTTCATGCACAGTCACTTCATTGTACGTGTGTCTTGTACAGAATATGCTAAACCTCCTTCAGCTCTTCAATTCAATCACAGAAACCCAGGTGGGAGGTTCTTATGAAAACCCACCACCCCTGGCACCACTTATGCTGCCAAAATCTGTACAGGTACAATCATGGGGTTGCCATGACTAACCCATATGGAATAACCTCTTCATTTTTGACTCCAGTTTGTGTTGCATTTGTAATTCCATATGAAGCCCATTTCAGGTTGCCTCGTTCTATGTGACATTAAAATAAATGGGTAGTACCCACTGTCAAGGGAACTTTAAGTCCTAGAAATACGTACATTTCCTGTAAAAGATTACAAAAGCCAAAATAAATAAATAATTTTTTAATGCATGGTTGCATTCGGTATTGATAGCCAGAACAGCCAGAAGGCAGCCATTAGATGGCCCAAGCTGCCTTTTTTAGATACTCAGTTTTTAGAGGAAAATGTGCGATGTGGATATCCTGTTCCTCTCAGTATAAATTAAACTATTTGTGGTTTGACTTTACCTCTCTGAAGTTTATTCTCTCTCCAAGACAACAATGAAACTATTCTGTGATGTTTTCTTTCTTTCCATTATTGGCCATCCAAATTTTCCAATACAAGATTTGGCACACTTGTGTTAAGCACTGATTTTTTCTCCTAGCCCTTAGCTGTCTGGTCATGTTCCAAACTCTTAACTTGTTTGCCATGAGACAACAGAGAGAAATAACATGATCAATGGAGCTCTGCATTTTGCATGTGACTTGTAAGATAACAGTAAGGGGAAAAGTACTGGTATAATGCATACTCCAAAAGGAATTATTGAAAAAAATAGTAGTTAAACCTTCCTCAAAGCAAACCTGATTTTCTACATTAATACTACAAGAAGTCACCAAAATAGGCAAGGGCAAAGAATTTCGTTCTTGAGGAACAAATCCAGAAGATTCCACGAACGGTGAGTGGCTTGGGAACACCGAAAGGTGTTTTCAAAAGATTTTGAATTAGGTCAGTTTTTACTGAGTTAGGGCATAGTCCTCAGCAGTACTCCTTATGTAGTGGAACAAATAAAACACTAGTAAGAAACCCTGTAGTTTCACCAGCAAACTTTTATTTTGACTATAAATTGTGTAAAACTGTTGAAAAGAAAAAAAATTCGCCTGATAACAGAACAAAAACATTGTTTCCTGTATGTAATGCATAAACATATGAATCAGAAGAAGCAAACTCCCCCACATTTAAATACAATTGTGAAGTGCTTTAGAAAATATAGTCTGAAAAATGCATAAAATTCCGCAATGGAAGGAAACTCATGTAGGAGCAAAAATATTCATATGCGAAACGCAAATAAGAATTATTACAATCAAACAAATTCAACACTGAGAGTCAATTCAATGCAGAATCTTTGTAAGTGGACATAAAAACTTGTGAGTCAGCTCGAAGGCAGAAAATCTGTCACAATCTTAACTTAAAATATAGAACTGAAGAAAAAAATCCTCAGGCCCATTGTAAGTCCTTATGGGATGCGTAGGTTAATCTAATTTTCAGTTCTGAATCTTGCACAAGAATGGAAAAGAAGTACTTGACAAATGGTGGACTGTGCGCCGTAACATACCAGAGACGGGATTTTTAGTAACAGCACATTCAAGTAAAATAAAGACTTCAAAATTAAAGACAGAATTATGAATTTTAAACAAAGATGTATTGACTTTGGTGATAAAGAAAAAAAAAGCTTTTAAAATAAATTTAGAAGACACAGTGCAAAGAGACTGAGAGGTTTCACAAGCCACTGTCAGCGTGCCACCAATTCTAAACAGATGCTCTTGAAATCTCAGTGAAATCCCAAGTAAATCTTGTTCTTATCTCCTTCAGGTTCAACATCATAAAATTTTGTGAGATTTATTGAACAGAAGACTAGTGAAAATCTCTTTTATCCATTATGATCTCTGTCACCACTTCTAATTCTGGAGGTTTAATTGCAGTGTGATAAATACATAATTTAGCTCCTCAGTTACTTCAGTATAGGCAGGAACCCAGAGAAAATTGTAGCGATAACCAGTTCATAGACTTGTTTAGGTTGGACAAGAACTTTAGGATCATTGAGTCTGACTGTTAACCTGGCACTGCCAACAAATTTGGTGGCCTTCTGACAGGGTTACCATGGTGGTGGATGAGGGAAGAGGGAACGACATCATCTATCTGGACAAAGGATTTGACACTGTCCTGCACAAGGTCCTTGTCTGTAAATTAGAGAGACATGGATTTGACAGATGGACCTGGGCTGCTGCACTCAAAGAGTTGGGGTCACAGTGGGCTCAATGTCCAAGTGGAGACCAGTTCCTCAAAGGTCCATATTGGGACTGGCACTCTTTAATGTCTTTGCTGGTGCCATGGACAGTGGGATCCAGTGCACCCTCAGCAAGTTTGCCAATGGCACCAAGCTGTGCGGTGCAGTCAACATGCTGGAGAGAAGGGATGCCATCCAGAGGGACATGGACAGGCTCAAGAAGTCAGTCCATGAGAACCTCATGAGGTTCAACAAGGCCAAGGCCAAGGTCCTGCACATGGGTTGGGGCAATACTCAGAATCCATCAATCCAGCCTGTCCAGATACCCCACTTTACAGAGTCTTCCTATCCTTCAGCAGATCAACAGTCTCACCCAGATTTGTGTTGTCTGCAACTGACTGAGGGTGCCCTCGATCCCCTCATCCACATCACTGATAAAGATACTGAACAGGACCAACCCCAGTTCTGAGCCTTGGGGCACCCCACTAGTGACCAGAGGCCAGCTGGATTAACACCATGCGCCACCACTCTATTAGTAAGTATTCATAACACTGCTGCTGAACACTGATCTAAGAGACGTATATGTTATACATCTATAGTTTATATACACATAGAGTTAATATATGAGTTTATATGGAAGTTTTCTGCCACAGACATCACTGGGTTCAAGCAACTTAGTATGAACCGCTACCAAAAAACCTTGTGAATGTTTCACTAAGGCCAAGGTCTCTGTAGCCAAAGAAGCTCCAGAGCACTAGGTGGAGCTCCTAAATGATGTATGAAACCAAGGCTAGGGAGGATTACCCTACATTTTGTGTCTTGAATACCCTAGCCATGGTCTGAGTTTACCCAGAGCCAAGCACAGATCTACAACAAAATTTGTTCTCCTTCAAAAAGGAAAAGTGTCAACAGATGGTACTTTGAAGGTTACTTGAAGGACAAAGGGAACAAGAAACCAGGTTTCCCAAGAAAGCCTTTGTTTCAGAGATGACAGTGTTTGTTCATCCTGGCAGAACACAGCAGTTGTGCTCCACATACAAATGCTGCATTTTTGCAAATGTTGTTAGATTGCTTAGATAATTGGGTGAAATGTGTTTGCTTGACCTGCTCATCACTGTATTATTATTTGGCCACGTAGCCACTGCTTCCTTTATTCTTAAAAAATGCAGTTGCTGCATCCCCTCTGCTAATGGGTCACAAGCAAAGAAGAAATATCTATATTTTTTAGGGCATTTTACCCCTATATGATTTGCTACAGCTTCATTCTTATTCCCTCCCTTCAATCTTTTGTTATTTCTGTTCTGTTTTGCTTGCTGCCTATGCATTCAAAAGGTTGAGTAAACCTGGCAGCTTCAGACAACAAAACAAACTTGCTGAAGTCACTATGAAATTGGAAGAAGGAAAATCAAGTTAGTGGTCAAATTATTACCTAGAGTCCTTTAAAATGTCATCTGCATCTTTCTTCCTGGGAGAGTTAGGCAGTAAGAGAAAAATGAAAATTCCCGAAGTTCCCTAAAGTTTGGTGAATCAGTTTCTTGAATAATAGTGATTGTCTCCTACTCAGGCAGAAAATTTATCTGCATTCAGAGAATGTATTAACTTCCATAAATCATACACATATTAAGACCAAGGTTTTGTATTTAGTTTGTTTTTTTTTTTTTTCTCCAGATTGTAGAGCCCTAAGTTTCACCAGGCCTAGGAAGCACAAGCCTGACGTCAGTGGGGTCAAAACCCAACCCCCCCAAATTTAGCCAGCCCACCCTGACTGCTCCCCAGAGCTCACTGCAGTGGCTTTGTGCCTCTCCTTTCTCCTGTTTGCAGCTGCATCTTCTCTCTTGCGATTTGACACAGAAGGAAAGGCTGACATTTTTGACAGAGCCACAAAAAGAAAGTATGTGAAATATTTCCATTTCTATCCAGAATCCTGTTTCAGATGTACATGGCCACATAATAATGTGAAAAGCTATTTATCATCCACTTAATACATTTCCATTGAACTGAACCCTAGATGTTGCAAACCAAACATATAAGGAAGGAAGGAAGCAACCAGTCGGCATGTTCTGTGATTCATTCAGTGACAGCTGCATATAATTTAGAAATGAAAGAATGCAAAAAACCAAGGTATGTCATTGAGAATCCGTCAAACATTCTGACTGGAGACAGAATATATTTACATTAAAACTGCAGTAAGTAATTAAATGCATTCGTGTTTACAGAATAGCAGGCTAAGAAAGAAAACTGCTAAAAGACGTAGACTCCAATCTTTTTAGCTACAAACTTATTTTGGTCTAGAATCTGTAATGATTGTTAGCAATGAATATTTGAAAATCACATTTCCTTAAGGTATCCTGAAACTTGAATTTTCCACTTAAATACCAACCGTGACAAGGTCAGGGTTAAACTTGTTCTCCATGGCCTACATCCACCTAAGTTCATGGAGGTGATTTAAACATCCACCCAGTACAATTGAATTGTAGTGGACATATCAGATTTCAAGAAAAATTTGCATGCCTTGGTACATCCAGAAACTATGAAAAACTCAATAAAAACACACCCCAAACTAGCAATGTTTTCATTTCTGAGTTACTTTTCTTGTTCTAACATCTCACATTATAGCAGCAGTTCTACTGCATTGGTAAAATGCAAGATTAGCAACTCGTTGTATGTAGTCTATTTGGAGAAACAAGTTTATAAAATGCTAATTTAGCCAGTGGGGTTTTTACAAGACTTTCATATAAACATTTCAGAAAAAAAGAAAAAAATTGAGTGTACACAGACATTAAAAAGAACATTTCACCCTTGTGAAAAAGAAGAAGATCCAAAATATTTTGTGCGATTATCCATTAATTAAAAACCCCACTTATTTAACTAAGATGTGCATATCTAACATCTGTCATAACCCACAATCATAAAACACAAGGGAAGGATGGGAGAATCAGTCCTGTTTCTGTATCACAGTGTTCTTTTAGCATTGAAACCAAATCCAATTTAAGATAAGAATATTGGTTCTCAAAACATTGCCAGGCTGCGCTGCTGCCCAGCTGTATACAGGATGCTGTTGTAGTTTTTACTAACCATAGGTGAGTCCCTCCTCCCCTGGAGACAAACATCATTGCAGGGGACACAAATGATGCCTGAAA
Source organism: Lycocorax pyrrhopterus obiensis (assembly GCA_014706295.1). Classification (NCBI taxonomy): domain Eukaryota; kingdom Metazoa; phylum Chordata; class Aves; order Passeriformes; family Paradisaeidae; genus Lycocorax; species Lycocorax pyrrhopterus. The sequence goes on from JACSVZ010000004.1 coordinate 84,076,797, forward strand.
TCAGATGTCCCACCACTACATTTTCTTTTGTAACATACCGAAAACACAATATAATAATAAAGTCTTAGCAATATTATCTGACAATAATTATCCAAGAAAGGCAGTATTTCTGCAAATACTGTCGTGAAAAAATAAAGAGATTTTAAAAAAGAAAATAGAAAAAAGTCAGTCTCAAGGACAAAATCAGAAACACTGACTGTTGTGCTGTAAGAATACGCATGGCTGGGTCAGCTCTTGTGCTGCTGGGCAAGTTATGCCTGGGCTGTAACCTTTGTACTGAAAGGATGTTTTGCACTCTACCACGTGGACAGCAGGAGGTCTGCTGCAGCCTCGGGAAAGCTTCCCTCTTAGCAAGTTCCTTTACTTTCTTTGGGCAAACTGAGCAGTTCTGTACATAGCTATTTAAAGAAAATCCCAACACGTTCTTAATAGGTGACAAAGCAACTTGCCATAAAATATAATAGTCTGACCCTGAACTTAGGATAAAGCTTAGAGAGCTTTTTAGAAAGGTTTGAAACATTTTGTCAAAGCTATTTCACTTCTGAGTCTTGTTGCACATAAACAAACCCAAAGCAGAATAAAAGACTTTATGCTACTGGAAAAAATAATCCCGTGTGTTTATTTCCTTGCAGTACTTACTGCAGCATGAACTGCTCAAAACAGATAAAAAACTAATAAAGCAAATTGCAAAATAGATTAGGACTCTCTCTTTCCTCCCTGGCCTCCTGCCCAAAAGCTAAGACAACATCAGTCTGAATCTGCAAAGAAATTTCAGGGGACAAACCTGAAAACCGTGCAGAAACATGTTTCCAGCTACATTCCACTTTCAATTCTAAAAATGCAAAGTAGGAGCAAGCCAGTGTGAAGTAAAGTTAAGATGAGATTAACTCTGTTCTACCCCAGTGACGAATGTGGCATCTTAAAATAGGTATCGAGATAGCCCATATAAAATATACCCGTTTTCTCACATGAGAAAATTAAAGTGGGCTTTTAACAAAATAAAAAAATGCAACAAGATAATTACCAAAGTCACCTGCAAATCAACTGAAAGCGTTCAAATACATTTTAGAAAGACCTTTATGTTTGAGCCTATAAAAAGAAAAAGGCATCAGTAGGAAACACAGATGAAAAAATAAAACTTCTTCAAATATAAAAAGTGTTCTGCTTTCCAATAAGTTCAAGTAAATCAAAATACAGCAATTGCATCTGGCAGATAACAGATGCTGGGTTTCAGCAAGCTAAAAGCCCCAAAATATACAGATACCACTAATGCGGCGCAATGGTCTATGTACAGCCTTCCAGGACGGGGCTGCTTGGGAACCTCTAAGTCACACAGATACTACCACAAGACAGCACCCTTTTTAATATTATCACAGAAAATGAAGTTCATAATTAACTTATGAAGTAAAAAATGTTCAGGTTATTACATATATTGGAATTACTAGAGAAGTAACCAGAAAAAAACAAAAGGAAAAAAAAAGAGAAAATATTCATGCAAGATACCTGACCAGCAGTTCCTTTCAGAGAATGGAAAGCAGGACGTGGTGCTGTTCCACCTCTGGTGTCCATGTTTGGACACCGAGACATGTGTTGGTGCAAGGCTTTACCCTCTGGGCGGGCAGACCCGTGGCCGGTACAGCAGTCGGTGCCCCAGTGCTCGGTTTCAAGCTGCCTCACCATGCCCAGCGCTCCCACAGCCTCGGCCCTCTGAGGACCAGATCTGGAAAGGTGATCAGTTCCACAGAGCAAACCAAAACCTGCTCCATGGGCACAGCAGCTCTGGAGCGGGAGCAGCTTGTGTTGAGCTAAGCTCAGGCAGGACCACTTGTCCCACGTACACCTTCACCGCGGCGGGACAGGCGCCCGCTGCCCGCAGAACGGAGGATGCGCTGGCCTGGAGAAGGGGCAGCCATTGCCTCCTGAGGAATGAGGTGGGTGAGAAGAACAGGAGGGGTGAGGACTGGGTTCACTTGTGGGCTTTGACCTGCCTCTCCCCATTCTCACAAGGAACAGATAAAGCGCCCTGAGCCCCCAGGGCATCCCCAGCTGCAGGGTGTACTGCAGTTCCTTCAGGAGATATTTTCATGCCACAGGTTTTCTGCTGTTCTCATTCCTGCTGCCCTCTCATGTCCTAAGTGTTTACTCTCAGCCTTCCATCCCTGTGTTTCCTTTGTTTGTAGCAAGCACCTTCTGCCCTCTAAACACCTAACCAATGAACATGTCAGGGATGTGTGCGCTCCCTCTCAGAAAGCGTCCTGGGCACCTCAGCTGTCTGGGTTAACTCTGCCACCTCTTGCTCTCCTCTTGCTCCTCTGCTCTGGGTGCAAGCGCCAATGTCAATGTGCATCTTTTGCTAAAGACTCCCACCAGTCATTCCTTAACTGTTTCTAAGCAAAACACAGAAGCCAGCCAGATTCATGTATCACAATGGCTTCTCTGGAAGTCAGCACTTCCAATTTGAGAATATTTCCCTGGCAGCTCAGTACTGCTCAAGCACAAAGTCATCAAAACCTTGCCTGATGTGGAAGAGTGACTGACTTCCTAACGATGGGGTAAGAGCCCTCAGTATGGCTTGGTACACAGATGCTTTTTGAGGTTGTAGGTTATAGATGTCTGTGTTCTCCCAATAGCACCTTCACTTTCTATTGTACTGTACAAAATTCCACAGGACTAACCTAGGATCATCTATTTCCTAATAATCAGAAGTGAAATTTTGGCCACTCCTACTCCCTCCTTTTCAGAATCAGCCTCTGTGTGATCAGTTTTCTCCAGCTTTCCTTTTGCTCAACCCTTTGAGCTCTACAGGATTTACACATTGTTCTGTTTTGTTCATCATTGACATCTGTTCCTGTAGCCTTTACTAAATGCCTGAAAACTGGATGCTTTTGCTCTCAGTAGTACACCTTTCAAGGAGGGTTTTGTATTTTTTTCCAAATTTCTCTTGAACTCAAGAAATTTTCTGCCACCAGTTAATAGGATCTGTGAGTTTTGCACTCTGCAGGTTCCATGTTCTTCTCAAGCTTATTTCAGCATGTGAATATTGCAGGAGGTAGAGGAAAACAGTGCCACCACCAAGATTAGAGGATTGTGAAGTTGCATTCTTGTACTACATACTCACCAGCCTCTGCTCTAAAGCACGGGATCGCCTTTGCTGTAGGCAGATTTAATGGCAGAGTAGTTTGATTACAGGCCTTAGTGTCCTTACTCGGTCCATGTAATGGCTGGAAGGTGTGCCAGCTCTCAGTCCAGAACACCACGAGCAGCCTCTTGCATTTAATATCCGGGGTATATGTAACCGTGACTAAAGGAACATATAAGCCCCCAGCTAGGACAAAATCCAGTCAGGAGAGACACTTCCTGGAGCTACACCTGGTGGTTTTCCAGTCCATCTGAAGCTCCTAGTTGGATGGGATAAGGAGATCATAAACACATCTTTGTTTCCTTCTTTGCCATCTTGGATGCGACTGTGAAATTGCGGGCAGCATTCTTGGTGCATGGCAGACCCTTTCCAGAAGGTGTGCTGGAGCCTCCTCGAGGGACATGAATGTTTAGTCTAAACAGAGTTCCCAGTGCTCCAGCTCAGGTCCTGCATTCGCCATGAATGAGTATGCTTTGTAACTTCAGAAATGTATTTTTTCCATTTAAAATTCACCACGAGCAAGAAAAATAAAGCCAGCTTACATATGGAGGCATACATAATGTCTTAAGTTATAATAAAATATTTTTTGTTTGAAGAAAGAAGTTTATGAAAAGTATTTGGGCCTATTTTCTGTTCTAAGCAAAATAAATATGAGAAACAACACATGGAATGCACTCTGGAAAATATATGACATCATGTCATTATTATGACACTGCAAATAACATAGAAAAAGGCTCAACTTTGTGCCTTACAAATTATCCATATACCATGCAGTGTCGAGAGAAAAAAAAAAATGCACCGAATATTTCAAAAATTAAATTAACTTATGGGGAAGAGTGAAAAGTGACCGTGAACCCAAGTGTCTGGGGGAGAGGGTTTTTATTTCCTGCTGGAGCGTGACCGAGTCTGTGATACGTGGTAATAGCAATCTGCCGGATTGCATCTCCCGTGGGGTCCAGGCGGCCCCTGCAGTCCCGGTGAGCCTGGTGTTCCTGGTGGGCCCGGCAGGCCAGCAGCTGGTAAAACAAAGGTAGAATTAGCAGAGTCCTCACCAGAGCACGTGCAGAGCCCTGCATTTCATCACCGACATCAGCTGCACTCCAGCACATCCATGAGAAGGCAGGTGGGGCTGACCTCAGGCTATGACCCAGCTCGGGAGGAAAAGCAGGAGTGTAAAACCAGCGTTAAAAACAGGAGAAAGGCCTGTTAGTTCACAAATAACAATAGCAGAAATAAATCTGGAGACTTGTACCTGCAGGGCCAGGTGGTCCAGGATTACCAGGCAGTCCAATTCCAGGCTCGCCTCTTTCCCCTTTCTGTCCTCTATAACCTACACAGAATAAAGATATGAAAATAAGAGCACCCTCTTATTTTAAGTAGAAATCTATATATCTTGTTGACAGGAAGTTACCAAGACAAATATGATTGGGAAAGCACATGCTGAGTTCTCTTCTTCAGAAACTGGGGTTTTTTTGGGTTTTTTTGGGTTTTTTTGGTTGGGGTTTTTTTTTTTTTTTTGAGATAGCTCTTAATTTTATAAATTCCTTCTGGAAAATATGAGCATTTCTAGCAGTAACTGTTACATCCTCTGTCAAAGGACTCTTGCTTTGTTCACTAGCTGGACCTTTCCCCAAGATTTTAAGTTACCTTGCTGAAATTCCTCTAATAAAGAGCCAGATGTGGATTTTACCCTCTCTGTTCTGCATAAATCCTTACACTTGTACTTTTTAAACTGTAAATTGGTGGTTTTATGCTTAGACATTCCCCTGTACGTGAGAGAAGACCCACTCCCTGGCCAGCGTTGCTCAGCTCACATGGAATGAGGCATCTTTGGAGCTTGTGCAGACTTTGAAGCTTACTTTGACCCAAGTAGCTGCATAATCATGAACAAGAAGTGATTACTAATTATATTTTGAATACTTGAGTCTTTTTCTTCACAGGCCATAGTTTTGTACTTATCTAAATAGCTTCCACCTTCTCAGGAGCTGCAACCCATGCCCAACCCCTGTTTCTTTTTCCTTGAACTGTTAAGTTTGATTAGCTGGAAACACTCTGTCTGCTTTAGAGCAGAAGACTTATCGCTATTGGTAAAACATTTTCCTTATTATTTCAAGTTAAGAATCCATCTAAAAATATATCTTTATTATGCAGGAGAGAGGATGAAGGCATTTTTAAAGAAACAAGTGTGACACCAGCCACAAACCGTTACTTCAAAAGGGCTTACAAGGAAACCCTCTTCTGTCCCCAGCACCTCAGATGCTGGCATGTAAGGTGGAAACAGCTGAAGACTAATTTGCTGATTTCTGGTCACATTTGGAATTAAAATCATCCTGCTTCAGGGACCAGTATATTTTTAGCATCACCTATGCCACACTATAAAGTATTGAGTTCTTCCTCTTGTGAAGAACTGTAACTTAGTTTGAATTAAAAGAGAAGAGCACAGCTGTGTCAATCCACCTGATATCTCATGAAGATTAACAGACACTGGCAGGTGGATGGCAAAGGTTGTCTTGTCAGTGTGCTGTGGTCTATAGCAACACTGCTACTTCACAGGGTATTCCAGAAGGAAATTACTCTGAGGGCTGTGAGTACCAATTCAGGGTTGTTACGACAGACGCAGTGCAGTGGGAATGGTACGCAGAGTATTCAAGCCTTCAGTTACACACAAGCTCATTACGCACTTCGGTAGAAAGTCTGTTATCTGTTGCAATCATTCCAGCTTTCAAAACAGAGCATCAATCATCTTACTCTTCTCTCAGCACCACAACAAGGAAATTACAGTGAGGCAAAAACATTACCAAATGCATGCAGAGTGCCATACGTAACATAACTAAAGGAAATCAACGGTTTAAAACCTCACAGAAACACAAATCTAAATTAATCATGCATTCTGGTCTCCGAGTTGTGTTAAGCAAAATTGTACAAGGCATATACACACACAAGCTATAAAGACTCAGGAAAAGGAATGTGCAGGTATTTGTATTGGATTTTGAATCTTAGATTTACTCTCCAATGACCACAGTAGTATTTATAACTACATCAAGTTGGTTTGCTCTGAAAAATCTTGTGCAACCTGTAGTATTGCTACCTTCTGAAAAGCTCAATCATATAACCACAGGATCCATTACACATCCTATTTATTTTATATTTCTCAAGGTTTTTTTAATTTACAGTCAACAGTTACAATGCATTTCCCACTACAAACCCAGTTAGCTGTAATTTTACAAAGGAGTGCTGCCACTGATCATTTGTGTTGCATTTCTTTAGTTATGGAGAAGAGAAAGAAATCACAGGTACCATATATCACATTTGCAATCTCCATGATAAGCATTACTTCAGGTCTCTGACACACCATAATTGGAAACGACTGAGATAGACTGAATAATTCTGTAAACGTTACTGTAATACAAGACAATAAGGAAAAAAAACTCCTCACAATAGGACAAAGAGCAGCCTGCCAATGCGAATGCATGGTCCAGGGTAGTGGTAAACCATCACTGGCTGTATCCAAATACACATGCAAGGGTGTAGTTTGCACATGGTGGCAGGTAAGTTCTGCTAGCACTGAAGTTTAATACAAAAGTTCCCAAATACCTTGTCTAACAATAAGACTTTATTTGATAGGATGCAATTAAGGATATTAATAAACAGACTTATACGTAAACAATATGAACAATGTAATGTGTAATTCTGGCAGAAAAAGACTTGATTTTTAATGAGGTATATTTTACTCAGAAGCAGGGCCACGATTATACCTCCAGAGGATAATATCACCTTCTTTCTGAGCTTAGTCTGACAAACTCATACACAGTCAAAGGAAAATATCACCATTTACAAACCAGATTTTGATTTATTGTTTTTAATGTAAAGGCACATATAAGATGCTATCTACTTTTCCTAGTAGAATTCCAGTAAAAGGCACCAGCTTAATTCAAAAGGTAACTGTTTTAGCAGAGCCCTTCACTCGGGTTCCAGAAGTTTTGTTGTGACTTCTGCAACCCCAAAGTTCTTTTATGATAAACACGTACCCAACGTGGGCAGCACAGTAAACACTTGGTAGCAGTATGTAGCAAGTTCGTGTTCAAACAGGAAGATTTTGCTCATAGATGAGTAGTAACAGCTGGAATTCAGCTCTCAGTTTGATGCTCCCCACAAACATCACAGTTTGGTGCTCCCCACAAACATCACAGTCAAAAGCATCACTGCCGCAACACCCTCGGCTCTACATGGAAATGACACAAGTTCACGTCCATGCACTCGGAGGTAAAAGGTATTTAACCTGCTACAGAAGGTATTCCACCTATACCATGGAGAACCTCTTCCATCAGCTTGGACAATGCAGCACCTGAAACTAACATGTCAAGTATCTAGAGAAACCTGAGGTTCTTTAACACAAATACAAGGCAGAGAGATTACCAAAACAGGGAACAATGAGACCAAAGTATCCACTGTGTTTTACTGTGCAAATACTCTGTGTTCTTAAAAAGACTGCAAAGCAGCAAAGATGGTGTTAAGATGAAGCCCTCTCATCCAGCCACCCATGCATGCTCCGAATTCCTTTTGTGCTTTTACAGCTCTCTCGGCAGCTGGGTTTCAAATTAAAGTAAAACAGGTTAATTTCAACCTCCGCAGCAGAGAACATTTTACAGGAGGTGTCTCTTGAAACCAGTGCAGCTATTTCAGAAGAGTGACTGTGTCTAGACAACACCCACTACACTGGGTTCCTGATGTCAGCCAAGGTTTCTACATGCTTACACCGTACAAATTAATAATTATAATACAACACATAAACTTTACAACAGAGATTACCAATAAAGATAAGGAACTTTCTCTATCCATTGCATGGTATTTTTATTTTCTGAGCTGTGATGTTTGGTTCCTCGAGGCTACTACAAGCTATAAGGACCTATAAAAACTAATTTCCTTAACTTGATAGAAAGAGTGAATTTTAACTAGGATGGAATCTTTCCTCTATTGAGAAAAAAAATCAAGTTATATTAACATAAAGGATCTCTGGATTGCTAAATTATCCCAAGTTGCATTTCATCGAATGGACCAAAATTCACTTACTATTACAATTTTAAAAATCCAGTTAAGTCAGTGGAGTTAATTGAGCTAGATCCTCTAACACATGCCAAGTTGTTTGCAGACAGATGATATTCTGTATCTTGTTTGTAAAATCTTGAAATAAACTTTCTAATTATCTAGAAGATATTAACATACCTATTAAAACTCATACAGATTAAAGTCCCTCTGTTCTCTCTTAAGGAGATGTTGTACTTTTTCTCTTAAGGAGATGTTGTCCATTTACCAGTAAAGGTGCCACAAAGTATCAGCTTTTCATAATTTAAGTTGAATTCTTTGTTATATTTTGCTTGCATGCTATATTTCTAATGAGACCATTCTATAAATTATATCTACCTGAACCACTGGGAAGTATCTGAGGAACACTATGAACAACCTTGCTGAAGGCCAGCAGGTAAAAATTCTGGACTTCCAAAGAAGGGAATGACTATAGAGTCTACGAATTCTTTAAATACACTTTTTGAAAACCATGCCTACACTTCCAAAAGTTAGTATCTATGTTTTCTGCTTCTGGGACTAACCCTCTACCTATTAGTTTGCTGTGCAGAAGGAGATTCTGTTGGAATCCAGCTAAATCATTGTCTAAACCATGACAGTCATTCCTGACCAGTTTCCAGGGGAACTGGCACCACACTCAAGGTGTATGGAGGAGCCCTTGTGAATGCACAAATGAAGTTAAACACCTCCCCAGACACACAGCAGCATCTGCCTTTCCAGCTGGCTGGCTCTAGCAGGCTCTGCATGCAGCATCACAAACAGGACATATTCACAGAGGTCCTGTTAATTGCTTGCCAAAAGCATCTACTTCTCACTGCCTATGTGGGACAAGTGACTCACTCTGCCAGCCCAGACACGTATCACTGCACACAGCAAATCCCTGGAGTTGGCAGTCTGGGCTACACCCAAGTGAGAAATATAATGAGAAGTGTCCATCAGTCAATACCAAGTCTGTATTAGGACTTGTGCACACAGCATGCTACCTTGATGGTCTCAGCCACACATGCATGTAATGTGCTTCTCCAAGAAGTCTTGTTTGCTACGTATTTTATGGCTGAAGACAAGCTGGAATACAAGAGGATACTTTTCAATCTGCTCAGAGATTTGAATTTCTTTTTACTCTTGGCTCAAAGCAGTACCATGCACAGGCACAACTGAGGAAGGTGTGAAGGGTATTTGTAAGTGTGCTCCTCTTACAGGATTGTGTCTTATTTACTGTATAAAAAGGAGGCAAAGTAAATTTTGGTTTTCTTTCCTTGGAAGCATAATTTCATCTATCTTTTGATGCATCAGAGAAGTAACGGCTTCTCACTTAGCTTACCTTTTACTAATAAAAAAGAAGTATTGAGCATATCAGTAAAACAAATGGAAATCCTGTGTACATGGGGCACTATTTTACTTAAGCATGAAGTATAGAAAAGCAGCTTTTTTTGGTTTTTTGTTTTTTTTTTTCAAGCATAGCTCTCATCTTTTAGTCTTGATGCTCACTAGCTGGAAATGAAATCTAGTGCAATGTTTCACTTCCCAGAAGCATCTGAGACTATCCAGTACATACACCATCATTGAACAATCTGGCACTGACATTGAAGGTGACTATTTGCAGTGATCTGAATATTTAGGTAACGATGAAGTCAGTGTTGTAAGATTCTAAGCCTTTTATTGTTTTCCTTGATCCTTTATTCTTGTTCTTCTCATTCTGATCTCATCACATTTTTCAAGCTTCTGTCAGGGGTTTGCGCTTATCAATGTTAGTAAGTCCTTATTCTTCTGATAGCTTTAGGATCCACACATCTTCAGCTTTGCTGTCATGTTCTTCACTCCAGTCTGACTTGCTCTGACTTCAGAGCAGACCAAACTAACAAAAGATAATAAAGAACTACCTACAGATAAACTGCAAATTACACGTTACCCACCCACAAAATATTATTCATTGATAAATTCTTTTTTCCTTTTAGTCTGTTCTCCTCTTCCTTTTAATCTCTGAAAGGCTGACTCTGCAGTAGAGCACAACTACAATGAACCTGGATCCCTCAAAGCCAATTTTGCAGTAAAAGACAGTTCAGAGAAACGAGTCCTATAGTGTCCAAGTGTGTTGCAATGAACAAATTACTGTTTGGGGTAGAGTGAAAAACCAATTACTCTGATTTTTTTTTTTGTGACAGTAGATTCCTTCACTGTAAGAAGAATTCATTTGATAATACTTCAGTTTTCACTACTTCTTAAAGAAGAATATTTGTCTTCAGTTTTGCCTGCCCTGTATTGTCTCAGGATCAAAGCTGAGAACACTCAGACTATGAGATCAAATTTTCTTTCTTAAATAAGATGGTCTCTCAATATGAAGCTGGATCTAAATAGCTAGAGTGCTGGCATTATTTTTCTTCCTTTTTCAAGTATCTTGTAGAAAACAAATAACTGCTCCAGTAGTTCTTTCAGATTTAGATATCTGTCATTAATTAACTTTATAACTGATTAGAATAAAATGCACTGATTAGGAGTTTTTAATCAGTAAAATCCACACATTTACTATGGGTTAATATTTAGATCTGGTCTGGAAAAACATAAGTACATAAGTTTAAAAGTTAATCATTAGAAAGCTAGATGGGTAATCCTGGCTTATTTAATAATAATTAGCAAGTGTATAAGGATTTCAAGGTACAACTAACAGGACCATTTTTTGGAATTCCTACCTTGAATTCCACGTTCTCCTGGTGGTCCTGGCAAACCATCCTTTCCTGGTGGCCCTGGTGACCCATCTTTTCCTGGGGGTCCTGGTTTTCCATGAGCTTGGGAGGCAAGCATTGCAGCAGGCAGCTTCAGCTGGGATACAAATTGAGCCATCCTTTCTTCATTAATCAAAGACACAAGAAAAAGTGGGTAAGAAATCTGCTAGCAAAAAACATGAGAAAAATTCCCAAGGTCCCAGCTAAAGTTTCTGGAAGTAAGGTGTTTAACTCTTCTTAATGTCAAGGTATTAAATGCTCCAATAAGCATTGAGACCTTCAGTTCCAACTCAGATTCATGTCTGAGTCTTTACCCTTTGAAATAACCAGAATGAATTTGTATTAAAGTTTCTATTACTACTCTCTATTACTAATGTATTCCAATATTTCAAATGACTTCTGACTCCTGTTCATGGAAGTACTTAAAACACATAGACAGAATAATTAGTACTTAACACACTGATGGAGGGCTACCTTATATATTTGTAACTCATATTAAGCTGCAAAGTAGAGATTAAATACTGCGAACAGTTCTTGGAATGTGCTAGAACCCTGAAAACAGATGTAAAAACCTGAAAGTGCTCAGCAAAGATTATTAATTGCAGATATTTCGGAATAGAAATCTTCATGCTGGTGGGATAAAGTGCCCTTGGTAACATTTTATTATTCCTTAGAGGTAGATAAAATAGGTACTTAACTTGACTCTGTCTCATTTATACCGGACTAAACCCCTAAACATCCCACAATTTAGCAGGTATTTACTGTGGCAGAGTTTTAAGATTTGAGAAAAAAATTAGAACAGAGAAGAGCAGGCATCAAACAAAAAAGGAGGAAGGTGATAGAAAGTAGGCAAAACAAAACAATGCCAAAACTGGAAGATCTGTGGGAACACTAGCAAGGTGTAGCAAATGGAATAGCTATGAGGACAAAACTCCATCAATCCCTGTAGGCAGGGCACCTTCTAATGCTTCCTTTTTTGTGAATAGACTAAATACTTGTTACCATTGTATTTGAATGGGAAAAGGAGGTGACTTCATTCAACAAACTACTCTTGAAATATGTAGTAGGTTGAACTCCTGAAGGGTAGCACCCTGGGGAAGGGTGAAAATACACAAAACGATAGCCTTGCTGTAAAGTGAAAAACTGCTTGAACAGGTTAGGAAGTCTCAAGCTTTACATGATTTCTTTTATCCCTGAAAGATGGTTTGTATTGACAAATATTAATGACAGAATAGCAAAGCATATTGAAGACATAAGAAAGGCATTTTGCAATGGAAGATAAGCTACAGTTAAAGGGCGTTCAAATGGAATCTTGTTTCAGACACCTGTCTGAGTCACAGCTTTCCTGCCATGACTAAGGGAGTGCTAGGTAAGAAAAATATTTCTTTTTCAGAGTAAGGACTCATCTAAGAAATCTTACATAAAACAAAGGCCTTGGCTGAATCTGATACTTGCCTAAAGTTGTGCAAGAAGGTGCTGGTCTGACATGGACCTCTGGAACTCAGCAGGGATATTTGCTGAGAAAACTGCACAGCAATTTAGACCTATGTCACTGCAAGCTGTCAAGCCTTTCTCTCGTTTAGAAAGCCAGCCACTAAGTGGGCAAGGCAATTAGGTATATCTGTGGTCTCATTAAGATACTTCAGTATCTTAATGGTATGTTGTAGATAAACATGGGTCTGCAGTAATATATGACACATGTATGTATCTACAATGATACACACCTATGCTTGCTATTATGATTTGGAGCAGACTACCCTTCAATGCTAATCTTTTACATAAGGAAATACTCTGGTTAACAGACACTGTAACTTCTAATTGTTTGAACAGAATCATGTAAAGTAGACTTGTTAAACAGAGCTACAGAAACAAGGTAGCTGCTAAGTCCAACACAAGTTAGATGACATATAAAGAAATTTAGAGCAGAATTTCAGTTTTAGTTGTGTAATACTTCCTTTTCTTACCTTCAAAAACCTTAAGAACCTCTTGTTTGATATATCTTTTTATTTCTTCAAGTGAAATTGCATCAGCCTGATGAGGAATAAGAAGGGTGATATGTATCAGAAGGAACATACAGAGGACACTTTATAATGCTACGAAAATAAAAAATGCTCAAATTAACATTACAAATATAAACCTTTCACCAACAAATTAGTGTTTTAATACATTTGTGTTATTTACTTAACTGCAAAGGCCACTTTACTGCAAATACTTTATAATCTTATAAAGACACTAATGGCAGGAAGTGGGAGAGGCACTCCCAGCTGCCAAGATGACCAGGATGTGATGAGTATGGAAGGTAACTTGCACATGACTGTAAGGGTGTCCAGGGACACCAGTCTGCTTTATTTGCCTCTTGCACAGAATCTGCCAACTTCTCACCCCAGGGACTAGTTGCTTTGATGCACAGCTAACCAGAACAAAACCACCAGTAACAGCACCAGAACAGCACCAGTAACTTCACTGGAAAAGTGTTTTAGAGCTTTACCTTATCTGATTGAGGTTAAAAAGAACCCATAATATAGATGTGTGTGCCTGTGTGCACACGCAGACAAATCAAGATATCTACAACTGGCAAGCAGCATTTCCCTGTCTTTTTAAATGCTGTTTCCTACTGAGAATCAATTTTGGCTGCCTCCTTTTCTTTCCCAGTTGCAAAGGCTCAGACTTTAGCTCTTAATCTTATGGAAAGCATGAAAATTAACTGTACTGAGTAGCCATATCGATATGCAGGAACTAAAGAAAGAAATAATTAGAGTTTATCTGCAGCAGATGCATTAAAAAAATGATTAAAAGTAACTGCCTGATCACGTGAGCATATTTTTCTCCACCTTAACTGAACACTGAAATTATCTGAGAGAAATCTTCAGTTTTTCTAATACTGTGCTATTCCTCAGTTGAATTGCCACTGCTCAGCCCGTGCTACCTTCATAACTGTCTGAATTCACAAGCAACCAAGATAAACTTATATTTACTTACTGAAAACCCTGGGGGTCCTGGTGAGCCTGGGGGACCTTGATGACCTGGTGATCCTGGATAGCCTCTGTCTCCTGGAGGGCCAGCAGGACCCATATCCCCCTTTTCTCCTGATGGGCCAGGTTTCCCTCGTTCACCCTGTGGACCTCTGTCCCCTGGAATACCCTGATCTCCCTGTGTTAAATAAAAGCAGAAAGAAAACCACTGCATATAGCGGAACAAACCTGAAAAGTCACTCGAAACGGTAAAGAGAAAATTCTTGCCTGTTCAGAAACAGACTGAGTGATGCAGGGAAGATGATTTTACAGGCTGAACCTCGTCTCTGGAAACACGTTTTGTGTTCTTGCACTTCTGGTGTTGAAGTCAATGACAAAAAGAATAGCTTGGCTCTGTAACCCACATTTCAAGGACAGAACTTGAGTATAGAGAGGTTTTAGCCCTTATACAAGGACCTAGAAATGCCAATTATGGCATAGGTAAAATACAGGTGCTCAGATTCACACAGCAAAAGACACCAGGATATTTCCTGTAACTTTCCTTAGAAGCCTACTATTTTATGACTTCATTTACACAAAATCTTAGTTAATCTATTTCCAGTACTTAGTTAATCTATTTCCAGGGGCCTAGGGGGAAGCTGGAGAGGAATTTTTAACCAAGGTGTGTAGTGACAGGACAAGGGGGAATGGCTTCAGACTGAGAATAGGTTTAGAAGAGATACTAGGAAGAAATTCTTTACTGTGAGGATGGTGAGGCACTGGAACAGGTTGTCCAGAGAAGCTTTGGATGCTCCAACCCTGGAAATATGCAAGGCCAGGCTGGATGGGACTTAGAGCAACTTAATCTCATGAAAGGTGTCCCTGCCCATGGCAGGATGGTTGGCACTGGATGATCTTTAAAGGTACCTTCCAGCCCAGGCCTTTCTATGATTCTATGATATATAAGTTCTCAGGTTTATAACCCTGCAGACTGGGTATAGATAGCTCTTCTACTAGAGATACAGAAAAATGCAGGTTTTTCTAGAACCATGGTGCTATGGCAGTGTGAAGCTGATCCTTTTCTTCTAAACAATCCACATTTTACAGGCTGCCAATGTGTAGGAGGCAAATCAAACACTACAGCAACTTTTCAAACAAGCATTGTTTAACTGCCTCCAGTGTTTTCTTTGTGTTTTGAAAAAGGTCCTTGTAAAAATTCATAAAACTAGGTCACATCTTCCTCCAGATTCCTCTTTAAACTCTCCACTATGAATTGTACAAAACTCAGGACATTTGCGTTTTGTGATCTCTGCCTAAGGTGCTGATTTATTCAGCCCTTCTCCTCTCTAGTGTTCTCCTATCTCTTGTATTTTATCTTGTTCCAAATTCTGTGCGGAAGGAACTGCTGTTTTTCCTGGGTTTCTACCTGCTCGAATTCAGCAGGTTCATAGTCAATGATCAAGGTATGCAGGTAACAGCAATAAATGAGCCAGCCACTAGTACTTGTATCTGTTGAAATTACTTGAAAACTGATGGGTGTAAAACATGTTTTCAACTAGATTGTCACTCAGTTTATAAAGTAGCAATAACAGCAGTGTTTAGTCATTCAAAGAATATATAAGATTATTTCAGCCCAGGTGGCTTATTCCTTCTTAAAATGGATTCTATGAGGACATTCTTATATCAGACAGGAAAACCTCAAGAGTTTTATCCTGTCCTTCCAATTTTGATGCTTCTCTTTTCTGTAAGTACAACAGCTGGTCTCAAACGGAAGGAGCATGCCATACAGCAGTAATAATAATGGCTGCAAGAAAACCTTGACTTTATTTTCTGTTATCATTGCAATCTCTCTCACAGATGCAGGCCTGTGTCCTTAAAGGCAAAACCAGAACATTGCAAAGAGTTAATTTTTAAGGGATAATTGTAATAATAATTAAACCCTCATGCCTCTTCAGTGTCATAAAGCAGTATTTCCTTTTCCAGATTAAACAGGAAGATACTTCTCTGATTCATCAAATAAATGTGGTAGCCATTTGCTTAGAACATCAGGACTTTAGCAACATTAAAACAAGACCATCTCTCATATATACATGTATATATATATATATATATAACCTCATCTCTCACGTCCCATAATCATTCGTGCTCACCATAATCTTGTTACCTTGAACAGAACTGTCTGAAGGGTTTGGGAAGCAGTCAGGTATTGCACTGGCATTCCTGCTGCCTAAGTGTGACGAGTTTGTTTTATATAAAACATGATTTGTGTTTGTGGCGTAGAAAGGATGACAACAAGGGCGAGTTCACAGCTTTTGCAAAGTCTGACAACAGTACAACAGGATTAGGTGCTTTCCAATTTTCAACCTATTGATCAATTTACACTGTCCAGGCCAACTGTGTTAGAAAGTCTATAAATGTGTTTTTCCTCTAAATGCAGAAGACAATTCAACTCTAATTCCTTAAAGTGGTGTCTAGGACTAAATCTCTTACATCTCTAGGTGACTGCTCGAAGTTCACAGAGAATTAATTTCTTGATTTTTCCTGTAAGATGGGTGCTGACGAGGTGTTTAGATGCTCAGTAAAAAGAGAAAAAGTCATCATAACAGGGACTTACACGTTCTCCTTTGGGTCCTCTGTCTCCTGGTCTCCCCACAGCACCCTGAAAAATGGTTTTTGAGAAAAGATAAACTTATCAATTAAAGGCTTTGTTGTGTATTCATGTGTTAGCAGAATACAACTGCCCTGGACTAACAGCTGTGGTATTTGTGAAGAATAAAATACACACAGGCATGTTTTCTTACCGGAGGACCTGGCAATCCATCTTTTCCATTGATTCCCTAAGAAAGAAAAAAATTAATATGTTTATGTATTTTAAAAATATAAAGGGTAAAACTCACTGTTTAGTGCTGTATCAGTAAATGTTCTGAAGAACTGCAGAAGCAGCAGTTTGTGTGGCTACAATATAGAGATGCAAAGACCATCAAGATGTGCATCAAATCTAATGAGCATGGAATTTTAAATGACAAATTATAGGGAAATTTGGAATGTGGAATATTTGTGAACAGGTACACGCACTTTTTCAGTCCCACCTTATCATAATACAACCATGGGAGAGATTTCTTTTATTCTAGATACTAGCCTTGATGCTGAATTACCCTTCTGCTGTTACAGATATTATGCTTTACTATTACGTGTCCAGATCCATCCTTTGGGCCTTAGGACTTGTAGCATGGCACAGTTTTGATCTCCTGGGCTAAAGCTATTTCCTTCCCCAAAGAAGGTGTTTGCATTCATAGCACCTGCTGGAAACTGTACCAGGCCCACATAATCCTCCAGACTGGAATGTGGCATGATCTGAGAGTCCTAGCTGGTATGGGCCAAAATAATGTCAGAGAGTATATTAACAATTGCACAATGTCAGATAATTGCAAGAGAAATGCTCTGGCAGTGTTTAATTTAGTAGGATATTTATGGATCTGCACATGTAGCAAACTCACAGCTGTTTCACTGAGAAAGGACGACTTGCATGAGCAGAGACATCAGGAATATTTCTTTCTCCTCATATACTGCGAAGTGGTGTTTTGCACAGATTAGGCACCTTGGGCTAGTTTGCTCCTATATCTACAGAAATTGTCTCTTCTTTCAAGGCAGAAGTGTAACGTGGAGATGTGCTGACAAGCTGCAAAGGTCTGTCTCTCATGCTCACCCCCAAAACACCAAGGTTCAGGAGAGAAAATGAGTCCTGCACTACCCTTGCTGAACCCCGTCTAGAATATCAATTAGGTTTTTAAACCAGCTCAGACAGTGCTGACTACACTGCTGTCACACTTTTATTACATAAAGAGATCAGACTAGACATCTCCTAAGTGAACAGTAAATGCTTCAGCTGCAGCGTTGCATCACCTGTATACAGAAGAGTCACAAAGTTTATTCAGTCACGAAGCACAGGATTCTCTATCTAAACTGAAACTGAGAACCTATTCTGTCACCCCATCCTTTACTGACTGTGTTGAGTGTCTGGGTTCATATTCTCCCCCTGGAAAAAGTACAAGAGGAACCTTTATGTCAACGAGATCCAAATGACCTTCATAAGACCTTTAAAGGCAACATCTCAGTAACGTTATTAAAACACCACAATACCAGGAATTCTTTTCTGGATGGTTAATACTGAACTCTGCAGCTCTGCGTGTTCTTCACGTGTTACCTACTCTAACACAAAGCAAGATGCAACATCCTTTCTTTTGTAACTTCTGATAAACTAGGACACATCCTTGTGTAACAAAATATATATTCAGTATAAAATTGCTTACTGGTTTTCCTTGTGGCCCTTCTGGACCAGGGAAGCCTATCTCTCCTATAGGTCCTCTTTCACCCTAAGGAAGAATACACACATATAAATCTGCATGAAAAATCTTGCATTAAGAGTCTGAATATTTGTTTGCTATAGTAAGAATCCAGAACTCAGATCTGTACTTACAGGCTCTCCTGGCATCCCTGGGGACCCAGGAGATCCTGGCTTTCCCTGCAGAAAGAGAATAGCACAGATTAAAATTATTAGGAAGCCAAATAAAATTTTTATCTATGTCAAAACTAAGAGAGAATATATATATATATATATATATATATATATATATATGAGTGAAATATTCATGTTATTGTTCATTAATGCTTTAAGAAAGGGACAAAATATTTTACCAGACTTTTGTCATATTTAATGAACAGGCTCTTGTGTTAAACATTACTCAGTTGCTGAATACTGAGATGTTTTTATGAAATTTTCTTTTATGATGCCATGATTTCCATCTTGAGAAGCCATAGTCAGATCGAAGTTTTTCAGTGTATATATGTAAAATCAAGATTTTTTCCCTCAGGTATTTTTTAGTCTTGATTTTTTTTTTTTTTTGTATGTGACTTTACTACCGACTTAATGCCTTTTGCAAATTTTCTTCATGTTCTTTCTCGGCCACTTTTAGTGTCATTTTATGTTCAGCCTGCCAGAATTCACAATCCCCCCTTATGACATCATTTAAATGCTGATTTTAAATGTCTCTTTTCTGTAGGATGCCTTTCTTTAAACAAATGGAATATATATTTCCTGAAAGTATCCTTAGACCAGATCCTCAGGTGACTTGTACGAGTGAGGGATCAAACCCACCAACACCAGGGACAACACTGCGAACGGGAGGGCTGAGGGCTCGTGCTGAGGAAATGGGCATTGGTGGCAATGCTTGCAGAATCTCAGTGCAAGCTTCCCTGACAATCTCAGCAATCTCAGCAAAACACCAAAGAGAAAATAAGAGGTTTATATTCCTGGATGGGAAAAAGGGTCCACTATTCAATCCAGGGAATAATGACAGGTAAGGAAGACAAATTCTTTTCCAGCAAGACATAGGGATATGTCTCAAACTCTTCCTAGACTACTGAAAAAATTTTGTGTCGCATGTCTACTACTTTGTTGATTAAACCTCCTCAGCATAAAATATAAAAGCAAACAATTTATTTCAGGAGGAAATATTTTATTTCAGTGGATTTTATTAGAACTAAATATAGTCAACAGAATGCAACTCCATCAGCGAAGAAGGGACCTCATTAAATATTTCCTATCCAACTTGAACAGGGAACATCCAATAACTTGGGATATATCCAGTGGGAAATTCATAGGAAATGAACATTCTAACCAGCTACAGTGTTATTATTAACAGTGCAAAAATCAAAAAGCGTTTCAGAACAAGAAACTTTGAAACTCTTACATCTGCTATAAAACTCAGAGAAATACTTTTCCCCTTTATTGTGCAAATTTTTTAGGAAAACCCAATGAAATCAGGCTATTTAAGATGATGTTCTCTCTTGGAACTCACAGTAAATAGACTAAATCAGTGGCTAATGGAAATGAGAGTGCATAGACACAAACTTCTCTTTATTTCATGAAACACATATTTAAAATTTAAACAGCTCCTGAATGTATTGGTAGCAGCCCAAATTTAATAATAAATCTATTTGCATGTAAATAACTCCATATTGCCTCCTGAAATATGGATAAACTTTTTTATTAAACCGTGAATGCAATCTAATATCTTCATTTCCTTTAGGAACACAAATGAATAATTATAATTTCAATTTATCATTAGTTACTTTTCCTTTCACCTACAACAAAGTTTCTCGATGACTTTCAGAAACTTCTCTGAATACCACATGTAAATAGCTGAAAAAGCATTTCCCTAAAGCAAATGTTTGATCGACTTGATATGCAGATCTTTGTGGACTGCAATAACTCATGTTCATAATTTTTCTTTGTGATAGAAATATGCTCAGAAATTTGTGTATGCCCAAGAACACAAAAAACATCTTTATCTATATTAAACAGAGGCAATGAGAAGAATCTCACATTTCTTAACTAAGCATATGCAGCTTCATGTTCCAGCTTTATCATGTATTCATGCCACTCACTCTTGCCATTTTAATAATAATATGAACCGTTGCTGCTATTAGAACTCAAATTTCTTCAGAAAAAACTCACAATCTTCATACCTATGTATAAAGCACAAGCCAAGCACTGGTGTTCCACAATGATCAAGATTGCAGCTCAGCACCTTGCTTGACTGTGTTTTCAGCTTCTAAAGACCTGAGTTTTCTTTAAAGAATACACATACCGGTGTCCCTGACACTCCCGGTGCGCCGGCTGGTCCACGGTCACCCTGAAGAAAAGATAAATCTATGTTTAAATGACAACAATCGAAACAGAAGTTCCTCGGTGGATTCCCATTAAAACATGAGGAAGAACTATTCTGTGAGTTGAAAATGGTGACAAGAGCCAGGCTAAATGCTAATATTTATCTGTGCCACTGGCTCATTTTACAGACTTGGGCAAGTAACCAAAATCCTTTGTTTAGGTTCTCTCATATAATGTTTCCCTTTGACTCTGCTAGAGGCCTCCCTTGAAAAGAGATGGAAAGTCCCTGACTTATCTGTAGTTCTCCAAATAATTATAATTTGTGGCCATGACAATGACCAACATTTACAGGAGTAATTCACTTTCATATAAACATCCCCATATTTAAGATGTACCTTTCAAAGACATTTTTGCTTTCCTGCTACCCAGTCATCCATTTACTACAAGCCAACATCCTCTGTTTGCTCGTGCCATGGCTCTTTCAGGGCAAAGGTTCTCGTTATAGCACACAGCCACCTTCGTCTATGCTTTAAGCTAGGAGAGTGCTGGTTTTTTGGCTGGAACTGATGAATTACAGGCACAAATTCATCTTTCTCAACAGGACTGTAATCCAAAGCAGACAGACAGAGCTCAACAAGTGGTAAAACTCTACACAGAGGTATTTACCCACTGTTGACATGTTGGTCTGCAACACTCTGCTCTCTTAGCATAACGCTGGTTAAAAATGTAAGAAAAGTATCAGGCTCCTCATTTCTATATTAATTTCTTTTTCATGTCAGAAAAGCCCTGGCACTGTTAAAGCCACACGAACAGGAGAATATTTTTCTGAGATCATTTTAAGTTACCTGGAGCAGATTTACTAAAACTCTGTAAACACAGCTACAGCCACGTTGCCTTGTGCATTAGAGTCCCAGGAAGTGTTGGGATTTCTGGTTTCTGTTCTTATAAGTAATGGTGGTTTGCCTCATCCTCATCATTTTGCTCAGGTGCACAATGATGCTGCTGGTGATTAGAAACACTTAACTCCCCTACACAAAGTGCAACAGATGACAAGCTACATGTCTGACCTCATGTCTGGAGGAAGCAGCTCACAGGACACAGCTCAACCTCTGCTGCTCTGGAGGCTGGCAGAAGTCACTCCGTGAGGAACACAACATGCACCTCTGGAACACCAAGTGGGGAGCACTGAGTGCCTGCAGCAGGCAGGACATGTTGTCTGGAGCACTGCCCTCTGCCCCAGTGGTTATTCTGGACCCAGAACTTGGGGTGTTTTCCCTGTATGCTGGCTATGACAGTTAAACTAGGAATTCCTAACACTTTCCTTGAAACATATTTTTTTTCTTTTCAGGGTTATTCTGGTCCTTTCAGCAATGTGGCTTGCAGCACAGCTGCACCAACCACTGTCAGCACAGCTGAGGGAAGGGACATTTTATCCAGAGGACGCAAAGTTCTTAAGGCAGATCATGAAATTATCATGGAATTACAGCCAATGCTGTCTGTAAAAGATGGCATTCTGCTACACAGAGGTGCATAATCGCTCTAAATTAAAACCCAGCATGCACTCTACTGCTGGGACTGGCAGGCTCTGAGATCCTGTTCACTTATTTGCACCACAAATGTGGAATTTTGACCAAATTTAGTTAAGGAAAATATATTTTTACGTTGGGAGAGGGCCAAACACTCACTTAGCTGGTTTATATGATCTGATTCATTGCTTATTCCCTTTATTTAATTCCTGTCCCCACTTAGTCTAAGATAGACCTGTAATATCTCCCTGTGTTTGTTCATTTTGAAATTGGACTAGTCTTTAATTGCTTGTAAATTGTAGACTTCCAGAGCAAGAACCATCTCATGTAATTTAAGTGTGTAGTATAGACACCTACCTTAGATCTTGTCACTGACTGAACAAGTATGCACAGTGATATTGAGAGGGAAACTTTTAATTTACATTTCTTTGTGATGAAAAATAAGTTTCAGTGAAGTACTTCTGCATTAAGTAATTTAATAGCATAATTCAAAAAGCTGAAAAATATTTCATTTGCAAAAAAATTTACTCTTTTTTCTTCTTAAATTAGAAGTTATGGACAAAATCGAACTGTATTTGCTGACAGAAAACGTATTTACAGATTTTTTAAAATTTTTCTGCTAAATGTTTTGTACTTTGCAATATTTAGAAATGAATACCAAAATATTGACTTTTTTAGCCTTGTTTGAAAAGCTTTCCTTTACATTCTTAATCAGCCTCCACAATTAGAAAGCAAAAGGCTGGGAACAAGACAGATGGGCTGTAAGTGTAAGACGATATTCAAGAGAGAACAAGAACCATACATAAGAAAATATTAACTATATTACTATCAAATATAGTAGTATTCTACCAAGACTATTACAAGACCTCCTACACACAATTTTCCATTCCCAGAAAATGAAATTTTATGTTCAGTGAATATATTATTTACACACACACTAAAGAAATAAAGGAAAATATAAATGAGTATGCAAAGATTTTTCTCACAGAAACATTAACTTACACACGAAAAATAAATCAAACAAGGCTTCAGAAAACATTTCGTTGCAGATAGTGGCCACTACGAAGTCATAACCTCTTTTTAGTAGTCCTACCTTTTCCCCCGGGAGTCCTTCCAGTCCTGGTAATCCCATCGGTCCTGGGTCTCCCTGTTTTGGTTGTTTTTTTTTAATAAAAAGATTGCATACATTAGAATTTCTTTGCTCAACATGGGAAATGTTGAACAGCAAGAAACAGCAGATTATTTAACTTGAGATTAGTAAAAAAACTAACCAGTTATTAGGTAAACAGATTTTGTGATGCCCTGTTTTACTGATCTGCAAATTAAGCTTTTCCCAGAGGCTCCGTGTGAGTATTTGGACCAATGGTTTAATTTTGACGAAAGATGTAATACAGAAGACTCCACTCCAGTGCTTTTGCAAGCCAAGGTCACCTCTGAAGCACCTCCAGGCAGAACAGCCCTGGGCTGTAAGCATCCACTGCCAATCAGAGAACCAAGCTCCAAGCAATTCTGTGCTCTGTTCCCTAAACAAAGGTTACTCTGCAGCAGGGGACATACAGGCTGGATCCCTGGGTAGGTCTTCAAGTTTTGAAAGAAAATTGTAAACATGCTCCACTGGAGAAATCAGCTTATCATGTAGAGTAGAGAGGTCCTTTTAATTATTTTTTGAAAGAAAATTGGTAATTTACCATGGACATTTAAACTACAGCCAACAATTGCAGCATTTCAGCAATTCTCAGTTAAATCCAATCCATGGTAAATTGCTGTCTGGATTTCCTGAAGTCTCTGACGGATCTCACTTTTCCCACCTAAACTCTGGTACTTGGTGTTTTCTGAGTAGGAAGTGGATGCTGGTTCAGAACGATGTATTCAGCTTCCAGGGATTATGGTGAAACAAAAAAAAAGAGGCTTTCTGAATTTTTCTGAAAACAGATTATCAAACTATTTTAGAATACTGTCTCACAACTCCACGTTTTGCTGCCACTGCTGAGAGGTTTTGGTTTGGGTTTCTTATTGTCCTTGAGAGGTACCATGTGTCAAACTACTTGGGGAATTCTCTATCAAAACCAAAAAATTCATACATACCACTGTTCCAGGATCTCCTTTTGGACCCTGCAAAAAATAAAACCAAACAAGCCACATTTAAAGAAGAACAGTTACACAATAAGATGTGGTTTTTTTAATGACTGAATTATGAATATACTTTTCTAATGCAGTACATTTAGAATCATTATTAATTCCAGCCCTCTCAGCTGATTAATTTAGTTTAAAATCTTAGTAATATTTTGGGGTTTGTTTTGCTGTTCCAGAATACAGAGAAAGACAGCTCTATTGTTTGGTGCCAGCCCATAACTGTGGTTACCAAAGAGACAATCATCTCAAAACAGAACTTGCCTCTGATGCTAAAACGGAGGAGAACGTAAATAAACGCACGGAATCTTTGGCTCCACAGAACCAAAGCAACAGTGTCCAGCTGCAAGGTGCTGCATCTGCAGCATGAAAGACACCAGCCCTCTATTACACCCACAATATAATTCTTAGTTTTACGTATTTTTCTGCACTGTAGCTACATGTAGTGAACCAGTGAAAGAGCTCAGATCAGAATTCATGAGCTTCTCATTTCTGTCACCAAATTTCATCCACTACAAAACTACGCCTCCACGAACTATAAGTACAATATGACACATTTTTAGATACAAGAATACTTTCACGAAAGAGTCCAATACCAAATTATGTACCATTTCTGCAGCTTTTACTTGCTAGGATGAAATACTTTAATCAAAATAAACCACTCTCCAAAATGGGCTAAAATGCTTGGCCCATAAAATCACAGACATGGCTACATACCAATCGTATCCTTATTTTTTAATCTTTCACAAATAAAATCAAATTCCATGCAACTAACCAGCCTCTGTTTCCATGTCAATCAGCCACTAGAAATCAGATTTCTGGTAACACTTACTGGAGGTCCTGGTGGACCTGGATAACTCGCGACACTCACACCTCCCTGTAACAGCAAGTTTAAAAGTTGAGTTGGGCTAAAATTAGGTGGGGATTGAAAAAAAAGCAATTAACATTAAAGAGAAATACCTGCAGTTTATATAAGCTGCTCATTCCATTTCTTTCATTGTAAGGCACACCCTTTAAAGCATAAAAACCAAGTAAGTGTCACTTATGAATTATTAAGGCAGCGCTATTGCCCTGTTCAAGTCCAGTAGTTCAGCAAACCTGTGGTATCCTTTTTGTTCTCAATTTGTCAAAGAGTCCAGATTTCAGAAGAACATAAGATACACACCAACACAGCTTGGGACTTCTTTTTTTTAAAATTATAAACCAAGAAACCTGTAAATGAGTGTATATCATATTTTGATATTTATTATTATAATTCTCCAAAGTAAATTTTGTGTTAGGTACTCTCCCAGTTAATTTGAAGTCCAGTGAGCTCCATAGACTTTCCCTAGGTTGCCTGGGTTCTCTGATCTTAGGTATACAAGCTGTCAATTTTACTCTAATAATATTGGATACCAAGATTAACTAATTTGAGCAGGTTTCTAAGATGGCTTTAGTGATCTGAACTTACTCAGTGATGAATCGCGAGAAAAAAAAAAATGGAACACAGAAACCTTTTGAAAAAAGACACGATTACCTTCCTGCAATATTAATTTTCATTAGATCAACAGTCGGTTCTTTATATTACATTACATTTTATTCACAAGTATATTGTTCCTAATATAAATTCAAGATACAAAACAAAATGTCTCACCGGAGGCCCAGGTGGTCCAGGTGTCCCAGGAGAACCTTCACTACCCTAGTATAGCAAGAGATTGATGTAACTCATTTACTGTAACTGGCCACATCTATTCCACACTCAAGCTATGATGACCATAATGACAATAAACAAGAGATAGAGTCAATAAGAGCAGGTAATGTCAAGAATAAATTCTCCTGCAATGTTCCTGCTTAAGCTTTAGGGAAGGCATGAATCATTACTTTGTACTAGTTTTTATTTTGTTAGTTACTTGCTGCTTTATGTGTAGTAACATCCTTATGGCAAAATAGCAGTGGTAACCTGGGCTGGGAAACGTATCATATGTACCACGAGGGAGAAGAAGAAGAAAAAAAAAGGAGTTGTTAATATGAATTTCTAGGCAACTGGCAGATAAAAGTCAGCATTCATTTTATGCTTTGTTTATTGTTTCACGAAAGCCAGTCCTCAGTTGATCATTCATATGTAAATAAAGAAGAGCTACAGTTTCAGAAGTTCAGTTTACTTAGAAACATATCGAATATAAATTTAGATTTTTTTAAAAGAATCTTCCTTATTAAGAGATACAATGAATACCTTTTTGTTTTTTACTGTGAAATATTCATCCGTTGTTACCTGTATCTCTGGCCTGTTCTGCTGTTGTGAACTGAATTAATTATATTTTAAAAAGCAGAGCTGCTGAGATTTTTCCCCAGCAGAATCATGGGGTCTCTGAATTGTAGGGAGCTGCAAAGGTTTCAGCTTAAAATTTCCCAAACGATCTTTTCAAAATCTCATCACTACAATTCAGATAAATGCACTGTATAATTTGGAACAAATCTGTCAGAATTTTTCACTGACTTTGTTGGATCTTATTAAACGTATGTCAGTGAGACACTTAGTCACAAATTTAAAATTACTAAGGTGTCAAAAATCAAGCTAAATGTTCAATGCCAATAATTAGCTCAGCAGAAAAACATAATTCTTACTAAACATTTATACTAGGATAATTTCCATATGCCCCTGCTAATTGTTAGAAACTGCCAGCCTCCCAAGAGTGGTTTGGAGAGCTTCGTGGGGAATTAAAATACTATTATGTTAGAAGGCACATTATGTGATCAGCTTTCAAGTGTGTCCCAGATGAAGGAAGGAGGAGAAATTTACTGGGGCTATATTTCAATTTACTTCATTACTCTTCAGCCATCTGACTTCTGCACTTTTAGAATGCTGAAACACAGGCTGTAGAGCAGGGGCTTCTCATTCCCACCTGTGTGGGAATGGTGAACAAGGAGCTACCAAAGACTTTGTATTCAGTTACATAAAAAGGAAATAAGTGGGATAAATTTTTGTTACTGTGATCTGCATAGGAAACAACTCTTATCCAAATTTTATGCTGAAATAATTTCAGAGCTTTACAAAATAGTATTCTTTCTTACTCATACCAAAGTTTTGTAGGGAATTAGGATCCCACACATGGATGTGGCAGTGCTATGCCTAGAAAATTTCAGAGTACTACTGAGGAAAAAAACCCCAGTATTCATACACAAAATGTAGAACTTGCCCTAGAAAGTATTTTGCAGCAAATAAAGTTTGTTTCGTCTGTATTGCACTGATCTGAGGTACCTAAGGAATGAATTTGACCTCTTAGTTATAATGGATAATATCAAGTTCCTGATAAGAGCGCATAAAAGTTTGAAAAAAAAGCAGCGCTACAAGGGTGTAAATTAAGTATAAAGGAAGCTTAGTAGCTAACACCCAATAACTTTCACTACTTGTGTAATTACTTTTGAGCATAATACTGGTAAAAGAATGAGAAGCACAGCAAGCCGTTGCTAGTCATATTCTATTCCAGAAACATACTTTCACGTTCCTAAACTTTTTATAATGTGTTATACCTGATGAAAATTCTCTGCAACTTAAATATACCACCAGGACTGCACTTTGAAGTATGAGCCCATATGTACAGCATTGCTTGGGAAAAGTACTTGTATTGAAACACAAGTAAAAATTTGAAATGTATGCCACATTCTTGTTACACTCTTGCACTTGTTTAAAAAAGCCCCAAAACACAGTGTAACGGGATTACAAAACCTTCACAGACCTTTACCAAGAATAAAAAGAAGGAATACCTTTTCTCCTTTTGCTCCAGCTGGACCGGGATGTCCAGGTCTTCCTGGGACTCCCTGCACAACACGGAATTGTTTATATAAGTTAGGAAAAAATGAAACACAGTATTTTTGCAGTGTCACTAAGTTTTTAAAACATGTCCTTTTTGAAGGTCGTGTAAACCCGATTATGCTTCTCCTTTAGGTTTAAATATTTCTCTTCTCTTTGATACAACAGCTGTGTCCTCCTGAAAAGTCATTTGAAGGGTAAAACCTGTGTTTGTCGTTGCATTTTCACCTTGGCAAACTAAATGTGCTGACTCTAACTGGCACATCTTGATACAGCTGAGAATCACGTTTTACTGCTAAATGCCAGTTTTTTGGCACATATTCTACCTTAAACTTCTTAAATGTGCTACAATTTTTGAAAGAAGTATTAGTATTGTCATGAAACATAGGAAAGAATAATGAACCCACTAACTAATGTGATTCCATCCCATATGTAGAAAAGAAAATTTAAAAAATTTCTAAGAGGACTTTTCTCAGTAATTCCAACAATTTTAATGATATATTTCAGTGTCTTTAAATATTGTCAGCTTCTTCTCATACTTTGTTTTTGAATTGTGAAACCGAGTAATTACTTTGTTTTGGCACGATTTTTTTTTTTTCACAATGACTAGCTGGAATTATTTTTAGATTTTATTACTAACATGACTCTAGCTTGGGTAAAAATACATAATTCACTGCAAGTTTGCACATTATAAATCATGTAACCTCACAGATTCTTTAGTAATGCCAAAACTTCAAACCTATTTAAGTTACATAAACTTTGAGTCCAGAAAAGTACGGTATTTTCAGTAACATCAACACCAGTATAGTTTACTTTACTACAGCCAGAATGGGTAAGATTTTATTATTGCTCTCCCAAAAGACAAAAGATAGGACAAGAAACTAGGCAGTCATAGCAACCTCTGCAGAAATAAATTAGATCACAGGTGATGCCACACACTTACAGATGGGCCACTGGGTCCTGGTATACCTGGCAGTCCAGGAGCACCTTGAAGACCCTGGAAATTAAAAGAGCACACGTCTAGTTCCTCTCCCACTTATACCTGAAAAATACTTTCATTCAGCATGTCCAGCAGTACTATAACTATATTACAGTGCATTTTCTTCTAAAATGTAGACATTATTTTTAGTAATGGCTAAAAAAATAGTCACCCCATCAGGCAGGGAAGAGAATTAGGTTATCATTGAACCAGGTTAGAGGCAACTTCTTGCTTGAGTGATAAACACCACTTGTCCTTCAATCTTTCACATTGTTAGCTTACATTTTGTAAATAGTTTTGTCTTTAGTTGCGCAGATAAGAACAGACAACTAGCTTTTCCTCAGAGATTAATTTTCTATTTTCTTTTACTTAAAGGCTTTTTTCTCTGGTGAGAAGACATTTACTCAGGCTTCTCAATATTACCCAATGCTATCTAAATGAAATGAAGCTTTCTGCCTCATTTTTGGTTTGAGTTTTTTTGATAATTGAGCATGACATTTTACATAGTATTTAATGATCTACTTTCCTGCTTGTATTCTGTTCGATTGTCCAAAAATCAGTGGACTCTGGTATCCACTTGCTAAACATACAGCTGTGCAACTCACTATAGTGGATAGAGATGGGATTTGAGACAATCCTGTATGTCACTGAAAGCCTTTCCTCTGCCATGCCAGGCTTAGGTGCAATTTCAGACGTGTAAAAGTCATGCACCAATGAGAGCTAACGTTCTTGGTTCTCCCTATAATCCACAAAGAGAAATAGACACTTCAAAGCAGTGATTAATTTCATCTGTCCATCCTCTGACAAGAAAAATCCGCTTGGAAAAGGTGTATTTCTCATTTCAAATGCAGTCTTTAAGAAGGAATCACTGAGGAGGCAGCCTAGAAAGCCACAGAAGTCAGCAGCCCTGAAACAGGTGCTCTGAGGAGAGACTGAGGGAAAAACTTCAGAGAGAAATAAACCAGCAAAAATGTAGAGATGGAGAGACATTGATTTTCCTTTCTTGCTCCTGCACACAGAGGACAGTGATCCACCTCTGCAGCTTTTCAGAGCAGAAAGGTAACTGCTAATTTGCTCTCTGTTCCTTTTGAACTCCTTTACTCTGATGGTACATTTACATGGAAAATTAATATGAAGCCAAAGGAACATTTGCTGTATTCTTACTACTGATATTAAAAATACCCTCCCCAGAAAAAAATAAGTGCTTTGAAGATGAAGGTAACAAGTTCAACAAAAGGTGACTGGAAAGCATATGGAAGTTAATGAGCATATTTCAAAGGGCTTCAGGTGGGCTTCTCAAACTTTCTTCCCATTTCTTCTCGTTCCAACAAAATAATAAAAATAAAAAATTCAAAATTTGTAAAAAAAGGTACTTTTAAAAGCTTTTCATACATGTTTCTGAAAAAAAAGATTCACTTGCACCGTCACAATGTCATATTCAAAAGCTGCTCTAAAACATTGAAAATATCAGAGCTAAGGCAGCTACCCAGCTCTCAAATGGTGAGGAAACATGTCAGTAACTAACTTATTAACACAGCATTAATGAAAAACATACAATGAATTTTCTCTATACTCCTTTAGAAAATCTGCCAGTTCTAAACTTGCTCTTACCTGATTATTGCCTTCTTAATTCCCTGCAATATCTTATTTGGGTCTCAGCTGTTTAATAGAATTTGAATTGTCAAAATTGTTTTGTTAATGCCTCATCCTGCTAGGGTTAACTGGTAGAGGTATCCTATATGGCACACAAAGTATGTGTTACTTTCCCATTTATTTTTTAAGTAAAATTCTGCATGAAATTTGCTTATGGCTGCCCCCTCCTTTTACAGAATATGTTCTGAATTCCACCTCAGGAGGCACTTGCTTCTATAAGAATCAAAGACTTAATGAGCTCTAGATATCATATAAAACCAAAAGAAAAAATAAGCATGATACTTTAGGCTGACAACATGCTAAATTCTGGGGCAAAACAGTAGCAGGAACGGCATCTTTTTTTTCCTCATATAACTGTTTACTTTTGTAGGCCAAGGATCCTGCTGAACACGTTTGTTTTTTTTTTAAACTATTCTCTCATGCTACCACTCTTTAAAAATTCTTAAAATATCATGGCCTTAGTGACAAAGAAATGTGAAATTCTTATCAAGAATTGCAAACCCCTCAATCAATACACTCTAAATTGCTTTCGTATTTTGCAGATTCTGTGTCTTGCAACCAGCACTCCTAAATCACAAGAGAGTAGCATGCGTTTAATGTAGCTAAGTATTTCGGAGTTTGGAAGTGTTCACCACATATTTTTTAATGGCCTACTTATTTTAATTCCTCAGTTGGCTAAGGCCACTAAGAAATTCATTCATTTATCCAGATTAATTTGCTTGACAGTTTCTGCTCTGCTGATGTTCTTTTTTTTTGCACAGATATTGCTCTTGAAATGTTAACCGCAAATATTTCAATTTAAAATGAAAGCTATAGCTGCTATTTTGGATTTGGCACCACAAGTCATTTGGCTTTTTTCCCCTTCTTCATAAAGACATAAAAATAACTCCAAGAATGTAATATGTGTCGCAAAATACTCTAAATACTTTAAATTCAGCCTATTCAAATATTTTTCGGTTTCCACTTAGTAGTAGTTGCTGCTATTACTATGCCCATCAGATTATTTGCTTAATGGAAAGTTTTCAAAAGTGAATTCTAAAG
Source organism: Lycocorax pyrrhopterus obiensis (assembly GCA_014706295.1). Taxonomy (NCBI): domain Eukaryota; kingdom Metazoa; phylum Chordata; class Aves; order Passeriformes; family Paradisaeidae; genus Lycocorax; species Lycocorax pyrrhopterus. The sequence continues at coordinate 84,108,478 of JACSVZ010000004.1, forward strand.
GGGAACCAACAAAATGAAAGCAAATATATGTTACAGACATGAAATATTTTCTGAAAATATTTGTCATTAGCCTATTTATTGCTCTATCCTATATCCTTAAAAATTAGCATGTAAATGTATGTGAGGCTTTAAAATATACAAATGAGCAAAAATTCACAGACAAAAATTAAATAGTCTTATTTAATCAAATAATAACATTTAATCTTGTTGAAAAATCAGAATTGAGAGCTATGTATAGCAAAACATGACTCAGCAACTTTAAAGAACTAAATAACATTCTGAGCATTTCATTTTTAGTCTAGGTCTTTACTCATGTTCAGGCAAGAATGCAACCTCTATAGAATGAAGTATTTTTACCTCATCGCCCTTTTCTCCTGCAAGCCCAGGAAATCCACGTTCACCTTTGCTTCCCTATGAAAATATAACATTCAAACAAATACTTTCTATTAGACAACAATGAATTTCATGCCCTGTAGGGCATTTTGTGACCCACATTTAGTGGGGTGCCCTCTCAGGCCATAGTGCCTAAAACAGAAAGCAGAGGCTCAAAATTATCTGAAAGCTTTAAAATATACCTTCCAGCAAGGTGAAAGGAAGTGAGTGGTTTGTATCTGGGAGGCAAAGCAGTCAAAAGCCCTGATGGAGACATTAGCACCAAAGAGCTTAAATGCTTGCTGGAATGGAGGAAGTTCACTTCCATGGAATTAGGCTCAGTGACAGGAGATATCTATATCTATCTATGTGCCAAATCATGTGGCTTTTGATCTGATTCCAGTGAAGCAGGGTTTTGATTGATGCCAGTGAAACTTCAGGTCCCAGGGAAAAGGCTGCATTACTCCCATGGGAGCAGCAAAGGCACAGGGTGGTCCAGCTGTGTGGCACACTTGAAGGGGAAGTTTGCCTCTTCACCACAGGATTCTCGTGTGACTGACTCACCTAAAATGAGTCTTTAGATGGCAACACACTGCTGGGCAGTCAGATCTGAGCCAGCTTTAATGGAGGCATGACACAGAAAAGCTATCTGGGCCTGGGACTCAACTCAGGCTATTTTGCTCACTCAACCTAGAGAAAAGGCAAACTGACACATGAAGAGGCCTGAAACAAAAATCATTTGAACCTTTAGGCTTCTCAGTGCCACAGGGATACGAATCAGACAGAAAAGTCAAGTCTGGCAAAGGTAAGAATCTGGCCTTTTGCTTTTAACAAGCAACAAAACAATGAAAAGTACTCTCTTCAGAACTTACTTTTGGTCCTTCTCTACCAGGAATGCCTGGAGGACCTCTTGTGCCAGGATCACCCTGTGGAGCAGACAGAAAATGACGTGACAAAAAAATATTTTTATGACGTAGATCTGATCCATGCAGACTGGTCCATGCACACTGTTTCTTTCCTGCCTTTCTGACCAGCCCTCAATTTTACCCCAAAGCCTTCTCTTCAGACCTTGCTTTCTTCTAAACCATATACTTGTTCAGAGAGTCTTCCTTGTTTTCCTCCCCACCTCTCACACTCTCTACTCAAATCATGCTAACGTTTTAGCTTCATTTTGGATAGTCCCAGACACACCTCTGTTTAGCTTTGAGCAGACCATCTTCCTTTTAAGGATTAGGTAGAGATGAAGGCTACTTGCTACTCTCTGCAGCTTCAAATCTACAGTTATTTAAAAGTAAATGACCCCTGCATTGCTGAGAGAAGCATTTGCCAGCTAAATTACAGTCATATAGAAGTGCTAATCACAAAACACTGAGAAATGAAGAATGAAGCACAAAGAATCAGCAAGAGAGAGAGCTCTGATGAGAAGAGCATGTACAGCAGAAAGAGAGTACAATTACAAACAGAAAGAAAGACCTAAAATAAATCAGATTTGGAAATGAGAAAGTCAATAAACCCTAAGTACATGTATTAATAAAGGACAGTAGAAATGATGTGTGCTTTTCATATTGAAACTCTCCCGAGCACAATTTTCACTTCAGAATATTGCAGAACACTCTAGATTGCATTATTTTTCAAAATAATATCTTAGGAATTCTGGACTATTTTCCCCATTTGGTATATTACTGAAATTAATGCTACAAAATAAAGTGGAGAACAGGGTATATTTGTGGCAATTCATACTGTGGACTGGATGTGCTGAATAGGCACTTGCTGGCTACTACCTCACATGCTGTTCAAACACTATTTTGCATAATTTCTGTTAAATGCATTTCTTGAGTATCTTTAAAAAACAAAACAAAAAAATCAAGAAAAATCACAATACTATTCTAGGCTAGCCCTGTAAGTCAAAACTGAACTCTCAAGAAGCTCTCAAGTGCACGTTTGTTTAAAAAGCATGTTTATAGCAAAAAAGGATATTTAATCTCTGAAAAATTTACCTTCAATATAGCACCCATGTCTCCCACAAGTGGAAGTGCAACCTGAAATTAAAAAAGGCATCAGCAGTCAATGTTTTACACACCACTAACAATTCTGATGTTTTCATTGCTTCTAAACTTTATATTGTTACACATAGAGTTGATTATATATATATATTGGTTGAAGCTATTTTTTAATGAAAACTCAAAAGAAAAAGCAGGTTTCCAGATATAGTTAAATATCACAGTCTATCCAACCTATCAATTGTAATTCTTCACTACAACTTCAATGAAATTTCTCAAACCATGACAACAGCATAACTCCTGAACATACTAATATTGTTGTTTTTGTAGCATATCAGCAGCAGCTCAATGTTACTGGAATGTCTCATCACCTGATTAACTTCAATTGTTCTCCTTTCGCCCAGGCTTTGACTCTACAGTCAACTGTAGCGCTAATTCCGGAGATGCCAAAGCTAACTTCAATAAATTATCTCAGATACTGGGAATAATTCAGCTACAGCAACATGAGAAACATATGTAATACTTTTTCCTGCCTTTAAACACTAATAATTAGTGTGTAACTCCTTGGTGCCACTGCTAAACTGCTACCAATACTAAAGCTGACCCATTTAAGGATCAGTCAGTGGATCTCTACTGTACTGAAGCACATCCCAGATTTCCAAGACCTGCCATTAAACATATATTTAAAGACTCCCTGTAAAAAACTCATTGCCCTGGTTATCATCAGCTTCATTCACAAACAGGCTCTCCAATTACTAATTCTCATTTTGTCTGGCAATTGCTAAATTTGAAATCATGCTGGGCATATTATAAAATTAGACATATTCAAAATAAGGTAACTGTTTTTGTTCAGCCTGTTTCAATTCTTTCCATCTTGAAGAAGAAAAGTAAAACATAAGCACTTTTTTTAGCGTATTCTAAAAACTGCCAGTTAATAACAATGAGTGTCAAATATCAGCTCACGAGACACATTGCTGAACATAATTAACCAGAAATATGATCAGGAGTACACCATCTACAGAGTGGCATAACCACCTTTGAAAGCATGCTGAGGTGTCTTTTAGGGTGAGACAACATTATCCAGCACAACTTAAGGTCATAGTTATGTAAGGTGTGAAGTCCATCCTCTGCACAGAGGTAAACTGTACATAGACAGGATCACCTGCTCTTCAATCTTGTGACAAGACTAGAAAACCACGACCTACATGGCCTGACTTTTCCCCCTTCTCCTTATGATGTTTTACAGCTAGATGGGCTATTACAGTGTCACCTGTTGGTCTTCCTACTGGACTAGAAGCATAATTTCGCCAGTCTCTCCTCTTTTCTAATGTTCTTATTTTAGCTGCTCCATCATTGTATGGCACAGAACCCCAAACCCTCAGTGTGAAAGGGTCCTAACCCCAGCTGCAAAGGGCACACACACACGAGAGCAAGCTGACGGTGTTTGTGCCACACAGCTCCTCCTCTCTATGTGTAAGGCAAGTCCAGCCTGACTGCAAACACACTCTGTAGAGCCATAACTCTGTGCTCATCTCTGAACAAGTGTATAATATATGACGTGATTTTATAAATGTTAAAATGGCCCTAATTCTCCAAATTCACTCCTGCTTGCTACATCTTCATTCAAATAATGTTCTTTCCAAAGAGAAGAGTATTTCAAGAGAGCAAAATGCCATAATCATCCTGTTTGTGAGTTTTACCATTTAGACCTGTCTGTTTAACAGCAGCATCAAATAGTTTACAATGCGCTGTGCCTTCCAGACACACTCTACTTAAGGATTTTAGGTTTTCCTTATTAAACACTTTATCCTCATCTCTCTCGAGTTAAATCTTGTTGACTTCAGACAGCCTCTGAATTTTGATTATATCTTCAAAAAACAAGCAATCTTTCCCACTCCAATTTCAGTTTTATCTACTTACCCAAATCAAATTAAATTGAACTGAGCAGGGAGAGACCTCTCTTTCCAAGTTTGACAATAATCTGCTGAGAGACACTCAGATCCATGATTTTTGATAAGCATTAACTACATGGTAACTAATTCTAAGCATTTTTTCTTGTTTAAAGAAACATCATGAAGACAGTCTCAGTTTTATTGAGGCCAAGGTACATAACGTGACTGTTTTCATGTCTTTCCCAAGGAAGTATTTCCACTCTCTCTTCATATCACTAGTTCTTCTAGACTTGCTATGCTATCTCACCTCATATAAATTTAAAATATTTTCACCAAAACAAATGCAAAAGCTTTCCCTGTATACGTACAGGATCACCTGGAGGGCCTGGTAGTCCTGGCTTTCCGTCTCTTCCTGGAGTGCCCTAGAAACAAATGTAAAACTTGATGGCCTTAAATCATTTATGAGGTACACATTATTTTTTCTTGTATATATATAAAACTGTCACTTACATTAATTCCAGGAGTACCTGGAGTTCCTGGTAATCCTGGAGGTCCCCTAGGGCCCTAAGAGCACAAAAGGCCATTTAAGATATAAGAAAACCTTTCCTGCAAAATTTTTAAACTAAAGTAATGGTTTTTGTATTAAAGAGAAAACTTATACCCTACCTGCACACCTGCTGATCCAGTTGGACCTATAGGACCCTGTAAGAAAATTCCAAATAATCAGTAATTACGCTTTCTGGGATAAGGGAGATGAACTTCATTAAAAAATGCTGAATGTGGGATATTTGTGCAGTTTTCACTTCCAGAAAGGCTTGCTTTAAGGTTTGGCTTTAAATCCAAATCTAATTTTGCCAAAATTAGAGACCTCAAGACTTTGTGAATGCTTATTTTTCAGGGCAAGAAATTCCAAAAATTAATGATCTGTGGTGAAACTTGATATTTAGCAAGGAGATTCATTAAAAAAGCTAATGAGCAGTTGAATAAAAACGGGTAATTTAGACATAAATGGGCAATTTTTAAAATTCAGATTTGAAAATACAGTAACAGAAAAAATTATCTTTAAGGATTATTATTTCAGATCAAGACATTCAGGGCGAATGCCTAGTCACCTTTCACAAACATTTTCTCTTTATACCAGAGTACTGTCCATAAACTGACTTGCATCAGCTGATACGCATAGGTTGACTGAAGAGAGATTGCCTCAGTCACTGGAGTAAAACTCCTGCAATCCCACCTACCAGGTACACCATCAGCACCAGCAAATTTTTTACTGGATACTCTGAAGACACTGCAGATGGCTTTATTTAAAGGCATTAAAAAGAAAGCAAGCTGGGAAATGAGCTGAATAACTGAAACAGTTATTGCTGTACAAATTATTTACCATGAATGCTTTAGATGTCTGCATCAGCTTGCTTCATGTTTGAATTTAAACTGCACAGCAACCCTTGAAGCAAACTGGGAGTTGGGAGACAGGCCAGAAGGGAGCTCATGGCTTTTTATTATGCTTTGTTTGCCTATTGCATTTTCTCAGTGATGTACAGCGAGAAGCCCAAATTCTGGGTGTTGGTTTACTTACCGGCGATCCCTGAATGCCTATTCCAGGCGGCCCCATCTCCCCAGGTGCTCCCTGTACACCAGGCAGTCCTCTTTCTCCCTGTGAAAGGTACAAGGCTTTCCATCACAACAGCTCTGAAAATGTAAACTACCATATTGTCTTTTAAAAAATATTTTTAGAAACAGAAATAATGTATTTTGCATACCTTTGGCCCCCTTGGACCTGGGTTTCCAGGAACACCAGTGGGACCCTAAAAGAAACCCAAAACAAAACACGAAAAAACCAAGAAAAAACCAAATTATGTTTTGAAATCCAAGACACTAGATGAATTTAATTGCCAAAATTAGCCAGCCTTTAGAAATGAACTATGACAAGTTTACACGTCTTCATTGTTAGTGCCAGTGTCACTAGGGTCATGTGGGATTCTTACACTATTTCTAGACTATATTTTAGTGCACTTATAATACCACTGTAAAATACATTTTGATTTTGAAATTACAATAAAAAATACTTGCTTTGTGGCTTTAAACTGGAAGTGACTAGGTTTAGATTAGGTATTAGGAAGAAATTCTTTACTGTGAGTGTGGTGAGGCACTGGAATGGGTTGCTGAGAGAAGTTGTGGATGCCCCATCCCTGGAAGTGTTCAAGACCAGGTTGGATGGGGCTTTGAGGAACCTGTTCTAGTAGGAGGTGTCCTTGCCCATAGCAGGGGGTTCGAACTAAATAATCTTTAAGGTACCTTCCAACCCAAAACATTCTATGATTTCTCTCATTGTTCAGTGAGAATTATTTCACAGTTGCCCCTGCAGGAAGTAAAGTCAGAAAAGTCTTTTCAGATTATGAACTTACTGGTGTTCCAGGCACACTTGGTCCAGGAGGCCCCATATCACCTTTTGGACCTGGATGGCCAGGAGGTCCCATAATTCCACCAGGGTCACCCTACAAAATAAACTTGAATCACTAATTGAAGTGTGAAAATTTTCCCCCATGAAAAACTCTAAATACTATCAAGGTTATCATAGGAAGTGCCAGTGCTCTGAGAAGATATAGAGAAGAAAAAACCTCATATTTTCTTTCAAAAAGTTACAGAATTGGAGACGTGGATCATGTAACCATTAATAATAACTAGTATTCTCTTGGTTTCCCATGCTTGCAATGCATCTGATCTGCATTTCTTGTTCCCCAGGCTCCTAATATGCAGGTTGTCACTAAACCCTGCCAACTAATTCATAGCAACAGCTGAAACAACAGCTGTCTCTCCCCAGCTATCAACCACTAGTGCTAAACCTGGGGTCTTCAGTGTATTTCTCTTTACGCCTCTGTTCCTCGTTTCAATACATGCAGTCTCTCTCTCTCCATAGCTCTAAACTCCTGCTGCTTACACAGTTAATTTGTGCCTTTTATTATGCTGTCCTCTTGTCTTTTGCAGGCTCCTGCAAAATTCTCTGTGATTCTTTCTGAATCCTCCACTTCCCATTTTGCAAGATGAGTACATTTTTGTCCTTGTTCCAGTTATTTTCTCTGCCTTTCTTTCAGCTCACTTCCTCAAACTGGATTTTATTGGTTTCCCTTGTACACCTCAATGTATAAATGCCACAACGCATCACACAGCTCAGAGCACACCTGTATATCCTCTTTTTTTCCTCCTTCTTTACATTCAGTATATACACACATAATTTTTAGCTCTTGCTGATGCAGTTGAATTCTAACTAAGGGATTTCTGCACAGCAAAATACAATGTCCTAAAGAGATCCAGCCTTGGCTCGCGTCTGAGCCAGTGTAGCTGCACTAGAGCTGTGCCAAGACGAATATGTCTGACTGCAAAGTGGGATTTTACACATTAGTCTGGGTAGGACATTACACCAAAAACGTTGTTCTGCAGTCAGGACCTGAACTGACATTTCTCCACTGCACAGATTTAATGTAAGGGCACAGTTCAACCTCCTTGAAATATTACTTAAATTATTCATCTAAAGAGCAACTGGGCTGCCAAACTGGCCTGAACCATCTCCAAATGCAGAGATGTTTCTCCTCCAAGACACAGGGGGTTGCTGCTGGTGCATCTTAAAATCACTTCATACAACAGCCACACAGATGCACTACAGAAGAACGGAAGGTTACTCTTGAAGTGAAAATTTAAAATGCTTTAACACATCAAGTTTAATTAAAAACACTGAAAATATACCTTGTCTCCTTTAATTCCTGGGTTTCCTGGTACCCCAGGCTCTCCTGGTAAGCCCTGGAATTAATAAAAACATAACAGTACATTTTTATAGCTGTTCCCTTAATGGTTACCTAAAAGTACAGATGAAAATTAGTTTACACTGGAATTTTACATTAGTATTGACCCCAAATGTTAAAGACGATAAGTTAATGAATGTTTCCTTAATTAAATATATGAATAATTTTTCTTTAAGTTCAAATGTAATAATAAAGATTATTTTCTGGACCCTATCAGGACAGAATGGCAGAGACCAAAAGGTTTATTTCTTCTATTTCAAAGTAATTCCAAGTCTTGAAAATCAATAGTTTTTTTTTCAAGGAAGGCAGTAGCACATAAAAACTTGAATTTTAAGTAAGTGTCTCATCTTTTTTGCCCATGGAGGGCTGCATGATTTCCTGTACTAGTTAATTATTCAAACCGGTATCTTAAAAGCCTCAATGAATTCCTACTCCTTCACATTAGTTAATCCAACAAATCCCTTTAAATGTTTTAGACATGTAATGGACAGTCAAATGTTTCCAGTAAATAAAGTATGTTCCAGCCTTTCTTTTGTCTAAGTCTTCTCATCTTTCACATTTTGATTTTAACTTTGGTATTTTCCCTTGTCCTTTACATGAAGGATTATTATAAATGCAGAGAAATGAAGATAAATGAAAAAGATTAAAATTTAAATAGAAACTATTGAAATAATAAGTAAGGCTTAATTGGGTTCTCTTACTGTACTGCAACAAATACAGAAAACTTTTTCCATGACCCTTTAATGTTATTCAACCAACTATTTAGCCAAGTGTTTTGTTAAGAAAACCAGTAATTTTCACAGTAAAGGAAAACATTGCCCAAACTGAAAAGTAAAATCTAAGTAAGAAACTTAAGCTGGACTGAAAAATGAACTTTCTAAGAAAAAGACAAGGAAACACATATTGTCTTAATTTTTCTTCTCAATGCAAAACACAGTTTTGTGAACACTGACATACGACAAATGACAACATTTTCATGCCAGTAGTGAACGTTCAGCAGCTGTGTTTGCTTTCTCTGCTGCATTCTGTACTTAATACGACAGACATCTACTCGTTTCACCCAGTCATCCAAACTAAAAGCATAAGAAAGAAAAAAAAAGTACCCTAATGAAGAAAATTCTTCTTATACCGACACAAAATTGTTATAAAAATGTAAATTTAAATTTACTGATCATGGCCAACCCTATCCACTTTTAATAGTGGCATAAAATACCTACAGTCTCTCTTTTCTCCTTTTCTAAGGATTTTCCAAATTTATCCTTTTTTTTTTGGTTGGACCAAGCTCAAGTGGTTTCTTAGGAAAACAAAAGCAGTAATTCTTATCTGCTAGATGCCTCTTTGATAATGTAAGTTAATGTAAAACAATTTTCAAACTTTCATAATTTTCATCATACTGCATAAAATGAATTATTATATTTTTTAATCTACAATGTTTCATCTTTAGAAGATAAAACAAGAAGCTTGGAGCTAAGCACAGTGTCTATAATATATTTAAATTTATGTTTTAAGATACTAGAATTGTGCGCACAAATATGAGTCTTCAGGATCATCTATATCTAGGACTTACATATATTATAACTAGGATTTATCTGCTCATAATGTTCTCTTGATCAAAGATTCATCAGAAAAGCAATTTCAAAAACAGCAATTAAGAACTCAAGCGGGATGATAACAACACAAGCAAGAGAGAAATTAGTATTTTTTAACTTTCATAGTAGGATTGGTGATTTATACATAAAAAGAAACACAGCAGATAAGACCGTATAGAATTGTATAGAAGGTAGGTAAATAAGACACAACTGAAAAAACATATGCCTCAACTGATTAGGAAAATAAGATATAAAGAAATGGTCAATAAGTAACACCGTATAAAATTACTACATGCAGATTTAAACACTAGGGGTTTTTTCCCCTGTCGAGAGCTGAAAATGCTGTACTCCACTGGTCACTTCACTTATATCCCTAAGACTTTTAACAGGTCACCAATAAAAAGTCTCCCAGCTTAAAATACCACTCAGAAGGGTATTTTAATATTAATAAGGTATATGACTTAGTAGTCTGTTCCAAATAAGAGTTCTCTTCCACAATGTAGTCTCGGACCATGTGTGGAAAGGCCTAAGACAAAATGCAGCAACACCAGCTTCTAGATGCTTCTGTTGGTAGAAAAAAGATAAAAACCAAAACCACACATGCAGAGCAATGATTGAAATCCCAGTCCTTTTCAAGTGAGTGGCTGAACCGCCAGGCTAAAGCTAAGCTTTTTATTGTCTGCTTTTCTTGATTCACTTCTCAGATCTAACCACTCTTACCTCCAAAATGCTACTTGAAAGCCATTTTGTGGTTTATGGAAGAAGGGAGGTACAGGAACCAAGAGGAGGGAGTAGGTGCCACTTGTTAGGTTATGTGACACCACTAGTGTTGTGGACAGAAACACAGGGAATTCTGCAGAACATAATTGTCTGTGCACAGAAAGACGGATTGGGCAATAATGTGGAAGAGACACAGGCAGCCACCGCCCCAGGAGAGGCTTCTACTATATGTGGGTGTCAAATTAAATGCCCAGGGCAGTATAAAGTTTAGTAGAACTCTGCCTAGTAGTTTCCTAGAGAATCCAGACTGGACTGATGTTTCACCCGTGCTCCTCCTGCCCAGAGGCACAAGGGTTACAGGTGTGCTGAATCTTGGGGTAGGTGTCTACAGTTTGAGAAATCCCAACCAGCCAGCAGACCCATCAGCCTGTTGCCCAGTGGCATAATTGTTAGAGGTACACTAAAATCCCCATGAAGGAGACCCCCATCACCTTGACAAATGCCAGTCAGTTGGCAGACCTGAAGGTGGGGCACCCAAAAGAATAATTACATAACTACAGGAACATTCAAATTCTGCTGGGAAGTACCACTGCTTGACATTTCCAACCCACCAGTTTCGCACCCACAAGCACACTGTGTCTCTGGGGAGCCTTGCCCAGTAACATCTGTGCCTGGTAACTGGAGCAGCTGCACAACACACACCAAGACAACTTGGTGCTTAACCATCCCAGCCAAGCAACGATCTCCCTGCTGGCATGGGAAGCCAGGATCCAACGAACATAATGCTGACAGGGGAACGAGGGAGAGATAATCAGGAAGGGTAAAAGCTCTCATTTCAGTGGTTCTTAAATAAACCCCACTATCCAGATCCACTCCAGGCTGTCAGTGTCAGAAGTGGGATATAGAGGGTTTATTGAAATTCAAGATAATGGCCTGTTGAGGGAGACATCCCATCCTACTGGGCTTCTACACCTGATAACTACAGTAGCACCCACAAAAGGAGCACCTTTGGTAACTTCTGTGGCACTGTTCACTAACAGTTCACACACCACACTGCAACAGCTGGTGAAATGGCACAATACATACAACTTCTCCTGGCAGTCCCCTGGGTCCGACAGGTCCTGGAGGGCCTTGCAGTCCCTGTGAAATGATACAGTACACACCTGAGGTAAAAGTCAATAAATAATATGGTGTAAAGCATTCTTATATATAAATATATTAAAACATCTGGCATTCAGAATTATCTTCCACATGGAGTAAGAAGTACAGAGTTGGCTCATTATCCCTTATGCTAATGTTTAGTTCAGTGAGTCTTGTACATTGATATGTACAAAATCCAAAGTACGAATATAAAGCAAATACAAGTAAATACAAAGGGAATACCTAAAGGGAAAGACATAACAAAAGAATAAATCAAGTTTCAAGGATCACTTTTAAGACAACAATTTTGTGGCTTCTATAGCCGCATCCATTCTCACTTGGCCTTCTTTTCATGATCTAAAATTCAGGTACTATCCAACATGAGTAGTGTTTGGTGGCAGTTAGATTTAACAGTTCCTAATTCCACCTTTATTTGATACAATTCAAGGTATCATGAGAGATTCTCAAGAATGTTTGTGCTTCAGTTACTTTCTTTACAGAATCACACACTTGCAGAATGGGTGAAGTTGTAAGGGACTGCAGTGGATTGTCTTGTTCAACCTTCCTGCTCAAGCAGGGTGATTCTAGACCACGGTGCAGTTTCTTCAATATCTCCAGTGAGGGAGACTCCACAACCTCCCTGGGCAACCTGTTCCAGTCACCCACACAGTAAAGAAGTTCTTCCTCATATTCAGGTGGAACTTCCTGTGCATCAGTTTCTGCCCTTTGCCTCTTGTCCTTTTGCTCAGCACCACCAAGAAGGACCTGGAAACCTCAACACCACTGTTTAGGTACTTGGAGACATTGATGAGGTCTCCTTCCAGCTGACTTTTCTCAAGGCTGAACAGGCCCAGCTCCTTCAGCCTTTCCTTGTAAGAGAGAAGGAAAGTCCAGTCCCTTAATCATCTTTGTTGCTCTCCACTGCACCCACTTCAGGAGCTCCATGTCCCTTTGTACTAAGGAGCCCAGAACTGGACACAGCACTCCAGATGTGGCCTCACCAGGGTTGAGTAGAAGGGCAGGATCACCTCCCTTGACCTGCTGGCAATGCTCTTCCTAATGCACCCCTGGATACCTTTGGCCTTCTTGGCCTCAAGGGCATTGCTGGCTCATGGTGTTGTCCACCAGGATCCCCAGGTCCTTCTCCACAGAGCTGCTTTCCAGCAGGCTGTCCCCTGTGGTTATTCCTCTGCATATGCTGGACTCTGCACTTTCCTCTGTTGAGTTTCAGACAGTTCTTCTCTGCCCATCTCTCCAAACCTGTCATGGTCCCTCTGAAGGACCGCACAGCCCTCTGGGGTATCGGCCACTCCTCCCAGCTTTGCGTTGTAGGGAACTTGCTGAGGAGGCCTCTGCTCCTTCATCCAAGTCCTTGATGAACCAGTTAAACAAGACTGGGCCCAGTACTGGACACCACTAGTGACAGGCCTCCAACCAGACCCTGTGCCACCAGTTATGACCCTCTGGGATCTGCTGTTCAGCCAGTTCTCAATCCAGCCACTGTCTACTCATCCGGTCCGCAATTCCTGAGTTTGCCTATGTGGATAGACTCCAAGTAAGGCCATGACTGCTTTGACATTACCTGCTGTCTCATAGGATTAAACAAAGGAATTACTAAAGTACTGGCAGTGGCTACTCCTTGCCCTACTGATGGATAAAGGGAATACACCCAGCTACCAGTGGATTTCTAATTGCAAAATGGGCGCTCGTATTCTTGAGTGACAAAATAATACTTGAGCGTTGCTTAAATATTCTTTTCTGAGGGACACTGAGAGCAACAAAAACTTCATGTAAAATGTAAATTTTATGTAAAACAGCCATGATCCAAGCACAAACTTTTGATATAAACTATTTGCATACTAGCTAAAGAGTTGATAGCATCAGAGTCCTCTTATATAACAGCATAGCATGCAATTGCTATTGGATAAAATAACTTTCACTTACCTTTGATCCTGGATTTCCAATAAGACCAGGTGGTCCAGGATCTCCCATTTCACCCTAATGATATTGTTCGAGAAAACAAAAAAATCCAAGTTTACTGCAATGTCTCCCAGTATCAGCTATGTATACTGGCAATGTATGTAGTGTGTACAAGTCAAAAAATACCTTATTTCCTTTTGATCCCTCCATTCCAGTCTCTCCCTGAAAATAGTAAATACAACCATAAGAGGTTACGAGTTTAACTAAGATCAGCTAAAAGTTTAATTTGCTACCTTAAAATATTGAAATACAGCTTGCAAACTTAAATATTGAGAAAACGTTAAAGAATTTCTGACACCTTGTGCAAAATCTGAAAGGCATTCCTCTTGCAACCCAATATTTTTGCAAGTTCTCCCAGTGTTTTAAAGGAAAAATATTTGAAAACACTACATTTTTTTGAGAGCTTTTCCAGTCAAAAGCCTATTCTTCACCCCTACATCTCTTCTGGTACCCAGCGTTCACCTCCAAACCCACACATTATTACAGTAGGACTTATTTTACTTATTATAATATGTTAATCACAAATATCTGAGCAACCTTGAGTTTTATGCTAAAAAACATAACTAGCCTTTGTCTAATGTTGTAAGAGAGGACAATAATTAATTAAAAATAAGTAACATAGGTAAAGAGACTCTTACAGAATGAGTGTTCTGAAAATTTGCCTTGAAATAACAAGAAAGTTTTGCACACATAAAATGGCTGCATGAGAACAGCCTGATGGTAAATGCCACACTGATGGCATCAAAACAGTACAGTTCAGGCCACATAAAACTTTGTGAAAAAGCTGAAAGAAAGAATCTTCAGGGATTAATAAAAGAGTGTGCTTTTAACTCAGTTCATGGACTGTACCAGCGACAGAAATGCTGAAGAACAGGGCATCCCTGTACTTTATGTATAACCTGTGAGACCTTGATGCACAAGTAAGAAGGAGGCAGTACCTATGCTATCCCACATAAACCCTGCGCCTCATGAATGTCTACAAAGAAAAGAATCACAGAATGAACATGCTATGAGAGTAATCTCAAATATACGTTATTCACACCAGCTCAAAACATGCTATACTTACTGGATCTCCCTTGTCCCCCTTTTCAGAAGGCTGTCCCTAAGGAAATGTAGGAAAGAGATCAACACAGATTTATTTAAAATGGCAAACAGCACGTGTGTCTGGTTTTGCTGAAGAGTCCTGGAAAATGTGGCCATTTTAAACCTGTCTAAAATGCAAATATATGGACTACAAAAGTTTACTTGAGGGATGATGTTGGTTTAATGGCAAGACCATGGCATCTGTGATCCTTTCAAGCAGGAGCACAAGTGAGGGTCAGGAACATGAACTAAAGAATGATCATGCATCCAAATCTGAAAAATTCTCAAACACAAGTGCTTTATAACACACTAAATCATTAATCGGTGACATCAACAGAGTAAAATAATGTTTCTGCCTGCATGAAAACTATTTATATAGAAGGATATGACCAAAGAAACCGAGAAGCCTCACAGCTGAATGGCAAAACACCTATTAATCGGTAGATGAAGAGCTATGGGCAGCACATGTTCCTAGAAAAGCAGAATACACACCTGTTTCCAAGTAATACCCCCCCAATCATACTGTAAAATTTATTCTTAAACGAAAAGATGCTAAATTAGGAACTTAATTTGTAAATTTTAACAAGTTCAATCTTCTTGGTTTTTCATATAGATATTGAAGATCACGTTCATAACTTTAAAAAGTATGATTGGCATCTAACTCATGAGGCAGTCTCTGGTCATAAATTCATATAAAAATAATTTTAAACTGGTATTAAGTAAAATTCTGAATGTTTTTAAAGCTAAGGACTTTGTGAGCTGGTAAAACAGGGAAATTTACTTGCAAATGTAAAGCACGGAGGGGCTTGAATAAAGTACTAAGGACATTTAGAGACTGGCAACTTTTCCTATGCCCAAATATTTTTTTCTTGATCCCCTGTATATTTTACAAGATTTCACTCATAATCAGTACATTAAATCAACCTCTAGTATAACACATGAGCACAGAAGTAAATAATTGACTCACCTTTTCTCCTTTTGCACCAGTCATTCCCAATTCTCCTTTTTGACCCTTTAAAAAATTAATTATATTTAACATCTTAATATTCTGGCAAATGTAAACAAACCCCTCCTCTTCTTTAACTGTACTTTGTTCTGTGTGGGCCACAAACTCTTAACTATTGTTACAATGGAAATCAAGCTTTAAACATCTGCAAATGAATTTAAATTACTGTTTTCTATAGCAGATCTGCAGGCTTCTCAATAAAATGTTGTCAATTCTGTCACATACCCAGAACACTCTTCTCTTACAAGTTTGAAAGGCATGCAATTGTTAAAGTATCTGTCAGCTGTTTATACAGGACAGATAACTATAAACAGTATACTGCCATGTGGTGTGGATTCAGAATTTGACTTCCATGTAATTTTAAGAGGCTGTCTACGAGTATTTTTGGTGTAGAAAGTCTCCTTGTTACAGAGAAACTGCTTAAATATTCATTATTTACTATCCAAAATATTTTCTGAATTTCAACTTTTTCAGAGTCTTTCCCACATAAGTGGCAGAGTAGCTCATTTGACCTCTCAGATGGCATTATAGAAACCACACATAATTCTTTCAGCATTCTCCCTTTCTATTTACGCCAGAGGAGAAAGGATCATTTGCTGCCGCTGCAGGATAGAATGATGAGTTGGATATTGGATTACACAGATCAAAGTGCAAGTCATCTCAAAAATCTATTCCTTCAAAGCCCATTGTAATAAATAAAATAAAGTGCACTGTGTTAAGGGTGGCAGGGACAGGTCGGATAGGCACTTTGAAACTTCTCAAATTCATCCCAAATGCTTACAACGTCTCCCTTCTGGCCTTTAAGTCCAGGGGTCCGAAGTACTCCTAGTAGTCTTGTATCACTCTGGAAAGAAATATCACCACAAAGATCAGAAAACATCACTATTAACTTCCAGTAACAATTTATTTACTGCAACAATTTCTTGCAATTTACCAGTTGTAAATTCAGAAGTCCTAATTTACTACTAGAAAGGGATAGTAAATGCCAATGCAGTAGAACTAGGTAGTGTATTGCGGAACACATCCTTTATCGTGCATTCACACTCCTGCCAGACTAGCAGAAGGTGAACAAAAGCATAAAAGGGAAATGTCTGTGTCCATTATTGCTATGTAAATCTATGATTTTTTAAGTTTGATGCAAAGAACATATTTTTATGTTCATTGTTACATTTCTCAAGTATGTTAGAAAAGAACAAAAAAACCCACTTCTATGAAAAAGAACCACAAGCTCTTTAATTTCGAGCAGCATGAAATGCAAAAAAAGTAGAACTAATTTAAGTCTACTACAGTAGTAAGACAAAAGAAGGAAGAGGCTCCTCACATTGGTTCTCAAAGAAGACAGACTTAAGGACTAGGGGCTCAGGTTGTATACTTGCTCAGGTGTTATTGCACTGCATTTATTTACTCTTCTGTACGAGGTAAAGACACAATAAAATACAAAGCAGATGGTTTCCTTTTCACGAAGTCAGACTCAGACTTCCTAAGGGGAACATACTTTTTTGCAATAACAGTGGAAGAAGCAACAAAACCCCAATGACCCTGAAAAAGAAGCTCCAGTCAGGACCCAAGGAATGCCAGTCCTAGAACATGTGCCACTGGGGTGAGCAAGAACCCTGAGCAAGTTAACTCCCCTTGCTGTGTTCCAGTTTCCATAGCTCTAAAATGGGAAAACATCACAATGAATAAATAAATGTGCCATTTACATCCCATTAATATTTTCAGAAGTTGGTTGAATATAAATTGAATAAAATCAAAAGCCATGGTGTTTAGGGTTTGTAACACTGTTAGTATAGTAATTATCAAAATCAGCTTCAGAGCAAGAGGCAGATACCCAGATACCTGAGCATTGATGAGAAGTAATTGACTACCACTGGACTGAGAATCCAGGTGTCTGTTACTATGACTACACTACAAATTATGATTTATACTGAGTTGCGCTTTTTTTTTGCATACATGGAGCAAAAAAATAAAAAAAGAAAAATGCTATTAGACCAAATAACTACCCTTATGGTCTTTGTATTTTTATAGGTAATTTGGTCTTGTGAGTAAAATACACCAAAGTAAAGAAAAATCTTAGAAAGTTAATAATGAATTATCCCAGAATAATCTAAAATTACTAAGAATTATAATGATTCTGAAACATTTCCTGACCAGTTTGTGTTGTAGTTTCAAATTTTTTGTGTTTTAGTTTAATTTTTATTTTTATGTGTTCGAGAACATTTTAGATTAAACTGATCTGTATGCCCTTTCCAAAGATATTTAGAAGCAACTTTGGCTAAATGACCTTATATCTACGTATGGAAAACTGGTAAGTAAGAAGGATGACAAACAGAGGCCTTGAAAGCCCAAGCAAAGGATAACAGAAGCCTGAGAGTACATAAATGCAAATCATGAGGCATCATTTATCCATCTCTGAAGGAATGTAACACACAGTACAGGGCAGAACTGGTTTCTTGGCAAAAAGAAGAGAACAAAATGCGTTTATCGAACTCATGCAAAGCATCTCATTTACGCTGAAAGCGCAAAAGACATAACAAGAAGGAATATAAAAATAGTCACACACTTGCAGCAACAGGCACAAAGGAAGAATGAGGGAAGAAATGCTCCAGCACCGTCTCCCATCCCATTAAGGATCAATGCTACTACTTATCCTGGGCAGGTTCCTCTCACCTCCATTAAAGAAAGACTGCTGATCTTGGTTTGCTGTTCAGCACAATTTGCTGCTGCAATCAGCAATTGTATTTATAGTGCTCTCTTTCACTGTATACACGGATCAAGCAAATTACGCTTTTAAAGGCTTGCACTCCAGCCTCCTTAAAAATCACCCTGATAAGGTGATTGATGCTGACCCAGAAAAATCCTGATTGCAATAAATTATTTAAATACGTTGTGCAATTATCAATACTTATTACAGCAATCAGAAATTACCATACACCAATCAGAAAAATTGCAAACAATATGCTAAGAAACAGAGAAATTAGAGAAACAGTAAAAACATTCTTAATTATGATGGGTCTTAAGAGCCACCACATTTCCTGGTTCCCATGGTTCCTAGAAATTCCAACACAAAGAAGCCATACTAATATCCTCAGGAGAAAAGAAGGTGTTAAAATACCTATAACAACTAAAATGTGGTCAATACGTAAACACTCCAAACACCAAACTTAAAGAAGAACTTGTGACGTCCTTGAGAATAGGGATAAAATGATGGAAAATGGCACCCCCACTCCCTGTGCTGTAAGGAACCTCAAAAACCTCAGAATACCACTCAAATATCATTTTACCAATGCAAATAACTGAGGCACACTTCAAATTCAATACTGGGATGTGAAAGACTGCTTGATGTCTCCAAGGTGCCGTGGACAGAATCAGCTTTTGTCATACTGTGTAACAGCATGGGAAAAAGACAAGTTACTGGTGCATACGTCTGCCTAAGTGAATCAATGGCAAAGCAGAGAAGCTGTCCTTTTCTTTGAAGACCTCTTTGTCTTGTCCTTGATGGGAATATCCCATTCCCTTCATAAAATGTATAGGAACTAATATGTTTGTCATAGCAGTTGGAGACTTAAGTTGACTCCGGGATGCTCTGAGTATTTAGTTAAAGAAATTTTGCAAATTTAGAACCTTCTGCTTGAATCAGAAAGCCAACTCCTCTTTCATCTGGAATCAAACAGCATTTCCTTGTTGAACAGTTAATGGCTCATGACAGAGTCATTAAAATCTTCAAACCAGACAGCTGAAGCAAGAATAAAGTTGGTAAGCTGTACAGGACTTAAAAGATGATTAATTTATAGACACATACCAGCTGGTCTATATTTTTTCCAGAATATTGTTAATTAGGAAATATAAGCCACCTTAAGAATACTTAGAGCCTTATAATTATAAGAAATGTGATTTTTGGAGACAGATGTGTGTCATTTCCTGAAGATCATCACTGTATTTCCTCTTGCAGAATTAACCTTAAAGGGACTATCAGGATAAAAGAGATTCATAAGGCAGAGTGGGGAATGAGTTACAATAAATATGGTATCAACAGAGGACAAAAGTGCTGGTATCAGTGAAAGCTCTTTGGCAGGAAAAGTAAACTGGTAAGGAAACCAAATGTGAAAACCAAAATATATAAAACTCCAACACATTCATATGAAGCACGAGACCAAATACAGAAACTAAGTCTCTAGGCATAAAAATGCTCTATGCTTAATTCCTAGTACATGCTTCTAAGGTGATATACTGATTTGGAATGGATTAAACTTCAGAATTAACAGAGAAATCCTTTCCGTGATAAAAGCAGCTGGAAAGGTATGTTTGACATGAATTTAACTCCAGAATCACTATTCAAGGAAAGATTTTAGCACTCGTCTGGGAATGTTATATAAGAAAAATACCCTGAATGCACGAGCTCTCTATAGTTATGCATTCTAATATTAAATGAAATTAACGTCCTCTAGGCTTGACCTGCATGACTTAATTTGTGATACACACATTAACCATTGTACTGGGCAAATAATGCTGTAATAGTGCATCATGAACCTTTGAATGAAATAGTTTTCTGATCAGATAGGTTACATACTCCCAAACCAATTAAGCAAACTTCTGTATTCTCTTATAATGGCAGACACTACCACAGCTTAAATGATTTGAAATACCTGCAGTAAGAATGTAAAAGCTCTGTCATGTTGAACACAGTCCTATGCAATTTTAACATTTTTTTTCTATTAAGTTCTTTTAGCTGCAGGTGGTTTTACAATTAACACAATATTTTTATTTGTCCATAGTAGCAACATAAGGACAATTCTCATGGAGTGCTAGCAGATCTTTTCAAAATTATGCCTCCTTATCTTTCTATTTTACTCTAAAAATCATGACAGAGTTGGTCAAGAAAGAAATATCAAGCACAGTTTAGAGCGATTAGGTTTAGAAATGGGGAGCTGGTGCTTTACACTAACAGCTTCACACTAACATCTCCTTTTTGAGTTATATCAGTCAAAAACAACTGAGTAGAAGATGGATGGAAGGCAAGACACATGGCAGCAAGATAGATGACACAGAGGGTATGTGACTGGAGTGTGGACTGAGACTGTAAAGGGATGCAGAAAGGGGGCAGGGAAGAAATTACCTTTTGAATTAATTTGGGAGGTGGTTCACAAGGATCAAAACTGTAGTAATTTCTAGCTTAGATACTACTTAGTCATAAACCCACACAGACACTAAATCAAATCTCCATACCTCATTATAATGCTTGTTCAATGAATCCAGAATTCCTTTCAGTCCAGAAGGACCCTATATGGAAAAATATGTATCAGAAGGTCATTTTAATTTAACTAATTTTATGTTTGCATATCTGTATTTAAAGAGCAGTGGGGATGTAAAAGAGTTTTGATTTTTATTTCAGTGTACAGTAAATTATTTTCTGTGTCTTCATTATTTCTTTTTTTCTTGCACAAAGGAAGAAAAAAGTTAGTTTTTAAATCTCTGATTTTTGAAAACTAGCAACTTATTTTCAAGTGAGTTGGACTATTAGAGAAGGCAGAAATGAAATGCATATAAATTTTAAAACAAGTCCTTTCTGGTATGAGCAACTTTCTTGTTCTGCAGCATTTTAAAACTCACTCAACTAACTCAAAGCACAAATTCTGATGTAGAAGCAGTTCCTAGTGTGAGCAAACAGATAGATTATTCACTTGACACTACCGTAAGTGAAATTGAGGAATGCCAGAATTCTCCAGAATATTAACTTCCTTGTTTTATTAGCATTGCAAGTTTGTACATAAACACATAACTTTCATCAAGAAATTCAACAGTGAAAAAGGAACTTCCTGCTCAAATGAACACTTAGGACAGAGACTTAAAAACGTACTTGGGAAAAAACATTTTTGGACATTAAATCCCTCAATATTCTGCCAAAAAACACACCCACAATGAGATTTTTAAGCCTGGTAGACGGAGCAGAACACAGAAGTACAGTCAAGAACTTATGTACAAAGACTCAAATTTACAAACTAGCACATTTACTCTCTTTGAGCTGAAGCTTTCACATAATGCATAATGAACAACAACCACACATGATGGCTGTAAGAAACATTTGACTGTATTAAAAAGATTACAATATATTCAAGTAAGTCACTCAGCCTGATTGACCTGGATGTAACACAGACAAGGCACAAAAGCAACTCTCCTTTTCTGAGGCTTTTTATAATTACAATTCAGCCTCCGCAGCTTTTGTCTTAGTGTGGATATTAGGAAAATTTGGAAGCCACATGAAATAACTCAGGTGTCTCACTACCTCCTTTTTCCCTACATTGGTCTTCCAATGATAAAAGGCCATAAATTTTTACATTCATGTTATTTTGAAGTGAATTGTCACTTCAAATTTATGTTAAAAATAAGATCAATATGGTCGTGATGTTTTCACTGAGACCTCATTCCACTCTGATTTCTGAAGTTAATGGCAGAATTTTTACTTTGATATCCATATTAAAGTGGGCAATCCAGAACTGGGACTGAAGTATGATGACACTGCCTAGATGTCTCAACTTAAACACTGTAAACCGTTGCATCCTTGAACCCAGGATTCCTGCAGGATTCTGAAGTCCTGCAAGGAGTCAAAAATAAGTACTTATTCTACCTTTGTGTTTGACCCCGTGTACCACGTTTCTTTTACTGTTTGTCCACAACTGAAACTGCTGCAGCCACACAACCCAGGAAGAACTTAATGCCATATCTGCCATCAATCCCAAACTCTCAGATATTATTTGTATATAAAATAAATGATTTTTGACAAGGTGAAAAGTGCATTGTACATGTCACAGTTTTGAAAAACAGGCATAACCTTAAAAAACCCCAAAACTGTCTCATGACTAAGACAGTCAAGGAGAACTTTAGGCATTTGGCTTGCATTCTTGACTATGCCACAGGTTTGTGTTACCAGTTTAATATTTCTGTTTTCCAAAAATTGACATAAATTTAATAATTTCATCGTTCCATCATTCTTTCTTTAATAAAAACTAGTAAAACAAGTGTACAACAACAGAAAATATTTTTATTCAAGACTTTTCTTCCTAAACCGTAGTCTCTTTTCTTCCACAGTTTTACTACGCTAATACAGTTGCACAATCAACTCTGAAGTCTCTACAGACAAAAAAGAAGAACCAGCAGCATTGGCTTGAAGGTGGAGAAGCAATGAAATTAACAGCAGTTGAAGAATTATTGTACCAGCAGCTTCTAGCTTTTGAACGAGAATTTTGCACATCTGCCACTTTGAAGCTCATCTGAAAGGGGTTTCCTTTTTCTTCTTTAATATCAAGTTGTGTAATTGAGAGAAGTGAAGCGCACAGAGAGTACAGTTGTATGAATAAGGAAAGAATTGAAAATGTGTCCTGATTGTTTTCCAAAATTGCAAACAGGTTTCAGATGTTATTTCCACAGACAGGAAGGAATAGAAACACAGGTGCTTAAAGGGAAATAGCTCCAAACTGTGAAATTACTGGGGTTTACAATATATTTTCCTCCCTTAACTTTTATAGTTCATCTGCATTTCTGTAAAGATGAGACTGTTGAAAAAGTCTATGCAATCTCACAGTCCATGCATAAAATGGGTAACAAGTAAATTGCACTGGTTGAATCTCAAAAATAGGCCATTTCAAAGAGCACAGCCTGCAAGTGACTCAGTGCAGTTACTTTATCCTTGTATTTCACATTGGTGCCTGCCCATTAAAATAAGACACTGTTTTTCTGTTTATTTTAATGCAAAACATCGTGAAACTCTTCAGGGCAGATATGCAATGCTGTGTAACTATTCCAAAGTGCAAATGGAAAGAATGATGAAAGCGTGATGTCTGCCACAATAAAACACAAGAAATAAATTACATTTTGATATGAATAAAAAAACTTAATGCATAGAAACAAGCAATATGACCAATCTTTGCCAGCCATTCCCACATTACCCTGTAAGCATTTCCAATATTCTTCTAAGAAGCAGCTGAAAATCGAGGAAAACCAGAAATGCTACTGACAGTTTTCACTTATCATTGCTTTGATTTTTTTTTTATTGTAATTAAGCGATAACATTCACTCACTTTCAAAATATTGGTACAGGAATGACAGCATTTCCCAAGGCAGAGGAAATGAAATTTCCAAGGTGAACTGCTGGCTACTTAAGATAACTAGTTTGGTGGCACTGACATATGCGTTGAATCACAGGACCAAAAGTGTATGTAATTAAATGAAGAAGTTCAAGTGAACTTCTGCACCACATGAAATGCAGACAGAAATGAAACACTATTTTAATTTAAAACTTTAAAGAGTAACACAAAGTTCATCTTCCACGTAAAAAATACTTGAGAAGATAAAACACATGAAGTTCAGTGTCTTGCAAAGGTAAACGATAAACTGAACGATGAACTTCAAGGGCTATAGCAATTGTGAAATGAATAAATTACATCTATTGGTTGAAAACAATAGCTTAGTTTTGTGGTATCATTTTAAGAGAATGAATAATTGTGATTGCAGTTTACTAGCCTGTGATTTAGCACACACTAAGTTTCTTCCCCTTTCTGCCACAGGTTGGACAAGATTGTGTTTGGCCAGAACAAGCAGTCCTCATGTTTGTTACCTTTACAAACCAATGCTGACAACATTTCACTTCTGCCAGACAGCAACTGGGCAAAAGTCAGACTCACCTCAAAGAATGCTATTATACTGGTGCAAGTCGGTAGCACAACTCTAGCTTAGCACTCTTTTGTTTTTAAAAACAAGCTAAATCACTAAAATAGGAGCTATTGAGAAATGGAATTCCTCCAGTCATAACAGTTCTAGTAGAGACAGAGAAAATTAGGACAAGAAAGATAAAGTTTACTCTCAATGGAGAAATTAGTAAAATTCCTTTTTTCTGTCCTCTAACCCATCTGTGTGAATAGATATACCTGCTGATTCATGTAAAGGTAAAAATAAATAAATAAATAACCCCCCAACCTCAACAGTGACAGACATCAGGCAGCTGTTTTTCAGGCAGAACAAACACAAAAATAAATTTTCTCCTCTTAACAGAACACTACACAAAATGAGGGAGATAGTAATTCAACAACCCAAGACCAGAAAAGTACTTTGCCTGAGTAAAGAGTGCAAACTTGGGCCTGTACAACCTTAGGACGAGGATACCAAGGTCAGGTACATTTCACATATTGTGGTGTGGGTGACAGCATGGTGAAAAAGACTGCCCAGAGAGGTGGGGGAGTCTTCCTTGCTGCAAGAATGATGCTGGAAGATGATTCAAGAATCATCTGGGCACAATCCTGTGCTTTCAGATGACCCTGCTTGAGCAAGGAGGTTGTATCAGATGATCTGCAGAGATCCCTTCCAATCCTACTCATTCTGTGATTCTGTGATTTGCTTTTAAAATAAAACGGTGTGGTATCTAGAAAGTCGATGCATTATACATAATGCAAAACAAGCTGTGGTCTGCTGGGGACCCCTTCTGTGTTGCTGAATCCTGTAGACTTTTGTTAACAGCTATGGCAGAAGAAAGCAATCAGCTCAGTTCTGCAGTCTGATCAAAATCCTGTTCTTACAACCTCATAGCATCCTATTATCATAGTAATTCTTTTTGTTTCATAAAATCAGCATTCCAATTTCGGTGAAGAGCCATGCCAAGCAGGGTAACAGCATGTAACAGTCTCTGTTTCAGAAGACTTTAGAAGAAAATGGAAGTAGGAAAATATATAAAATACATTTGAAGGGTACAGAGATATTGATTTTACAACCACAATTTTCAGAATGCTGGTGAGACCTAAGTGAATAGTGTGTTTAACAGAAGCTTTTCACTGCTATCCAGGCACCTTAAAAGTGGAGAAAGGGTCAAAAAGCACTAGAGGGAGCTGCTGCTCTACTTGGATTCTTGTCTACAGCACAAATTGCTACGCACTGGATTGAGACAGGTGTGAGCACACATCTCAGCACTCCCGTACTGAAATAACAGAACAGTACTCAAAAACAACATCAGACAGCAAGGATGCATACCACGAATTCTGAACCAGAAGGGAATCAAAGAACACTTCAAAAGTCTACAATATGTAATAGACTTTAAACAAATACGCAAAGGGGGAATGTATTCCATAAGTTTACAAAAATATTTTTTATAGCTGATCAATAAAATTCCTCACTGACTCCTTGCCTTTTGTGTGAGCACAGGATTTGCTCCAAAGTGAAAAAACTACATAAAAGAAAGGATAAGGAAAAAATTACACAAAAGAAAGGATATGGAAAAAATTACACAAAAGAAAGGATATCTGTAAGAGATTTCATGGAAAGCCCCACCTTAACTGAGTAGTTTCATTACCAGATGCCAATCAATCTATGTTTCTGACAGTGATATAGGTTTTTAACCAAATATGTGCAGATGATGTTAAGGGACTAGAAACTCACTCCAAGCATTAATTTTACTGAAAAAAATTCCTCAGAAATTAGGTTAGGGAAGAAAAAAAAAAGAGATATTGAGAGGAGGTTAGAAAAGTCTTAAATGCTGCCATGAGACAAGTAGATTTTTGACTGTTAGCAGGTGCTTTTACATTCCTGTCACATCAAAACACAGCATGTGTGCTGACTGCAATTTTTGTAACTTTCCAGTTTTCTTTAATTTTACCCCCTGGTCTTTTCCCCACAAATCCCTATCTGCCCACACTGTAATTAGGACTGTCCTTTATAATAAATATCCTGAGTGTTGTATCCTGTCCACTAACTTCTTCCTCAGAGAAGAAGAACTTTCCTTCTCACGGTTTTTGTGTCTACTTTTTTATTTTTCTGTCACTACTGGGAATTTAACTGTTCTAATATCTAAGTTAAATACTTAACATCATGGCATAAACTGATAAATAAATTAGGTAAATGTATTAATTTCAAACACACACTGTATGCTGTAGCTACCCTAACAATTAATGACTGAATCTCCTTTTTCTCAAAAACAAATTTCATATTCTTTTGAAACATCAGCCAAAACCAAAGCTTATTTGTACTGGAGAGTCTGATTTTTACATACTCAGTCAATCTTTGTACCCTGTGTATGCCAAACTTATGACAGCAACCACCCTGCAGGTGTGACTGTTCTGTTGCACTTTGGAAAGGCCAAAGTAAAGGCTAACAATGCATCCATGTGCATGAAGAAGCTGCTTACTATTAGGAGAGAAGGGTAACTGGAAGCACAGCAAAACTGAATATGGTTTGAGCCTTGAAAAAGAGAGGGAGGACGATGGATCATGTTGAAGTTTTTTTTTGTGGGTACAAGCTGTGGCACTTGGAATACAGGGATACTGCCAATGCACTTTAGCAGGCATCACTGCTTTTGGAGCATGCCTTTTCCATGTGTTATGTTCTCAGCCTTGGAAGAGGAACACAAGATTGTGGTATAGCTGTATCCGAAGCAAGGAGTGCATCAAGATAGCTGTACCAGAAACAAATACTTTTAACCAATATTTAGGCCATGGCTGCTTGAGGAATGCTTTTCTTTATGTAGTGCTAGGCTACAGTACCCAATACAGAGTTCCTTGTAGTGATGTTGCCATGCTGACAGAGCTTTCCACTTGCTGTAAGAAAATCTGAGATATGTCTCAGTAATAGAAGCGCAATTTAGCTTCCACTCAAGTTTTCTGATATATCTGTCAAGGATCATACATCTTCACAAGCCTGACCTGCCAGCAAATCTAGGATGGCAGAAATCTGTAACAGAGAAACAGCTTCTCAGTGGCTCACAAAGAGCTAAGTAGATTAGGTCTAACACTGACCTCTGCTATGGTTTGCCTCTTTATCCTTTAAAGGTTATATTTGGCACTTGTATTAAGAAAGATTCTGCATCATTCCTTTCCTCTGTTTGGCCTCCTGCAGTCTGCAGTACCCTTTCAGCATTAGAACTGTGCAAAAGACTCAAACAAGCAAGTCTTCAGTGTCGACTACATGCAAGGGAGAAGAGTGAGAGAGAGGGATTTTTAACTATTTGATTTTAGGCAGGATAAATGAATTCCATCATAAACTCCTCTTTCTGAACACATTTTTCAAGAAAAAATTAGCTATGAAATCTATGCAGTTTTTGTTTTGGATGAGGGTAGATGACACTTGTTTCATTTTAATCATTGTATCCCATGCAGCCGTGCATTATTCTCTTCTCTACATATAAGACAAGGTTGAAGCATATGAATCAAATGTTCAGATGCATAAACCACTAGCCTTTATCCAGGTAAGAAAAAGAAGGGATTATGAATATTTTGTTTTATATTAAGAATGTAAAGCAGCAGAAGTTTACTTAATCCACAAAGCACTGTTTTGTATTTGTGCATGACAGCATTTTTACAATACAATATACAGAGAATTTTACAAACATGACCAAGTCTTCCTCTATCAAAAGAAGGCTGCATTCATTGAAGACTAATAAACATCCATGCCTGACTTGAATTTTAAATTCTTTATCTCTTTTCAAAAAAAATAGAGAAGAAAAAGAAAATCCCAAACCTCTTAGATGTGAGCTAAACCCTTTAGTTCTTCATATTACAAATCCTTTCAAAAAGACATGTATTTCTTAATCTTTTTAATTCTTCAGTCAACTCATTTGAACTACAGCTGAGTGCTCATTCCAGTGCTGGGTATAATCCTCCCCATCCTTCAGACAGTTGGCACATGCTTCACACAGTCCTTCATCTTTCAAATTACCCCTCTGAGACAGAAATTATCCCTTCTTCTACACGGCATCACGCATTCTGCAAAGGGGATGAATGCACAGTATTCACAGTTAGCATACATGGCCAATCTTTCTTTGAAATGCCAATTTCTGCTTCCTCTGCTGAAGTTTCCATCTTGTTCTTTCTCTCCTGAGTAGCCCCTTATACTTGTGGACCCAATCCTTTTATTTTTGCTGTAACAAAAGGCTACCAGTAGTAGCTGTTTGATACAGCAGAGCACACGCAGATCAATTATTTTCAACTATAATTATGATCCAGTAACCTGCTATAAAAGAGTTAACAAGGTCCAAGGACAGAGTGAAAATTTCCCATTCCCCTCGTTAGCTACTCACAGGAGGTCCCGGCGGCCCTGGTTTTCCTGGAAGGCCTGGTTTGCCTCGTCTCCCCTGGAAACAAAAAATTACAACAGACATTTATAAATGCTATGGTTGGGGACTGATTTGGAATAAGAATTTTAAGAAAAGATTTATCGCCTTACGTATTAGCAAAAAAAAAAAAAAATCAAAACCCATCCCAAATGAATACTCTGTATCAGTCACTGCAACACTATCTAATATGGGTCATTTTAGGATTGCTCTTAATAGTTATGACAAACTATATTTGCATCCCCGTAACATTTGTTTTCACATTTTGAAGCTTTGTCTCAAACAAGATTGCACATTGATATGGTTGTTTACAAAGTATCTTGATGAGGTGTAAAGAAATTATATTTGTATGAATACACTGGAGCTTGGGATGTTAAACTGTGCTGCAGCAGTCCGGTCTGACTTGCACAGTCAGTACATATGTGCAATATAACCCAATTAACAAACACCCATACCCTTCTCTGGGATGTGATAATGAGCACAAAACCCAGAGATTTATTTGCAAAAACAATTCACCTTCTTTGTGCAATTACTACCATCTGTGTATATACAATGCACATGCAAAATCATTCGCATTAAAACTTAAAGTCCATAAAAGTCTACTTAAGGGAGACTTTCTACTCAGTTTCTAAAAAAACCATGCATATGTAACTATTACAATTTTTTAGTACAGTTTGCTTGAACAACTGTTTTCACATATGCTTTTTTTTTTACGAAGATCAACGTAAAAATGGGAGTAATTTACAGGAATTAACATCTTGATTGCCAAGCTGAAATCTGATGCACATTTTTTAGAAACAACAGCTGAGAACAACTAATATCTAGGTGCAAATGGCAAAGAAAAAATGCATTATATCCATTAAGAGTAAACTTTTCCCTTGCATATGGCAAATGTAAATTAATGTTAAGCACTAGGGGGAAGGTGTCCTGATGAAAACTTGGCTTAAAACATGAAAAAATTAAAATTCTTGCTGACAGCTCACAATTAACACACAGGGATATTTCTGTAAGCTATGGTCCCTACTTCCGTATTTTATTAAGCAACGGTCTCACATAGACTGCAGAAGTATTCTCAGGAACAGAAAGTGAAATCCAGTTTTGCTGTTTCCCGGTGAGAGCCCTGATCTGTAGGAAAGCTCTCTCATGCTCTGCATTTCATAAATCTTGATCTATGCTGAGGGGAAGAAGATGATGACAGTAAGGGTGGAAAATCCCTCTCCCTCACGCCCTGCAGCTCTCCAGGGTAACCTCCTGCCTGGAAGCCAGGGACTCTCCTGAGAGGGGTCGGTATTTGAAGGCCTTCAAGCTGAAGAAGAAACAGAACAAACGTTGTGTGGATGTGTTTCAGCCATTGGGTTGTGCCACACAACATGTACACTGTCACCACAGTTTTGTGAATATCCTCAGTCAGTCAGTGTGTCTTAAGGGCAGCGTGAAACAAAACCACCTCAGCATATTTGGAGTGCCAAATTCCTGGGTCTTAACTAGCTGAGACATATGTTATGTGCTGAGCTGTTTAATCCCACCAGTACTTGCACATGCAGGGCTCTAACTGGTGCAGCTAAGGGTGAATTTTTAGAACCAAAATACAGTGCTAGGTGCCCAGGCTGGGCTCAAGGCTCTATTGGTCCTCACTACCTGCTCCCAGCACATCCTCTGCTTTGCTGGTAACACTGTCCCAGCAGCCCTGGGACCTGCTAGAGCTGGGAACTCAGCCGGGCTAAGGTGGAGTAGGTTTTGACTTTACTTATCTCATTAAACAACTGAGGATCTTGCCTGGCCGGACACGGCGCAGCAGCAGGAAAGGCACATATGCACAAGGAAAGGGGGCTGCAGTTAGCTACATCTGTACTTTTGGACTGCTCTCTACTCTGGAAATACGGGTGGAAACTAATATTTCCTGACTTTTTTAAAAAAACAAACTAGTAAACTTCCCTTAGACCGTATGAAAAACAGATTGAGAGGTAATAATGTAATAAAAAAAGATAAATCGCTCCATACTTTTAAAATAGTCCCTCTGAGTTATAAAGATCTACAGTGTTGACTTCTTGAAGCACCTTCCTTTTCCTGTTTGAACTTATTTAAAGTATCCTGGGGATGACACTTAAAATCACAGCAGTCTAAACAAAGTATCAAGGAAGTGTCAGGATGAAGAAGACAGGGCTTTGACTGGCAGACACAACTGTGAACGAGGTGTTAATTACACAGGAAAACATGGAATATGTTTGGAAGGCAATTTTATGTCTGTTTACAAGATGAACTAAAATGTGATTTATGATATAGCAAAGACAAAACTTGATGAACTTTCTGAAAAAACATTAATAAAAAAATAAAAATTTGGGTTAGTTATTTTTCACTGTCATTTTTTAATTACTGGAACACATACCCAGTGAAACACAGAAGAAACATTTGCCCCACTTTTTATACCATGATTATATTATTAGCCATTGTGCAATGTTGCATGTAAAACAGCCACACAGATTAGTATAAGCTTTTTATAGAGTAATATAAGTCCTTTTTTGCCTCCAAGCACCTTTATAAACTGTCTGGTATTTTAAATTTAATACAGAAATATATGAAAGGCCACTGTCTTTCAGCAATGCCTCTCAGATACAGAGATTTCAATGTTAGGAATACCCAAAGTTCCACCTGCTTGTCAGCACTCCTGCTTCTCTATGACTTCTCAGCATCATCAGGGAAAAAAATAAAATATGTACTATAGTAACAGTGCAAGCAGAAAAAATTAGTTTATATTTTTGTTTAGGGTAATTAAAACAATTAGAAGAATGTTTTTGACAAGCCCATTATGATGTTGCCTTGAGCAGACCATGAGCCAGACCATGACTAAATATTATCATTTCGATTTTGAGTCATCCTTCTGGCAAGAAAGAAGTGAAAAACATCTCAATGTCCTCTCTGGTTTGTAGCGTGGGCTTAGCAGAGAGCCATAGTTCTCATCTCCTGCTCAGCAGTGGGTCTTGGCAGATCCACGAGAGCCGTACTCAGTGCCACACTGCTGTGCAGAGGGCTGACAGCCCACACAGGAGACCTGTGACCTTATTTAGCTGAGATCACCGAGCAAATATTGAGGTTATAAAACCACTCAAAATACAAGTAAATGTCCTAGGCATCACATTGTTCCTTTAACTAGATAAAAAATGCAATACCACCTACATTAACTTAAAAACGATACGTGGTGTCAACAAGTTGCCTAATGCTGCTTAGAATATCTGAAGAAGACCAAAACAGTTGCTGGTTATTTCCTTTGTGCTGCATATAGTTTTGCTGGCAATCAGTATAATAAGAAGTTTTCTGAATGTTACTGATATTGTACGCTGTCCGCTTGACTCCTGAAATGTCTCTCCCCAACTAGTTTGTACAGCAGGCTACTTTCCTCTTTCCCAAAGGACAGACTTCAGCTAGAACATTCAAATAACAAATCATTCAAATAACACAACTGCTTGGTTAGGGGCAAAAAAAGATAAAATACTAAAAACAAAGTAAACGAGAAATTATGTGCTTCAGGAAACCCAGCTGAGCGCCTAGCTGAAGTACATGGTCTGCTGCATTCTTTATTCCTCTCTTCCTTCACCCCTTTTGTGAATTGAAATGACTTGATGAGCTTTGCCTGACATGAGACGGAAAGCTGTTCGGAAGAGAGGGTCTGGCCATCCTTCCACGGGCTTTGTGCTCTGGTTCTGACTGCTGCCCCTGGGCACTGCTGCAGGTCCAACACACAGTGCAAGAATCCAAAATCTGTATTGTAACCCCCTGCTGTATCATGCCATATCCATCTATTGACATCTCTCTAACTTTAGAGGAGTAAGATTTCTAACCCTAGTGTTTAAAAATAAGCTGCGGATTATTTAAGGATAAAATCAAGCAGTTATGTAGGAACACTGACATGATTTATGGAATTAATAATTTAAAGAATCTACACTTGACTGTGAAGGCAAAAGTTCTTAGAATAAGCCCATGTGAATTTTCAAGGGAAAGTGCTAATTAGTGGTTCTTGAAACACATAATCACATTTCAAAACAGGAACTAGTTCTGGGGAAAATAGAAATCTGGGGTTTAAAGCCTTAACTACTGTAGTTGTTACGCAAAATGAATGAGGTTTAGGTAATTTGTTTGCCAAGCTAAACTATGATTCTCTTGGTTAATCCTCAAAACCAGACTGACAAAGGCACAGACATAACCACAGCAGGAGGTGGGTGGAGAGCAAAGACCCCGGTCTCAGAGTGCCTAACCCACAGATGCCCGTCAGCACTTTGGGTATCTAAACGCAGCCACACGAGTGGAGTTCCGGGCAGCTAAAAAAACTGTTTCTCCAGATGCCCAAAGTTGCCACCAAGCAGCCAGACAAGTTCCGGTGCCTACACTAACTCAGATTACAGCAAGAGTTGGGATATTCTCTCCCCTAAATTGAAAATCTATGTTGCAGACAATGAAACCTTTTTAACTTCAGTAATACAGTGTTAAGACTAGAATGTACAATCCCTTCTTCAATCCTATTAACTTTGGTCTTGAGGACATATTATGGAAACCAGTATATTACAAATTAACATCTGTATTAAATGTTAAACCTGAACAAAATCACAGGAAATAAGGCCAGAAGGCAAGAAATTAAGCTGTTTGCAGAAATCAATTGCAAGTCTGTTCCTCATATCCCGCTAAAACCTTTCACAGAAACACAGCTCACAGAAGAATAGAGCACACAGAGCCTAATCTGTTTTGGGAGAAAAGTCAGTAGGGAGCTCCTGATTAAAGCAGAAGCATTCCTGCACTCAATCTTGGGTTTCCAAAATAATTTTAGGAATGATTTACAAAATCTCTAGTTTCTTCATTGTGACATTAATAAAGTGCTAAAAGGGAACACCTAGCCAGATTACATAAAATTCAAATGAATTTAACAAACAAAAAAAACCTCCTTAAACAGGCAGAGCAATGCTGAGAAGACGAATGCCACAACCTATTTTGCCAACAAATCGCCAGAAAAAACCCATCACAATTTTTCAAGTGTATCCATAAAAGCTCAATTTTAATTCAAAATCACTCAAAGAAATAGTTTTCAACTATATTTAGATAGTTTATACCTTAGTTTTTAATTATGAGAAATAATTTCTTATTCTCTCATGTTTCTATACCTTTTGCTAAAAGACATTAAAAGAAATATTAGTAATAGAGTACTTGAAAGAAAGTCTGAAAATTCTAAATGAGCCTCTTAAAAGTTAATCCGTTTCTGCTATTCCATTAAAAATTAGTTTTTAATTTCTACAGTGGAAATTAACAAGGGAAAAAACCCGTAACTTTTCTAATTGACAAATCTGTCTTTAGCATTCTAATTTACAACCTTTTCATTCCATTTTTAAATGCCAAAGTGGGAAAAAGAAATATTTTTAAGCTGTATTCTATTTTACTGGATATGTACTTCAAGGTAGAGACATCCTGGGAAAAAAAATGTTTTACGTTAAGCATTTTTGGACTCTTAAATGTCAGAGTGAAGGAACATACAGAACTCCAACTTAAAGATGAAATCAGATTGGAGCTTTTCATGTTTAAAAACAACTTACATCAAAGTCAAGTAGGACTGAGAAGATTGAAAGAAATTCCAAATCTCTCGAGCTTTATCTGTGAAGAAAACATTTTGCATTGTGCCAGGAGGCTGACCTGCAATGCAAACATTATCATTACTCTGTAAAGTTTGTTTTATAATTGGTTGAGTATAACATTTACTCACTGAACTAGAAAACAAATATGTCAAAGAAATACTTAAGTTCTTTAATTCAGATAAATGCAATCTGAATTTAAATTAATTTTGATGCCACTCTAAGTAACTATGATAAGAAAATCTAGCAGCTCTCCATCTATTTATTGATGAAGATTTTCCACTTTGTCAAAATAACTTTATTCGTGCTTGATTAGAAAAGCTTGTAATCTCAGAGAGTAAACTGATTATTAACATAAGGCAAATACTGCAATGCCACAGGGTCCCAATTTGCAATTCCACTAAAACATGTAATTTTAGTGAAATCAGTGCTGAAATACTAGATATGACAACAGAATCTCAGTTTTATGGGGTGTTTAATCTATTACTAAGATAATACTAAAATAACTTCCTCTTAAGTGAAGTATTTGGTATTATAAACACAACTATTGGAAATAAGGAAGTTCTTTTAAAAATATTTACTTCAGGACACCTGCAACATCCCAAGGAATACAGAGTCAAGAATATGGCTGTGATATTGTAGAAAGATTTGTAAATGCTTGAACCCAATTCACCACTGGAACCAGGGAAACCACGATGATGGAAAAATAATCTGTTTAAACACATAAAAAGGACATAAAAATTATCTTTTTAATCCATAAAAATGAAGTTGTTGGCAGCTATGCTGAGAATAAGCTAGAGCTAGTCAAATAAAAACCACAGAATTGTCTGGGTTGGAGGGAACTCTTGAGATCACTTAGTATAATCCCTGTCCTCAAGCAGCATCAATTGTCCAGGACTGTGTCTACTCAGCTTTTGAATATCTGCACAGATGGAGACTCCACGACCTTTCTGGGCAATCTGCCTCAGTATTTGACGAACTTCACAGTAAGAAAGTGCTTTCTTGTGTTCAGATAGAATATTCTCTTTGGGTTTTTCCTAATTTTTTACCCATTGCCTCTTGTCCTGTCACCAGCTGCTACTAAGGTAACACTGAATGTATCTTCCTCTTCTCTATTCCCTCACATCAGGTATTTACACACTGATTAGATTTCCACTGAGCCTTCTCCAAGCTGGAGAGTCCCAGCTCTCTCAGTCTCTCCTTCCATGAACGTTTCTCCAGTTGCACCTTGTGGCCCTGTGCTAGACCCCCCTCAGGAGGTCTGTATCTTTCTTGAGGTGGTCTCACCAGCGCTGAGCAAAGGGGAAGGATATCTCCTCTGACCTGCTGGCAATGCCCTTTCAAATGCAGGCCAGGACATCGCTGGCATTTTTTATGCCACAAGGATGCACTGCTGGCTCATGGTATACTTATTGTCCAAACAGTTCTTCTACACAAAGCTTTCTTCCAGACAGTTTGTTTCCAGTGTATGCTGATATCTGGGGTTATTCCTCCCTAGATGCTGAATTTTCGCATTTGTCCTTGTTGAACTTCATGTGGTTTCTCCTGCCCCAGTTCTCTGCTGCATTCCTCTCCGTTGTCCAGGCTGTCAATGAGGACACTGGGCAGTACCAGCTCTAGTAGTAACCCTGGGATACACCGCTAGCGACTCATCTCCAGCTGGACAACCTGCCACAAATGACAAACCCCTGGACACTGTTTTTCAATCCGCCTCACCATCCACCCATCTAACCTGTACTTTGTCAGCTTGTCTACAAAGTTGACAAGATAGAATTATGAGAGATAATGCCAAAGGCTTTGCTAAAGCTGAGGTTGACATCCACTGCTCACCTCTCATCCACCTATCTAGCCACATCATAGTAGAAAGCCATGTATTTGTTCAAGAAAAAATTCCCTTTCGTAAATTCATACAGACTATCCCAATCACCTTCTTGTTCTCCGTGTGTTTGGAAATGGTTTCCAGGAAGATTTCCTCTTTCACATTCCCAGGGATTGATGTGAGACCTATAAGCCTGTAGTTCCCTGCACCTTCCTTTGTGAAGATAGAAGTGATGTTTACTCTTTTCCAGTCTTCAGGAGCCTCTCCCCATCATCGTGACCATTCAAAATAACCAAGAGAGGATTGTAATGTGTGAGGCCCTATGGACTCAGACAGCTGTGTCCTTCATCCGGGTACAAAAGTCTGACAGCAAACAGCTGTCAGTGCTCCTTCAGTAGTGCTTGGGTCCTGTGCCTTGTGACCACCATCTCTAAGTATGTGCATGCTGGACAGAGAAAGTTTGCTGGCCTCTTCTTTGTGCCCTTCTGCATGAACTGCTGTGCCACCTGCTGCATCTACTGGCTGCTTGTGTCATGGCTGCAGAAGCTGCTCTTACAGAGTCCTCATCCAGCACGGGCCAGAAGGAGCCTGACCTCACTGCTGCAGCACCTGCTGCTCAAGGACAGCGGGCGGAGTTTGTCAGAAGCTGCTAGAGCTACCCTTACCTTGGCCTCACCTGGAAACAACAGGCATCCTCAGAGGCTGTCCTCAGAGGCTTCCCAGAAGTGCCCAAATCCCAGAAAAAGTGCCCAGGAGCTCAAGAAGGCATCAAGAGAATCATGAAGAAGCAGAAACTGCTGCACAAACTGCTGTGTATTTTAGCTGCATGCTGGGCCTGGCTCTTCTGCAAGCTAGCTGAGAATACAAAATCACCCTGCCTAGATTTCACAGTATAGTTGTCTAACAAAATTTCCTTGATCCTTCGTATTAAGAAAATTTTTGTAATTCACTGAAGTATTATATTTTAAAAATTGAATAATTTTCAGGAAAAAATAGTATTTATAACATTAAGTTCAGGGACAATCCCAGCTACAAAGATATCCAACTGAAATTAAGCATTACTTTTCAAAACATTTTGAATTTCAATTTGGAAATATAAACTTCATTGCATTTAACATAGCAAAGGCAGAGTCTGGAAAGCTCCATGCAACCTGCAAACTATAGGTAGTAGAAATTTTTAAGGATACACAGCAACATGACAAAATTATTTGATGACTTTGGAAAATTCTTTGCAAGGGAGCTGAAGGCCCCTAGTTGAATTTTTTCAAAAATAAATGGAATGGGGACTTGTTTATAGAGAAAAAAACTCTAAATACCTCTTCAATATAAAACGACATTAAAAAAACCCAGCTGCTGGTGGCTGATGGAGGATTAGCTACATGCCCCGTGTAAAATAAAATACATATTTTGAAATGTGCGATTGACAAGAAACACTGGAAGAAAGGAATCAGGGAGACTTGCAAAGAGTCTGTTGTTGTTGCTCTTTCAAGTGGAAACTGGACTTCCGCAAAAGATGTTGTTACCTAGAAAGTGCAGAATTATTGAGAAAAATAATAGTTCTGCATAACACAGGGATCCAGGAAGATGGCCTTGTTGTCCATTGAGGTTTAAATTCTGTGCAATGCTAGGTTAGTAGTCAATCCTACTATTTTTTGTGGGTTGGTAATATTGGACCAGGGACTTTTCTGAGTAATGTGCAATTACCTTCTGAAGCTCCTGATGTCATTCTGAGCAGTTGTGTAACAGTATCAAGTTGCTGCAGCAGTAACATGCCTGAAGCCAACATGAAGGACACGGAAAAATTATGGGTGAACGTAATGCCCTCCCACAGAGTGGTCTAGTATTTCTCATGCAGGAATGAGGGAAAAGGAATGAGTAGCTGTTTCTACTGGCCCATTTCTTTCAGTGACCAGAACTAAACCCAAAAGCTCCTGCTGAGTAAGGTCTCATGTCTAACACAAGCCATTTCATTAAGGATAAAAAACCCTAAAAAAATTATAAAAAGTCACTACTTGTAGAGAAAGAAGAAACACTAGCCTTTTTTAAGAAGACCAAATGTTTGAGGACTTCATGAGCCCACAGGAAAACACAACGTTGACTAACAAATGTGAATGGCAGTGGGTATCTTGGCAAAAGGAGAAACATAAGGGCACTACATGCTCATACAAAATTTAACTACATTCACTGATGACATTATCACAACACAGATGCTCTTTAAGTGAGTATTATATAAGTCTCAGGTTGATTGAAGAATCAGAAATAAGTTCACTGTGTGCTCTCTGAATACGGCCAGGTTGTGATGTAACCAGGTTATGTTGTCTTCTGCTGTGACAATTACTTTTGCTTTCAGAGTCTAATTAAGGATGGACCATGTTTGATGAATCATTTAATATCTTTCAGTATTTTTCGTAAAGCTACTGAAAATCCTAGGTAGTTTCTTTTCTGTAGATGAAGCACAGTAGTAAACCATGCAAAATTGAAAGCAAATTCCTTCACTTGATCTCGAAACACTGTTCCTCTCTTTTTAGTGCTGCGCAAAGGAAACAAGCTAGGTGAGTCTGAAGATCATTATTTGTACAACCTCATTGCTCATGAAGGTTGCTCTCTTCTGCATAAGACAGCCACATTCACAATGAGAAGAGATAACAAAGGAGCTGAGAGGGCAATGTGCCATAATAAGTGAGGAAAGAATGGGAACTTGTGAGTTTACCTTAGAAACAAAACCGATACTCTTGGTAAATGCTAGACTATTAATCTATTTGTTTATTCAGAAAAGAAATATTTATGCATTTTGCTACTAGAGCAGTATGAGAGAATTAATATGCTTATGAATCCAATTTTTATTTATCATCACAATAATTGTTCTCCATGACTGCATTACTTCAAATTATTAGCAAGTTTGCAATTTTCTTTTAAATAAAGCCAAAAAATAGAACATGCATCCTTATACAAAGTCCTTTAATGCTGCACAGAACTAGTCAAAGAACTTTCAGGGCTTCATCTCTCTCCTTCTGAATGATGTCCCCACACTACATTTCTATAAACATATCACACTAGAGTACTGGTTTCTGCAAACCTTTTTATTCTTCAGGATATCTGGAAGGCATCCAGGGAGACCAACTAAGATAGAAGATATTTCACACACTTCTGTCATAAATTTCCATTGCTGACCATCATTCAAACAAGTGAGAACCTAAACTGCTCTTTGGTGTGGGAGAAAGACCATAACCCAGCATGACCATACTGTAGTAATATACTATATTACTATATTATATATACAGTATAATATATCAAAGACACATAAAATGACATATTCAGTATTTTAATAATCATGCATGGGCTCAAATGACACCACGCAACTCTGTCTACAGTGCATCTATCAGACAAAAGCTGTTACCACCTTATTTGAAAAAATGTATCGATCCCCCTTTACTCTTGAAATAAATAAACCATTGACATCATCTAATTAAGTGATGATGTAAATTTGCATTTCTAAGCCAATTTGATGTATATGTCAATAAGCATTTTAAGGTTGACATAACTTTGAACTCAAAAACTACAGTTCAGTTATCCTCATGTTTATTATAATAATAACTACACTTATCTATTTCTATAAAAAATATAATATATACTCTTATGATGTAATTTTTTTTGTGCAGATTATTCCTGTGAGGTGAAAGAAATACTTCTACTCAGACTTGCTCCTCTCAATAGGGGTACAGTTTTCCTAGTTCCCTCTTTAGTGAATGCAGGATAGATGGGTGCCTGCTCTGGGACAGGGCACCTCTGGTATTTCTCAGTAGTTCTAATATTAAACCCTGGTCTGGGTTGATATAATAAAACGTCACTTAAAACACTCAGAAAATGAAAATGCGTGCTGTTTTTCTTGCCTTTCTACTCATTTTCTATTGCCATTTACCTGTCACTAGCTCTAACCTGAACCTTCCATGTGTTTCTTCAATATCACCATTAACACTGTTAATTCTCAGTTCCTTATACCTTGCTTCAATGTGTATTCTGAGGTAAGTTATGAGGTAACTTTATGATTCTCCTCTCAACTCCTTATTAATCTAAGACCAGTTTTCAGAGGAGTTGAACACTTAAAAACGCTCCTGATGTAGGTGGAAATTTAAATTTTGAATATGGCAAGAACTGTATGAATGGTAATTTAAAAAGAAAAGTTCACGTTCTCAAAGTGTGGCATCCAAATTGAATAGGTACTTTTAGGTGTTTCTGGAGTGGTTTTTTTTCCCCTAATATGTTACAGTTCCAGTCTTCAGAATGGACACAATATCACTTTTAGGTCTGAATAATATGTCGGAGAAAAAATTATTAGCTAGTTACACATTCAATAATATGTTTTAATCTTCAAAAGACAGCCCATGAGAAAAGCAATAACTTCATATAATGTGAAAGATTTGGAGGATCTGCTGAAAGTAGAACAGAGGAACATGACATCTATAATTGAATAAAAGGGAGCATTTAATAGCCATTAGATGTGCACTGTCCTGTTTGTCATTAAACAGAGCAGAGATCTTGTTACAAATGGTATGTTATTGTGTAATTAAATGTATTGGAAATGCAAAAGCGCATGGAGTTGAATTAAGACTGCCAGCAATGTTGTTAATGCTTGGGTGGGAAAGGCCAGCAGAAGAACAATTGTTGTGAGCATCTCACTGGTAGAAAGATAAAGACAGATGCTGAGGCTCCACAGTCTGCTGTTGCCATTGTTTGGCTCAAGGCAACTGTGTGCATGGCAAAATTACAAAACCATCAGTGCTCCTGTTTTTATAGAGGCTGGAGGGTGACAGCAGCTCAATTTTATGTGTGAGTAGGAAAATGTCCATGATGAATGCATCAACCCACTAATTCCTACTGCAAAATGCAAAAAAAAAATGAAAAAGCATTTCCAAATCCATTTGTCCACCATTAAATATAATACGGTGTGTTAGCTCTGAAATTTTGCATTAAAAAAATGAAGAAGTTCTGAGAGTGAAGTTTCTAAAGCACAGGAATATTTATAACTGTTCCTAAAGGAGAAGTATGTCTTTTTGCAGATTCAATACTCCACAGAACAACACTAAAATATGCTAAAACAGGATACAAGTATCTTTTCACAGTATCCTATATAGCTAATTGCCTAACCATGGTAGTCATGGTAATTATAAAATCCTTAATAAGGATGTTAATATGCTAGTAAATATGCTTTAATAACATATTCATCACACAACTTTGAATTCTCCATTACTACACTGACTTTTCTGAACAGGTTCTCAATCCTTAGTGAGAAACATAAATAAACTCAGCTTTCATATCTTCATGTTCAACTTAAATGGAATTTAGTACTATTTTTAAAACTTAAAAACCAACACAAAACATAGCTTTGAGGATTATGCATCATTACTCATTTGTTCAAGAACTAGTCTTCTGTTAGTTTTATTACTATTATTGGAATCATTAAATTAGCCTTTAAAAATTCACTGTAGTTTACTAAGTTCAATGATGAGAAACACTAAATCCTTTTACTTCAGATATTTTAACTGAGATGTTGAATATCAGGATGCTTAAATAAACCAAGAATTATTGAGACCCAACTTCAAAACTGCAAACTGGGCACACATTTAGCTCATAAAAATATTGAAATGCTTGAGTCTTAACATCTTCCTGAACTTTTAGGAATATACTAGATTATAATTTTACAAAGCTGAATTAATTCTTGTGATACCACAATCATAAGT
Organism: Lycocorax pyrrhopterus obiensis; assembly: GCA_014706295.1. NCBI lineage: Eukaryota > Metazoa > Chordata > Aves > Passeriformes > Paradisaeidae > Lycocorax > Lycocorax pyrrhopterus. Next base: position 84,150,310 of record JACSVZ010000004.1, read on the forward strand.
ATTTGTTATCTTTTCTAATGAATTATCAAATTCAACAAGTCAGGGAAAATAAAAACAAAATATGGAGAAACCAGTCAATTACTTAATTATACTAAAATTTTGAATAACCAAAGGTTTATTTCATGTATTTGACAAATTCTGCCCCTCACCCCCCTTTACTGTATCATATCTTTTTCTACATATATGTTAGGTGATGACACTTGTAAATGGCATCCAAAAGAACAGGGTTAGTAGTACTGGTTTCTGTTAATATTTTAGATAATGACCCTAAATTCCTATCTTTATATATCTTAGATGTTGCAAGATATAGTTCAGCCCTGCTAAAAAACGAAAACTGAAAAGTTTTAATATTATTTCAGTTAAAATTACAGGAGAAGCACACTGCACAGAACACAATACAATACATCTGTCCTGCCAGTCATTAAAACACTTTAGATGGTTGAAATTTTTAAATCTCCTTCAACTGAAGAGAAACCTCAAGTGTCAGGGCTCAGTTTGTTGTCAGCATGCTTCATACTCAGCTGCTACCTTACCATTTTTTATTAGTGCTTAGGCAGAAGTCGCACATCAAGCTGTTAGCACACTCACCAGTTGTTCACCAAGTTTACTCACCCTTTGACCTTCTTTGCCAGGTGGACCTTGGGGACCCTCCAGCAAACCCTGAAAATACAAACATTAAACAATTATAACATTCAGTGCTATTTCCATCCTCTATTTTTCTACAGAAGTAAGACTAATACAAAGATCCAGATGGCAAGACAAGGCACTTATTTCTAATAATAAGAATTGGCTATTTGTAACAATTCCTTCAATGTTATATTAAGGTGCAAGAAAAAACACAAATACTAATTATTAATCACATTCCATCATACAAAGGCTGAGTCCTTTGGAAAAGAAGAGGTAACTCAGCACTAATTAAGCATAGTTATATTTAACTACAGTATTAATTGAAAAGTGATTTATCTTTTTAAGTTAGGATGCCACAAAAAAAAAGAAAAAAAGTAATTTTAAATGAAAGACAACTTGCTCTACAACTCAAATTCAAATATAGGCACTGAAGGGGGAGGGGAAGGCAGGGAAAGGGAACTAAATATAGCAGAAGGCCTTATGCTCGCTGTATCCTAAGAACCAGCCCTGTGCTGCTTCCTCTGCATGTCTGGCTTGGCTTTTCAAAACACTTCAGTGCCTCTTTTCTCCCCCTCTCTCTCCTGAACAGGCTCAGAAGCTTTGAGTGTTTTGAATATATCCTTGACTTGCGAGCCTTCATTCTGAACTCAGTGCAAGTCTGCCTTTTCCAGTCACAGACCAAATTACAGACCACTTCTGACACTATGGGGCTTTAATTTTCTATCTGATTAATATACAATATAATCATAAAACCTTCACATAACATCTCAGAACAACTTAGAACAGTCATTCCCCCCACTCCCCCTTTACTTCATGAGTCACCTTGGAACACAATTAAAAAAAATTACTTTGAGGAAGCAATCCAATTTCCATTATAGCAACAAGAAATGTGAAATCATTTTCAATGTAATCAGCAAAGAATATGTAACAGTTCTGCATTGTATAATTTAAAAAAAAAAGCCTTGCTTGTTAGATTGCATATTGTGACAGGGTGTCACAAAATTAAGGAACTTACGTTTTGTTTATTTAAGAATTTGAAATATTAAAATTTTAAAATCTTTAAAATTACTCAGACTTGTGTATTGCTTCCTCTTGAGTTATATCTTTGGTCAAATTCAAACTCCTTCTTTAGAATCAATTACACATATTTATTGATCCAATAAGGGTGAACTGAGGCACCCTGACAATCATGATTTTTAAAAGTACCCAGATTTCTAGAAATGAATTTAAGAAGTTCGTTTATGATCTCTAATTCCCAAGATACACTTGAGAAAGTAAGTAGGCATTTCAAAGATACTAGCTCATATATCTTCAAGTAATGTTTTGAGTTGATTAGAATGTAGTCTGGCTTCAATTGTAAAATGAAGTAGTTACTTCAAGAGCTTTTCCATTCCTGTCATTTCTCCACTTTCAAATACTGAAGCTAAAACATATATCAGACAGTAATTCACTATAGGATGTTTCTCCTATCATTTCAGTTTATAATGTAAACAGGATAAGGTTGAGGATCTTTTACAAAGCTGATGCACACCATTTCCATCTTTCACCATAAGTTTATGGAACTAAACTATGCATGAGAATGTTGTGTTCAACAAATAATATCACAGTAAGTTAATTACAGTGCAAATTATGTAGCGTATACATACACAAACCCATAAAGCAGCATGTCAATGTGACCTCTCTAAAGCTTCCTGACTTTCTCATCAAGGTAGTGTGGAGCTTGCAGAGTATTCTCTCCGTCTAACTGTTAGCAATATTCTAATTCTGTAAAGAATTCCTGGGAATTCAGGAAAAGGTGGAATTTTGTTTTGTTTATTTTTCATTTCAGTGACAACTTCACTCAGGGGAATGAGATGAAAACCTGTAATGTCTGTTTTATGGGGGAGGAAATACTTAGCCTCACATATCTGTACAATAAGGCTCCAAGGGGACAAGAATTACACAAGAATGTAACTGCACAATAGTGATAATTAATAGCCAACATTTTTATCCAAGGAGTACTTTTATTCTTTTTCTTCTCTCTACAATATTATTGTCAAGAAAAAGGAACCAGATAAGGAGATTTATCTTCAAGGAAAGGGAGGAGAGCTGCGTACAATTGGTAACTAGGCAGGGAGGACTCCCCTGTACAAGGAGCCACATCCTGATATTGAAACTGAGGTAAAAGTTCACACCAACTTCAGTGGGATCTTCCATTTAAAAAGTGATAGGACAACGTGGGCCATGTTAACTAACACAGCTCTAAAACTGCAGTAACTTGGCAAAAGTAATAACTTAGCATAGTTGAGCTGTCTCTGCTCAACATGCACTGAAAGAGATCGTGGAAAAACAACTGCAAAAGAAACCTTCAGGATAAAGGAAAAAGAAACCTTCTACAGTAAATTCTGTCTAAACAGATGAATAAAACATCTACCATTGAACTCCTATATAACTTGGCAACGAATAGAAATACATGTTTGTAGGAAGGAAGACTTAAGTATCTACTTAGGTCACATTCCTATTTAATTTCTGGACATCTTCCTTTGGAGATCAAAGATCAGAGTAGACTCCCTCAAACCATGGATAGCAGAGCTGGTCAGAGGAGCCCACCACCACAGATAAAGGGATAGAATATAGACTGAATAGACATACCTGTATCTATCTATCATTCTATCTATGGTATATGGGATATGCTGTGGACTGTGTTCAAAACATTTATGTCAGAAGGCAGTCTATTCTCCATGTACAAACTCCCCAGGTAAACAACAGCCAAAGCAATTGAGATCATAGAACCATACAATGGTTTGGGTTGGGAGGGACTTTTAGAGGTCATCTAGTCCAACCCTCCTGCAATGAGCAGGGACATCTTCAACTAAATCAGTTTGCTCAGAGACCCATCCAATCTGGACTTGAATGTTTCCAGGGATGGAGCCTCCACCACCTCTATGGGCAATCTGTTCCAGTGTTTTACCACCTTCATCGTAAAAAACTTCATTATTATATCTAACCTAAATTGACCTCCCTTCAGTTTAATACCTCCTTCAGTTTTATCCCTTGTCCTATCTCAACAGGTTCAGCTAAAGTCTGTCCCCATCTTTCTTATGGGTGCCTTTCAGGTATTGCAAGGCAATTAAAATCATTTACTGTGTGTCACCATCACTCTGATACTTTTGAACTGGCAAGAGCATGGGTATGGTGATGAGCAAAAGAATGTCTAGGAATGGCACAAAGCACTGTGAGGTATAAAAATTTATGTGACGTCAGGCTGGCAGGAAAATATGCTCCATCCTTCCAGGTGACCTAACACACACAGGATTTTTCTGACTCTGCCAGGCCACCTTTGAGGCTGGAAGGTGGTAGCCTTCTGCAGTAATCACGCAAGGGCATGGACCCTGCACACACGGTGGAAAAAGTGCAAAGCCGTTTATTGCGCACCCAAAATTCCCCTAAATACCAGCACCTAACAGGATATCACATCATATAAACAGGAAAGATGTTCACCTCAGTGTCCCCCAGGCACCTGGGGTATTGCACAGACCTTGCCTATTATTTAACAGGTAAACAATACCCTATAAGGTCACAAACTACAATTGTCACATCTCATAGGTCCAACACTGTCCAGAAACCCACAGTCCTCTCTCAGCCCGTCCCCGGTGACCTGGATGCACTCCCAGCGCCACCTCTGGGTCCAGGAAAGAGGCTCTCTCTGGCCCTCAGGGCCTATCTCTCTTCCAGCACATAGTGCACCCCAACAGCCTTTTACCTACTTCATGGAGCAGTGAATTGAAACAGTATATACAGTCTATAAAGCCTGTTCCTGTCATGGACCAAGCAAGCCCCTTGGAGCTATGTACCTGAAGGAGCTTGAGGAGCATAATGTGTAAATGTCTCAAACATTACCAAGTAGCTTGGGGAAAATAAAAGTCAGTAAAATGGAGATGTTCTTAAGTGACACTTAGAAAATCTATCACAATGAGTGAAGGTGGCTATGAAGAGAGATGAAACATGATGCATGGGTAGGCAGAAGAGGGTTGTACAAAGTATTGAAAATGAAGAGCAGAAAGTTGTGAATTCCTTTATAGGAGGTAAACCATAAAGGGAAGTGTTGACAAGGGAAAAGATGCTGGTTAGAATATAGAATAGAGAAAGTAAGCACACTGTGAAGAACATGCCGACAGATATTTAAACAAAATATCATCAAAACTTAGTCTAAGCCCTAGTTGAGGGAAACTAGGAAAAAACAACAGGTTTAAAAAATGCTACAGTAGAATAAGTGAGTTTTTAAAAGAATTTGTATTGAAAATATCTGTAGGAATTAACATTTTAGTACTTTAACAGTTAATATTTTTTGCAAGTATCAGGAGATAAAAGCTAATAAGAATTATTTAACTTGTGACAGTAGAAGAAAAATATGTTAGGAAGTTATAGAAAAATCAGTAAACAGTTCAGGCAGTTAAGATGTTTCAAGTTTCAGAAGCTGTTCATTTTAAATGTGTGAGTGTGGAGCTATCAGAGGTCGCTTATTGTAGAAGGGCTAAAATCCAGTCATGTGACTCTGCAGGTACAAAAGCATTTTTAAATACCTGATACATCATGAAAAGCATCTGCAGAGATATGGTGGAAGCATCGTTCATAAATTTAACAACTTAGAGTAACTGCCTAAGAACATACTCTCAAAAAAGCAAAGTTTTTATCATGACCCCATGGTGAAACAAAGAAAGTTAAAAAAAAATCCCAGCTGATGTGGAATAGTGAGGTTACTTAAAGTTGTTATTCATGTTACTTCTCACAGGAGATTATGGTCGATGTCAAGAGAGCAAAATATTAGAAAAGTACATATATTTTTGGTATTCTGAAAATCACTTCAAAGCATAGCTGAAAGTTTTTGAAGCAGGAGGGTAGATAGCTGCCTTATGTACTTGTAGGTAGTGTTGCGGGAATACATTCTGAGCTGGAATACGTTTCCTTCTCAACACAAATTAAATATAATACAAATGCTAGCAACAATAATGCAGGTCTAATTAAGGCACAAAAATTATTTCATTTATAGACTGGTTTGTGTGTTCTATACACAAGCTACTGTCATCCAGTTTTCCTTACTATGAATTCCAGCAAACACATGACCCCAGTTTTCACAGAATAAACAGTACTAGACAGGGAGAAAACGTATGTAATTTAGTGAGATGAGTTAAACAAAGTCTAAATTAGGTATACAGAAACACCTGGTGATAATGTAAGAATAGGTCATTTTTTAATCATTTGAATATGCAAGCTTTTATAACAATAAAACTTGCTATTTCAAAAAGACTTAGCTATCAGAGATATTATTTTGCCAATCAATTTCAAAACATTTTTTTGATAAACAGAAAGATATAGCTGCCCTGAAACAACATCAACACTAAAATATTTTTAAAAGCAAACTGGCAGGCAGTTCCGTCTGTGGGAGACTGATGTAGTTCTTTAAAACACAGTTCTTGTCAGGCTAAAGGAAAGCCATCACACTGTTGAATTAAGTTTTCAATGATCCCTCTGTAAACTCCACAAGTAGAGCAGCACGGGATCACAGTAATCAAGAGTCAGGTAGAAAGTGACCACAGATTTCCAAATGCCTGGCATAACACAACGGGTGGCCACGGTGAAGAGCTGCAGCCTGACTGACTTGGAGAGCACTCTCCAGCCACCCAAATACTGCTTGTGGGATGGATGGTACTGCTGTGGCTGCGCTGATGTACAAATGGCACAGCATCCCAGACAGGATGCAACAAGATGCAGTTCAACACATCTTAAATGCATCTACTTATCTGGAGGTGTTTGTAGAGAACAAGCTCTACTGTGCACTGTGATCCTTCTATCCTGTTTTGAGAATATTTTCATCTTTGGCCTGTTTGTACCACACTGAGACTAAATTAATGGCTTCCTCTCAGGTAAAAACAGACTACCACGCTCAACAAGCAAAGGAGTCGAAATATGAATAACTTCCCTGCAGTCAAGATGGTCAAAATGTTGGTTTCTCAGGAATCTTCAAGGCAGTTTACTTGCTGCAACTGTGATGCTGCCCTACCTTGAACCCCAAACAGGACGATGGGGCAGTGGGAGACCTTAAAATATAATTACAATAGTTTCCTCTTCTTATCCAAAAGACTGCCTGTCACCACCCACATGGAAGCCCACAGAGCTTGTAGACACTCCTCACTGTTACAACATGTTACAATGGGAAAAATGGCACATGAAAATCACAGAAGGGTGACTAATTTCCTGTTGTATTACCATTTATGAAGGAAATTAGACTACCTCTATCTTAAGCATTTCCAAACATGACCTGATCTCATTCACATCCTTGCTGAAGTACCTGGAGACAGCAAGTGGAAAGATTTGTACACCTGCTCGGCCTCTTAAACTTACTGCAATGACCATAATGTTCTGGTCTTCCACCACTTTTCTTTCCAAACTGCTTTTAGTCCATTTACTTCTATAGAAAAGCAGGCAGCATTTAGCAGAAGTCTGCTAAATGAATGAAATGCTAGTAGCATTTCAGTCTGCCAGAAAACATGATCAGCTACATTTTCTTGATAATTTATTACTGGAGCAAACAGAAAATATGTTTGTCACTGGTGTCATTATTCTTCGGGTTTGGCCATTTCTTTAGCTCTCTCTGTTGACTTGATATGTACTGTTCTTCAGAGACAATAATTTGAAAGGGAAACTGAAAGGGTAATTTCACAAAAGCTCACACTTCATGAACCCAGTACTTTTAATAAACATAGGTTTATTTGCTAAGCAAAAAAAGTATAATTAAAACCCTGAGGAGTAAATCAAAATTATTCATTACATTGATGTCTACTGCATAAGGGACAATTCTCAAATCATTATTCTAATGAAGGACATATGAATCACATTCATGCCAATTTATCAGAATAAGAATTTTTGAAAAGCAAATTTACTGTTAGGTTAAGACTTCAATCTTCACTTGTGCCTTCAGTATCAGCATTACCGCATAAAGAAGATAAAAGCTGCACTGTAACTCCTAAATCATCTGTTATTTCAGTAAAGGGGTAATCTTAATAGCATCTGCTCCCATAATTAAGAAGTGCTTTTTGAAGAAGAGAATATTTGTAAGTTATACTGTAAGAGTTAAGAGATCACTACATTTTATGAAAAACAACGTAACAGTTTAGTGTTTTCGGGAAATTAATACACCTCCATTAAAAAAGCTCATATAGATAAAATTCAGATTTTCCTTAAAGTATGTGTATGAAAAGAAGAGATTTAGAATGAAAATGTAATTTTCAGTCTATACTTTCTTTAGTTAAATAGAATTGCTTTCCTTTATGTTGTTACATGGAAAGAAAGCAAGGGTAGTAGTAGTTGAGTTTCTTGCTACTGGGGGCTGTGTGTCCCTTTCTATATCTTCATATGAATAACGGAGGAGAAAGCTGTGCAATCTGTAGCTGATGTTTGTTTAGAAAGGGGGAGAGCCAAAAGTTACGGTGGAGCTTGCCCAGACCTGAATCTGCAACTTCCTCCCACAGCCGCCTCCACACGGCACTTGTGCGCCAGCTTCCTTAGGATCAATTTAACCAGACCTAGGAGCCAACATTCCAAATATCTGTTTAGTAAGCAAGTCCTGGGGACTTCTGTCTGTGACCAACTTAAGCCTCGGCTTCTGAGTAAACACTTGGTGCCATCTGGATGACTATTTTATAACTCCTGAAAGGGATAGGTTCGCAGGAACGTACGGACGGACGCTCATTTTCCTCAGGAACTAAAAGCAGTGTATCGAGTGTCGAGAGGAATAGTTATCATATATTTTACAAGAGATGGCTGTGCTACCTTCCCTCACCTGTCACTCTTCTGACATGGCACGCACAGGCTTAAGCTGAGGATACCAGAGCGGGCAAGCTGCGGAGCCAGCTGTGACCCTGCAGAACACAGTCCCCAGCTTCTGCCACTAAATCCCACATCTTGACAAAACCACGCCACAATCCCTTCTTTTTACTCTCTGGAGGTTCCTCAGCTACAGTACAATTTATCAGGGAACTTAAACTTTAAACATCCCCCACATATCGCTGCATTAAGGGAACATAATAAAGGGGGAAAATTCAAAATATAATGCCAGCATTTACTCATAACACACCTGAAAAGTACTAAAGAAAAGAGACATCTAATACTTACAGAGCAATTCAGAACATAGCAGAGAAATTACAGGCAGCATAAAGAAAGGCTGAGAATCAGTCATGATTTTGGACTACTCCCATAAAACTACCACCATAACTGAGAAGAAAAAACAAAAAGTATATCTGGACTTGGGTAGTGTTAACTGACTCATAGAAACGCAGGGAAACTTTACACCCTTAATAAAAGGGCCCAAATATACACACATATATGTCAAATTCACAGTAAAATGTATTTGCTTGACTAATGCCTGAGTCAAACAAATACACTTAGAACTATTGAAATTGCCAATGTCATTTGGATTCTGTGTAAATTCTATAAACTTTATCACATTTCTTCTTACCGCTTAGTATGTTTTGCGTTACAATGCTGTTTCTTTTCTCTAATTCTTCATGCATGACTGATGAAATTGTATTCACAAGACTTACATATGTGCCTTAAAGAAATGCACAGAAACACATGGAACTCTCATCTCATCTCTTTCTGAATTCTCTGCTATTGCAACAAGTGAGAAGTTTTGTTAAGTGTTCATGTTGTTAGGATTTCAGTGTGAAGTTTTCTGTTAGCTCACATCAAGCAGGAAGATCCAGAGCTCTACTTTATTTTTCAGATGCACTTTCTGAGCTATGAAATTTCAATTTCAAACTCATAAAATAATTTTTGCATCTTAAAAAGCAGTGGTATTGTTTTGCGTTTTGGCATATGCTCATCTATCTAATAGGTTGTTACAGCTGTCGGGTATTTATGAATTCTGCCATACATACTGCCTCGAAATATCCCTTGTTCCACACTATAACTGCTATATATCTATCAGTTGAACACTTAAAAATACATCTTTTTTCCTCCAAGTATCAATCCCTTCACTCTCTTCTGTATTTTCTCATATTTTCACGTTTCTCTTGCTTCTGAGCAGTGGGGGATTTCCTACTCATTAGGGTTGCACAAACATTTTTAGACACAGAGTCAGTGATATCTTTTAGACTTTGGCAGGTACCAATAGCACGGACAAAAGAAAAAAACAGGAATTTCCACTGCTTGCTGTTACATACTTGTGTAGATTACCTACAGGCAACTCTCCCTGGACCAACCAGCTGCTGCAGTGAAGCAGTCTCAGTCTTTTGCTACCTTCACACTCCCTGTGCTAAGGACAGACATATGGTACAGGTCTGTGTATGGGGAGAATGTTCTGACCCAGAACAACACTACTGATGGTCGAGCTTATACTGAAATCAGAATATATGATAGTCCTCATTCCGCTTGTTCCACTGATGTATGATTTCTGTGGAAACACACAGGAATGGAAAAGCTGCACAGGGCAGTACAGCTCTGTACAATGCCATAGTTTACCACCTGTCCCTGTATGCAGTGGCACTGGGGCAGGAGGTCAATGACCCAGGCCCAGTTGTCAAGTTTGAGCAAAACCAAGGCCCTTTTAATGTACCTTCCCTCCCTCCCTGTCTGCCCAAAAGTCATATTCAGGACTTAGTTCTAACTGTGTGTCATCCTTTTCACTCCTCTTCCCTCCCTGCCCCCCACCATAAAAAGTAATTTATCTTTTAGATAAAATTAAATAATTTTCACATTAGGAAAAAAATAAAAATTACCAGAAGCAGAGGATAAATTTATGACATTATGCCTGCATCCCAAATGAATGGAACATTTTAAAACTTTAACAGGATTCATAACTGAAACACTTACATCATATTTTGGCTATAACAGCATGAATGGTTCTGACATAGTAAGTTCTCATTAAGTGACACATGAACCATGATATTATCTGACCTACTATTTGTTCACAGCAAGATATGACATCTTCCTTTCATGATTATACATTGTAGGAGTCACAGCCACACAGAAGTCACACAAATAAAACCACTCTGAAAACTGAATTTTCCCCTAGCCACCATCACTCATGTCATTCATCTTCTATTAGCTCTTGCCAACAGAAACTCAGGACTATTTACAGTGGCAGAGAGAGAAAGCCTTCCTGCTGGGCTGTATATTCCCACTCTGCTGTAATCTGTCTTCAAACTGCTAAACCCATTCACGCTCACTCTTGTCTACATCAGTTACTTACATCCCTCTGAAGACTGTCTGCTTTCCTAAAATTTAAATCTTTTTGTTTAAAAAGTGTAAAGAGGACCATCAGTAAATGTACCAACACAGAGACATCTTGTTGTGCTGGAATCAATGAACTGAAACATTTGCACAGCATTTTGCAATCAAAGAAATGCAATTCTTTGACAGTCCATTTCATGAAATGGGATCACTTCAGGCACAGAAGGAGTAAGTTCAGTCAATCTGAAAGCAGCTTCTGATTCAGCAGTGTGCCCTGGCAGCCAGGAGGGACAAAAGTATCCTGGGAGGCATCACTCACAGCATCACCAGCCAGGCAAGGGAGGGGATTGTCCCTCTCTGCTCTGCACTGGGACAGCCTCACCTTGAGTCCTGTGTTTGGGTACCGCAATATAAGAAAGATATTAAGTTCCTAGAGAGTGTCCAAAGGAGGGCCACAAGGAGGAAGAAAGGCCTTAAGGAGAAGAGCAGCTGAGGTGAGTGCGTCTGTTCAGCCTGGAGAAGAGGAGAGTGAGGAGAAACCTCACTGCAGTTACAACTTCCTCGTGAGGGGAAGAGGAGGGGCAGGCACTGATCTCTTCTCTCTGGTGACCAGTGACAGGATCTGAGGGAACGGCCTGAAGCTGTGTCGGGGGAGATTTAGGCTGGATATTAGAAAAAGGTTCTCCACCCAGAGGGTGGTTGGGCACTGGAACAGGCTCCCCAGGGCAATGGTCATAGCACCAGCCTGACAAAGTTCAAAGAGCTTTTGGACAATGCTCTCAGGCACATGGTGTGACTCTTGGGGATGGTCTTGTGCAGGGCAGGGAGTTGGACTTGATGATCCTTGTGGGTCCCTTCCAGCTCAGCATATTCTGTGATTCTTGATATCATACTACTGACATCCGAGTATGATGCTTAGGAAAGCTAAGTGTCTGCACCAGCAACTTAAGACAATGAACACTTTAGAAAAAGAGATTTAACATACTCAGGTACTTCTATCAGAACAGAAGTACTATTTTTCCCATCATTTACATAGAAAAATGCTTAAAAAGCCCGTTCTATGGTCTTAGAGCACACACAAGATAGATATCCTCAGGTTTTTCCCTGTCTTATCTTCAGACATGTCCAATTCCTATTTTTGTGATCCCTTCAAGGCCCTACTGCATCTACTACAGTAAAATTGCAGGTTACTAATAATATTTTAATACTATATTAACTTTTCCAACACACAGTTTGTATATTCAAGAACCAAAGGACATAAATGGACCTGTTTACCTCTGGCAAGACATGAACTGCAGCAAAGAGTCACTGACCTTGGGACACTATACTAACTTCTTCCCAGGAAGTCGAGTTACAGATATTAGACTTCATAATCCAAAAAACTAGTACTCTAAAACATGGCAACTTAATTTTGACATCTTAAGAGCAGAATTTATCGTACGGGTCTCTGTTACATCCTTCAAAGTTGGTAAGATCTAATGGAGATCCTTGCTGCTACGGTGTTGGAAATTAAGAGAGGGAAAAAACAATGTATAATCATTTACACTATGAATGACAGTTCTTTTGAATTTTATTTAGGATTACATGGGTAATATGAATAGTATAGATGTAGTTCATAACAATGAGTCTGGGAGAAGAGCTATTTATGTTGTGAAACTACAACCTGGGAATTTTTGCCACACTCTTTTGCACCACTTTGAATTGTTTTTACCCAAATAGACTGTTCTGAATGGAAGCGCTTTTCATCTCAGCTCGTGAGCAAAGCCACTAGAATTCAGACAGGATTTATCACTTTTATGAAGCAAACAAGGCATGGCCTGGAGAGTTTTGGGGACATTTTTCTTCAGGCTTTGTACATGCTTGGGGCCTGGATCATTGCAAGGAAATTAAGAACATTTTCCACCATCACCAGCAGTATCTCGCCAGAATACAGTACATGAGTCAGTCCTGTTTTCTGGTGTACCAGAACCTCAGAAAAAACCTGTTAAATCCACACTTAAGAGGTCTTACCTTGATATTTAAAAAACAGCTAATCATCATGTCTGACCTCACACCTTCTTTTTTTTTTTTCAGTAAATCACATGAAAGCGAATAAATGAATTAATGACCAAATTAGTGACACAGTCTGATACAATACCCTAAAAGCACTGATTGTTTTTGCAAGCTTTAACTGAAAATTGCTTTTCCCTAAAAATAACAAGAGAGTTCTTTCACTTTAACAAGCCTATACTATTTATACATGGAATAAACAAGATAATATCCTTGCTAGCATTTGGTGGGACACAAGATGTTTTAAACTTGCTTATTTTTTTTATATTTACAGAATTCCCTTCATCAGTCATATAGAAAATGTGGAGGCACTCGGAAGAAAGGGACTTGACTTCTAGGTTTATTAGTGGAAGTATTTACATTGCAAATAAGTGAAAAACATGCAGCATTTCTTAGGGATTTTCTTTCGGCTGATTTTGCTTTGCATGTACTCACACTCAAGGCAGCCGGTCCTGGAGGTCCTGCATCTCCCTAGTTAAAACAAGAGAGGAAGTAAATCAACAGTCTCTTTAGTTACACATATTTAACCTCTAGACCTTTTAGAGAATATGCAGCACTGCAGAAGTAATTTCAGTACAATCATCAAACAAGTTGATTATGAAAATATCATAAAGTGATATTCTTTTCCAGTAATGGCATAGATATACACAGTTCACCACAGGTTAAAGGGAAAAAAAAAAAGTCAGGCCTCTGCATAAATGAATCACAGCTTAAAAAAAGCAATCCTTCAAAACGCATTTCCATATGTCAAGTTACAAGCTGCAGCTTACATGCACAAGGTGGTCGCTGAAGTCAGTGTGACAGCTCGCATATGTAAAGACATCTGACTGTGTAAATATTCACAGAATTAGGTCACTGAGGTACAAATCACATCTGAGACCTGAGACCTTCAGGTTTAGTTCATGGGAGCAAATTAGTACATGCAGAGAGCAATTCAGAACACCAAATTTAGGCTCCTGCTCAGAACTCCTTTTAAAACTCGTTGTGATAAAGGGCACTTGTCTTCTGCATTTACAGTTAGCCTGTGCTCATATTCTTCAACCCTTAAGTTGCAAAAATGGCAGCAGTGGGTGTTTGCCACACATAGTTATGGCAACATGTTCGAAACTGAAGAATATCATGCACACTCACATATACATACAACTTCACAGATTTAAAAGGTACCTTTTCTCCTTTTGGACCAGCCACACCAGGACTACCAGGATCACCTTTTAGTCCCTGGGCAAGAAGAGAAATGCATATTTGTTGTCATCTGTGAAAAATGTTGGACAAAATCCTGTAGCACTGTGAATTAGTATATACTAAACAAATAGGCCTTAAAATTCTATCACATTATTAGTACTTTCTCAAAATTCCTTATTTTCACTATTTTGTGAACAGACAAACATCCATCAAAGACCACATGTGCCTTCAACACATAATTAAGCATACAAAGCCAATCTACTTTATTGTGCCCCATTATGGTAAGTAGTGAGTAGAAATGCAAAGTTCCTTTGCAGTCCCAGTAGGTTTGTGTCTTGCATGGCCAACAAAGATAAAATAGAATACTAGGGAGAGTGCTAGTACATTCCCTTGAAAGCTGCTAAAATTGGGAAAGAGGCAGAGGTGGACAGAGAACTGCAGATTTTATGTTTCAAGTAGCAGTGCTGAACTGGTGAGCTCCAGGAAGGTACAGCTCAGAGCTGCTGCACATCTTCCAACCCTCTCATTTTCATCAGTGTTCAAAAAGGTGATTAGAGAAATAATCGATCCCTTCATGCCTCCTTCTTTACTTCTGCCTTCAACTGGAGAAGCAAACAGTACTGCCTAGCCTTACACATTACATACACAGACATTTCATGCTCCTGGGATCAGAGTGGTTTGGACTGGAAGGGACTTCTAAAGATCATCTGGTTCAATCTCCCCTGCAGCAAACAGGGGCATTGTCAACTGGATCAGGTTGCTCAGAGCCCTATCCAACCCAATCTTGAATGTTTCCAGGGATAGGGCATCTACAGCCTAAGAAACCTTTTCCTGTTTTCACCATTATCGTTGTAAAGTATTTCCTACTTACACCTAGTCTGAATCTCCCTTCTACAATATCTCTTATACAACTCTTCCACTAAGAAGTTCTCACCAGCAGCACCCAAAAAAACCCTGTAAAATATCTTTAGTACCCAGCTCACAACCTTTGTTGTCTTCTCCTTGTTGCAAAACAAATGGAAAAATGAGAGGTTTCAAAATATGCTCAGCAAATTCAAGCCATCCTACAGCAATGAATGAACTTAATTCTCATGCTTGACCAACCTATCAGGAACTAATTTTTATTTAAGCCGAGAGATTTGTCTTGCGCCTTCCCTCTGACCACTGCTTTAGTGTCATGAGAGACTGTGTCTATTAAAAGCCAGAGACACCTCTACAAGTCCAAAAATTTTTCTTAGAAATGAAAGGGCGACAATGTAGGCAATACGAGACCCAGTCATAATGAGATACTCCATAAGTAGGCCACCATCATTATTATTCTGAAGGTTCAATAGGTCAAGGATAGAAAAAATTCATTTACATCTGAATTAGGGTTTACAAACTAAAGTTCTTCCAGCTTCCTTTTTGTCCTTGCAAACTCTCTTCCTCAGTTTGCAATTATTAGGAAGATAGAGACAACTGGCACGAAAATGGTAACTAACATCTGTGCCTTGGTGGGTACAGAAACATGAAATCAGTGAGTGTTCTAAATACTGCGTATTTGTGCAACTTCACTTCCTGCTAAAATTACATTAATTCACCATCTGGAAGGAACATCATTTAGGACTATATGAGCATTTAAGTACCCACTTTGGATTAAATTTGTGGTTGTTGTAAATACCCCTGATTTAGCTTTGATTTGTTCTTTATTAAGCTTGCCAAATATGTAATAGTTAAATCAGAAGTAGTTTTGCTGTTTGAACTTAAAAATTGTAATAGGCAGATGGATTCAAAAACCAAGCCAAAAAATTGCTTTCTTTTTACAATCTGCATATTTATGACCTAGCTTTAATATTGTCACCATTTGCTACATTTTACTTTCCACCTCCTTCTGAAAGACTGCATAAAACACAAACAATCCATATTCTTAATGCCATTTCAGGGATTTTTCAGGTTTGCAAACTGCATGGATTTGGTTCAAAATCAATACTAACAAATCAGCAGTGGAACAATAGTTATGAGTTTAGGAATTAGCTCTTAGGCTGTATGTTTACAGAAGACAAAAGATAAGGCTAAAAAAAAATCTGCAACTCACAGATGGTGACATATATCTGTGTGTCTCTACTGAATAGAAAAGGCAACTGCAGATGAAAGATACTGAGCCTGAGCCACGCACTGTCAAACAATGAACCTTATTTTTCCCTAATTGTTGTGTTTAAAGCTTTTAGTAATGTTCCTGCTAGAGCACCTCAGTGAGGTGTGCCGTCTGACAGCCACTGCAAGGATGACGACCACAGCAATTGACTGCAAATAAAAAGAACAAGGGGAAACTACTTGTTTTACAAGAAACCTCACAGTGTTTGAAGGGGGATTTTCAAGGACCCAATGTTATAGACCCATTTGAAGTATTCCTGGTTCTCCTAGACATTATATATGCGTTTAAAAATATTATAATCTTAATAAGTTCCAGACATAGTCAATGCTCACAAAAACTCATGTGGGACTGCATCATGCCTATTCTTCCCTACAGTCACCCTTTTGAAGCTGTTGAGAGGTTTAGCTGCTGCTCACTGACTCTGAAATGCCATAAGAAGTAAGAATTCCTGTGCCAAGTCAAATCTGTAGCTGCTTTTAGCACAGTACAGTAGGGTATCCTGTCTCTGGCAGAGACCAGAACAGGATGCTTCAGTAAAATGAATGTGGTTATCTAAACAGATATAATTTGGATGATTTTAGACCAAGCCTTAAGTTAGAAAAGCTCATTTTCTGCAATGTTTTAGGAGAACAAGGTCAGCTTTGAAAACAAACAGATTTCTGTTGATCTAAGGAGTCTGTGATTTGCCAGAAATTCAAGAACAGGTTAAAAATTCCAGCAGCTCTCGTAACAGAGAGAAAATTAATTGAGTATTGAATTCTATCCCAGTCTAATTCTAGCTTTTTGGGACCAATATAATAATATACATTTGTGAGTTCATGAACTGTCTTCAGCTGATGCATTTTCTCCTCTAAAAGGACTACAGCTTGGTCTTTTTACAGGTCACAATAAACTTACATTATGGTTCCTCTATGGAAGCCAAAATATAAAGTCAGCATTAGAATATGTATGTATGAGGCCAGTTGAAAGCTAACAAGATAACAACACTGAATATAGCAGAAATGACAAATGTTCTATATACATATATAAAATAAGACCGATAACTGTAATACAATTTCCAACCAACAGAGAAATTACCGGAACAAGTGTATCACAAATATCAGTAAGGGCGTGAATTGGTGGTCACTGGGGGAAAGATTAAATTGGAGGCAGTGTTTTTGTTTGGAGGGGATGACAATGGTATTTCTTCTGGTGGAATGAAAGAAAAACAGATAAACAGGTAAAATGTATCACCAGCTGACACCAGGTTCTCTTTCACGGAAAAAATGCAAAGATCAGCTGGAGCCCAACCAGAAGACTCCAGCAGTTCCTAGCAGGAGCCAAATGTTGCCTACTGGAATTGCACCTATTTGTACAGCAAAAACAATGCTGCACACATGTGGCAATGAAAAATGCAGTAAGATTGCAATAATATTTTTAGGAGAACAGGTTTTCAACTCTAAAAGATGCCTTTTGGGGAAAACATAATCTGTTATTTGCAACTTCATGGCCTTCATTAGAGTAATCTGGTTCAATGTCACATCAAGTTGAAATCTCCTAGAACAATACATATTATCTAATGTACTGAAAATACAGCACACAACCCAACACTTTAATCAACAGTGTGCAACCACATTATTATAGGTCAGATTAGTTATCTCTACTGAGTAACAGAACTTGGAAATACTGTAACCACTGAGAACAGTAGTACATTTTCTTCACAAAGCAGCCTTAAAATCTAAGTTAACAACAGCTTCAAAGTCAGCTGTCCACTGCCAACCTGTATATGTTGGGATAACTCTTCTAACTTAGCAAAGTGTTTTCATATCTCCAAACAATATATTTTCTTCAGTTGATGTCTCATATACTTTTAAATACTGCCACTGCTCTTTTCTCATTAATGGAATTTCAAAATTTCAGATTGGTACACTACTGTACCCTAAATAACATCTACTGTCTCCTAATACTTTTGTTCCTAACAGAATTCTCAGACTCTCAATATAAACAAATATCGTCACCAGCTTCATTTTTTCAATCAATAGGATTCTTACCTTCCTATCCACATATTTCCTTGCAACTCTAATACTAAGAGAGTTCAAGATTAGACAGACAGGCCCTGAGGGTGTGAAGGCAAACAACTATTACTATTCTATCAAGACACTGGATCCCTTTAAAAATGTTCATACTTCTGTTTACCTTTTCCCACAAACATCAAAATAAAAGAGTCTGATGTTTTCCATCTTTCCATTGAAAACCTGAGATTGTTTTGTTGCTTACTGAACTTTAGAGATCCATCCTTTGACATCAGGTATGTAGAGAATAACATTTTATGTAGGAAAGTTTTAGAAAAGTCGCTTACGGTATTACCTTCCCCAACAAGACAAATAAAAATAACTAGTTAAACACTTGGTTTAATGTATATACTAGATTTTAATTTCGATTTACTTTTTTCTTTTACCACTTACAGGAAAGACACTATTCCTCTACTAGCTATGCATGACACATGATGACAGACATAATAAAACTTGCTGTGTTGACTTACTTTTTGCTGAAGGATTTAATTTAAGTCAGCAAAATAGTAATTGGCAGTATCCCATGGCATTCATTCCTACCTGCACCAGTGATCATGAAAACAACATGACTCAAAAAGAATCTAAAAGTTTCAGTGATAAAGATTTTTTCATTTCAGTTCAACAGGCAAACATATGGATATAATAGAGAACTTATTCCACAGATAGTTTCATGGATATTTATATTGCAAATTTGTCCTTATTCCACACAGGCTCTGAGTGTTTTTATCAGGGTTTTTTCAGATAGTGTATCTGTGAAGCTGCATTTGTTACAGTGATACAAATGACAGCATTATTACAGAATCACAGAATTATTAAGGTTGGAAAAGTCTTCCAAGATCCTTGAGTCCAGCCTTTCACTGATAACCACCTTGTCAACTAGACCAGACAATTCATAACTCCTCAGTTACAAAGGCAGACAGGTCTCACACCCAACTGTAAAACAAAATATCCAAAAGAATGGTGAAGGGAAACAATATCTTAAAAAAATTACAGGATTTTGTAGGCAGCAATGTGGCACCTTAGTTTAATGTCAAGTGGCTAAAAGAGTCGCAAGGGATGAAAGAGATATTACTTAAGGATTCTGGCTTTTCATCCTATAAAAGCAAATACCTGCTTACAGACGTGGACATGTACTACAGGAAGACTATATTAGTAACATATTAAGTTATTTATAACTACTCCTTAAGAAACTAAAAACAATGACAATCATGTTAGGAGTATTTATAGTAAGTATTCATGTTGTCAGATGGATTTTGAATAATGTCCCAGGCTGGGACACAGCATTGTAGATCTTGGCTCAGATTACTGGAGACACAAACTGGGAGATGTGGAGAACAGTTAAATATATTCACAGTTCCCACCTCGAAACCTGGTTCTCAATGAGATTAACTGAGCCAGTTTACACAACCAGTGAGAGAAAAATGAATTCAAACTTTCTAGGTATATCATCATTACAGCCTAGTCTCTAAATCAGGTCTGGCTTCCTCTCTGTCGTGCTACTTCTTTCTAGCAAGGACTTTCTGTACAGCTAAGAAAACACAAGTAGCAGCAGCAAGCAAAAGTTTTCTGTGACACCTACTTTTCTGATTTTGATTAAAATACATTCAAATATGTTTCTACCATTTGTTCAAGATAAAATGTTCAGTTATCATCTTCAAGTTCTTGTGAGGATGGAAACCCTCACTCCCCCAGGCAGACACAACAGCTGCCAGCAGGCAATGCCACTAGCTTTAGGTGTTTTCAGGCTTTCTTTCTACAGCACTGCAGATTATACCAATGTAAGTAGATTAACTTGATTATTTCAGAAATATCAGATGTTACGTTTCTGTTTGCAAAACAAGTTAGAGAGACACTGATAGCAACCAGGAGTCAATGACACACAGTCCTGTAAATTTAAAGACTGGCATCTCCATGCACAGTGAAAACTGAATACAAAGCATTTTATATAAGTGCTGTTAAAAAGGAATTATGTGTGCATTCAAAAAATACAGTCTTATATTGCCACGTGCAGTTTTACTTCTGTTTTAATGTTTTAATGACAGTTCCCATAGTAATAATAATCTATCATTTACTGACACATTGCAACAGTTCAGTAAATATTTAAAAATATGAATGTTCAATATTTTTCACTTTTACAGTGCCACTATGTTAAATATGTCCTAGAGTTAATCAGATACTTGGTATACCTTACTCTTCCTAAAAGGTTGATGGAACCAGATCTCATGTAGTAAAGGAGATCATGTAAGACCAACACAGAAATGTCACCAGAGCTATGGAAAGAAACACAGATGTGTTTTTTCCATGCTGTCAGCATATATGTATGCATGACAGAAGTATACAGTTCACCTTTACAGACAGGCAGGCTACAAGAGAATACCTCTTTGAATACCTAAATGTAGTTTCAGCTTAGTACATAGTGTATGTTCTCACATGAAGGACATTCACTATTACTTAAAAATAGCCTGATTTATCCAGCATTAAATTATAATTACCTAAAGTGGGAAAAATGTTTTTATGGTTACAGTGTGCATAGAAAGCCAGGTGATGTAAAAAGTGTCATAATTATGTAGTCTGTTTTACTGCATTTTCAGTAGACCTGGCTAGACTGCCACAGTATTTTTGTGTTAAATGCTGATCCTTTTATTTTGGAAAAGGCGCGAAAAAAGTATTGCTAAATTTTTTTTCCCAGATCTTGTGTCTGGTTTCTAGTCCTAATGTCAGTTATTCCTCATCTGTGAGATGCTCTCTGCCTTCAACAGCAATGCTATGCAACTGGAGAGCCAAGAGTATCCAGCATTAAAACCTAAAGCCAGGGTAACCCCCATCAAGTTCAAGAGGGAGAAGGATGGGAAGAGGTTATAAAGCGAACAGCTTACTTGACTTTATTATTATGGGTTTTTAAACTTGCTTTTTGAAATCATGCTGGTTGTCTATTTTAGTATTTCATTGAAAAAAGAAATCTGACTTTTTGCCCTCTCATCTTGGTTTCATATGTACAAAAACAAATGAAAATTTAAAAATAGGCAGAAGTTAGGTTTATGTTATAGTCATGCCTATAGTGCAGGCTCAGGTTCAAACTTGAGTGTGAACTCAGTCATTAGGATTATCCAGTATTTTTAGATACAGATTTATGCTACCTTAAATGTGGACCAGTCCAATTAACTAAGAAGGCAGTGAAATCTGGCAGTGGAAAAAAAAAGTTAAATTTTGATTCTATCACAAGAAACACATGGCCCAGTGAGTGACCCACCCAGGAATGGCTAACAGCTTGTGTATTTCCTTTTTCAGAAACCAAAACTATCAAACCATAGCTTTACCCTGCCTCCAAAAATATCTTCTTTTCCAGCAGATTATCTAACAAGGAATGATTCTCATCTATACTACATTTAATCCCAATGCTTGTTTCAGTTTATCTCATGAGTCATCAGCAGAAGCATCATGGAATGTACCAGATCCTTATCCACAGCCCTCCTCACATGATGCGCTAAGAACTCTGTCACATGAATGCAACTCTTCTTCCCCTATCATCTTGTGGATATTAAATCTCCAGGCACACATAATTTCTAAATCCGTCCTTACATAAAGTCTGAATTACATTTCTTAACCATTCACCCAGAAGTTTGTAACTTAAATGTTTCATTATTGTTCCATTTACCTCTGTTCCAGGAAGGCCTTCTGGTCCTGGTTCTCCTTTATCTCCTTTTTCACCCTAAAAGAATGAATATTTATTTTATTATACACACTCAAGGCAAATATTAACCACTATGCTTTTTAACAGGAAAAAGATTTTACCATTCTGGTCTGTTCTACATATACATTGCTGGCTGCACAAGACAAACTATTTCTTACATTCCAGCAGAAATTCTTTCCAAGTAAATGTCCCTGAAATATGTCTAGCACTCTGATAGGTACAGTTCTTCACACTTCATAGCATCATTGAACATCCATAAAAACTCACCACATTAGACGAACGTTCTTGTTTCTTGCTGTGTTTCAAGAACATGGTGGTGAAACAGAAATTTACACCAGTGAACGGCTTAGTTTTTGAAAATCTTAATATTGCTTTTTTTTTTTTCGAGACTCAGTTTTGTTATCAGATGCTTAAAGTAAGTGTTTATTTAAAAAGTCCTCAATATTATTATTTGTCTTTGACTCATACTGGTATACGGTTCACTATTTGCATTTGAAAAATGGAAACAACTTGTATTCTGAAAGTTTTCTTACATGTATGAATATGAACAACATTAATCGAAAGAAAAATAATGGTGGGAAGGTTCCTTCAGAATTGACTATAGCTGGTTCCTGAATTTTTTCATGAAACACTGACTACAAAACACAATAATCTTTGTAGAACACATGAAAGAATTCAGTTCCGTATTAACTCTAACGACCATGCTATTCTAGTTAAGACATATTTCATCAAAGCTAATAAAATACACCTACTAAAAAAGCATAATTTAAGGGAAAATATCTTCCAGAAGCAACAAGCCTAAAGAGCTCTATAATTGCATCTCTGTCCCTCAAATGAAGTTTTTCAATTCAAAATAAGTAATCATAAAATAACATAATCCTGATAGAAGTGTGAGGACTGACTTAATTAGAGTCCAAGCTCTTCAAATAAACCAAAGAAAACAAAGAGCTCTTCACCGAATTTCCATTTTCTCCAGGGGACTAAATTTGTCTGAGCAGGACCTATTCATTATATCAGCATCGTCTTCATAATTCTGTAAGGTAAATGGCACTGAGCTGAGATCATTCAACTAACTCCATTTGTGACACAGCCCTGATTCAGAGCTATTCCTCCCGTGGCAATGACAGAGGGCATTTTCATCTAGCAATCCGTTTTAAAAATGAGTTTGCATGAGCTTTGTCAAACAACTGAAGCCTACTAACAAATTAGCAGCAGCAAACTGTGAATTCAATAATCCCACTTACAAGATGGCTTTGCTGGTTCATTGTTTCCATTTTAATACATCCTGTTGATAAGAAACTTAATGCTACATGTTAGCTTGAATCATACTGTTAAGGTTTTCCCTCAAGTATTCCCTTTCTTGCTGGCCAACTCCCCCCCCAAAAAACCCACCAGATAAGTCTGTGCATTTACTGCAAAGTTCAAATGACACCAAACAGTTATACGAATTTAACGCTTATTATTTTAGTATGTTTAAACTATGGAGTCCTCTTTATTCTATGGATTAATACTGGATGAGATAGTAATTTTCTTTCACTGTCAGTTTAAAAAAAACCCTCAGTTGAAATCCCAGGCGTACTATTCTTTTTTAAATAGCTCACTTAAACTTCTAGAAGAACTGCAAAAATTACATTTTACTTTTCATCAATGTGACATACTGAACATTTAATACTGCTTTCAGGATATTTCAACTAGCATCAATTACACTGCTACAATCTTGCAGCAGTTAAAAAGGTACATTCATATAGTTGACATAATATCTCCCGAATATATTTCTAAAAGATTTACAAGTCAACCCAATTTATGGAGCTGTTTTTTTCTTCTATGGCTTGTGTATCTGCTTTCACACTTCACGAAAAAATGATGCACATATATACAGATTTGCTCCAGAAGTAGTAGCATCCTGTAAATGCCTTGATGTATCGGTGGAAACCTAAGGTAAAAGTATCTTGTCATAATTTGTTATGCAACATCTACATTGACATAAAAAGCTAAACAGAGAGCCTAACTAAAAGACGACCGTCCCCTCACCCTCACTTATCATTTGCCTTGATGTGAGACAAACAGGATGTGTCGGTGAACGTGCGTTTTCCTCTACAGCAGGCAGATGGTAACTTCAAAATGCCGCCAGGCAGCTCTAGACACATACAAGTGCTGCTGGTGAATGCAGGGAAGAAAGAAACCCCCCATTCCTTATGATTTACACAATATTTGGATTTAAGATGTTTCTCAGTTTCTTTGACAAAATGATAAAAAGCACCCCCTGTTAATGAGCCTTGGACCTCTGCAGAGTGCCTGGCTTTCTGCCAGGTATGCAACTTTACTATGAACATATTCCGATTTTTTTAATGGAGTACACAATTTGTACTTGCCAAGCCTGTCGTATGGAATGTCCGTGTTCTCTGTGAAGCCAGAATTCAAACCAAATAGAGGTCCAATTTTTACAATTTATTCTCACAAGAACTGAGCCAAGTCATGCTCATTTCTGTCTTTATGAAGCACACTATACTGCATAATTAACAGCTTCAAATCTAGCCAATTTGCAGAATCGCTGAAGCCACTCTGCAGTGTAGAGGAGGCTGTTAATAATCGACACTGTGGCTTTGTGATGATGTACCTTATAGATTAACAATAGGAGAGAAAAATGCATTAATGTCATTTTATATTACATGCTCCTCCCTGCTTATACTACACTCAGATGAGACAATTAAAGACTATTTATTGCAAAAACAGGATGACAAAACTCTGAAAGCTTCAAGCCTTTTTTATTAGTTAACTAAAACTAACCCAATGTAACACTGAATTGTTTGTATTTCTTCGGGTGAATTCTGCATTCCATTACCCCAATGGAATAAGACGATGGGGTTGCTGCAGAATAACAGCTGGGAGGGATTCAGTCTGCTGTGTGTAATAGAGGATGCACTGAATTCTGTGGTAGCCTTCTTTAATTAGGGCCAGGAGTACATCCATGGCCTCTGCAAGATGAATGTACCAGCCTCCAACTCACTTGTCCACTTTTAACATTGCCATATTTTCCTTGCACACTATTTCCCCCATGATAAAAAGGCAAAGAAATACATGTGGAAATACAATACATTATACCTAAAAATTCACCTAAAAAGATAAAGATTTTTCTACAACCCTGCCCTATTAATGATACCAGGAATTCCTGGTATCATTTTTTGGAAGAATTTTAAAGTGCCATTGTCAACACTTACTGAACTACTCTCCAAAGCACACAAGCTATGTAATACCACTAAGTCAGTGTGGATATTTTCTAAATTTTAACCTCTGAAACTCCATGATTTTACCTACATATCTTTAAGAGAGTTTTGACTTATTTTTTTAATACATTTTGCTGTTATGCCTCAGCTCTGTCTCAGCAGAATGCTCCGCATGAGTTTTATTTTCTTGTGACCACTTCTCCATAGCTTCTTTTAAACTGATCTTGACTCGTAATAATGCTTATTGATTTTTCTTGAGTAAGTTAAGAATTAAAAAAAAATCTACATCTTCAGTTAAAAAACCCCAACCTTTCTTTCTTTCTGATTTTCTGATAGATGTCTGAAGAGCTGGGGTTGTGAAAAGTTCCACCACAATAATAGTCTTACTGCCTGACCCGTAAATCTTCCACAGAATATGGGATGGTATGCTTTAGGAAAGTGGCAGTACACAGGGTGAAGCACTTCAGGACTGCTGAGACACTGAACCATTTAAAAGGAGTGGAAAGCAAGGCAAACTAATGATTTTGACTCAGTTCAGACTGAGAGGTACTATGCAAGGAAACATAAGAGTGATGCAAGAAGTTCATTCTCAAACAGGCTGTAACCCTGTACCACATAAGAGTATTTTCTAAGCAGGGTCAGAAAGAGACAGCATAATAGATTGCAGAAATACACTTCCATTACTAGAAAATGAAAATCAACAGTGATGATCAGGTCACCTAGAAGCCTGTGTCTTCCCAAGCCCATGTATTTAGGGTATTCAGACAAAGCAATAAATCAGGTGATCACAAAGCTTTATAGAGGTCAGACAGCTCAGTAGATACACTTATCAAGAAACAATGACCAAAAACATTCTGATTCCAAACTGTGCCATTGTTGTCTTGTGAGAGAGTCCTTAACAAGTGTTATGTCTCATGAACCTACTGGATACCGTGTCAGGAGAAAGACCTTTCCTTCCTGCTTTTTTTACGTGGACTGAGCAATACTGAAAACGTTCACAATGCCTAATTACTGCTTGGTGTCACGTGTCACATTCCTAAGCAAGCTCTAAGCAGTTTTAACCAGAGAGGCTGTATAAAGGCAAATTATTACCTCAACTAAAGGCAAAACCTTAGGCACAGACCAATGTGAATCTAGGCCAGCCAAAGGCTCCAAAGTTGCACTGATGAACTGCCTCATTCTGTCAGCAGGAATGAGGCAGCCATCCATTTTTATTCTTTGTAGAAAAACCTTACAACACAAAATTATTTGGATCAATTAGAACCACAACCAAAAAAAAACAACCCAAAAACCCCCAACTCAAACCCCAAACCCAACAAAAGTTTCAATGTAGTGCTCTCCAAATGGAGAAATCCAATGCACTGCTGCAGAAAAGTATCTGGGTAATGATCTAAGATTAGAATGAATTTGCCTTAACGGTAGATTTTGCTTGAGAATGCTCTAAGCAGACTTGATGATACTCCATTGTACCCATGTCGTCCTGTGGGTGAGGCAGATATAACCCTGAACATTCTTCCAGGATAACATTTCCTCCCAACTGCTCCTGAGTTCTGCTATGATTGCTCTCTCTTGAAAAATGTCTCAAAGTCACATGTCAAAATAGTTTGTTTTTCTTAGGATGATGTCCTTGCTAAGTAAAGATTACAGTGTTTGCAGGAGGTACATGTCTTAAGGAGTCAAAATTCTCTCATTTAATAAACAAAGTCTACTTTTTTCATGAAGGTGTTGAAACACAAACATTAATACAAATGCCAACAATATACAGAATAACAATATGACCCAGAAGTTTGCTCTGTCCACGTGCCATTACTGCCAAGCACAGTGATTGAATAGTATGAGTTCAGAAATACAGAACAGCAAAATAAAAATTAAACCAAATAATACAGACAGAACAGGAGTACACTGATAAACCTACTCTGAAGAGCTAGCAACCTCTTTAGATTGAAGGACTGTATCCACATTCATTCAAGTAGCTTAGGCATACATTCCTTTCTCACACGATCTTCATGAAAGTTCAACTCTCCCTTTGCAACATCCACAAACACTGGTTTCTAAAACAGTCTATTAATTCCATGGCACCCTGACAGGCAATGAAGTGTCCTCAGTCACTGTCTTGTTGGAAACTTTTATAACATAGCCTACAGAACTATGATTGAGAAATAAACCTTAAATAATGACCAATTTTATTATTTCACATCTACAAAATGCCACAGCAAGGCTACCAGCAATGACTTATTGAAAACACAAGTGAACATTCCTATGATCTCTTAATGTGTTCCTTTCAGAATCTCATCTTGGTTCTTATCTTCAGTGTAACCCTATTTGTGGAAATCTAAGAGATTGCCTAACATTCCCTAGTGCTGATCAGAGCTATTAAAGATCATTAATGAAATGAATACTAAAAGGGATTAAGATGTTCTCTGGTAAGTGGAAAAAATAAGATACACAGAACACCTTTTGGTCTAAGAGACTTGTTAGGGTAAAAGAAACATAAAGACCCAATTTTATCCTTCTGGGTAATAGATATTAGCCAGCACAAGAAGAAAAATTAGTGAGATTTTGGCTAACTCTTGCTTGCTACAATGTATGCAAATCTAATCACAATCTCACATTTAGTGCGTTTTTCAATAATAAACATCCCAACATAAATAATTAATGTCCAAATCATGCTTAAGAGGTTCACACTGGCTTTTCTTTCTGCCACATGAAATTAAGACTTTGTGTTTTGCAAACTTTCCTTTGTATGCTATCCTGCCATGGCTCATGCTATCACTACCATTTCAATTTCTTTTTCCTTTCCTTCAAACTTTTCAATGTCAAGGGGAAAAATACTAACAAAATCAACAATGAAAATTCCACTCTTTGTGGTAATTATTTTATCATATATTCCCAGATCTAACTTGAAAGAAAAATTCTTGACCCAAGATTAAAGTTTTGTTCATAGAAATAAGAAAAGCAGTACAACCTAATGCATGAGCTAACAAAAAGTGGAGTTTCAGTCTCCTAGATAATATGTATTCTTAACATTCATTTGAATATATTAGTACTCTCTTCAGAAAATATCATCAGTCAAGTAAAATGTTTTTATAAGGAAGAGTCGCTAAGCTTTTTCATGGTGATCTTCACTTGCAAATGCTACTTGGTATTTCTATGCAGAGGCTTTAGTGGGTGTAAACAGCTTTCTAACATAACTCCCCAGAAAGACCCAGAATATATTTAAAAAACTCAAAGAAAACATCATTCTGAATAGTAATGGATATTCTATTCTTTACTCACTTCATCT
This sequence comes from Lycocorax pyrrhopterus obiensis, assembly GCA_014706295.1. Taxonomy (NCBI): domain Eukaryota; kingdom Metazoa; phylum Chordata; class Aves; order Passeriformes; family Paradisaeidae; genus Lycocorax; species Lycocorax pyrrhopterus. The sequence goes on from JACSVZ010000004.1 coordinate 84,178,760, forward strand.
GGCTGAGTTCTACAATAAATTCTACACACAGAATACCATTCCAGCTTAAAAATTGGTGTACTGCATAAAATTTATTGTGCTATACCTTTCCTCATAAACCAAAAGCAAAAGGCTTTTCAAAATATAAAGTGTCCTGAATTCAGTCAGACAACTCATACATGCATCTTTCCATGCAGAGGCCACACTGGGAACACTCATGGTCCAGTTTTCCTCTCCTTCTACAGTGTCTCTGGCTAATCTCATCTGCAAATATAAAATCAACAATCATTTCTATGAGTCATCAGTTACATCCAGACCTGACTCCTCGCCAAGAGCATGCCTTAACTTTCCAGAACCTCATATCTAATCTATGTTTGAATGGTTTGAAATATCTCTTTCAACATTTTTAACTTGAGAAAGCTTCCTCTTTTTGTCACTGTAAAAAACACTGATTCTGTTGGTCAGCAAGAACTGCGATTATTTTGAAGTGAGTCTCTCTATACCAACCACACCCAGACCATAGACAAAATGTTTTTCATCCCACTACACAGCTTCCACTTTGATCCAGGCTTTTTTCACAAATAGTCCCTCATCCTGCTCTCAGCTACCCATTAGGAATGCCATCACTAAAACTCTGTTCATCATTTATCGTCTCCTGTGATGGTTCTCATGCACACACACTTAAATACCTGGACATCTAAGTGCAAAACTCAGTGCACAGCTTGGCATTGCAAGGCTTGCACGAGGTCATACCATTTATCCCCATTCAATAATCACTCCCTTCAACCCAATTCTTCTTTAGTGTTATGAACACAAAATCTGCACAGCGGGTGTAGCATCATTTTTCATATTATTTATTTTTTAATTTGCCAGCCAGGTCTGGTTGTTCCGTAGGTATCCATCTTCTGTCTTAATTCTTACATTTTAATTATAATAACCCTTGTATTAAATAAATGGTCCACTCTGTCTTTGTACATTGCCTAACACAAGGGACTCATAACACATGTATCAACTTGTACAAATACCTGAGCTATTACAGCGTTTTGTTCTTACATCGCTCAAGAACAAAACTAATGGCTGAATTCGGGTCTAAGTTTCCCCTCACCAAACTCCCCAGTAATTTTAAACTTAAGTATCTTGGGTATCTATCAATAGATTAAAACCTCAAAAGAAAAAAATGTCTCATGTAATGAGCAGATTATTTTTCCATTTCTTAAGTAAATACTAGAAATAGATTTGACTTTCAGCTACAATTGTTTAAAATTCTATCTGCCTTTTAGTGGGGAGGTTTCTGTTTATACCGGGGTAGTGTTAGTGTTGAATGAAGATTTTTCCGTAGGAGGAATAAACTAGTTTCTTTTCAGGGCTTGTCTCCTAAGGCAACCGAAAGCCAATCTGTTCTTGACAGCAGTTGACAAATAGTACTGCTTTCACAGAACGTAGTATTTTTTAGACACACATGCTTTCATGGTTTTGGCAGGGTATTGCTATTGTTATTTATACTCTAAAAGATGTTCTGCAGATGGTTAAAGCCACGTCAAGTGTTTGCACAAGCTGATGGACTGCTATGTCTCTTCTGCCAAAGGCTGCACCTCTAGCTTTATTTCTGTCACATGACAGCCAGAATAATAGCCTATTCTGTAGCTATAACTATTAACCATGTTCATCAGGCCCACACAGACAGCAGCATCAGTTATCTCTATTTTCTTAGACTACAATGAGTAGTTTATTAAGGTCATAGAAATGCATACTTTAGACCAGGAAACTGGTGTTTCAATAAAGCTCTCACAAACTCCGGTACAGTTTAAAGACATGGTATGTTCAGTGTCCTGATGGATATTTATCTGAGGTGGAGACTTGATCTGTGTGCAAAATAAACACACCTTGCTCAGTCAGACTTCACTAAGGTCAGTTCAAAATATAATTAGAAAAAGTAGGAAATTTCTGCCTTTTGCACAAAACTTAGTAAATAGAGATTTAATGCAGGAAGTTTTCTCTCCTTTTGAGAGGATCAAAATCAACAGCTCCCACTTTCCTGGCAACTGTCCATACAAACAGCTCATACAGGTTCTATGGGTACCATCTATAGAAGCAATTATATTTCTCTTCTAGCTGAACCACTGTGCAGTGAAGTGCAAAAAATCAATGGGTCTGGAACAAACAGGTGGGACAATATTCTGCAGCCTACTGAATGGGAGGAATTTTCTTTAGAAAGGTCATCCTAGGAAATCTGAACTGTATCTACTGTCCAGCCACCAACAACAGAAGGAGTTTAACTTACTGCTAGCCTTCAATAAGTACATAAAACTTAAAAGGGTAAATGGATAAAGCCTTTTTCTTTATCAGTGCACAATATATACTGGCCTCACTATACCAAGATCAGTGACATGCTCCCTGCAGACATCTGAGACAACTCAGTCACCTACTTTTCACCTACTGTCACAGAAACTCCCAGCAGCTGTTGCAAATTAGTTGCTCTTCTAGGCCAGCTTCTTTGGCTTCTTAAACTAAAATTTAACAATACACAAAGATGATGAATGAGCATACTGTAAAAAGTAGCATCATAAAGCTGCTGATTGGGTTAGCTACATTAGCATATCCTTCTGTACAATTTACTATTCTTGAACTTTTGTGCAGATCCTTTGTAACAGCCTTAATTCCCTTGACTTCCATGTCACGTTATGTCAGGTCTCCTTCAAAGTATTTTTTACTTATGTTAGTATGAGATAGACTGTGGCACAAAAGAAATGATTTATCCAGAAAATGGTGCAGAGTACTAGATGTTAACACTGTATTTTTTTGGAGTTATTCCAAACCTACACTGAAGTAGCTTTAGTCTGGTTTCATGAATTCAAGAGCCATTAGTAATTGCAGCACCTTAGGCTTGTTCCCAAAGTATATCTTTCAGCATAGCTTCATCTGAAAGGAATCATACTGCTCTTTTCCAACCCAAAAAGTCATCTGTATGGATCAGCAGCACCTTTTAGTCACTAAAATATGCCTATTCTTCTGAAATACATTGGCTGCTGAAGAATAGCCACATACCAATCTGGAGAAACAGAATGTGCTGGGTTATAAACCCAGTAAACAGAGGCATTTTTGGTCTAAACAGTTCCCTGACTTGTTCATTTTACTAGGAATCACACAAACAGCTGCAATAGCAGTGCACAGGAACACTGGGAATAGGAAGAAGCAACTGGAAGGGAGTAGACTGGGAGGAAGACCATTTTTATCATTGACAGTATTACTTTAATAAACATCAACTAGTGCTAAGTGGAGAAAAAAAAAGTGCTTTGGAGACTTAAATATACTTAAAGATGTATATTGCTGACTTTTCAGTAGTAACATCCACATCTGTCTTTGCGGGTTGTAGAAAGATTCCCCTGCTCACATGCACACGCTGAGTTCTATTTTTAGTATATTAATGAAAACAGTTCTGTCATCTCCTCTTCCACAGTGACCAGTGTGTGTAACCATTTTGTTGTTTCTTCTTTCATCAAATTGTTCATGAATTCTAATAATTTTCCTTACTGTAAACAACTCTCGCTCAAAATTGCTAAAGCCCATATACAGAACTGATTGACTTCAACTTGTTTAAAAAAGAGGATAGACTTACATTATATAAAAGAAAGAAATTGTTTGCTATTACAATAGTGAGGGACTGGAACTGCCCAGAGAAGCTGTGGGTGCCCTATCCCTGCAAGTGTTCAAGGCCAGTTTGAACGGGGCTTTTAGAAACCTGGTCTAGTAGAAGTCCCTGTCCATGGCAGGAGGATTGGAACTACATGAGCTTCAAGGTCCCTTCCAAACCAAACCATTCCATGATTTTGTGATTTCATCTACAAACTTACGTCCTTGCATTCATGCCTATTTTATAAATAAAAGAATTTTTAAAGAGGTCTCAAAGTATGAGACTAAACTATAGGAACTACAAGGCTTCATAAGCATGTATGCAATTTATGCTAAATGTTATTTTTACATATTGCAGCATCAATACTGTTTATTAGGTTATCCTATTGCTCCTTCTCATTAGATACCTGTCAGTACAGTCTTTTTCGTAAAGCATAATCCTCTACAACAGTTCTCAGTTGCTAAATGTGCATCATTTGTTACAGATAATAATTGTTGCGTTAATTGTAAATTTATTACCATTTATTAGCTACCAGTCAAAAGGCTTACAGCCTTGTTTCTTAACTAGCGAGTGCTTTCTCTAGGCATCTACAGATGTAATGACATCTGGATATGTCTTCACAGAAATCTCCAATGTGGCATGGAAACCACCGTTACTGGAAGGAGTACATCCAAAAGACTCAGCACTCTGCTCACACTATTAAACCTCATATCTCAACACGGTGCCCCCTAAGGAAGCTGCAATGCTTCTGATACCCCAAATAGCTCATTGGAACAGGCATGGGTGTTTCTGCAGAGCACCACATGAGCTTTCTTTTCCAGAGCTCCACATCTGGGCCTACCATGCAAGAAGCTTCCTACATTGTGGAAGCAATTGGAATTTGGAGAGATTTGTGGACCAAAGTAAATTACAGAATCACAGAGTATTCTGAGTTGGAAAGGACCCACAAGGATCATCAGAGTTCTGAACTCTGTCAGGCTCAAGAAGCGTTTGGACAATTGTACTCAATATGTGCAAATGGACATTTTCAGAACTTAAGATAATGTGCTGGTTTGGCCAAAATCTAGCAATATATCCTCTGAGAGGAAACCAGGTTACAACCACCCTTCCCCCCACAGGGTTAGGGGAAAAAAAAAATTTTCCTCGAAGGAAAGTGAATGAGATAAGAACTATTTATTTAACAAACACACAGGAAAAGGATAATAATGCTAAATAGTGAAATGAAATCTCTCGCTATAGAGAGAAACCTGGGAAGATTTCAGAGTCCTTCTGTAGGTGTGGTCTCTCTCCTCCTCGGAGCTGGGTCAGCGAGGGCCCACCCCTGGGCCTCGGGGAAAAATTCTCCCGATGTGTTCTGATGTTGTTGAACAGTCCAGAAGAGAAGAAGGGAAAAACCAAAGTCCCAGGAAACAAAGTTCAGCTTTCCGTCTCACGCCGGGAAGAGAAGAAAAAAAACCGAAACCGCTGACTGAAGCAAGCAAGCAGGGTGCTCCCTCCCGCTCCTGCAGCCAGAGAACGCAGAGGAGTGTAATCTCTGTGTCCTTGGGAAACTGTTTTGAAAAGTTCGTTTGGTTTTTTTCTTTTCTCCAGCTCAGTTTAAAGGCACAGAAAAGGCACAATATTACTTTTTGGGCATAGAGCATGATAGGGGATACACATGATAGAGTCACCCCAAGACAGATAAGGATACCTTTCTAATGCCAGAAGCCCTCCCCACCTGCCAAATATTACATTTATAATCCAAGGCAGAAAGAGGTTGAGAGTCCACACCAGCATTTATGTATTGCAAAATCTGTTTTCCACGATTCTTATTCTCAGCAAGACTGGGAGTGTTCACACTCAAATCCCAAAGAAAACCATTTTGAAGTACACAACGATCTGGAGAAGATACCAAATTAAAAAGGATAAAACAGATGAGGATGAACTGAAAAACTCACTACAGGCATCATAAGATAAAATGACAAAGCAAAAGGACATATGAAGTTCAGTGTAGATATACACCAAATGATGAAGATTGTAAAATCCTTATATCCCCTAGGTAGCCATAACACCTGTGAACACAAACACAACTCCCTAAATGCAATGACAGGTAATGGCCAGCTCAAAAGGATCAAGGAAGAGATGTTGAGGTGACATTCAAAGCTAAAGAGAGGATAGAAAACTCTCTGTGGGGAGACAAGAAGGCACAGAGAATAAACCAAAGAATTTCACTGTGTTATTACATGGACTGAAGTTCTTGTCTCTTCCATCTTTAAACACTGGAACAGAACTCAGTAATACGCAGAACCAACTAGTAAGGATGATCCAATACAGAACATTTTTCATAGCAAGATATATTAAGTCAGCTGGTATTCTTCAATTTGAAAGGGACAGCTTAGGAATGCATAATAGAAGCTTATTGGTTCTCGATTGATACCGAAAAGGAGAACAGGAACCTTCTGAAGGAAGTAGGGGACACCAAATCAAATTAAGAGGAAGAAGGTTCCAAATAAATGAAAGGAAGTATTTCTTCAAACACAAAGATAAATGGTGCAATTCCTCACCACAGGATATTGCAGATGCTCAAAGTTTACATGAATCCAGGAGAAAACCGTACTTTCTAGGGGGAGAAAAGTCCATTGAAGACTTCTAAATTCACTGAAAATACATCTGCTGAGATGCAGTCTCAAATAATTGAAGGCTGGAAGAGTACTATACTTGCTTACTTTGTCCTTATGTTTTTCTCCAGGGCACCACTTCTGGCTATCTTTAGAAGCAGGATGCTGAGCCTGATGAACCTTTAATCTAACCAAATGGGTATGTGTAAGTAAATTAAACAGTGATAGAGCTTGGGACCTGGAACCTGGTCTTCTATATCATTTAATTGATAGACCCCAGCTGTGAAGGTTTTTTGCAGACGTTTCAATGAGTCCAATTAGCATTTCCTCATATAATTCCCAGGCACATTTCAAAAGTTAGCATAGGCTAGAGACTATTCCCAACAGACACTTTTGATTAAGCCTGTTTCAAAGGGCAAGAGCATTAAGCAGTAGGAAGATGGCCAGATCAAGCCGAATACCACAGAACTACTTGATAAGCCCTGGTAATGTTTAGTTTACTAGGATGCCTACATGACTGCATTTATTTCAGGGGGAGACTTCCTGTAGAATTTCTAAGTTTTTCCTTTTTCCCCAGAATATCTCTGATTATATATGATCCACTTGGTAACAAAAAGAAATCTCAAATAAAAACTTGTAACATTTAGCCTTGTATGACTTCATGAAAAAAAAGATTTAAATGCTACCCAAAAGAAGGTGCAAAGAGGTAACTAAATCGTTACAAGATGAGGAAGAGAAAACTCGTATACTTCCCTATATAGCATTAGGAGACAAGTATGAAAAACCTCTGTTCACATTTATATCCAGCTGGTAAAGCACTCAGTCTTGCCTGCATGAAATAGGATTTCAAGGATTTCAAAAATTCTTCTCCCTGCCCTCATGAAGTATCTGCACTGATGGTTAGTACAGGTAAGAGCCAAATTTTCAGCACAGTGGCACTGACTCCACCTGCATCCAAACAAACTAGGGAATTGGACCCTAAGTCTATAATGCAAATTGCACATTCTTCCATTAGACCAAAAACATTAAGACCAACAGGTAGTGTCCATGGTTACACCAAGATTTGCAGTTTATGGAATTTACTCTTCTAATCCTTTGCTCAGACTGAAGTATTTCTAACAGAATGTACAGCTCAGAAATAAAAGCACTCTACTAATTCACAGGGTTATTAACTGCTTCTCTTAATTGTAGTTTTCTAGTATTTTTAATTATAGACCTTTGAGGTTCGTAACTGTCTTCTATTTATGCGCAATAGCTTCTATTTTTCAAGTAAATTGGAAGCTTCCCCAGTACTCGAGTGTCTGGTTTTACCCCTGAAATTTATGATACAGACATTAAAACATTAGAACCAGTAAATAATGACTAACTTCAAACCAGCATGTTAGACTTGGAAAGGTGATTGTTTCTTCACTTACTTATGCTTATTTAAGAAAAGCATAAAGAAACAAAAGACTACACCTGGAGACACCCTGGAAGTTTATAGCCTTGTGTGTTCTGAATGGATAGAAGATAGACAGAGGAGTATTTTATTAGGTGTGATAGGATGAAGTAGAAAACGTTGAACCTCCAGGAAATCTTCTTGACACTAAGATCTATTAGGAATTGTCTTCTAAAGGAAATAGAAGAAGCCCTGTTTCCTGGGATAATTCAAATCGTACTTCAGAAAATAGTAAATATATACAAAGAACATCCTGCGTTTAGCAGAAAATTAAGCAGATGAAATTTTTTTCTACATTTAGGTTGGACAAGCCCCAGGCTCCTCCTCTTTTCTCCTATGTATACACAGGCAAAAGCACAATGAAGACATGCAATATGTAAAGTAAAAAGGATGAAACTCTGGAAATAATAAATGACTATCATTATGGTTTTATTCTCAAAGTTTCCCTTATTCAAATACATGTAACTTTTAAATTAATACCATTTTACAGAGAAGTATTAATCACAGAATTATAGTAAAATAATAACTTTACTAAAGATCAAATGTTTGCAAGTGCATATTACAGCACGTAAACTGCTACGTAGCTCAGGTCCAATGACATCCAGTTTCAAAATCTTTTATTTCAAGTGTGAGATGAGAGTGAATATGCTTTATGAAGGAAAGCAGCCAGTCCAGCCAAACTGCAATTGAAGAGTCCCTGTCCAGCACAGCAATCCTCCTACTGTCACAACTCCTGAGTCTTCTGAGATATCAACTAGTCCTGTGATTTCATAATGTAACAGCACAGCTTGCCTCTCTTACTTAAAACACAAACAGGGATTTTATACTAGAATTTTGAAATAGCTAAGCAAGGCAAGGAATTTACGATTCCCAGCTCCATGAAATGACTGTTATCCATTAGTGACAAACAAGTCATGTTTGATCAGCTATAATTGACATGTAAATGTGTTGGCTTTTCTATTACCCCTATTTCAAATAGAATTTAGATTTGTTCCACACATACTGCCAAATGTTAATGAAAACTATATGGTGTTCATGTTCCATGTGTCCCAGAAAATTGAATTATCAGTGTTCTAGCTCATTTACAGAAAGAATCATATCTGTAAAGTGTACTAAAGAAAATACACATTCTAGCCAAAATGGTAGACAAGATGACAGAAAAAATGGGGGACCTGGTTAAAGAGTACTAACTGGAGTGACCAGAGGAAGCAATAACCAGGAGGAAAGAGTTAATTACAGATTTAACAAAGGAAAAAGGCATCTTAGAGGTTAATTGTTTAATTTGGTTGTTTAGGCTGGACATTAGACACAAGTTCTTCTCAGAAGGAGTGACTGGGCATTGGAATGGACTGTCCAGGGAGGTGGTGGAGTCACTGTCCCTGGAAGTATTTAAAAAAGACTGGATGTGGTACTTACTTCCATGGTCTAGTTGGTAAGGTAGTGTTAGGTCATAGGTTGGAGTTGATTTGATGATCTCAAAGGACTTTTCCAACCTAGTTAATTCCATGATTCTGTGATTAACTAACAGGCATTGGGCTTGTTCCAACTCCCGCACGATGCACATACTTCTAGTATCAAAATAAGTAAGAATAAATTAGATTTCAACCTCTGCATGTTTCAAGAGAGGTCTGAGATCTTGAAAGCTACAGAGGTTGAAATCCAAACGCAAACCTGTTAATCAGGCCAGGTTGCTCAGGGCTCCTCTTGAAAACCCCAAGGAAAAGTTGCTGCTGCAAAACCACTTTGGGCAACTTGTTCCAGAGCTTTACAGTCCTACCACTTGTTCCGGAGCTTTACAGTACTATCATAGAAAACTATTAACTGGACATTAAAAACAAACAAGTATATATGTTAAAAAAGAAACTGTCTTGCTATTCCCTGTGCTTATCCGATTAGAAATAATTGTAAGTGATACCTTTCGTAATTTTGATGCCATTAACAGAAAGTGGCAAAGTCATTTAAGATAATCTCATCTCCTGTGTTTTTATGCAGTCTTTAGTTTATTCCCTTTTGTGTTACCAGGATAAAAAGTGCAGGCCACTGGAAGAGGAAATTACTTCCGTAACAAACAACAGTGTTAAAATTAAAAGCCCTTTCCTAATGGCTACACATCTTCCTTGCTGCACTCCCAGCCCACTGCTCTGCATGCACTACAGACACACAAAAAGACCATTCCTCTCCTCCGCAGCTATGTTATGTATTTGAAGACTGTTCAGTTTTTTTTTTCAGCTCACTCTACACTGAGTCAATCATGCAGTCCTTCCTCAAAGGTTCTGTATTCCTGAGCACCAGTCATTCTCAGTGCTCGCCTTTCAAAATTTGTAAAATTGAAGCCATGTCAATACCAAATAGCACTTTTTAATAGGACTTTTTAATTAGTGTTGCAGACAATAGATCACTTTGGAATATCTTAGTATAAGTCTTTCAGCTGCAATTTCATTTACCTGCATTCAGCTTCTGATCTAAATAATCCTCAGAATTTAATTTCTGTGTAGGTATTACTTGATTTGGGTTTTTTGCTTCTCAGATTTATTCTCCCCTGCAAGTTGTTTTTTACACTTATTCTTTCTATGTTTGATCCCAATTTTTTTCAGGCTACATCTCTGATTTACCAAGAACATTCTGGATTTTAAAGCTTTCTTCTAGTAATTATCAGTACCTTATCATTATCATGAAATGTAATAGTCATAATTTCTATGCCATACTGTAAAATTAAAATTCTAAGCAGTATTAGAAGAAGAAAGATCCCCATAATATAGTCTGCCTTCTTGGCAGCAAACCAATTAAAACCTCTCTCAGCATATACTTTTTCAGTCATGCTATAAAAGGGTAAGCCAATGTTTTTGTTGCAGTTATAAGACTATCACATAAGAGTGTCATTATCTATGTAACACCAAGAAAACAGAACACAAAGGAGAATTAAAAGAAATTCGTAGTGAGAGTATATTTCCCTTGGAGGGAAAACTTGCAGCATAACACCTGCACACACAGTCTGTACTTCCCATACCACTACTGGCTTCTGTAAGAGAGAACCAAGCTCAACACTGGTCAAAACCAGAGGAAGGCAGAACAAGACTTTTGTATTCCTCAAGCAGAACCAAGATCTTCTTGAGAAACCCTTAAACAGCCTAAAAGATTCTCCCTCAATAATTTACATTATAGATGCTTCCCATAACGGTAATATACCGATCATACACTGTCACCTCAGTTGTCTCTGTCTCTCTGATGTCTCCAAGGCTTGCTGTGCCAAAGCAGAACCTAATACAATAAACAACTATTGTCATTTGATGAAACTAGAGGTACAAGGCTGAGCTGGTTTCAAGAATTCAATCCTTCAGAATGGTAGGATCACTGAACTAAAAATACAGGATGGTTCATTTTCATGTACTTCTGCAGGGACTTTGGAGTGGCACATATCCCACATTGAGGTAGCTATGTCCCACCCCAAGTGATATACAAAATAGAGTGTGCAAAAATTTTGTTCCTTAAAATGCAATATGAGGCAGAATTTTTGGTAATAGGAAAATTTTCCATTTCAGGCTTTGTAATCATGTTTGTTTCACACAAATTAATATAAGTATTTCATTTTGTGCTGCTATGTTAAAATGCAAATGTGTTGATAATTTTTTTATACTGGAGTTTAGTAGCTGAAACATTGTTATTCTTAAACAATTATTTGAACTAAAGCTGAACAACTGCTGAAGACCTACTTCCCATAACCTTAAAACACACACTTCCCACACAAACATCTGATGCTTCTGATGAGACTAGACCAAATTATTTTTGACTGATCACTGGTAAACAAAGATCCTTCCACTCTTGTATTTCCTTTATTTTGAAGGGCAGTTGAATGCAGCATTATTAGTTACACTGGAAGTATTTTTAAATGGGACCTTTCGATTATCATCTGAATTTATGAGACAAAAAAGAAAAAAAATGGTCTAAGCATGCTGGTTTAGGTTCCACATAAGAAAAATGTGACTACCAGTGGTTGGGTCATTTTATCTCTGCTTTAAAATAAGGGAAAACAAGCAACGAGAGTGGCAACAACAGCTGGAACCATGTGCCTGTGCCCAAACACAATTTATTCGTAAAACTTGAGGAGAGCACAGCACAGCTGCAGAGCAATTATGGGGAGTTAAAAAACAGGAAAAAAAATCCACAAGCCCTTCAGAACTGATGAATAATAATACTACCGAGGAAATAAGATCTGTCAGTGGAGTTAGAAACACTCAATCTTAACAAGTGGTTTTTTTAGAGGCTGAATCCTCACATTATAAATGTTAGTTGCTATGGATGATGGTTTTTAATTCTGATACTCCTTCCTTCTTGCCTACTGGGATACTTCCTCCTAAAAAAACCTCCACAGTTTAAATCTGCTTCAATTCTGTTAATCCATAGCATTCTTTCTTTAAAATATGAACACTGGAAAGCTGTCTGACACTTCTGAAGAGGTATGGTGGGTGAGTGAATATATCCATGTCCAAAGCAGCCTAACTCACAAATATATTGCACTCCTTTAAACTCAGAAGCTGCCACCTACTCACTATTTTCATCAGTCTGAATATTGCCAGAATAGCGGCTTCTGTCATTCTCCATCGTTATGATATATAAATTCAGCAGAAATTCTTTTCTGCACCCTTTTTAGACAGTGGGCGGAAGCACAGAGAAACTACCTATGTTTCAGGAAAAGACTTCTTTCAGGTTGCCCAATCCAAACCAGCCAAAACTAGTGAGAAACCAGTAAATAGTCTTGGACATGGTTGATAACCGAATTTGCAACCATAAACTCTCACCACTGTTACTGTAATTCCTATTAGACAAGTTGGTATCCAGCTCTTCCTTCCACTTGTCCCTCAACACAGATTTCCTTGCCTTTGATGACCTATGAAGTCTTACCTGTCAGAAGTAACACAAGAAGATTGGGTTGCATCATCTACTGCCACCCAGTGCTGGCATTCTATCAGCCAAGACAGCCTTCCACAAGGCCAGTTTAGGTCCCATTTTAATACAAGCTATTGAACAGTTTCCTGCCACTGCAGAGGTTCTGTTGGTTCCTCACAAAACTTTTTCTTCGGGAAAAAAATCTAAAAGAAGCCCTGATGGCACTCAGTAAACACACAAAGAACTTCTTGTTCTTAAGCATTTACATAGCAAAAATTTAAGAATTTTACTAATTAAAGGGTTAAGGTACAGAACAAAGCTCTACTTGGTTGGCCATATATTATATTTTTAACCCAATAAATAACACGGACAGAATAATTTACCTTTTCACCTTCTTCACCTTTACTACCTGGAAAGCCACGTTCACCCTGGAACACAAAAGGATAAAATACAAATCTCAAATAAATATTGTTCAAGGAATTGTATTCTTTAAAATAATTTTACTGCACTGAACTTTTATTATGAGATAAAAATAAAATAATTTGGATGCTGATTGTCTCTCATTCAAAAAGGTGGGAAATGTCTACAAAAAAGGATATGGCTTTCCGTAGTTTTGCCAATTAATAGGAGTAATTTATTTTTCCATTCATCCTAAGGGATTTTCTCAGCTTTAAAAATTCTCAACTATTTATTGACTCTAGACCTGCTTATTACAGTACTTCTATTCTTCTGCGGAACCAATTTTAATACATTTATACACATTAATACCTTCATTTTAACTTTTAAACGTGAGCAGTCAGCTGTGAAGGTCTCCAACCCAGATCAATTGAAAAATATACAGATAGGAATTATGAAAAGAAAACTAATTTCTTTCACTTTGAAAACCATATCCAATTACCCAAGTATTAAAAACAAACCAAAATAGATAACAAAGAAAGAGAAAACACAGAAGTAGTGAGTTTTAAACTCTTGACTCAAGATCAGGTTATTTCAGCACACTAAATTCTTTGTTTGATGGTATTTCAATAAAAAGGCCTGTTATAATGCTCTTTCCACCTCTAATTTCCTAATTTTTAGCTCAGAAAGGGATCATAATGTACAATCATACTATGTTAACATCTTCATGAAATGCAGTTTGCAGTCTGTCTATATTATACAAGAATAACACCTGCTCTAGGTTTTTATTGATGTATTCTTGCATGTTTTGTGAGACATAGAGAAGGCAGATGGGCAAAATTATATACAGACAGCACAAAAATGACCTAATTAAAAAAATCCAAACTTTTTCTTTCTCCCTCAAATCATCTAGCAGGAGATGATTTGCATGCCTTTTCCAGTCCCAGAATTCAGTCTCATGGCCTCAGTACACCACACATGATTTTTCATACATCTGTAGACGAAAAGAGTGGAAAACATCCAAAGGAGAACTTACGGTGTTTTTTAAAATTCCTTTTAAAAAATTAGACAGAGTAATGTCTAAACATTCTTTCACCCTTCAGAGAGTATAATTTCCTTAAATAGAAGTCTAAAGTTCAAGTAAGATTAACTAGAACAGCTGGCTATAACTTGCAAAATTTCTAGCAGCATTTTGTCAAATCTTTCAAGTAATGTAGCATGTACTGATCATGTACTACACATCTGGGAATTAAATTCAAAGCTTTGGAGGTGTGCAGATGTATAAATTATCAGATAGTTCTGGACTTTTCATCACCTACCTACAGTGGCTGCCTTTTGCTTTTTTCTTTTGGCAGGGGTGGCTCATACAATCAACAGCTCAATTTTAGAAGCAAGCCCAAGACCAAGCATGTAAAATGGTATTCGGTGAAATGAACATCCACATGCCCACACCTAAAAATGAGAGGCTAATTCCTGAAATAGTTTACAAATGTATATGATTTCTGTTTGGTTCATCTAGTTTCCTTTTCTTGCAAAAGGTAGGATCAGATATTCTTTTGAAGCCCCTTCCAACCTGGGCTGTTCTATGATTCCCATTCTTCCCCAACTGATGGACACACAACACAGCTAACACTTATTTTAAAAAATTCATGGAAGTGTTTTCTTCATTTAGCTTTCCCATTTGTGTATTTACTCAATCCTAAATTCATGATATGAAAACTATTCTGAGATAGAATCAAAATTTCTCTGATTGTAACTTGTGTTCATTGCCTCTCATGCTTTCATTGTACAGCTCTGATAAGTGTCTGACTCCGACTTTTCCACATCCACCCAGTACTTACAGACAGCAATGAGCCTGCACACCACCCACCACCCCCTACTTTCCAAATCATTTCACCTTAAGGCTGAACAAGCCCAGCTCCCTCAGCCTCCTCTCTTACATCACTGGCTCCAAGCCCTGGCCATGTTGGTGGGCCTCTGCTGGGCTCACCCCAATGAGCTGCTCTTTATCCTCTCCAGGGAGCTCCAAAGTAGATGCAGAACTCCAGATGCAGTCTCACAAGCACTCATAAATCACTCCTCCTGATCTGCTGGACATGCACCTGCTAAGGCAGCCCAAGATGTCTTTGGTCTTATTCAAAACAAGGGCATCCAGCAGGACTCCCAACTCCCTTTCTGCAGAGCTGCTTTCTAGAAATTTGGCACCTGGCCTGTAGTGTGGCAGAAGGCTATTCCTTCTCAGAGGCAGGCCCTCGCGTTTGCCTTTGCTTAACTTTAGGAGTTCTGTGGTAGCTCACTTCTCCAGCATGTTGAGAATATCCTTCCTGCCCTACCTTCCAGTGTACTGACTACTTTCCTGTATTTGATAACATCCACGAACTTGCTGAGACCCCATCATCCATGTTATTAATAAGGACATTAAATAGTATTTGCCCCAGTATTGCCTCATGGAGTATGACACTAGTTATTAGGCAGCAGTCAGACTGCATAGCATCATTCCACCTTTGATCCCAATCTTCCACCCACTCTTGTCCATTTATCCAGTCAGAACCTCACAGATTCTGGTATAATTATATGTCTGAAGACTATGCCACAAGCCTGGTGGAAATCGAGGTATACAACATCCACTGCTATCCCCTAATCCACACGGACAGTCACTTTATCAGAGTAGGCAATCAGGTTGGTCAGTGTGATTTGTCGTTGGTAAATCCACACTGGCTGTTCACAGTGACCTTCTAGTCCTTCCTGTGTTAAAACATTTCTTCCAGGACTTGCTACATAATTTTTCCAGAGACAGAAGTAAGGGTGACTAGTCTGCAGTTCAATGGATCCTTCTTGAAGACGGACATGATGTTTGCTTGTTTGCAGTCATCAGTGACCTTCCCCAGTCATCACAATTTTTTGATAATGACAGAGGGCAACCCTGCAGTGACATCAGCCAGCTGCCCCAGCACCCCTGGATGCATAATGTTCGGTATCTTGCAAGCATCCAGGTAGCTTAAGTGCTCCTTAACACTCTCTTCTGCTTCAGCGGGCAACAGTTCATTATCACACTCTCTGCTAGCATGCTTAAGTAAGCTGGGAGGCCTAAGGGCAAAACTAATTAGGGGAAAAAAACAAGGTGACAAAAATATTGAGTAGTCTCAGCCTTTTCCACATCCCCCACCCCATTAAGCAACAGGTCAACGTTTTCTTCAGCTTTATTTTTGCTATGGATGAACTTAACAGAAGCCCTTCATGCTGCCCTTAAATTCTCTTATTAGTTTCAATTCCAGATAAGTTTCTGGTTTCCTAACTCCATCACCACATGCTCTGGCAGCGTTTCTATGTTCCTACTGGGTAGCTCATCCCTGCTTCCACTGTTTACTTTCTTTTCTGTCTGAGGTCAGCCAGAAGCATCTTGTTCATCCATGCTGGCCTTCTGCCATACTCACTCAACTCCCTGCATAATAACATGGAGTGTTCTTGGGGTTTTATGAAGCTGTCCGTGAAGATTAACCAGCTGGGCTCCTCAGGTTTGCAGGACAGTTTCAATCACTCCTTGGATTCCTCTTTGCCAGACTCAACAAATTTTTCTCCTTGAAATTCTTCTCAGACGTCTTGTTTTCCAGGCCTCTGAACATAAACTAATTCCCTGCTGGACCCTCTCTGGTTTCTCCACATATCTTGTGGAAGTGAGGGTGGAGGAGCCCTCCAAACATGACACAGCATACCAGGTGCAGCACCACTAAGCAAAGAAGTGAAAGTATCTCCCTCTGATCTGCTAGGTGCAGTTTTAATTATATAGTCCAATATGTGGTTTATTTTATTCCAGTAGGAGAACACTGTTAGCTCATAATTCAGTCTTGTGTCTATCTCCCCATCATTTTCAGCAATGTTGTTAAACAAGTCAGTTCTCTGCCTGTACCAATGTTAGTGATCAACTAATGCCCTATGTTTCAGCAATAATCCAGATTTTTTTGCACATATTTGAATAAAAAAAATAATTCCAAATTGGAGAAAATAAATATAGTCAACAAAACATAGGTAAAGAACTTTAGGAAATTTCCACTTGACAGTATAGAAAATATAACAGTATTAGCCACTGGTAACTTCAAAGAATTCAAATGCTGCAGAAATAAAAAAGTGAATTTGAAAAGTAACTCATTAATAACCGACTTAAATTCTCCTTACTGTGGCAAAATTCTCATATTAAGTTAGGCAAAACATTTCACACAAGTTTTTCATGGACAACCATTGATTGCTTGTCTTGCACTGCAAGATTGCTGATCTGATTTTGAGTGTTTTAAATATACCTGCAGTACAAGTCAGTGAGACCCTGGCTTTGAATGTAGAAATGGATAGACTGTGGTAATCTTGCTGCTGAACAAAATGCTGGCTACCTCATCTGCAGAAAATAAGTTCCTTCCTTCCTTCCTCCCTTCCCCTTGTGCTATATTACAGGAAGTATCTGCCCTAAAGATACACAAATTGCATCAAGGTCATGTTGCAGAACATTTTCTTGAAATTTTAATAACAACAAAATAATGGGGATTTTTTTGTGTGGTCTCTTAATTTGTTGAAGCAGCAGAACTATTTCCCTTACAATTTTCTAGAAGGGATTAGCTGGACAGACACTAGGATTTAATTCCAAATATTTGCCATTAAAAGCAGCTGCAATCAACAAAAAATCTGACTGTGAAAAGAGGCAATTTTAGCAAGTATTACCAGCAAGGTCTATAATACATATGTCTCTTTTTGCAAGTTCTGGCCTTCCTACAATATTCCACTTCTGGAAAGGACCAAAAGATTTAAACAGAAGAGTGGAAGAAGTGCTGCTCCTCATCTCATTTTGCTGAGTTTTCTAGACTCTCAAATTTCAAATTTTTGAATCTGTGATCTTGTACTTGGAAAGATCTGTACAGTCTGAAGACTGAGGCAACTGCTCTTAATGCAAAATAATACTGCTGGACAGGTTTGTACCCCAGCACCACATGCCCTTTTCTCTTTTGAAAGTTCCTCTGTCACATTATATAACTCAGAAGCCGGATATGTAATTCAAGTACAATTGACATAGATACTGTACAGCTGGCAAAAAGGATGTTGGGACTGCAAATGGTTAGAAAGAAACTTTTGTTTGCTTGTTTGGGTATTTGATTTCTCTTCTACCTTGGAGCCAGTAAGACCAGGTTTGCCAGGAGCACCTACTAAGCCAGCTTCCCCCTGAAACAAAGTGTACACAGACATCATTTTACAGACCCAACTCAGGACTGAGTGAAATTAAGAGAAAAAGGCATCTGGACATGTATTTCTTCTCATTCCTTTTCTGTGGAATAGCTGAACTCATTTCTAGGGTTATTTGTGTCTGTTAACTTGTATTTGGTTAACCTACTTTTCACTTTCAAAATAACAGGCCATTAACAACTACAGGTTATCTAATTCTGCAGCAGATACAGCTGTACTTTGTTTCAGACAACTGGACAACAAAAAAACATTAGAGGATTTTGATCACGTGAAAAGCTTTCTCAAGCTTTGTTTCAGGCCCTATTCAGAAGAAGACACTCCAGAAGACACTTGCATACTACCCAAGTACCTAAAACCCCAAAAAGTGTACCACAGCTTCCACTCTCTCCCCAATATCTATCAGGCACTTGGGCACACAGGGCTCCACACTTAAACCATTAGGTCCAACGGGGAGCTGTACCTACAAAGCTGACTGCTGTTTTCTAGGCTCTTCTCAAAGGGGCATTTCAGGTCTTTCCTTCATCTCCCAGGGCCCAACTTACTCAGCAGCAAGAAATGTAAATCTTGATCCTCTGCAACCAGGCAGGCCTGCCCTACTTCCTGAGTGAACGTTCTCTGTATGCTGCTAATTTACTGCATCCTCTAACCCACGTTTTTAAAAAAGAGCAAAGCAAGTCATCTGTACAGCTGACTGTAACCCCTGGCTCTCAAATGACTTTCTTCTTACACTGCCCATGAAAATTAAGGATCTGATTTGCGTTTGCAAATTCCACTCAGGGAACCAGATGCTTAAAAGTTACCTTCAGAAGCCGAGCATAAGTAAAACCAAAAACCTTGTTAAACAAAAATGTTTTTAAAAGGTCACTATTAAAGCTGAATAACACTGTAAACTTCCTCTTCAATATTTGAATAAGGAGTATTTGAACAACAGAAAAAAATAAATCAAGAACTTTGAGTTGAGAGTTACAGACATTTAAATTCTGCATTTAATATATAGCTTTACAAGGAAAAGGCATAGCTAAAAGCCTAGTAATATTTCATTTAGAATTAAAATATAAAATATTGCAGTAATTTCCTTTTCCTTCTTAGCAAAGTGTATTTAATAATTACAGACCTAGTGAGAACCTGTCTCTGCCACTCAAAGCTAAGGACCACCCTCCATTTACAGATTCATGAAATATGCTACCATGAGGTACATTACTTTTTGTCATAATTAAACTATAGTTACTGAGCTAAATTATGGTAAAATTCATCTGTGCTCATATGATGTCAAATAGGAGCTTAGAAGACTTAATAAAAGAATCTAAAATGAAATGCTTTCTCCATTCCATTCATGGATCTGATGTCCTTGACAGAAGTTGGCCCTAGTAACTTGCACACCACCCAACCAAGTTTTCTGTCCAAGCCAGAATTCAGCAACAAAAGAAAGTTTTGACAGTTCACTTGTTTGATTCCAAGCCAAGCAAGAGACAAAAAGAACACAGACACAAAATAACAGAGACAAAGGAAAAACTCCAGTCTCTCTTAAAAAAGAAAGAGCCAATAAAAGAATGATTATTCATCGGAATGGTACAAATAATTAAGCAAACAAATACAAAGCCCTCATGACATAAAACAATTAAAATACATCTTTAAATAGCTTGCTAAAATGGCGTTTTTGTAACTCCACTTATGGCACAATTTCCAACATCTTCCTTCCAGCTCCCCCCTGTAATAATACATGGTAGCCTTCTGCGGAAAAATTCTGATTAATCATTACAACTAATCCTTAGCCCTTCATTTTCTCTAGATTTACAGGATGGATTGTGAAAAATTCTTCATAGTTTGTGACTAGATAATAATATTTCATCTTCCCTGCTATATTGGATCACTGTAAACTAGAAAAACACCCCCAAAACACAGCCACAGGTTTTTTTTGTGAAGACAAGTCGATGTCGCTGTTTTCCCCATGGATGAGTAGAGAAACGACACGAAGTCCAGGCTCAGGGATCAATGGATGATGATTTAATGAATTCTCAGAAGACTTTTCTGTGTTAGTTCGCAAAGTGTATTAAGTGGCATAAGGTAATTGATTTTTGCCATCCACCCCCTAAGGGGATTGGTCAAGTTCTAAGACACACAGCTCTGAGTGTTTTTCCAGTTAGAACCATAACAATTCTACCAAAACAATCCGCACCTGCAAGAAATTTACAAAACGGTAACATTGTTTTGTCTTGCTTGCATGGGAAAGACAGAACTCTCACAAAATGCTGCAGAAAGCCGGAAAATCTCTCTGCTAAAGTTTTTCAGTGTCCACAAGTCTTTTGTCTTGCACTGTTTAACCAGTGTTCTACAAATGATTATTTCTTCAACACAACAATGCAAAAATACAGTCCTACATCAATATCCTCAGTATTGATTCTTATTAAATCTAAAATGATTGATGTTGTGGTTTAGCTGTTTCGGAAATATGCAGTGTATTTACAAACATGGTCCTTAATATATTTATAATTTATTGATTTTGCAGGTTGTGATTCCACTGCAACATCTTATAAAATTATAGACTTGGCTTATACCTAAGAATTTTGAAGGTAGAGTTAGATGCTTTGTATGTGCGTATTTAACAACCTTCTTAGAATGCATTTACATCAGTTTTTACACCTTGACTTCCACATTTAGCTATTTCCCCTCCCTAAATAAACAACTTTCACACTAAAACAATTAAAAATAATAAAAGGAGAGGCTACCTTAACATACAAGTATGTGAACTTTATCAGAATCTTTGTTACCTGGACTGTCAAAAAGTATGGTGGCAAAAAATGAATTAGGAATCACATTACCTAAACACACTCACACAGAAAAACAAGGTAAAAAAAAAAAAAGGGAAGGGAAGGTGCGGGAAGGTGCGGGAAGGTGCGGGAAGGTGCGGGAAGGGAAGGGAAGGGAAGGGAAGGGAAGGGAAGGGAAGGGAAGGGAAGGGAAGGGAAGGGAAGGGAAGGGAAGGGCCAAAAAACCCAGGTGTTGAAAGAAACTTTTATCAATCACTTGGAATGAGTTTTGCTATTTGGACTATTTTAGGCACTAACAAGATTTATAGTGGCAAACATGCTGGAACTTCATGCCATTCTCTTCAAGGCTGGGAAAGAGAAACAATTACTGTCAAATACTTTAAGCATTTTTGAGACATGATTCCGCAAAATTAAAAAAACAAAAAACAAAGCCACCAGGAAGCACTCAGATGCTTCTCCAGTCTCAATATGAAAACCAAACATTTTTATTTTTAAATTTACTGGGGCACTGGCTGTAGCTTGATTTAAAAAATAGGATTGAGACTCTAGGGTTACTTGCAAGGAAACTCATCTTAACAGAAGCAAAATCAGCACGGTCAAACACTACTTAGTGTTTTGATAATTTATGGATATGTGCCTTCCATTAGTCTAAGTATGCCAGACCCGTGGAATAATCTAATAGCCTGGTGTTTTAAAATGAGGACAACTATTTTTAGCATTGCAGAAATGGAGCGGAATGTTCAACAATGTACTGTCAGCAGGCTTGGGCAGCATCCTCCCCCGTGGAGCACGTACCCAGCCAGTGCAGAGCCACCAGCAGGGGCAGAGCTTTGCCTTGGACAGATCAAAATCCCACATCAATTACAGTCCATTATGACACCTTTCTTAGCCTACTGGAATATTTCCTTGTTTCTTTAAACAGGCTCATGTTAATGGTTAGGATCACCTGATAGAATATTAGTTATATAAAAATATATTCAAAAGATATTTATTAAAACTTGCCCCATGAATTTCCTGGGCTACTCGTGCCAAGAAGCTTCTGTTTGAACACCATGACATTTTGGCTTCACTGCATCTACCACGCCTTTCATTCCCTTTTGGTTACTGCTGAGCTACCAGCACTTCCTGAGTTCTTGCTCGGTGCTATCCTTGATGCAAACTTGACCTCTGTAAGATCCTCCCTTAAAATAACCTGATGAAGAAGGGCTTGTGACAGGTAAATAATTTGTTTCCTTTGCTCTGTCCTGCTTCCATAACAGCCTCGGTGGAGCAGATACACCATGGTTTGGCCAAGGGGGTCAGGGCAGGTTCGAGGACTCATGTTAAGTAACCGCTCAAGAGAAAGGCAAATGGCAATAACCCTACTGATCTTATTTGCATATTATAACATGGACTGAGTTCAGGAGGCACCAATTTTTCCCATTCCCATCCTTTCCCACTACCCATCTTAGGAGCGAGACTGACTTGCCTATCCATTCAGGCAATTAGATGTAAACATACTCCAAATTAAACGACACTTGAAAATCTAAGTTTTGGTGCTTCGTATTCAGACTAAAGAATCAGCAGTCAGAGGCAGCTCAGAGCATCAGAGAACATGGCCACAGGGCTCCTTGCTCCAGACTGAGCTCTCTTTAGTTGGCATTGTTTCCTTTTTTGCTACTAACATGTCTTAAAAAGCACGCAACTCACACAGTATCTATCTTCAAATACATAAAACATATCTATATTCAAATACATAAAATATTTCCTACATAAAGTACGTAAGTCAAAAGTTTGTTCCTATATTTTCGTCCCACAAATTATTTCCACCCAACAGAAGAAGTCAGAGTTGTTCTGAAAAACCAAAGATGAAGGGATGTCATGCACAACTACAGGCAGGTATACTCCCTTTTTTTTTCTTTTTTCTTCTTTCTTTGATAATAAACTGACTGAACTCTGGGATATATGTCAAGGACTGGTTTCTATGCCATCAGAAAAGTATCAGCAGAAGCAGAGCCTCTGCTGTCAAAAGGTCTTCTTTCTGCATTTGGCAAATACAAGTGGTATTCACTGCTACTGCATGTCCTTGAAGAGGCGACAACTTAAAAATGCAGTGCAGACATAAATTAAACATGGGCTTGATAACAATCCAGTTCACTTGACCTACAACATCATACACAGAACACAAAAAAAATGCAAACAAAATCCACAGGGACATTTCCTGTAGAGTAGTGAGAATAGGCAAGGAGGCTTCTGAATGAAAAAAGTTTTCGAAGACTTATAAGGTCTTATAGACGAACAGTTTACAAAATTTAGTCCAGACAGTTGGATATTTCCATTATCTGAAGCAACACATTAGAAAAAAATTTGAAGTGATCTTAGACTCATGGATAACTGACAGTTTATTGCAACTATATTTTTTCCCTTCCAGCAGATCTGTCAAAAGGAAAATTGCCTGACCTACACAACATCTATTAATTTATTGATAATCCAACCATAACACGGTGTTAAAGCAAATCTAAATCCTATTAAAGTTTCAACAGAACTGGAAATCAATCTAATTGGCCTTGCTCAAATAGTATTTGAAATGCAATAATGCTAAATGTATGTTAAAAAGCATATTTCAATATGAACATATTGTTGAGGTCTTTCAAAAATAATATAATATATTATGCCTATTATACTCAACATAACAGTTGGACCTCCAGGTTTAAATTAGGAATTGCAAACAGTGTTGGTCAGCCTCTTAGATCTCAGAGGCTGTTCTTT
This sequence comes from Lycocorax pyrrhopterus obiensis, assembly GCA_014706295.1. NCBI lineage: Eukaryota > Metazoa > Chordata > Aves > Passeriformes > Paradisaeidae > Lycocorax > Lycocorax pyrrhopterus. The sequence continues at coordinate 84,202,424 of JACSVZ010000004.1, forward strand.
ATTAGAGAACTATCATCATCATCACTATCCATTTTCATAATCTGAAGATCCAGAAGGCAGATTCTCAGCTCATACAAGTGTAAGTTTACACTAAAAAAATCTGTCCCACAGACCATTAAATATAAACTTCAATGTTTAACCACACAGATATGAAATGCAAAAAAGCAGTACAAAAAGAAAGCATTTAGGGTGAATCAGAAATAAATAGAACTGCATATAGACTGATATTTCTAATCTAAGAACTAACTCATATCAGTACTTTTTCTGAAATGCCATATTGTTGGTGTGCTTATAGCTGAAACCTCTTTTCAATTACTGACAAATAAAGCAGTTCAAGGTACAGTTTCCAGGACTCCACTTACACATAGATTTCTAAGGCTTTACCAAGAAACTTCTCTCCTCACTTCCAAAGCGGTGCTTTTTGACATTTACTGTGTTTTGGAGACAGATTAAGAGGGTATAATAGCCACATATCCAAGTACTCCAACTCACCTAGACTAACCTGAGAATCTGGGATCAGCAGATCTACTGTAGGCACAGGAGCCCTGGAGCTGCTCCCTAAAGGTAAGTCTCCATTTCTACAAATTCTGAGCACCTCTGTGGGTTATGATGACATCTCAGCCTAGTAGGGTTGTAATTATCCCTTTCAGGCCTTTGCTTAACCTCTTTGAAGCTTATTAGCCTGCTCTGCATACCACGCCTGGGATGCCTGACAGAAAACACCTTGTCTGCTGTCTGAGGGACACATGCTTTTGTGTGAGTTTTTAACCATCCTCTCACTAAAGCCTAATGTTGGTTTAGAGAATCGACAATACTCTGACACCTATTTCTCCAGCTGCATTCCTTTCTGATTCTTCTGTGGTTCAGCAGAAGTACTGTCAGTGTAGTGTATTCTAGAGGGTGGTGTTTCTTCTGGCTACTTGACAGCACTGGCTTTGTAACCCTGTCACTGCAAAGAGTCACGCATTTTTATTAACAGATCCTGAAGCCTTACCTTTTTCCAACTCATAGACTTGATACCAGAAGACAAAAATGCTCAGACCAAAGTGTGGAGAAATGGGGTGGGGAGGACAAACTGGCCACAGCCACTTTTACATTACACATCCTGCCCGCTTAGGTTCCCATTAATCAGAGATGATTGGTAAAGTCATCCTGCTACTCTACTATTTTCATTGCTGCCTTTGCTAGCAGAGTTGCTGTCATGGCACTAACAAATGCCTTCTACTCATTAAAACAAAACCAATCCCCTCCCCCTCCCCCCAGATTGCCATTGAGACATTCTCTCTCCAATTACGCAGCGTGCTATAACGCAGCTTACAATAAAGCTTCAAAAATACATTAAGGAATGTCATTATACACATTGTACATAATTCCCATCTGTTAAATACTTTCCCACCGTTGCTCTTCCCTCGTGGCCTTGGGTGCACCTCTATCAATACTGTATGCTCCACCAGACAGGGAATTTCTTTTACTCCAGGTTTGTGCTACACTGGCAGAGAAAGTCCCAAAACTTTGTCGTGCTATGGGAAGACACACTAACGCAGAATATAATGGCACTCTCCTTCCATACATAATTTTTAACTGAATTTTCATTCTGTGAAGTGGACAGCTAAAAAATTATTTCTTGAGATATTATTGTCAATAGCTACAAATAATATGCTGTGTATCTTCCACGTGTAAAGGTAATAGGTTACAACTATTAAACAAAGTTAGTTATGAATTAATTTCTCCTGTTTAGTGTCTCATTTCAAAGCAGATTCATGTTATTTTCATGTGTATGAGACAATCAGAAGAACTGTCATTCACAATGGAAAGGAAGCATAGTAAAAGCTGTGTTAATTCTGAAGGAAAAGCATTAGCTGACTAGCTTCTTGGTATCCGCAAAAAAAAATAAAAATCTGTCTTGTGTGAGGTACTTGTTAAACACAAATCAAACACCTGTCACCCAGCTGGGCCACGTGTGTCACTGCTGAGCCATCTGCAGGAACACACCCCGCTCCAGTTGCTTTACTTAGTGTGGCCTGGGAACAAGAATCCATTAGACAGAAAGTCAACAGTGGAATTAGCAGCACTTTTTCTTTTAGTGCCCTTCCACTTACTTGTTTGACTTCTTGTGTTTCTATTTTTGGTAACCTCATGCCAGAGCAACAGTGCTGACTGCTGATTAGACAAGACTTGGCCCAGCCTCAGCGTGTCACATTGATTTAATCGGTTCGGACTTGAAACATGCAGGATGGATCTTAGGTGTTTATAAATACGGGCTAGCAGTGGGAACTAAAAAAATAAAAATGTATTCTGGTTCGCAATACCTAAGAATGATTTTACTATACTAATAAAATGGGAGTTTTTATTTCCAACAATTTGGTATCTATGTATTTTAAAAAAAAGCCATTTATGTTGAATTTGGAGTATAAACCTATGTTATAATTTTAGTGGGTTTGGGGCAAGAAATATATTCAATGACATTAAAAATGCACATATGACCTGCATTTATTTAAATTTTAATAATATAACTCACCCACTAAAAAAAGGGCAAAGGAGAGTTAAAAGGCCACAAATCACAGCAGCCAACAGTATGATCTATAACCTCTGTATAATTTGAACTATGTATAAATGTTCTACTGTATGAAACAAAGAATTTTTTAAAAAAATCTAATGTGCTTCTCATAATAGGAGTTATTATCCAGGAAGGAAATACTCATAAATAAATTTAAATGAAGCACAATAACACAATTTACCCATAATAATCCTAATATAGATCAATGATTCATCAGACCGAAAAATCTAGTATTCTGTGAAGTTCAATACCTAGTGCCTTAAAAGAAGACAAACAAAACTAAGCAGAATGTGTCAGACAAGATGTACAATGCAGCAGTACAGTGAGAAAGTTCCTTCCTCTCCAATTAGTCCATTTCCTGCAACACACTGCTGCCAACTTTTACAGTGTAATAATGGGTACTTTTCTTAAAGCTCTGCATTCTGATGAGATGTGGAAAGTTCAGAATATCAGTTTCAAAACTTAGTCTCTAGCTGTCACAAATAAAGGGAAAAAAATATACAAGACTAAAATCTATGTGCCACGAAACCTTCCATAAAGAATCCAATAAATACAATACATGAACAACTAAAGAAGAATCCTCAAGCCTCCCCCTGACCTTTCAAACTCTATAAGGTCCTGACTGAGGCTTTTCAAACACAGTTAAGAATCCCAGAGCCAGGCAGACTCAGAGCTAGAGCATTCATGACTCCCTGATTAAGGAACAAAGAGCTGCATTTAATGACCGCATTATTTAACAACCGCATTATGTTTTACTTCCACGTTACATAACAGGCTAACAAAGGCCTGCCCTGCATGGCAGTATGCCACGCTCTGCTTTGCTCCCAGCATCCCAGACCCCTGGAAAATGAAGGGTGACCTTTGGTTGCTTTGGCCACACCTCACACCACATCACAAAGGCGGCCACTGCGCTCCAGGCCCATGACCGGCCACATTCTGCTGCTTGCTGCAGTGCCAATGCAAATACCAGAGGGTACATATACCTCCCACTCTTATCTCACCAGTGTCACTTGCCTGCAGGAGCCCACGGCTTTGATGCCAAGCAATACAAGAAGTAACGTCTGGCTCCAAAATCACATTTGTACTTTTGTTCTACGGAGACATACTAATCTGATTTTGAGAGAACCCATGAGAGCACAGAAGACAATGCTGTAACTTTCTGCAGATGGGACTGAAGCATATTTCCTTTCCTTCAAAAAGCAGTGATTCTTTAATTGAAAAACGAAGTCTCTGCTCACCAACACCTACAGCAGTCACCAGCACCATTCCCTCCAGAATGGAAATAACTCCCAAGCACTGTCACTGCATGCCAGGTAATTTGATTCCACCAAGCTTTCTATCGAGAACTGAACTGAACTGCTGCCGTTTAGCTTTAGGAATTGAAAAACCAGGGAGCTCAGCAGTTCCTGGAGTTGTGAACTGCAAAAATCACCTAATAAGGCAAAAATAAGTCAGCACAGCAGACAGCTCTCTGGAATCAAATTTATGATCAAAGGCTATTCAAAACACTTTCTTGTAATGCTAAGGAGAGAGCAAGAGCAAGCAAGCAAGAACCATACACGCTGAACCAATGAAACAAGTTCTGGAAAACATAATGGTCTAAAGTGTATTTTCAAAGTAAGATTTTTTTTTATTTTTAAGCATATTTATGTATCACAAATCTTTTGAGACATTCTATTTTCATATGCATCCATCTCTTAAAATCAGATGTATATGAATTTTACACTAAGATATCACTGAAAACACAAAAAGAGTACAAAACTTGTAGATAATTTGTTGCTGCAATAGATGGCATTCAATTGTCTGATTTACTATTGCCAGAAATTCTCAAGCTCTAAACTTAGTGGTAATAAAGTTTCTAATTGGACCACATTCTTACAGTTCACAACTCTCTTACTGTGAAAAGATTTCTGATGTCAAATATTTTTCCTGTGTTACTGATCATATTGCTCCTGTTAGAGACTCCAGAGCAAAGCAGCAGAACGATTTTTCAAAAGTTGTATAACTAACACAATTTATGCCCATACATGATCTAAGAATATTGAAATATAACTGCTTAGCAGTGATGGGAGCTCATAAATTGGATGGCACTGAATAAAAGACAGAGAAACTGAGTAAGAGGGCTTTAAGCAGTACCTATCCAGTGCTCCACATGCGTTTTGGAAGTTTTCTCAAAGACACTGATGAGCTACTTCGGAAATATCCTGATCCCTGTCAAGAATCTGCACAGGACATGAAATGTGGAAGGCAATATGTCCAGAGATCTTTCAAGACAGCTGCAAGGAAAAGACTGCATTACTGTAAGCTCAACACCAACATCTCCTCAGATTTGTACATTTGCAGTAGTGATTAATGCTCCAGAAGCATATGCTGAAATGGCATAACAGGCCATATATCCATGGCTCTTCTGCAAAGTCAAATATGGCCTGGAAAATTCTAGAGTTTCCATAGTCTAGCTAGAGCAATGGGTAAAGCAGGCCAACGGTCACGAGGATCTTCACGATGATGGCATGTTTTGATTTGGATGTACATTTAACAAGTTTCCAGTTGTGAATTTCATGACATAGTTGGCCCTGAAGCCCTGACCCTGTAGTAACTGGGTATGGAGATGGGTATTAAAAACATCTCTGAAAGCAACTTGAAGTCACATGCTACACTAGCCTGAATTTTTTTTTTCCAAAATTTTAAATTCATGTGTATAAATGAAATCATGTTGGAAAACTAAGCATTGGACATTTCTAAGCCATGTTTTATATTGAAAAAATAATCTTTATAATGCAGCAGTTTTCAAACTCATTTTCTCAGGCACCACTAAGGAAAAGGAGAACTCTTCCCGCCAGGCAATGCAAATTGGACCATTCAGGAAGTGCCAGCAAGCTGTTTTCATGTAGCATTCATATATCACGTTCTGGGTAGCCTTTTACTAATTATTTCCTTACCTGTTCCAAATATAAAGAGAATCCTATTCCAAAAGGGTAATCAACTTTATCAATAATGAAATCATCAGTGTTTGGTTTCCAAGTCAGTTAAAACTGAAGACAGCACAGTGATATTGGATGTGAGGACTGAAATTCCAGATAACCATCGGACACAGTTAAATCAAGAAAAACAACACTACTAGCAGCATTATTTATTCCAGTACTATTATCCTCCAGCTCACAAAATATGAGAGCTCATATACATTTTGTTGGATCATCATCACAAATACATGTGCTTGAAAAAAAAGAAGGACTAATCCTTTTACAAATACCTGCTGAACAGTTTCATGTAAACTTCATTTCATGTAAATCTCACTTTCATGACTCGAAATACCAATAGCACTCATACAGCTGGTAGACTTCTTGAAATGTACACTTAGTTTTTTCTCTGGTCCAACTTCGAACATAAATCTAAGTTGTGTAGCAATAAACACTTTTTGATTTACATAAACATTTTTTTCTCTTTCCAGTCTAAACTATTTTATTAATATACTGCAGGAGCATCTATAGAGTGCAGTAGCAAATGCACAGCATATTGGATACCTCACTGCTTCAAGCTCACATGCAAGACCAGCTACTTTAAAGTTTACTCAATATATTTAATATTTTAGGAACACACTTCATAATTTAGATTGCAAAAAATTAGTGCAAAACCCAAAATCAATAAGGTTAAGCTTAAACTTAATTTGAAAGTCAAATATTCAAAGTGAATGTTGTCACAAGTATTTCACAAAATGTAGTTTAAGAAACATAGATACATGATTTCCATCACTATGAATTGCATATTATGAATCATATACTATGAATCATAAGAAAGCAATTACTATAGAGGTTTGGCTAAAGGGGAATGGACAAACCCAGTTTAATTTTGTGAATCTTCTGAATTTGCTGAATTACCTTTCTGCCTATATCAATTTTATTTTTTCAAAAGCAGTCACTGACAAAGAAGAAAAAATATTTTCATAGAAAAAAAAATATGGAAAGGCCAAGAACAGAGCAAATAACTCACCTTCCTTACTTTGAGTCCCTCGAGTCTTACTCCCATCAGCACATTGTCAGAAGCATAAGGCCTTTCTGGCTTGCAGGACTCAAAACACACATAAGCCATAGAATCACTGAGGCTAGAGAAGACCTCTAGGATTGAGTCCAACCATTAACCTAACACTGATATCTTCACCACTAACCCATGTCACCAAATGCCACATTTTTTGAACACTTCAAGGGATGTTGACTCAAACCATTTCCCTGGAAAGCCTATTCCAATGCCTGATCACCCTTTTGGTGAAGAAATTTTTCCTAATACGCAATCTAAACTTCCTCCGGTGCAACTTAAGGCCATTTCCTCTTATCTTGTAACTTGTCACCTGGGAGAACAAACCTCACTACAACCTCCTCTGAGGTACTTGGAGGGAGTGACAAGGTCCACAACTCCCCAAGAGGCTTACTATTTTGAATCAAAGTACCTGCCACAGGTGGCAATTTATCTCTCAGAACCAGGAACTCTCCTGCTAAATTTCTCAAGTACGCAGAGATCGTCCACTCCCTAAAATGTATATGCCAAAACAGTTGAGAAGTTCACCTTGGCTGTCAAGGCATCGGAGACCAGCAAAAAATAGCCCCATAACCCAAACAGGACTCCATCACTTAGCATCCAGAACATAAATAAACTTTCAGTTTGGAGCTTTGTTGCCATGGCATTATAGAACCAGAAGCAAAGAGAAGGAAAGGACTTGACTTATTTGGATGAGTGACACCAGAAGTGTAGGAAAAAGAAAAATCTCAACTGTACAGAGGAAAATTAAACCCAGCTTGTTCAAGTTTACAGAAAGCTCATGAAGGAAAGTACAAAATGAGCTCCCTGTAAGAGGGAGCAGAGAGATCAGGTGGTTGGTGGAATTTCCCCCCCTCCCCCTTATCTTCAGAAAATGTCTAACACATTTTTAAGGCTTGAATACTTGATCTTCTTATCATGGTTCAAAGTGTACACCCTCCTAAGCTGTCAAGCTGTTTGGAAGGCCTGGAAATATACCATAAAAGGAGGTATATATGATTCCATAGAATCACAGAAAGGCTTGGGTTGAAACAGATCTTGAAGATCATCTAGTTCTTATCCCTCCACCATGGGCAGGGTTGCCACCCATATGTTATCTAAAACTCTCATACTTCAGTTTAAAACCATTCCCTCTTGTCCTATCATTATCTGCCCATGTAAAAGGTAGCTCTCGCTCTTTTTTTATAAGCCCCCTTTAAGTACTGGAAGGATCCATCACGTGATATGCTCTGTGCAGAGGCACAACAAAAAACACATGCCAGGGAAGTCTGTAACCATCCCCCAGTGGGTGCTATGGAAAGGACTTGCACACACTCAACCTGTGTGGAAGTAAGATGACATTACGACTCCAGCTAGGGAAAAGCCTGTGGGTCTCACCAACAGGAACCTTGTCTCACCATTTCAGTATTATAGGAACACTAGGAAAATAATTATACTTTTTTAAAACAGAAATACTTTGCCGTGGTGTATAGACCTTGCTCAGGTCATGCCAGTGGTGTGACCCTGCACACAGCAGTGGCAGGTGAAGACCATTTTTAATGACTGGGCAATCAGTTTTTGTTGCCATAATGAATCTAACTGCTAGATCAGGATTGGTTAATTTGTGGAGCAGATAGGTGACGGTCATAATATATCTTAAAGCAGTCCAGTTACCTCAAACTTCCACTTCAGGAACAGATTTAGTTTCTCATGCCATAACCAGCACTCTGGCTACGATCCAATTATACTAAATGGCTTCAGAAGTGTATCCAGAGGCAATTTCACTTGTCAGTCACCAAAATGTAGGCTAACACAGTGTTTCCTTCAACACATTTCTTCTGTTCTCACAGACTTTGCTGAACATCGCCAGAAGGACAGCGCCTAAGGTCTCACACACATGGAGATTCTGATTAACCACAACTTCCACTTGTTCTTGTATCATGGTTTGACAGACACCTCGAAGAAGTGTGCCCAGAAGGCTGAGCTTCAAACCAGTCCTGATTGCAGGAAAGGGATCATGCCACCGTATTCCATCTCTTCTCATAGCCTACAAAGGAAACAAGTTTCCCTCCAAGGGAAGACTACTACCCTCTTATTTAGAATTATAAACAAATACCTCAGAACTATCTCCTCTGATAATCTCAAGAATTTGTCCTGTCACCTCAGGTAGGTTTTAATATTTAAAAGAAAAATCTCTCAAGACAGTTCCCTGAAAAAGGATGGGGATGAGGAGCTAGGTAGGCAGACATCAAATAGACAGATGTAATGGTGCTGATTATCTACTGTGTTGTGACTTTGGGGCCCTGAGGTAGGGCTCCACAGGGTCTGCATTAGATGCTTGACTCTCTAGATTGGTCATAAGCACCATCACACTGCCTTCTTTTAACCCGAAGGCTGATGAGACAGCAGGCACCTTGTGGTGGGCCACCAGTCAACGAAACCTCATTTTTCACTTCGGCAGCCTACAAGAACTGCATCAGACAAATCCACAAAACTGCTGAATTATGGCCAGAACATTCCTCTGCTTTCTTTAGGGTGTTAAGGCTATTCTTATGTTACCCTAGAGTCATCAAGCCTTAAATTCTGTTCTCTGTATTAGCCTTCAGCAGATCCAACCTCTTAATTGGCAAGAGCCTCCTAGAAGTCTTCAGCACTGACTTGTGCACCTATTAGCAACAGACTGTCACAAAACCACTGCAGCATTTAGTGAATGGGAAATTATTTTGTCAGTGACAGTATGTCTTAAGAGTGACAGAAGGCAAAGTGTCACATTTGAAGACAGACTGAACGATTTTCACACTTAAGATTCTTGAAAGTCAAGGCCATATATGAAGCCTTACAGATGTCTCACCATTTACTCACATCTTGAAAATTAAGTATACGAGCATTAAACACTGCTCTGGAAGATACTCCTGTTAAAATTCTCTCCAGTAATAAAGCCCATTGCATAGTATTATTCTAAGTTTAGTTTTTCACTACGTCAGGTATGTTTGAGGTAATCAGTCTGAAAAAACAGGACTTTCACCAGCCAAGTTTATCTCACTCAAAGTTAAACATCTAAAATAGGTCAAATGAATTGATATTTTTGCTTGTGCATAACAACATGAGTAAAATCTATTGCTTATTTATTAGCTGAACTTTTCCCCAGGGAATGAAGTATAAGCAAAGGAGTATTGCAGTGGATAGGTTTTGGGAGTATCAGCAAGAGCACCTCTGTTCTCTGAAGTCTCAAACCTCAGTTAAATTAAAAAAAAAAATTCTTTTTCCTTCTTCCTGTTTCTAACTAGTGACTCAGGGGCACATCTGCACAAAGCTCAGAAATACACAGTGCAAAAACATAACAATGGCCATACTAAGCAATTTAACATCTTCAACAATAGATAATGTCTGTTGAAGGCTTTAAGAGGATACACACACAGCAGCAGCTCCTCAGAATGCTCTCCCAGCACTGCACGGTCTGCACCTCGACATCCTGAAATGTAGGAGATGCCTTTGCAAACAGCAGTGCTTAGACTATTTTTATCATAGAGTATGCTGAGTTGCAAAGGACTCATGAGAATCTTCAAGTCCAATTCCTGGCCCTGCACAGAACACCCCAAGAATCCCACTCTGTGCCTGACGGTGGTGTCCAAACGCTTCTTGAACTCAGAGAGGTTTGGTGCTGCTCCTCCACTTCATTGTCTTTAACTCTATGTACAATGTTAACATCCAGAACACCACACTTAAGGGAGCACAAAAATAAAAGACTCTACAAATTTATATAGTTGATGCATCACGTGAGAGACAGAACACGTTAACACTTTTCACAACACAAGGAAAATATTCACTCTAGCTCCAGAAAGGAGCTAATGCACACAGCACTGGACTACTCCACAGATATGACTGCTCTGGCTAGCAGAAGCTGGGTAACTGGATCTCAGTTTCTTCATCCAGCTATGCATGTACAAAATACGTGCCTTTCTTTTTTTTATTTTAGAAGTTTTCATGTTTGACAGTTTTGTATTTCATGGTAGTTCATTTTTAATTTTCAGCAATGGCATTTCATAAAGGCTGAATTAAAAGAGTTGTAATGTTCAGAAAAAGTACAATGTCTTGATATTAAATATGGTCTGACTGTTGAGCTTCATGTAAACCAACAGGAGCTTTGGGATTTGGCCTGACAATGAATTTGCAAGGCGCTTAGCAAAAAAACCCAAACAATATTAACCATGGAAACTGTAATAATAATAACTTGGACTGGAAAAGCAGCATAGCCTGGTAAGTTTAAAGCAAGATAACATCAGAGTAGGAGCTACAGAAAGAGCCAAGGGAAAACACAGCTTCATTCTAGATCAATCTCAATCTACAATGCTTTACAATAACTCTTTCCATTAATTCACATCTAGGAGCACAGTAAAGTAAAACACTGTCTATCTAGATCAAAACAAAGGTTTGTCCAGTCAATTATAGGACTACAATTGTGGCAAGAACAGATGTCTACAGAAAAATATAACAACCGAGCAGCCATAAAGACTTCTCCTGTGGCTTTCCCAGACTCCAGCCTCTTGAAGTCCAAGAACTTTCAGATAAACAAACTGACACACTGCATGGAATTTTACTCCATTAATTTTCTAATACATTTTCAGACCTTTCAAGTTCTGTGGCAGAGTTCAAACTGTAATATTGTAACAGGAAGAATGAGCCCTTTCTGTCCTTTTTGAACTTGCTATCAGGTAGACTTGATGCTCTAATTCACACACTGGAGAGTAAAATAAAAAAATAAATAAGTCCCTATTAATCTTTTCTGCTCCATTCCGGACTGTACGGAGAACAGAACATGACATGTTTTTTCTTATTTGTGCCTTTTTCAGATTGAAGTCCACATTATCACACCTTAATTGGAAGACGCCCAGTGCTCTTGATCACTCTTGACACCACTGACTCTTTTCTGGTGTTATTAGATTCACACTGAGATGGGAGAACCAGAACTGTATACATCATTCAAGTTGCAGTATAATACAGATTCATTAAAAAATGGTGACATTAAAATGCTTTTGTTTTGTTCCCTATTCTCTTCCTAGTAATTCCCAAATGCTATTTGTGTATTTGACTAGTACTAAACAGTGAGTCCGTGTTTTCCTTGACCTGTAATTCCAAGATCACTTTCCTGAGTAGTAATAGCTAGTCCAGTCTGACATGAAATGCATAATGCTTCGTTTTCCTCTTCATCTGCATCACTTGACTATTGCTTTCTCAGAGTTTTACGTACCACTTGACAATCCAGTCCCTCAACATTGCAAAGTGCTTTGAACATCTTTGCAGCCTGTTCTCCAGTTTTCTACCACATATAACTTAACATCAGCAACAAATACCTTGAGTTTAACTCATAGCTTTGATAATATACATCTACCTCCCATTTTTAACAAATCACAATTTGAGACAGAAATAGGAAGCAAAAATAAAAGACAGTTTCCAAATTTTATATCCTGTAAACCTACAGCTTTTAAGCCTGACAGCAACAAGCCATTTCCTCAGGGTTGTCTCTGTACTGAAGATGGCAGATATTAGACTTACAGACTTCCTCTAATACAGGTCAGTAGCACTGAACCCTATAAGCGCACACAACTGTCTTATTTTGCACACTAACATTCTGAAATGAAGTAAAACTTATCCTTGAATATACCTGTAGGCTGGCATGCCTTCTTAGCCATGGCTATTCCAAATCTTTGATTAAGAAGTCAGTGGTGTTTATCTCAAGCTCTACCAAGCAGACTATTGAGTGCACAAGAGCTCTTATCTAAGCTTGCAGACCACAAACTGGGCTAGTGGAACAAATAGCTTTCTTTAGCTCTCTGCATAACCCCCACTTATTGGAAAAAACCCCCCACCAAACAAGCACATGTGCAGAGAATACTATTGATCTGAACAGCTTTTTCAGTGTGCTACACAAACATGGCAGTGCAGGTAAGACATTAATGTTCTAGCAGAAGAGTTCTATCCTCCCATTTCTGCACACAATTACAGAGGAGCCACTGACATAACAAACACTTCCCACAAGTTAAATCACCTATCAACATACAAACATACCTTTTCACCAGGCAGACCAGCAACACCCTCCGGTCCTTTCACACCCATCTCACCCTACAAAACAAATTGATCAGTTAGAAGCTCTACAGACTTCTGAGGTTAACAACAACTACTCAGGTCAGATCAGACTCATGATTTTTTAGTAATGCAGCCACTGTGGAGGAGGTTGCCTCACGTGTAACACTAAAATCAGCAAAATAAATACATTTTAAAACACCTATAAATGTCAATTAAGAACTTCATCAGACAAATACTTGCACATCCACATTTCCATACAAGTAAGTCCACTAATTTTGAAGGAATTCATTGCAACAGCAGACTGAAACCAAGAGGGTCCATTTTCAGTCCTACACTGAGAAAGCTCAACACGTAATACAGATTTTTCTAAAGTCACGTGCCTGCAATGTTTTTGAAAGACACTATTCAAATTCCTCTCTCCCTCCCTTTTATCCCCTCAGAGAAACCAAACCCCAAACCATAAGCAATCTACAAGAAAATCATAGTTTTGAGAGACAAATTTTGAGAGATTGATCACGAAAGTTATGAAAGATCCCAGCAGCTGTAAATTGGACCATAAGTCTTAAAAATGACATAAGAAAACATCAAACCCAGAAATTTTGCTCAATAATGTCAAGTATAAGGTTTAAAAATTTTAAAATAAAAATCATTTGGATGCTAGAGGAATACAACAAAAGCACTGAAACCATATAACATGCATTTAAAAACAAAACATTTGGTGTGCCTACTTCCACCAAGAAAAGACTGCTCTCCATCAAGAATAACATCATAACTCTGTTCTGAAATGAAGTTATTGACCTTTCTGAAGTTGAGAAAGGAGCAGTAAGATTGGCAAGAAGTACACAACAACAGTTGTATCAGAATCATAAAGGCTAAAAAAACCCTCCAAGATCATCAAGTCCAACCTTTGACTGCACACCACCATGTCAATGAGACCACAGCACTAAGTACCACATCCAGTCGTTTCTTGAACGCCTCCAGGGAAAGTGACTCCACCACTTCCCTGGGCAGCTCATTCCAATGGCTGACCACCTTTTCACTGAAGAAATTCTTCCTGATGTCCAACTTGAATCTCCCATCATGCAGCTTGAGCCATGTCTTCTTGTCCTGTCACTGGCTGCCTGGGAGAAGACGCTGACTCCCACCTGGGTACACCCTCCTTTCAGGCACTTGTAGAGAACAATAATGTCACCCCAAGACTTCTTTTCTCCAGCCCAAATACCCCCAGCTCCCTCAGCCACTCCTCACAAGACTTGTTCTTACTGAGCATGCACTCGATCCCCTCACTCAGACCATGGATAAAGATATTAAACAGCTCTGCCTCAAAAATAAACTAAAATCCCGTATGTGTGAATAACATGAATCCACTGGCACTAGGAGAGATAAAGGTTACCTTATCTAATCATCCACAGAGTGACTCTCTTATCTGTGCATCCTCTGCTCCCTTATGCCGCTTGCCAGTATTTTAGCAGACCAGAACCATGTTGTTACCTTCAGCAGTGTATTTTTATACACTGCAGAGTCTAAAATTACACAGCCTGCTACACTCCAGGAAGCCTTTAGCCTGTATGACTTACTAGCCAATTAACCAAGGTATGTTTACACTTCTGTTCCACTAACAGCAGACAGACTCCTCATCTTGAAGACAATTATTTTCCACTGCAAATTAGGTCTGCAAGTTATGCTTCTGTCTTCTAGTTGTGATTTTAATACCTACAGGCTGAAGGTTGTAGTTTTTTGTGCCTTTATGAATATAAATATCAGATACTATAGATATCTAATAGTATTCATACAAACAGCATGACGACTAAAACCAAAAATACAGGAAATGCATCTTAATTTTTTTTTTCCTTAATGGCATTTTCTTTTCCTTCTGCAGACCTTAAAGTCCTTCACAAAAGTGAAGAATAAGTTGCCAGAAAAACAGCTTTGTAAGGTGGTGAACAGTAGTTGCACAATGCTGACATTTATAAGTTACGAGGTACATGCAGTGTAACAGCACCCAAAGGCAGAACCATGAGCTGTAAGTCTACTGTCAGGATTTACTAAGGGTGACAGTGAAAATCCTTTTCAACTGAGGATAAGCTATTTATTGAATAAAATACTTAAGCCATAGCACATTTTTTCAGGATGTGATCTATTGCAAGCAATAGGATGGCTATTATCCTTCTGATAATATTTGCTTTGGTAAAATCACACAGACAGTGTGGAAATTCAGCAGGTTAAAATTAAAAATTAAAGAAAAAATGCCTCCGTCAATTTTCCATAAAGTCAAGCCAAACAAAATTCTTAGAAAGTGTTTGCAGACAGCAAACATGTGCTTCTTTCCAAAGACACCAATCAGCCTTCTATCTGGAGTGGAAATAATTCTGCACATCTGAGACTGCCTGCAGTATTACATCTGTGATCATTTTTTTACATTAATGATTCAGAGACCTTCAAAAGCCCTGACCTTTACCTCTTTGCACCTTGCAGTCTTTATTCAGCACACCTGCTCTAGAAGTAGAAATGATATGCTAGTAACAGACACAAAATACAGTAATAGACAGCAAAGACAGATAGCCTAAAGCCAAATGTGGGATAGAGAAAATGACAAACAGATAATTAGTTAACAAATTGATAGTCCTTTCTCATGTAAAACCAAAACCCATTCTTTTAAGAACATATTTTATTTAAACACATTATTTTGTCTCCTAAATTGCGTGTCTATTTACAATATATTTACACTTTTATATGCTGTGGGACTGATTTACCACAGTAATATTTAATCTTGTACTAACCAGGGAGAGATGATGATTTTAATACTAAGATAAAAGCAAATGCACATAATGCTCTAGGCATTAACATGGCCTAGAGCACACCTTGTTAAGGTATTGTGTTGCAACATCGCTTGTCTCCAACGGGGACATATTAGTTCAGATAAAATGAATGATATACATCAGTTGTCAAAACACCCCTCGGCCTTAATCAGGTTTGGCTTGATGAGATTTGATTAAGCAAATTAGTTTTCCCAGTTGTCATCTCTGTATAGTCATATGTGCACCATCCCGTGGCTTAGCCCCAGCCAGCCTCACACAGCCCTTTGCTCATCTCCACTCCCCTGGTGGAATGGGAGAGAGAATCAGAAGAGTGAAAACGAGAAAGTTTGTGATTTGAGATAAAGACAGCTTAATAGGGAAAGCAAAAGCTGCACACACAAGCAAAGCAAAACAAGGAATTAATCCACTGCTTCCCGTGGGCAGGCAGGTATTCAGCCATCCCCAGGAAAACAGGGCTCCATCACGTTATGGTGACTTGGGAAGACAAACGGCATCACTCCAGATGTCCCCCCACTTCCTCCTTCTTCCCACTGCTTTATATACTGAGCATGGCAGCATGTGTAGGGTATGGAATATCCCTTTGGTAGCTGGGGTCACCTGTCCTGGCTGTGTCCCTTCTAACTCTTTGTGCACCCCCAGCCTCCTCGCTGGTGGGGTGGAGTAGGGAGCAGAAAAGGCCTTGACACTGTGCAAGCACTGCTTGGCAATAGTGAAAATATCCCTGTGCTATCAACTCTGTTTCCAGCACAAACCCAAAACACAGCCCCATACTGGCTACTGTGAATAAAATCAACTCTGTCCCAACTAAAACCAGGACACAACATCACCAGAAATATCCAGGTAAAAAAAGGTGTACATTAGCAAAAAGGAAAAAATGAATTCACATTCAGAGAATGTGTTAAGAGAAAGAAAACTCATCCCAAATGCAGCATCACTCCAGGGTTTCCCTAGTGCTGTGGGAGCAGCAGGCAGTATGTAGACCAGTTAGTATCATCCCTGTTAGTCCCAGCAGAAGCCCCCAGCTGTGTCCTGTCCCATCAGTGCAGGAGCTCAGCCTCACCATGGCCTGAGCTGAGTGTCGCTGGTTTAACTCCTGCACCAGTGCCAGTGACTGCTGGCTCCTCTGCTCCAGCTCTGGAATGGCCCCACTGGGGAAGGGCGACATTCCCCCACACCTCTGAGCACCTCAGAGTGGTGAGGACTTGCTGCCACCTTCTCCACTCCTCAGGAAGACTTAAACTCAGGGCTGAGATGAATACTGGAATGGCAAATAGGATAACAAAGAAAATAAGTCTACCTTTCAGAATTTTTTATAAGAAAAAAATTAATTTGTATTACTAATGATATTTCCCCTTATTAATTGGATAACTCGGACTATTAGATGATAAAATAAAAGTAGGACTATCCATAAACTCTTAGGTTGGTAAGCATGAAGCATTTCTTTCTGCTTACTGTAGGATTTTATTTTACTAAGTATACTGACAATTCCCAACTTTATCATAACTGACAACCAGTAATATTTTGCTCATTTTTCTTCTTTTTCTTGCATTCCAGCTTCTAGGTCCCTATGAATGACCTCAGCAACAAAGACTGGGCCAGAAAGGAACCATTCTCAAGGCTGCATAATACAATATATATGCTTTAGGTAGAATCAAGTCGACTGGATTTTAAGAGGAAAGTCAGAGCAGCAGAAAAGAAAGATCAGCAAGGAAAATAGGCAGAAAGAGCAGTTCAGACACTTCATTTGTTCTCCAGGAGTTCTTTTTTCGTATCGTTCTATTAAAAAATATTTTCCTAGTGCAATAATATATTGCACAAACCTATCTCTACCAATCCAAAAATAGCCTTTTAAATGTCTTTCTCCTTAAGTAAAATTTAAATTAGTTAAGTTGAATAGCAATAAATTTCTCTATGGTGTGCACTAACAGACATTTTAATATCTGAAAGCACTCTGCCTCTGGGTTTTTGGCCCCTACTGCACTTACAGCATTAACCAATGACCTGTTAACACAGCTTGGATTGGTTTAAGGTTATATCAAAATATTTAATTCTGTTTAGATTTCAATTTAAAATATTTCATGGTCACTAAGTCTGCTTAAAAGAAATAAAAGCAGAAAACAGTTACTTTTTTAGCCTCTTTGAGAGTGAAAGTCAGTTTGTATATTCAGCATATATGTAATCATTCCAATTACGGTCATCCATATTCTGTGTTTCTGAAGAATTTCTACATATTGAGGACAAAACAGGACCTTTACAACATTATGAAAAGACATTTCCTAACAACAAATATGTTGTAAGACTCTGAGTAGCTATGTACCATGCTGAAGTAGTACAAATTGCAACCAAATAGAAAACATAGTAAATTTCTCACTCAGAGCAGCAGAAGAGAAAACCCAGCTCCACAGCAGATATCAAAATGTGTTAAAATCACAGGACATTTCCACCTAACTTATGTCCACTTGAAGCTTGTGGAATACATTGTGTTAAGAATCAAGCTGCCATGAGAATAATACAACATATTATTCATGGATAGTCTAAGTTGTAGATTTAGTAAGTAGCAAACAAAGTCGGTCCTGGTGATGTTTTCAGTTTTAATTACTGAGAAATTAAAGAAAAGGAGGTGGTCCCTTGCTGCAGAAGCTGATCTCCCAGCAAAAATATCCTGCAGAGCAAATCAACTACTTCATGCCCGAAGTACTGGAGATAATAGTTTTGAGTGAAGAATTGTCCTCATGAAGTCACAATGGAAGGTGATGCTCCTGTGCATTCAGATGCACAGTGTGCCAGAGATATATCAATATTTGCATGAATGCTTGTTCCACTGAAAATATGGCACTTCAGTCCTTTGGGCCTGCAATATACTTTGGACTTTGGTTCAGACTTGTTCAGAGGTACTAAGATGAGCCAAGAGTACAGGAATGAAGTGGAAACAGGCTAATAATTAAATTCAAAGTGCCTAAAAATGGCTTATAAGCTATCATACTTTATACTGGTCATAGCTTAGATGTTCCTGAACAGTCTGACCTTAGGGAACAACGATGTGAGACTGAAGAAAAGGGAAATTTTGAGGGGCTTGAAGACAGCCTAAAATCAATTTGTGTAGGTAGAGACTTCCTTGTCAATCCCATAGCAACAAAAAAAGACATGTAAATTCAATGATACAATTAATTAAAGAGAATGGGAAATTGGAATGACATAAAGTAAAATAAAAGGATAAGAACCTTTGTGCTGAAAATGAGATAATATCAGCAGAAACAGAAATTTCTCATGAAAGAAGGTAAAAAATTAACATTTTCACTTGGATGCTGCAATGGCAAGGACATTCAAATATAGTTAGTTGGATGTCTAGAGTGATATGATTTAGAAGCAAAAGAAACAATAAAATGAGAAGCTGAGCACAAGCAAAGGGGGAATATGTGCTTAGGAACCACACACAACTTAGAGAAGACCTGGTTTTTTGTAACTGGCCAGCAAAGTTATCAAGAGGTTGCCTATTTTGTGTATAACATATTACAAAGCACTCAGCCAGAGCCTGTTAGTTTCCTTTACGTAATCTGACATTAAATCATGTATCCTACATGTCTGGAATGTTCTGGAGTCTTTCTGCCCCTTCAGGTCTGATTACTGATGTAACAAGGCCATCATTCAGAATGAGTGTTACTGAAAACTTGCATAAATGCAGAGTCAATGAGAAAAATGGCACAAAAACCTCAGAGAACGTTGCTTTCAGCTGCTTCATGGCAGGCACTATTCAACACAGGATTTGTTTGCTCCCAAAGGTCAGTGACCCAATCCTGACCACAGTCATACTGTGCCCTCCATCGAACAACCCTTCTCCATCCCCCCCAAAAACATAAAAATCCACCCACTGCAAAGCTAGGGAGTGACAAATATTGGTTGATTATAAGAAAAGTTCAAATTAAGTAGCTTTCTACCTGCCTGCTGTACCACCCCTGACTTTAACCTGCTGATTCATTCAGTTTTGTGAATGGACATTCATAAATGTCAATATACTCTCTTTAGGCTAAACTGCTGGGTGCAGCAGGGTTCATTGACCCTTAGATAGTTCCATGCATAGATAATCCATGCAATGAGGCTCTTTTTGTAAAACAAGTGGGAGAACAGAACCAGAAGTGACCATAGGCACTCGCACCCTTTATTTAGAGGCACTATGCTTAGCATGGTAAATACTGCTAATTGGCTGGGAGATTAAATGGTAAAAAAACCACAGACTTGTGAAGTCTCCTTTCCCATTTTAGTAGCAATAATAGTCTAAATGGATCAGATCAGGAGCAGAAGAGCAGTTTCCCAAACAAATGCTAGGGAACTCCCTATGCTGGCAACATAGGCTAAAACTAAAAACTGACAATTGTTCAATACACGCAGACCTAGGATCAAAACTCCACAATTAAGTCTGTAAACTAACAGCAGTCCTAGGTTCAGCTGGACTGTAGAAGCTAACGTGACTGATCCTTTTTTTTTTCACCTAAAGATACAGCTTGTATCAAAAGTGAAATATATATTGGAGGGGAGGAGTTGTGGGTGGGCAGTATACTATCAAGGAATGTTCTTAATTTCAATCAACTGTGTAGATAAGCCTTCTCAGAACTGGCCCCTTTTCAGCCAGATACTACAGCTGTAAGAACAGCCCTGGCTGTCTTCACAAACTATTTCAGATCACATATGAAATGGTGTGCTGCAAGGTAGGATGCTGGGTTAGGATACCTCCATCCTAACCCCTGGATTAGGACATTCTAGGCATCTTGCTCTCACACTGCATTCTCTGTACTCAGTTCTTGTCTCACAGTCTTTCTGGCAGATTTACAATAGTTTATTCAATTTTCCCCCTCTAATAGCACACAGAAAACACATTCCCAGACATGTCCTAATTCAGCATCCTCTGACAAAATTTAAGGAATGGAGATTGAAGGGAAAACATCTCATATGTTGACCTATATTATTAGGAAATCCCCAAGCTGCATAGCATAAGAATGTCATGGTAAGCATTACAGAAAAATTCAGAACAGGCCTAAGGAAAGGATCTGTTGGCCTGTCCTAGAGCCTTGCCAATGTCAGATTCTTCTCTCTTCACAATTAAGAGAGTTTCAGGTATAAGCGTTGTCAAAGAATATACTGAAGTCATATTTCACACCCTCCTACTGATGACTGCAAGGATGAATCCAACACACGGAATTCTGCCCATCAGCAGTGATGTACACACATGATATGGAAAAATTCTTGTCAGACTATATACATGACTTCTGCATAGGGCACGGTGATGGGGCTGGAGAGGCATGTGCTTCCCAGGCAGGTTAACTGTGTTCCACAGAGTTTATGAGGTGACCCCAAAGCAAGGCAGCTGTAAGGTGCCTGGCAGGAAGCTCACACATAGAGCCAGACATTGACTGATAATGGATCTAACCTATGTTCAGGCAGATTCCTTCAAAGAATAACAGAATCCATGTAATTCCTATTTAAGAAAGATAAGCCAAAATAAAGACTCGAAAGAGAGAATTCAAGCGATATTTTACCTTTTCACCTTTTTCTCCTTTCTGGCCTGGCAAACCAGCTACTCCTGGCAATCCTGCTTCTCCCTGATTTTGAAAGAAATAAAAAAGTCAACAAAGCAGATCTAAAATATATTTGGTTTGGTTTCCTGTCTTTGTCACAAATGCCTAACAAAGCAAATGACTCAATAAATATAGTGCAACACCCAGGAGAAGTATTAAAAGAAAACAAATACTGTGTAGAATATAATTTATTCTTGAGTAAAAATATTTACACTAAATATAATGCCTAAATGTAATTGTCATTTTTACCATGGTACTTCTTTGGGTGTATATCCAAACAGTTAAACCTTACTGATGTCTCTAACTTTACATTAACTAAATCCAAAATGTACTGTTTCTTAACTGGGAAATACAATGTAAGTACATTACAATACTACAAACCAGGAAGACTTTTTCATGGCTGCAAAAAAAACCCAACCCAACTGTTCTTATGCCTAGCAGGATTAAATAGCATGATGCATTAAAAAGCAATAGGAAAACTTCATACTTTATTTGGAAAGCAGTAGCATCTCTGTGTAGATTCTTGCTGCATCCCTGGAAGCGCGTATATTTTGCTGGCATGAGCAGTCACTGGTGATGAAGTCGTAGCCAGTAACCTCTCCTCACGTGGGCACTAGAATAAAGAGATTTTCTGGTTTTTGGTCCACTTTGGTTAATAGGTAAATACCATCCGAACACTAGTTTTAAGTTACCTTCTGTTTTAATACTCCTGTACAAACCGTATATGGAAAGTGACAACAATTTCCAAACAGAGAAAGAAAGCTGTAAAAAAAAAGAATTCTGGATATTGCAATCCTTCTGTTCTAAAATTGATGCCAGTTAAAACTGATATGATTGTCCCACTTCTCTCTTCCAAAAGAGCCCAGACAGAGGAATAAAGCCTCCCAAAATTAGTGGTGAAACAGAAACAGAAAATGTCTATAGGGAAAAAAAAAAGACAGTACTTCTCAGTCTCGTCCTGTCCTCTCCCCAGACCCAAAATGCAAAATATAAAAGTGAGCGTTAAGGAAATTTTTTTTTTTAGTTAAATACTTCTGGCATACATAGTTTGGGAACAAACAAAAGAGCCCTGAAGCCAAGATTCACCTGTCTGTGACTCCTGAGAACTGAGCCAACCTGAAGAAATACTACAGGACAAGCCAACAGAACCTGGTAAATTTCAGAAACTCTCATTAAGATGTAATGAGGTTTCTTTCAAACCTTCTGTCAGACAAATTTTCACAGGATTTACTGTTTAGTGTAGAAATTAGTAACCAAGTACAAATTCCTTCCCTTAAATAACTGAAAATGTAGCTGTTATAATGGGTAAGGAAGTTGTGAAAAAATAAATCTGAAAATGTAATGCTAGTTTCAATATGACAATAATTAACAAGTAGTCCACCATTTCATACATCTTAAACATAAGACATATAAATGAAACTGATGATGCTTTTAGCTGTATAGCTGAATGAATGTTTAAGTGTTTATTAATAAACCCTATTGTTGAGCTTTTTGTGTTCATATATAGTTAGGGTTTGTTTTGTTCTTGTTTTTTTTGCTGCTGTGTCATAACTGCTCAATAAATTGTATTTCCAAGCACCAAGTGGAACCTACAGAAATTTCATTCATTTCACTTTTTCATAAGCTTATACATTGAAGAGAAAGCCTGCAATATTATCAAGAATATATTTAGAAATATATTTGAACTATTAATCATTATTTAAAATTGAAATTTTCCCCTGAAATTAGATGATGTTTCTTTCATGCTTCTGAGGACCAAACAACTGTCAGTTCCCACAGTCTTCTGCTCCTCCGTTCTTGGGCAGATTTCTCTCTCCAATCCAGGGACACTTTCCTCTATCTCTTTGTGGATGGAATCAATCAGTCCTTCTACATGCTCTGGGGTTTTTTTTTTGATGACTACAAGCTTGGTGGTGATGGCACTGTCCACTGTCTCAGAGCAGCCTGATCTTATAGACTACTTATAGGCCAATAATTTAACATAATGTCTTTCTGAGGCTATTTGTGGTTTGGTTTTTTTGTTTGTTTTAATGGGCTAGATTGAGCAAAACAATCTTCCAGCATTTCTATGGTTCTGCTGTCTTCCAGTTTACACTGATTCTGTCTATCAAAACAAGAGGGAGAAGTGAACCCTCTAAACTAAATCAGTGGTTTCCCTTATGTTAAATATATACATGCCAGCCTGTGCATTATAAAAAAAGAAAGTATTTCATGGAATCATCAAGGTTAGAAGAGACCTTCAGGATCAAGCCCAACCATCAACCTACCACTATAACTTGCCAATTATGACAGACCCATTCCTCCATCTTAGTGTATTAAAATAAACAAAACTCGACACTGTCCTATTTTCCTTCTCTTCCACTGTCATGCAGACTCTTTCGTGGGCTTTGTTTATATTATCTGTAAAGCTTCATGAGATGCAACTGTTGCTGAAACAGCCTCTGTTGTTTGAAACCATTCTCAACTCATTACAGTGATTTGTTTCCTACTCTCCAAGGCTTCTTCACTTACTAACTAGATATTAATCAATGTTAAGAAATGCATTTAAAAAGCACTAGCAGCACCTAGTGCCTTCTGCTAATGTTCCATTGTACCACTTATTTAGGCAGCAAGAAACTGTGCACCATGACTCCAGATATGGAATTCATTTTTAGAAGGTAATTAAACTAACACCTCTATTGAAATATCTTCACAACTCTTCAGTAAGAAACAATAAAGCAATTTCTTTTGTATTAACATTTGAATTTTAACAGACAACTTACCAAGTCTGCAGATATTTCACAACACGTATCTTCTGCTGCAAGTTGTGAATTACAATAAACTGCTATGTGGTGAAGTTCAATCTATTAAGAAATACAAAAGAAATTAATAGGAGGTGTAAAAAATCATGCGTTACGGCGTGCTTTTTCTTATCTTGGCATAGTAAAGTTTCTCTTTGAAACACTGCATATTTCTGAAATGCTGGAAAAAGACAAATCCAAAAAAATTACATGGCTCCTCATTTAAGGAACAAATTATGCAGTCTATTACTGTGATGTAAATCACGTTTAAGATTTCATTTATTTTCATGTATGTTGCATCCATCTGTATTGGTTTGCTATATTACATAGGCATTTTGGCCTTGTAGACATCCTCTGCAAACCTTCTTTTCAGGAATGTAATTTTCCTCTGCAGGGAACTAGAGTAAAGGTTTGATAAGCTCTCTATCGCATACATCTATTGCTTTGGACAGACCTTTGGACAGTCCTTTGCCTGGACATTGCCACTGAAACATCTGAAGAGCAAAAAATCACAAATTCTGTACATAAAGCTTCTGTTTCAGAGACTTCTGGTAGATCGGTGAGATGAGAAGCAGGTAAAGTTCCAACTAGCTAATCTTGTCCTCATATGCCTCTTTCTGCATCAATTTTATATCCTCTTAATCTCCCTCTTGAACTTGGTATTGAGAGAAGTGACTGTTGGTACAGGATCCGCTCTGCAGCTTTCATCAGCTTTAAGCCCATAATATTTTCCTGCAAACATGGAAATCCCAATTGACAACTTCCACTCAGAATCATCTGGCTCATGCCTTGCAACCAGCACAAAAGAAACTGCTCTTTCTCTGGCATGCTATTTGGAAATGAGGAAACTGTACACACATTTCAAATAACGTTGAACTCAAGTCTTAGAAAATAAAACAAAGTGTGAGCTTGGCTCCATAAAATAAGAGCTCTGAGTCCAGGCCAGAGTGCTTAGTGCCCCACAAGAATGATTCCTCCTGCAGCATTAGCTTGCAGTTAGAATGTGCTGTTCTCTTCTGGAGCCCTGCAGCGTACATAACATCGGTGAAGCTTTCTGGCGGTCACTGTAAACTCCAAGGCAGATGCTGTAAACCTGCTAGCTGTGTGTCAGTGTACTTAAAACAAACTGACATTTCCTGACGATTTCAAATTACCTGTTATGAGCTCCCTGCATGAGGAAACGAGAGCATCCCTGGGACAGAACATAACCCAGAATATTATGGGGCTTCCTTGCGTAATTCTTGCACCAAAGGCTGCAGGAAACACACCTCCAGCCACTTCCTAATCCATCCCTTTTGGATAAGGGAGAGACAACTATGAACAATGTGCACCTATTTCTACATAGCTGAATTATTCCAGAACACCTCAGTACAGAGGTAATCCTTAATTATTTTGTGTCTTCCCTGTATCAAAGACAGACAAAGTGTAACAGATGACTGATACAAACTTATAAATAAATCTTACTAAAAATGAAAAAAAAAATTAGCACTGCAAGTTATCTCTAAACATAGTAATAATATGTATATGGTAATTAGGTGCCTCTTTCTCCAAATTAAATGCAGGAAAACAGACTCTTTAAACCAGGACTGAGTTTTATGCATTCACTTTGGTATAAGCTTTGTCTTAGCAGATGCTACAGCATTGGATAATGTTTAGAGAAAAACACTTAAGGACTTCAAATTAAGAATACACACTCAAAAATAATGACTGGGTTTGAAATTTTATCTACATGATTCTTTACAACTGTGTTAGCAAAAGCATGGCTATAACATTACTTCAAGTTATCTGTTTGTCCTTTCATACTACTCACATCTACAGGCTTATCATCCGCAGCACGAGAAGCAATCAGTGTCCTTCCCTGCAAGTCAATGGTGAATTTTTCATCAGTCTGCTTTCTCTCAATTAAATTACAATCCAAATAGAGGGAAATGATCCCTGACTGCACGCTAATACCAAGCTTATGCCACTGCCGATCAAACAATGGATAAATTTCTCGACTCTTAAAAGTGTAGTGCAGTATATTTCCCTGAGCGGATTTGGTCATATACTCCACCACCTTTTTTGTACCATCCAGGAGGACAGAAATCTGAAAACAAGACAAAATAAAAGAAGTGGTTATTTAAAAGTTATAAGAAATAAGCACACACATAAACTATACATAATAAAAATATTTCAACTACATACACTGGGCAAGAATTATGTTATGAAGCATTCTTTTATGTAACTTGGTAAATACATATCAGCTATAAATCATAACATGCATTTGATTCTATTTTGCAGTCCAAACTGAATAGATTTTGCTAAATTTCTGTCATTCCTGCAACAAATTATCAATTATTTCAGAGCAGTCTATTTCATATAAACTTTAGCTGAATCCAGTAATGAAACATCCATTACTATATATTATATTAATGGAGGAAAAAAAGAAAAGGAAACTTTTTGAAGAAATAAATCAAAGATGACTCTAACCTCAGGTGTGTCATACTGATTTAAAACTTGCCATATATACCAACGCTCTTTCTTGGTACTTCTCCGTACACGGAACGTGGCAATTAGGGAGTATTCTTCAGGAAGCCCATTTGGAAATACTTGCCTGAAACAGGAGGGAGGAAAGATTTCTTGTTATTCTTATACCAAGCACTACTTAAACGGAATGAACAAAAATAATACCTGGTGAAAACAAGAAGCCAAACACTTGCTCCCACTCATACAAATTCACAGGCCTCAGCATTCAGAAGTTTTTCTTCTCAAAAGTACAATTCAGTCTTTTCATAAGAATAAATGACTGAAAACCTTGTTAATTTCTTTTTTAGCATCTGTGATCAATATAAATAGGAGTCTAAAAAGAAATGATGCAAAGTGAATGCCCCACATGAAAGTATTTTAAAATACAGCTTTTCCCAATTTATTGCTTGGGATACTTGAGTATGTTTTGTAGAGGATTTGTGGAATAATCTCCATCCTTGGAGACTTTCAAAACACAGCTGGACAGGGCTCATAATAACCTGATCTATCTTTCAAGCTGGTCTTGCTTTGAGCAGGGATTTGATCCAGTGACGTCCATGGGCAATGATTTGGACATCTTGAGCATCAGAAAAGTTGGACTTTAGCAATCTTGACAAAAAATAAGGAATGTATTTCAGAACAAATGATTTGCTGTTGTTTGATTTTGTTATTCCTTTCTTACCTAAACTGTGTCAATAGCTCTTAAAAAAAGTCAGGCCTATATCACAGAACGCACTGCAACGCCATTTCTATGAACTATTTGAAAAGTTTGTACTTCACAAAAAGTGAAATATGTACCTCAACTCTACAGACTTCGGTAACCATTAAATATACACTAATTCTGTACTAATTAATTAGCATGGTATAATCAACTTATTTCATTTGAAGCTTCTGCATTTCAAATCATTTCTTTTCTAAGACAGAGGAGAGAAAATTAAAACTACAGATCTCTACACAACAAAGGAGTAGCTAAAGTGTTCACACTGTTGTTTGCGGCCAGCTAGCCATGGTGCAAAAAGCATTCCCTGGATCAGAGCTCAGGAAACCTGAGGATCCCCCACACAGCAGAAAAATTTCCTCCATTTTATTTCCCACAATCATGTGAAGTAAATGGCTTAGCTCTAAAAAAATACTAATGGAATTATAATTATACAGCAATGTGCTATAAAGCTTTTATTAAAAACAAAACAAAATGAAACAAACAACAAAAGTGGGGGGAAAGAAAGAGCAAAGCACTACAGCTGATGAAACAATAGCCCCACAACCCTCCTGGAAATTATTGCACTTAACTTAGGATCTCAGGAAAAATGCCTCTTGTGCAGAGAAGCCTGCTCTAAATCCTGCCAAAGAGCTTCTTTAAGGACTAGCACCTATTTAAGTCCCTTATGTGGGAATCACACTTCTTTGGCTTATTTCCCACAGCTGATTCCTGTTTTATCCCAGGACCGAATTGGCTGCTGTCCCACATTGTTAGTGGACCCATATGCTGTTGTACAGCTATAGACATTGGAATGTCAAAAGGCAAGGCAAAAGAGAATAGGCTTGGCTGCACTTAGATCTAGATTTCATACTATATGTATTTCAAATATAGCATAAAGAATATGTTTTATGATTTATAAAAAAAATGCCTTCACTGGGCATGAGTGTGTGTCTGCAGAACAATAAACTATCTGGCCATGGGACCAGCCCTATGGTTTCCTGCACCCCAGGCAGGCTAAGGAGATGGTATCTCAGGTTTACAGCTGTAAGCTAGACAGGATATCTGGCTGTGGGAGCATCTGATTAGCTCTCCAAAATCAATTAACTTTCCCAGCTAAGTTTCATATCGGGACACAGGGGAATCCACATTAGTGGGCAAAGGACAGACAACTGTGGAAGAGAAATGAGCAGAAGTTTTCATCAAATGAAAGGAGGGGAAACCATGATTGTTGTGAAACATTTGCTTGCCTGGAAGACAAGCAAAAGCAGTCTTTGGGCAAGGTGGCACTATTTTACACACCCACCCACCCACCTCCATTGCTTTTTACTGTATGCCTTTCTAACACTTTCAGAGCCATCTAGATGTATGACAGTATCAAGTCTCGTAAAATTGTGTTTCTTTCAGAATTTTCTGAAATAAATTTGGTTGTGTGAGTACACGTGATATGAATCTACTTTCCTTAACTGTTTATCAAACCATTCAGGAAACAAAACAAGAGCTAAGGTATGGGCCAGCATTACAAAAACCAGCACGAGTTCACTCTAACTTCTCTTACCTTTGAGCTGACAAAGAAAACTGTATTGGGAGAAATGAGAAAAGCAGACAAGATCAAATTAATTCCTAAGAGCATTACTGATTTCAGCAAAGTCAACTAAAGAGGCAAGATTTAAGCAGAATTGGACCAAGGATAAATTCAGTTAGGTTCACAAAGTAACTTAGGTAGGAAAGCCCCTCTGGAGGTCAATTGATCTAATCCTGTGCTTAAAGCAGGGACAACCTGAAAATTACATCAAGTTACTGTAAATCTTGTCCTGCTGAGATTTGGAAGTATCTAGAATGGAAATTATTCCACAACTCTTTGAGAAACCTGTTCCAGTGTCTGGCCAACAAACAGCACAAATTTAATATACAACTACCGTATACCAGAGAGATAACTTAACAGAAGCAGTATCTTTATTTTGAGAAGAGTTATCATTGATACCTACATGAAGATTCCTTGGTGAGCAAAAAGTCATTAATAGATGCTTTAAAGTATACACTTAACAGTCAACCCTTCTAGCCAGGTGGTGAACACGAAAAAGAACAAAATAATGGGATGAAATACTCAAAAAACTGCAGGCTATCTGCTACCATACACAATTTCTCCTATGCTCTTGGTCCCTGAATGGCTTCAAGTGACTGTAATAGAATAAAAAAGCATGCATTGAGCATTGAAGTGCCTTAGGTACAGATGATTAGTAAGATACCTCATTGATATATAAGTATTATTACCACGGTATCTTCTACTCTGTAAAATCAGTTAAAAATCCTCAAAAATAGGCAAAGTTTGTACATGTTTTAAACAATAAATATATAATGACATTTGATGGGAAAAATAAAAGACCAAACAGAAAAATGAACATAAAACCTCGTGTTGGAACTTGAGAAAAGCCAAACCAAAATTTCATGGAATACTGAATTTGAAATTCAGAAGTTCTTTGAATGTTTAATATACTGTTTCACCTGATCACATCTACAAACTTTTAAAACCTGAGAAAACTTATGAGGTATTATGTACAGGGTGAAAACAATAAAGGAGCAGCATTAAACCTTAATAAAAAATTCAAAAGCAAGTTGTCCCACACATCCACAGCCGAAAAAGTACTCCAACACAGAGTATTCAATCTTTCCACACGGCACAGTATAAAAACAATAAGAAAAAGAGAGAGAAAAAGGGTAAAGGAAACCTACACCAAGCTCACCTCAAAGTCTACAGATGTACACTCAGCACAAACTGAGAACATGAACTTAGGGTAGTATTTCATGATGTCTACACCAAAAGCAGTAAAAGAAATGAAAGGTTTTAAGTAAGTTATAATGTTACAGAAATACGGGTAGCAACTGGTAAGTGTGCAAATTTATATATAAAGACAAGACAAAAGAACTCATAAATAAACACAGACAAGCAGATGAGGGTATCCTTGGCATCTGATCTCTCAACCAGATGCCTTCTTGGACAACAGTATCTGAACCAAATTACATCATCAGACTTGGGAGCAAAAAATCTGAGACCTTCATGAAAAGAAAATATGCTTTTCAGTGGAATAACAGTTAAGCTCTCCCATTCTTGTTAAATTTCCTTACCAAACCAGACATCCTTCCCACATGACTGCCCAAAGCTTTAAGGCTATTAAAAAGGTGCTCTCTTCCTTTTCTACACTCAAAACACTCATGACTGCTGTAGTTTGTGTAGAATCCAACACTGTCCAGACTTACTATGTGTGATTAAAGCACAGTCAATGGCTTAGGCACCTCTAGGGACCTTAGGCAACTCTCCTGCATATCTACACACATCTTTGAGTCACAATGAAACTTGGGTGGGAGTTACAAGCCTGTCTGCGTAAGCCATGGTGCTTCTAAGCATGCCTGGAATTTATGCCCAGACGCCGGGGGAAATCAGTTGTCCAAAATCATTCATTTTAGGTGCCACTAGGGGTTGGGTGGTGCTTGAGAGTGGGCAATTCGAATTATTCTCAGACTCAGGCGCCCAGAGTCTGACTAATTTATACTCTAGGTGGAATTTCGACAGTTTGATTCTCTCCCTCTGTCCATATTGTCAGTAGTATATAATAAAAAATTAAAGTTGATGAATGGAGCACTGTGTTCTCAAAGCAAAGCACACCCTTGGTGGAAACTACTGAAAACAATAGCAGGAACTGAAGCACATGAACTGAATACAGAGGTCCGAATTTACACCACCCCGGTCTGCTGGACTGAGATGGACTGTAAATTACAGAGGCCCCAGCTGGCAAATTGAGGAGACCATCAATAATCAGCAAGAAGATTCCCAAAAACACAAGGTTTTAGATCGTACATAGATATGTTAAAAATCCATACATTCAGGTATTTCTTAATGTTTCACTGGTTGAAACATGAGGCAGATGCAGCCAGAATGCTAATAAATACACACTAAAGTTCTTGCAACAACTGTGTGCCACTCTATCAAAGCGCACGTATACACAGAGTTGCAAATGTTTTTGCTGCATTCTCTTCCTTTTTACTGAATTAAATGTAGTCATAATTTTTCCTAAAAACAGGTGTATATTATGACTGTACATTATGAGGTTACCAGAAGCACAGTTGTAGGAATGTTGCGTGAACATTACCACTGTATTTGTGCCTACCTTCCACTCTTTATAAAGATTAAGTATAGAATGATTTTTGGCAAAATATTTTCTTTATTCATTTGTTTCCTCAAAAGTTCTGAAATGCACATACCAGCTGGAACTGCTAGTGCTAGCATACTAAAAGAAGTAATTATGAATGAACTGTGTATTCACTGTGCTATAAACAGTATTAGTTCTATCTTTGTCAAGAAGCATTGAATTACCCATATCAAATTTAGTAAGGCAATCCTTTATTTACCTTTTGTTTTTATTTTTAAAAAAAGGACTAATGGAAAAGCAGCATCTATTTTTAAATCTTATGAACTCTAATTGTTCCATATCAAATGAGAATACACTACAGTATATGATAAACTTCCGTATTTACAAGTATCAATGAAGCCTCCAGCTTGCTGTATATCTTCCAAGAAGAGAAAGATGAGCCAACTTGCATTTCCTGAGAGTGAAGTGAGAGATGTTTAGAGTTTATGGCAAGATATATCTTTTCCAGCTGACATATACCATTACCTGGTATATGTCACTTGTAACATGACAATGTTACAATAATTTGGTGACCAGAGCTCAAGGAGTTAGTTTAAAAAACTTTCCTGTGTTGGGTAATGATTTACTTAGTACTTTGTTGACGGAGACACTGAAGTGTTAACCTCTTTATGTTTGCAAAGGGTTTAAACTCAGATCTATTATGCATAAAAAAGTAAAGCTCAGGCAGACCAAATACAAAAATCTCCACTTTATTCTCAGTATTTCTACAACAAATTGCTATATTTTTGATTCTCAGTTTTTACCTAACTTGACAGGTACAACAGGAGGACAAGAATCAACTAACTAGAACAATTTACCAATCCCTGCTTAGAAAGTGTATTTCAAATTCTTTTCAAATAAAGCTAAGAACAGCTGTCTTTTCTGTCAGAGTAAGAAATAATTTCCTTCCCATCCATCTTCCTCAAATCACATTAAGATGCACTATATAGTTTCATGTTACATTAGGCCTCAAGTTGTTTTCATACGACACATTATATGATGCAACTCAAGGGAAACTATTCAGACAGCTTAAGAGTTATTAATTACTTAGGGAGAGCTCAACCCACTCATGAAATGTACTGCTGAAAGCAAATCTGCAGATTATTTTACCATTGAGAAGAGGGATTTACTTAATATTTCATATACTTGGGCATGCCTCTGCTTTCATTTACAGAACAGGTATAGATTAGCTGACTCTTAATATACAGGTTGTTCAGGAACTTTCTCACAGCGAAAGGCAATTGTATTGATACCAAAATTTTAAAGGGCATTTGAAAAAAGATTCATTTGAAAAGGGCACAGAAATACCAAAACCATTATGCCTGTGCGAAGTACAGTACCCTCGGGTTTCCAGAGGTATTCTGCATCCTTATTTACAGGAATTATTGGTGAACTCCATGGCCTTGATGAAGTCAAAGGCCAGTCTTCCTTTGATTTTAAAGATGAAAAGCAGACAGTTAGTTTGACAAGTTTAGCCTATTTCTGTGTATTTTAATTTTTCTGAAAAAAAAAAATCAGCAGCAGTAAGAACACAATTAAAAGCAGTACTATACAATAATGGACACTGGAAATGCAACAGTTCTTCTTCTCTTTTTCCTAAGTAGAATTCTGCTAAATTTTGATGAAGTTTTGAGAAATTTCAAGTCAACAAAGAATTTTGGAGTCTTATCTTGTGGAAGGCAGCTTTCAGCACTTTTGATAAAGTTACACACCTGCTGGTTTGATTAGCATGAGGCAGAGGGATATCAGAAAGTGTTGTCTAATTGCATGGTTCAGGGAAAGCAGGTGGAGAGGAAATGTGTTTCCCCTGTGTGAAAGAACTAGAGTCCCATGTTTTTCTTTCTGTGCTCCCCATCTCTCAATTTGTTTGTTCTCTGGTCATCTAAGCAAAAGAAACTGTATGAATGCAAGACCGGTGTTCAGCATAAGTAGCAGCAGCATCCGTCTACACTGAAAATATAAAAATAATCAAGAGTAAATAATCTCTTTCGAGCTGTCATCATTTCCTGTTGGGAATTATGCTCTTCCTAGATGTATACATCTCATTCTACTTTCCCTTCAGTATCGACATGCAGAATTTCAGACACATGCATGCCCCATCCCCAGTTTTCTAATAGGTTTCTACTTTTGTGATTCACTGTAGGGACTGAAACCACCGGAAACCATGAAAACATGGTCTTATTGTCCAGTATGAACATCCCAGAAACCTCCAGTGCTTTTCCTTACTCAGAACCAAACTAGTAAATCAATTGCTCCTATAGAGAAACTTATTTAGGGTCTGGTATATTTCTCACAAGCAACACACAAAAAAAACCAAACAAAAATTTCTCTTTGCAGATTAATGGCAGAATCTAGAGAAGTGTGATGATCCATCCTTTTCTTCAGTGGGTTTGTGATTGTCTCCAAAGATACAGTCTTTGTTCAAAACTTAAAACCAAGATGTGCTTAAGAGAATGGCAGAGATTTAAGTTGTCTTCAGCTCATTCAAGAATTGCGTCAAGATTTTTGGTCTTTAGAGATTATGCAAAAATGCCACTTTGCTCTCCTAAATATCGTAAAATCCAATTGTGGATGGCAACCATCAAGAGAAGAGGATGAGAACTTAAACACTTTAAAAGGAACTTTGAATATTTCTTTCAATATCTACCCATGTTTTTATTTTGACATTTTAGGAGCTGTTTTATAACTCACGTGGTCCTTCTAGTTAGCTCCCAGAAATGGAACAAACATAACAAATCTAGTTATTAAAGTAGTCTGTTATTTGTCAGACTCTAAAGTCAATGAGATATTAAGTTCTTATGCTAAATATGGAAAGTGGAATGAAATTATTCAGCTGACCAAGAAGTCTTCTGATGATGTTAATGAAAAAAAAAAATTACAGTAACCTCTGCCAGGCAGCTGACAGAGAAAATTGCTCTGCACACATTTTTACATGCTTTCTACCCAGATGCAAGATCTATTGTACAGTATTAAATATTTGTGCATTTAAGTGGTTGCCGTTGTCTGGAAAAGTAAAGAAAATACAAACTGCAATAGAAAATTTATCTATTGGAGGCCATGGTCATTCAGGCTGAAGACAGAGAGAAAATGCACTTCATATGAAAGGAGGGATGACATCAGGAATTACTTGGCTTATATATCCGTATAATCTTCCCTGCAGGAGGAAGAAATCCAAACATCCATTTCTCCTCAGACATTTGTACAGGTACCTAGAGACACTAACTGATTGCACAAACATAATGGTCTCTTTAGTTTGGTGCACAGGAGGGCGAGTCAGCTCCAGCAGAGCTTCACGCTGAGAGACTCACACCCTTTTGCTTCTCATGCTGGGGTTTTGGAAGGCACCTTGTGTGCCTCTGCATGGCATCATGCTACCCAACCTAAAAACGTTGTTTCCATAGAACACTCAATTTCTTCCTGTTTAGTCTCCCTTTATCCCCATCCCAAACTTCTGTTAGCTTTTTACAATGAACCAATGGAACAAGCACTAGCGAAGTGAACTGCTGATTACACTTGGAACAGGCTCTCCCTTTCCTTCCCGGGTTCGTTCTGCCAAGT
Organism: Lycocorax pyrrhopterus obiensis; assembly: GCA_014706295.1. Lineage (NCBI taxonomy): Eukaryota > Metazoa > Chordata > Aves > Passeriformes > Paradisaeidae > Lycocorax > Lycocorax pyrrhopterus. Next base: position 84,237,189 of record JACSVZ010000004.1, read on the forward strand.
CCTAGACAACCCTGGCTGATGGTAAAGGGCAAACCATCCCACAGGCCAGCGTCCCTCTCACAAACACGCTGAGCGCTCACGGTGAACCTAACAGCACGGCTGGCAGCAGAAAGGGAGAGCTAGCTCTGCTGTTTGGAGTGCAGCTGCACCAAACTAAGGGATGCTTTTTTTGCTAACCCCAAATAATTGTCTGGATAACTAGCCTCCTCCTCTTCAGCATGCAGGATTGCCTATAAATAAACTCATTCCTGGCTAAAGTCGCAAGCAGGCCATGCTAAGAAGTGTGTGAGAAAAAAGGCACAGGCAAGACCAAAGGCACTACAGCCTACAGCTCTGTTATAAACGGGTATTTGTACCTGTCCTGGTTCCAGGTGATCTCCCCAAAAAAGAAGGTGTAGGTAGTGAAGATTGATTTACCGACAGAAGAGATCCGAGTAAGAAAGAAGGTTAATGATACCAGATAGCAGGGTCAGACCTGAAAAAGTAGCTGCCAGCTGCAGGAGTGAAGCTACAGAGAGAACATGCTTTTGCTTTAACACCCCCTACACACAGCACGACCAGCCTATGCATATTTAAGCAGGGTGTTCTGCTTACACTTAGAAGGATAATTAGGTAAATAATGTGCTCTTTTACAGTATATAAAAACTGTTAACATTCACGAATTTTAAGTGAACGAGTATGGAAAAGAAATTATCAAAAACCTTATTTGCATCACATCAGAAGACTTACTAGCATTTTCAGAAACTGTAAATTACTTTTCTTAAGTCTCAGGACTTAGGTTGTCTAATTAAAGTCCAGTTAAAAAAAAAAAAAAAGAGTATATACTGCTTAGACTGCAACTCTTAAAATTTCTCTAATAATGAGATTCTTTTCTAAGTTACAGATTAAATGGGGTTAAAAATAAATCCAGTTTAAAAATACCCACATTGCTATGCTGAATCATAACTGTATTTAACAGGATGGACTAAAGACCTGTGACTTGCTAACCCTTTTACTATCAGACCCAGCCGGGAAATGGCCAGGTATTCCCTTTAAAGTGCTAGGAGAGAAACAGAACCCAAAGCTTATAAAGAGAGATGGGATCTAGCATCTGGCTCAAGACAGAGGCGTTGAGAGGAACCTCAAGCAGTGATATGGATAAGTCAATAAACATTTTATTTAGGTTAATTCTAAGCTTCATATCAAAAGAATACACCAAACCCAACTTGAAAGAACACTGAATATGACCGGGAGTCCTTCTCAGGCTGGGGAGTTAGGCTAGGTATCTGATATCCAATCACGAAAGCTTGATTTGCTAGGAATTCACAAACTTTCCTCAAAACAGTGAAGGCTCCACAGCAGAAAAGCTTTGCCTTAAACCAACGCATCAGCTATAACAACTTGAGGTTAAATCATCTATGTAATTTCCATGAATAAGTAACAGAACTGGAATGAACAATGATCATCTTCTTCAACAATAAGGCTGAGATTGAAATCCGTACTGCTGATGAAATTTCTAAGAACATCATATTACCTAGTGCATATATGAGACTCGTCAACAAAAAGTAGAAAAGTTATAACAGTAAAGAAAATATCACTGTTATCATCAGTATTTTGCAATAAATAAAATAGTAACATTTAAGCAAGCAATGAGATGAAAAAAAATATTTTGGAAGTTTTAAAAAGGAAATACTTAGTTCCCTCGTCATCCCATTACAAAACCTGCATTTTGATTAATTCTCTCTTACCCTCTTATTTACATGATTGACAATGGAATTATGTACCCAATATTATGGGCAACTATACTCTTAAGGGAGAAAACCTGTTAACAGTATAGTTTATAACACAATCATAGAAGCCCAGAATGACTGAGGTTGGAAGGAACCTCTGGAGGTCATCTGTTCCAATCCCATGCTCATGCAGGATCACCTAGAGCCAGCTGGGTAGGAGTACACACATTTACCTGTGTGTTAGAACAAAATCAGCACAAGCTGTTTAAAGAGACAACACTTAAACTAAATTGTAATAAAAAAGTTAGGATGCTGTAAGAAGTGTACTCTTAGGCATAATATGAACTCATATCAGTAGCGCTAACTTATTTTTGAGGAGAAAAAAGAAGCAAGTCTATGTTATAACTCTTTGATCTTTCAAGTACTCTAATTGGTCAATGAGTCATGACTTTCCTTTCCATGAAATCGTATCAGCTATCTTGAATCACAAAGTGTTTTTTTAGTGCTCCTAACACTTTCACAACAAACCAATCTTAAGCTTATGTAATTTCCTGGTAGCATGGCGTATCTGTCTCCACATACTAACAGTAATGCAATTATTTATCACTTTCTAAATTTAAAAAAAGTTCTGTGGGAAGAAAAATAGCCTATGGAAAAAAGAAATAATTTCAGAGTCTATGCTCCTTTTTGACTTAACAGATATCTGATGGCATTTCCTTTTCAGACATTCAAGTCATCATGTACAGCTTCATTACTAAAGTACTGCTAGAACTTATATTTTATATTTAGTCCTTTTTTAGAACATTATCTTCCAGTGCCTCTGTCCATATGATTATTCTTATTAGTTACTGTCCTTATCACATATTGTCCACAGTTCATATTAAAACATAATGTCACATGCTAAACATTCTCATTCTCAGGAACTTAATCTCACAGAAGATATCAAAAAAAGCCTAACAAACTACTGCAACAGAAGACTCACCTCACAAAACTCCTCTTTTCCAAATTACATCTTTACCTATAAAATGAGTGAGCATTATCTACTAATTCTGAACAAGTCACTGCTAGATGTCAATCCTGAGCAAGAGGAACAATTTAATGCTGCAATTGCACGTGCTATGCTTCAAAGTAAGTGCATCCACCACAGAATGTCCTCAACGCAAGAATTAGACCTGGAAGGGCACTTCTTCCCTGCAAGTCTTGGCATTCCTTCTTGTTATCGTATGCACTCCTGGTGAATACCGTTACACTTTTTGTTTAGTTCCATAGGTTAATTTAAACTGGCAGTTGTCTAGCATTCTGAACTGCTCATGTAAGAGACAGATCCAGCAACAGGAAAAAAATATATGTGGAGTCATGGCACCTTGATGATGCTATTTGTGTTGTTACTTCTCAGGAGTGGTCCAATGCAAACCTCATGCACCTTAACCAATGGATATTTTATGGGATATGCACTCTAAAGTATTTGAGTAAATCAATACTGTTTGCCACAGATTATGAGCTTACACATTTCTTACAAAACTGTCACAGAATCATAGACTGGCAGAATTGTAAAGGCTGGAAAGGACCTTTAAGATCATCAAGTCCAACCTAGCACCACCACCGTGTCCACAAATAAACCGTGTTCTCAAGTGCCATATCCATACGTTTTTTGTACACGTCCAGGGATAGGGACTTCACTACATCCCTGGGCAGTCTGTTTCAATGCTTTAGAAACCTTTCTGTGAAAAAAAATTCCTAACATCTAATCTATGCAGAACTCTTAGAAGAGCTCATGAAGAAAACTGAGTAAAAGAGGTAAATCAAAGTTTATCAAGGACTTCAACATTAACATGGTTAATATAGGTGAATAGGTGTAATAATTGGCAGTCTAATCCCTAAAATAAAAGATACATGAATTTTCCTATGAAAATTAAAAGCATAATGCCATATTAGGACCCATCAATAAGCTATTCAAAGCCGAAATTGTCAGGCCAAATCCCAGAGTATTTTTAGGATTTATTTTTTTTAAATAGAATTCTGAGATACTGCAACTAGTCACACTGACTAAATCCAAAAATAACATGATGTCTTGCATGTGGTTCTGTTAATATACCAATATCTGTACATCTTGTTTCTATAGATTACAGATTGTTTTTCAAGTTGAAGTTTATTAAATCATTCCAAGTTTTGAAATGAGTTTGTGGCATGACAAATATTCACTTGAGACAGGCAAGACTGCAATCAGCAAATTCTGTACACTTATGACTGAACTCAAATTGATACCCAGACCTCCAAGTGAAAAACCCAGAGCATGGCCTATACTGTCCATTCAAAGCCAAAGAAGTATTTTAAAAATTTTGTCAGTTTATCTCCATAAATAAAATACTTCATGGCATGATGATAAAAACTGCAAAGATCTAACCACATAGAAATGCTAAAGGCCAAAAATCTATCAGAACCAAATGAAAATCAGTGTAATGAAAAAAACATCAGGCAGTTTCACTGTGAGACAGACCATGAACTATTTTTAGATATAAAACCTAAAAACTCAGAGGCAAGGTGGGGGAAGGGTGTGATATCTCTACAACATGTTTAAACAAAAAGCCCCAGTATAAACAGAGATATATCAGCACAAACATCTTTTTGTAGGTGCAACTTTAGTTAATAAGAGAAATGCCTGACAGCATAGCTAAAACAAACTAGATTTCACAGCTTTAAATCACAAAAGCCAGAAAAAGAAAGATCTGATTTATTACGGGGTTGTTTGTTGTTTTGTTTTTTTCCCCAGCCTGCTGATAAACGACTTTTGAAGCATGTGGCACCCTTGCTTCAGCTAGAGAAATTATACGCATTTTATAAAGACACTTGAATCCTCTCAGCTCAATCAGCAAAACTGATAAATGATCTTTTGGTCTCTATGTACAACATAATGGGGCTGCAGTCTATCCTCAGCTGCACACATTATGCCCAGTACACATCATTGAATTCCGGGTGGTTGCACATAGCACGGCTGTAGATACCCGCAGATATTCTGGTTTTCCAAGTAACTTCTTCTGTACCGATTTTGCAACTGCCCTTTTGTTCTAAGACTATAAAACACAGACCTTGTTAAAGACTTATATCTGCATCCTCCTTGTACTCATTTTTGACAGACTTTTGCTTCAAAAAAGGTGGCCAAGATAAACCAAGAAAATATTGCAAGGATTTTAAAAATCAGCATGTTTGGCAGGGAGTAAGAGGCGTGTAAAGTTTTCTGAAAGTTCCTCACACTCTGGCATCACTTAAGGCTCCTTCAGCTAGCGTACTGGTAAATTGAACAAACTTTGGCAGAAAGTGTGTCCCATTTTCTGAACAAAGGTCACTGAGAAGCATCTAGGTAAATTTCTGCTGCTGAATCTAGAAATCTAATAACACAATAACTTTGTCTTGCAATTGCAGTATCTGTGAAAATATATGTTTTAGATTTTGCCATCATAAACAAGAAAACTGAAAAATAGTTTTGGAATCCATATCAGATGAAAATAGAAAGGAATTCCCTACAGGAATATACAGCAAAAGTGAAATTGCAGATGTCGTTGTTTTAATCGGAACACTGGGATTGTTTTCCACAGGGCAGGATAAACCATTAAAAACTGAAGGTACAGTTTCAGGGTTTGTTTTAGCTAAAGGTAGAGCTGCTGGGGCTGGGGACAGCCTGTCCTGCTCCTTCCCTACTGTGACTGCTGGAGATGACACAGCCACAGGCATCAGCCGCCAGCCTCGCTGAGCAGAGAGGCTGATGCTGGTGTGGAGGAAGTGGGATGAGGCTGAGAGCTGGAGATGGGTGCTGTGAAAGCAAGCTCCTAATTTTATTTTCTTCCAAATAATAATTTTGGCTTTGTTTATTTGGATTTGTTTATTGCCTGCCATGAGGCACATGGGATTCCACACGAACACTGCTGGTCTCCTGCACACTCTCGCTGTGGACCAGTGCCCTTAAAGTGCACATATCCCAAAAGCCTCTTCCCTTTATTTGCAAGTGCTGTACAGCAAGAACACCCTCACTAGGAAAAAAAAAAAGGAAAAGAAAGAGTCTACTTCATCCAACAATGTTTTACTGATTCAACTGGTATGACACTGCCCCACTAAGTGCTCCACTGTTAGGACAACACTCTACAGATCAAAGAATTCTAATTTGTTACAGTCAGTGGCTTAATTAAAATAGATTTTCTAACTCTCTGTTCCCTCACAGCGTGCTTTTAATGTAAGTACTATACATTTTTAAACGTCCTCTTCCCCTCTGCCACCTCTGTCTTTACCTTTACTTTCCCAATTCATTCTACACAGTAAATTACATGTTAAATTGTAGGATGATTCAAACTCAGTATAGACATTACAATCCATTAATACCTTAATTTTGAATTTTATAAAAATTGCCATGTTTCTTGTAAATTGTCAGGTAGAAACAAGCCCAAAAATGCAGGAAGACATTCACACATGATTATTCTTTAAAAGAAGCATTGGTCTGTCATTTTACATGGTAAGAAGCCCCATTTTTCTCCTTAGTTACGAAATTAAATAATTGGTATTTACATGGTAGGTACAACACCAATTTGTTCGTCCAACAGTAATCACTGTATTTTCCTTCTTTTTAATTTGTAAAATACAGTAAGTTTTGAAGTTCCTGGAAATAAACAAAAACATACTATTTCAGGAAAAAAAGAAAGATTGAATCACTACAGCTTCTGATCAACTCCTTTGGAAGACCTGAAGAAACATCAGAATTTGTACTAAATTCCCACACTCAGGAAGCAAATTCCAAAGACCAGGCCTTTTTCTTGAAAATACCCTGCAACCAGCATACCAGACATTTCAGTCTTAGCATTGTTGGCTCCAACTGCTCAAATGACCTCAAATAAATATGTAATATAGTAGAGGAGAGGTGTTTTCTTACATAACCATCTAATATTTTAACAGAACAAAGACTAGCAGGACTTTGTGTAAGCACAGATAAAAGCTGGTTTGAATAATTGTAACTGCTGCCTCAAAACTGGGATAATACCTCATTGCCATTTTCAGTCATGCCTTAAAAGTCTTCAACGAATTTTTTTGGAAATCAGTGATTTTCACATCTCTCTATTCTATACCATTTTTAAGAAATGTGTACAAAACTTCCTAAAATAAGTCTTAAAATATTTTTCAAGAAGACTGTTGAAACTAACTCTGCTGCTCAAAACAAATGCCACGTGCGAAAAATAATAAAAAATCATGCCCATGAGGACCTTCATGGAGAGCTGAAGTTTATGAAGGGAACTCAGTATTTTTTAGTTTGGTGAAGAGAGGTCTCAGCAGATACAGCCAGAGAACAGACAGCAAAAGTAAATGGTTGCAAAGTCATGTTGAGATAGGTGGTTTTGGGAAAGCAAATTGCTGGCTATGAACAGGCTTCTAACAGTGAGCACAGAAACTCCCTCGCTTGATGCCAGCTCTGCTCTAGGAAAATGGAATTCCCTCCACATTTTTTTGCGATTAAAAAGGTTAGAACTAAAAACAAACAGAAAACCCCACATAAATATTCTTTCATCACGGATTTCTGTTCTCAGCAGAAAGAATCCTCCCGCCTGGAATTTACTGAGGCAAGTGGGAGCAGTATTTCTTCCTCCAGTAACTAGACATCCCAAGGAGGTGAAACACTTTCTCTGAAATATGGCCCAAGCCACAGCTCTTCTGGCAGCAGTGAGTAACAAATTTACTGGTGGAGCTCGTAGTCCAAATACAGTCAAAATCCAAGTTCTTTTGTAGTATCTTGCAACGAAAGGGGAAGAATTCCTGAAAGAGTCGTGAGAGTAATCCCAACTGCTGTAACTCAGATCATTTAACAGCCAGCTATGATAATCTCCTCAGTAAATTAATAGTTTGTCAAGCCAAACAAACTACAAAATAAGAAAGCTGTGACTGTGCCACAAAGATTTGCTAATCATGAGCATCCATTTCAAAAACACTCTGAAACTCTGCCGAAACCAGCTTATTATCTCCTTTATTGGCGCTTTCAGAAGACGAAAAAAATGGCCCATCATCAACACAGAAAAGTGAGAATGACGAACAACTGATGTTTGATGTGTCTTTAGCGAAAAACAGTGAAATTAATTCATCATAGAGCTATTTACTCTAAGGCAACTGAAGAAGAAAGATTAGCCTAAAAGGCTTTATGTCCAGAAGTACTGAATATTGCTGGCAGGTCTAAAGGAATGCTATCAGCAGAAAGCCCTGTGCTGCTTTGCCAGCAAGCTGTGCGCCACACTGGAACACAGTACATGGACAGTACATGTTCAAGTCTGGAGAAGAAATATGACTCTATAGTGTATTTGTTGAGATAAAATATAAAAAAAAATATAAATTGTTCAGATATAATTACTATTATTCTATGGTGTGATGATGACTATATAATTAGACTGTCTGCCCAATAGTACTTTACTATGAGTTTCTTTATGTCTCAAAAACTCAGTTACACTACTTTCCTCAGGAATAACTTCTGTTAAAGTCCACGAAGAACTGCAATAAGCCATTCAGTTTTAATCAGGAAAATATTACTGGCGTTACATTAAAAATTAACAGTCATTTACATAAAGCATAAGAAAAGCTATCCATCTGCTATCACAAGACAAAATACGTACAGAACTCCATCACAGAAAGAGATAAAGACCTATAGCTGAAGTCCAACATAAATAAACGTAATCAATTTCCCAAGCTGACAGTGCATTGTAAATTATTTACAACATATAAATAGGTGAAACACTACTCCAGGTCCATTGAAAAAAACCAAAATGGCATCACAGAAGAAAAATGGCACAGCATAGCTTTCTATTACCCACACTACCACTGAATGAATGAAATGCAAGAGGAGATGTGCCAAGTTACTTGATACTTGCTAGTCAGCTTAATCAGATACTCTCAATTTCCTGCAGGATGGATAACAAACACTGTTCTGCTGCTTACTGCACACCACGTCTACTAAAATATTTTCTGAGATAGAATGATCCTGAAAGCCATCTAATAACACAAGGGGTCTGGAACCACACAACCTGACATAATGTAAGAGAAGTAGGTTTAAATAAAAATAACTAATTAAAAGGTGTTGTGCATGGGTAACTGAGATAGTAAATTATAAGGTTATGACGACAGATATCCAAGTTTCTGGCTATCCTTCATTGTAACTCTGCCATGTAAAAATCCAAAACCTGGCTTCGTGCTCCTGACTGCTCTCTGCCCTTATTTAAAAAAAAAAAAACCACCCTAAAACTTCAGAAGAGTTTAAAAAATAACACACTTTAAACAAAATTTTTAAAAAGTATTTGTCTGAAGTGTTATCTCAACATCAGAAAGCCATTTTGTATTCAACAAACTGAAATAATTAAGAATAGAATTCGTTTTTTAATGACATGCATTTCTGTGAAGAAAGGTTAATAAAGGATAAGCAAGATTATTGCCATGAAGAACAAGGATTTAACAGAAATTCTGCAATGCTTGAATGTTATTGAATATATTTTTAACCCTTTTATTGTTCAGGAAGATATATGTAAGAGGTACTACTTACTTGCACAGCAAGCTGACTGAAAATCTTATCTTGTACCTTATTATCATATAACATGATATTAATTTTCTGCCTAATATATTCATTTTTCTGCCTGGCTATATTCATATATTAGCACCGATATGCATTTTATTAATAATCATCTCAGTTTCTTCATCCAGCTAAATTTTTCATCCATTAGATATGCATATTTTAGAGGAAACTAGAAAGATTTTCTCTTTAGTTTTTTTCTTTAATGAGGATGCGCAGAAGAAAATAACAGGGATGGAGAGGAATGTGAGAACCAAGAGACAATGAAAGCCAAGCCACCTCCCTTCCAGGTTTACCCTTAACTGAAATTCTTTAGCCCCTGCCCGAGTTAGACTGACAATGAAGAACAACTAGCCATTTTTCTCTCCTGTCAAAAAGCTGATGAGATAAAATATAAGAAAAAATATATAACTCAAAAAACCCCCCCAAACAAAACAACCATTGTGACTTTCCTTGCAATTTCTAATAGTTAGGGCTTTGTTAGGTCACAGCTACCAGCCATGGTGTGAATTCCCCATTTTCATTGCCTTCAATAATCAACTGCTTTCAAAAGAAGAAAAAACAGACATTAGTATTCAAGCCTACTAAATAAAGCCAAGAAAAAAGCTTTATGTTTTGTAACCTCAACATCATCTCTCAGACCACTTCCAAAACCACTCAGAAATTCTTAGAAATCAATACTTTGAATCAAGAATTGTACCTCAAAGTAATATGAACTTTAAATAATTCACTCTTTTGCAATTTCTAGCACCTCTCTACCCCATTTTTGCCATTGGTTTTCAAAATAAAGTCACCGCACAAGATGCATTTCTTAGCACTACTTATTGTCTTATTCCTAAAGGAAAATTGCTCCACGTTTTTTATTGCCTTGATTTTCTACTCTTCTGTAGTCTCATGTTTCCCCCAAATTCCCATGCATTGGAAAAAAAAAAAAAAAACTTTGTGAAAAACTAATAACTTTTTTTTTTAAAGGAAAGTTTTCTTACTAAAAATCTCTCAAAATATTTTTAGTAAAGACATTTATGGGTGGTACCTAATTTCTCCTGTTCCTCATCTAAAGACAATCTGGATAATACTAGAAAGGTCCTAATAAAAGAAGGGCATTCTTCATGTCAAGTAATTTTGTCCAGTCATTTTTCCTTCAATAGCTAGTGTCAAAGTATTTTTAAAAAAGTGATTACTTTGACTTTGCAGAATTACACAAGCATAAAAATTTGCACTTACAGTATCTAACATATCAGAAAAACTTAGAGAATCTAAATACTCTAAATTAGTAGATAAATTCTTTCTTCAGTCATGCTCCTCTCACAAAGATCAGTTTGTTTTGTGTCTGGGTGCCTCCAGTTATTCTCTTCTTCCTTCCCGCTGGCCTCATGCTACTCACAGTCCCTCTTTGCTATGCCCAGGATCCAAGCAAAGGGGAAGTTCGAGGACCAGGTGCATTTTTTTACTAGGCAAGCTGGAGCTTGCAACAGAAAATACCCAACCTGAAGACATGGGAATAGAGTTGCTTCCCTCGTCATCACAGGAACACGCTGTACAGAAACCACAGTCCCATGACTCAGAGCACATCTCAACCAAGAAGCTCTGAGATGATCCTCTCTCCACTGAGCACAGGGAACTTGAAACTACATTCCTGACTGCTTCTTGGCATTTCCTTGTCCCTGTGCAAACTTAAGTCCATCCAATCCAATTGTGCCTTCCTCTCTTTCACTCTCCTTTCGATTTTTCATGAAGTCTCCGCTTTTCATCCCACCCTGTGCCAGAATAGGATTTTGCCTACTTTCTCCTCTGCACAGAGTACCCACTGTGCTGCTGCTGCTCAAAGGCAAAATGTGAACACCAGGAAAATAAAAAAAATAGCATACAAGGAAATGGTGATACTCTCTCTCTTTTTAATCTTGCCAGCAGTAGTGAGAGAGAGGACAGACAACTTCACTGAGGGGAGATTAGTATAATATTTCCTGTCATACCATGGAAGTTATTTCTTTGCTGTGTTTTATAAATATTTATGTGCTAACAGTAGAATTTTCAGTATCAGAATCATGATTTGAGAAAGTGCTATTCACAATTAACTTAATTCCTAGATACTCCCAAATTTCAGAAGAAAAGCATACCGAAATCAAAATGCTTCCCACAGGAAAAAAACTGAAAATATCTAAAAACAGCCGTACTGCTTCCTGTGGCATCCATTGGATACATGTTCAGTGATTCAGTTTATTAGTAGCATTGAGCCTGAGCTATATCTTTTAAAAGCTAAGCATGAAAGTAGTATCTTACCTTGTATCTCTGATGAGAGGTGCGCTTCCCAGTTTAAAACAGATCTTTTCCCCTCCACAAGACGTTTGCCTTAAAGAAAAGCTTTCTGCCAGATCAAACCCTGTAAAATATGGCACAATACAAAATAATTTAATGGAATTTAAAATCCATAAGTAAATAACGATTTTTAGCATGCTTGAATGCAAGCATATTAGCATTTCTATGGTACAGACTGACAAGCTATTTTGAAAAGCACAACTTGAAGTCCGAGAAACTTTCAATACTCATTTTATTAAAACCATTCATGCAAAATTCACTTGGTAGATGACTTTACAACCTGAAAAATGCATTTGTAGTTCCTTTTATCATCTGAACTGATAAGAACGCAGGATGATTGGAAGAAAACCATGGAAATTAGTGTGGCTGCTAAACTTGAACCAATACTTTCCAGGAAAAAACATGTTCTGATTTTAATCTCACCTTCCGAAGAGTGGCAGCAGCTTTTGGTGCTTGGGGACGGCATCGTGTCCTACCCTTTCAATTTTAAAGCCAGTTTCAACCAGACTATGATTACATCCAGTAATCATTACTAGCTAATTAATATAGATATCCATATTAGCTCAGTCATTTACCTGATATGCCATGACTGTCTCTGTTGATTTGTTTGAGATGACGGGCAACCGTTTTCATTAAAGGACACACAGCACCTTCAAGAGAACACAGTTTAGTGTCTATCGTAAAATGCTATCAAACTAACAGGAACTGAACAAACTAATACGAACTGGACAAACTATCATGACAGTGATGGTAATATTGACAGGAATGTTTCTTTTTGTTTCTTTAGAATGTGAAAAGCAGCAATAAACGAAATTACAAAATCTAAACAAGAGCAAATTTTATACTACACTTCCAATGATATAAGCAGATAGAATTTGTATCACATTTTAATTCAGCTGCCTTTGGTTAAAGTTCATATAAGCAATGCAGCCAGAAGAAAACTATTAAATTCTTACCATGATGTTTCCATTTACAACACTCCATAAAGCAGTAATATCTGTTCCAAGTTCTTTTTGTATTTCTCACTGTATTATTAGAAAATATTTTCCCCCGTTAATGAATATGAAACAATATTATATTTTGGGAAGAAAATGTTTGAAAATTAAGTAGGGGAGTAAGTCTGAACCAAAGTATTTGGGTAAACAAACAGAATGTTCTAAAATTTGGAACGTGGTACACTGAGGTTAAATCTAACTGAACTCTTAGATAAGACACTGTATTATTAATATGCAATATCTTACTTGCATGAAGTCCTTTCTGCTCTTTTTTTAATAGATATATAGGAATGCCCACTTTTAAGAATGAAATACAGAAAAATGTCGCTTTTGAGCAGGGGTCAGAAATAAGGCTCGCTATTTAACAGGTTTTGCAAACAGCCCTGCTAAATCCTAATAAAACTAGCAAATCAAGGATGACAAGTTATGATATTTGGCCTGCAAACTTATCAAGCAGAGTTTTGTGAGCAGATGCAACTAAAAAGATGTCCAAGGTGTATCTGAAGCTGCTGAACAGTGAAGGTCAAAGTGCTTTCTGAAGCATTTGTTCAATGAAAAAAGTAAGGAATGTCCTACCATTAACCTGGAAATCATCTATATGTCTTTCATAAGAGCATCCAGACCAAACACTGGTATTCAAAATAACTATATTTGTAATCTTGAAGCATGTGAAACTTGCCATTCATTCTGTAGTCATGTAGGAAGCATATTATCCTTCAAAACTCTTAAATGCTATTAAATATATTTCAGCATTTAATCTGGATTAAGAATGGCTAACTGGAAATAACTAGTAAAAGTGAAACTAGATTATATAGTACAGGTATAAAGACACCTCCTGATAATATGGTTAATAAAAGCTATGCCAACTGTTTAAAGAATAGACCGGGAAAAACACTTTTTTTTTTGTAAGATTCATTAAGTTCCATATCCCTCACATGTACAACTACAGTTACAACTACGATTTACTACTACAAGTAACATCACAGATAAACTAATTTACTTCTAAGGCACTAAGAGAATAAATTTTTTCTTTCCCTCATATAGATCCATAAATACCTGTATGTGCATGTTTTTCCCTATACAGAGAGAGTTTCATGATAAATGAGATTAAACATATGCATGAAAAACTCTGTAAACTCCCTTTCCCCAGAAAAGATGCTGTACTGTAAAGAATATTCATGTTGAAAACTCTGAAGTGAAATCTTTCATCATTCTTGGTTTGCAGGAAGTTTTATACAGCGAGAAAAGCACTCACTGGAATTACATAGTGACATAGCAATTTCAATATACCAGTTGATGTATACACACACAGTGTAGGACAGAAACAGGTTCACCTTAGGCCCTCTGGCCTCAGCCTTTGATCACATCCAGATTATTAAACTATAGACTTCTATATACAGCCACTCTAAACAATGAATGTCATTAGGGTAGATTCACATAAGTATAGCTCTAAGAAATAAGCTGGAGTAAAGGAAGCCATTTTTGTCTGAAGTCACAAAAGAATGTCAGACATACGTGGACAGATGTTTTTCTTAAATCTACATGTTTTCTACCAGGGCTTTTTTACAAAAATATTCAACATATATCAAGGCAGGTTGTCTTTTTGGTTAAATTCTTGACAGTACTTATAATAAGTGCCGACAGATAGTACTTATTGCTGATTTTACCCTAAACTGATGTAAGCTTTAGAGAACCTGGGACACAAGTGTGCTTTGTTTTTACAGCATTAACTCACATGAGTGCTGAGCAGTGAAAGACTACAAAGTTCTAGCTTATTCCCCGCAGCCCCTTGCTTCCAAGTCCAAATAAAGGCTCCAAGCCTTAATTTTTGTGTTATCCAGATGATAGCAATGATTCCTCACATGCCACAGACTGGACTGTGGACCTATTTTTATCAGTGGCATAGCAGTCACAGCACAGACAGGCCATTTAAGTGTTAGTTATTTGTTTGTATTCCACATCCCCAGAAGAACTGAAAGAGTTATGGTGAATCTTCTATCGCATGCTGCTGATGCACTCCTTTAGTTCAATGCTATTCCTTTTACCAGAGAGCTAAGGGAAAACTCTCAAATAACAAGCCCAAACCCTCTCCATACCAAGACTGACAACCTTCATTACTATAGATTGATGAAAATTCTTTCTGCAGTTACAGCTTGTATAGTTAACCTCTTCCACGATTTTTAGTACCGCTAGCAGATCCTCACATTTTCTTTAGCCTGAGATAAAACAGACAGTTCGCCCATTCAACGTGTGGGTAGCTGAATGACAAGGTCTACATGAAGATATTCAGGAAAGGAAAGGAACAAGAGAAATCCTTACTCGCTAATCCAGGTATGGAAACCATGACCCTATCTGGCCTGTTAAAATACATTACTATAAAATTAATTAAATAGTAAGAAGAACAAGCTTATGTTTATACACTAGATTGCTCTGCACGTGATAAAACTGCATCTGTGTGGATTGAACTAAAAAATTAATATTAAACCAGTGATATCAAAGGTCAAGTTAACTTATCTATAAATTAACAAATTCACCTACCCAT
Organism: Lycocorax pyrrhopterus obiensis; assembly: GCA_014706295.1. Classification (NCBI taxonomy): domain Eukaryota; kingdom Metazoa; phylum Chordata; class Aves; order Passeriformes; family Paradisaeidae; genus Lycocorax; species Lycocorax pyrrhopterus. The sequence continues at coordinate 84,252,333 of JACSVZ010000004.1, forward strand.
ATGAAAAATTAGACCTTGACCTTCATAAATCAATGAGTTCTAGCTATAAGCTCATTAATACAAAATCAATCTAACAATTGTGAAAATATTCATTTATGCAGACCAAGCAGGTACATCACAGATCATTGTCTTCTCTCTTTCCAGTAAGATGATAGTAAGAATTTTTTGTTTGTTTAAAAAAAAAAAGGCATTGCATCTAGACATATCTGTTGCAACACGCAAAGGCGTGTTCCAAATTCCTGGAATGATCAGGACACCTGTTGAAGCACACTGCAGCTTCCATCTAGGCACCATGCTCAGCTTTCCAGCCCATGCAAACAGGGACAGAAGAGACTCGGGTGTGTGCTTCAGTCTCCATCTTACAGATATCTCTTGTGTGTACTTCCTGAGTGGGAACTGTGACTTCCAATAGGCAGTCTTGGCTTCTCCAGATCAAGTGTAACCTGTAATGGCTAGATTCACTTTACAAGTACCCATGCGCTAGTTTATAATTAAACTTCACATTCAGGTGAAGTTTTTAGCTGCCATCTACCACCACTGACATGCACATTCACAAGGGCACTGAAGCTTCCATCAGTGACCATGACCAGCCAAACGAATGCAGTCAAACAGCAAAGCCCAGCCTAACATATACCCATATCCTCTGTCGACTCAAGCTTCAGGCAGAAACCCATGTTACCCAAGACTTTTCTCCTACTCTTACTGGATCAGGCTTCATAAACACACAGACAAAGGCAACCTCTTCAGGGCTTGCCACGCACTTGCCAATGTCAGCAATGACATCCAGTGAGTCCACCTCAAATGTATTCATACTGAAGACAAGCAGACCCAGCTGGCTTGCTGTCAAATAACGTCAAGAATTCAGATTTCCTACATATCTGTAGCCTCAAGTATACAGGCACCAGGAAGCATGATGTGATTTTTTTGTATTCCATCGTTGTACTCTATAAAGACGATCATATTACATGACAACGTATATGTTAATTAAGACAAGGGTGGGAAGAATGAAGGAAACAAGATGCAGTAAAGAAGGCATCTTCAAGTCTGGTGACTATTTAGATGGTTATAAAGCAACATAACAGCATTGGCAGACAGAAATAAGAAATCCAAGCAAAGGATTTCAAGGATTAGGATACTCATGCTAGACCCCTGGACAACTATATTCTCCCATGAAGAAGAGCAAACAGTGAAAAACAGGACTTCATATTATTTAGGACAACCAGCACCACTTCACCAAGGACAAGTCTTGCATGACTAACCCAGTGGCCTTGTACAATGGAGTGACTACATCAGTGGACAAGAGAAGAGCTATGGATGTCATCTGGATTTCTGTAAGGCCTTTGACATTGTCCCCACAATATCTCTAAATTGGAGAGATTCAGATTTGATGTGTGGACTGCTTGGTGGATGAAGAATTGGTTAGCCAGTCACATCCAGAGGGGAGTGGTCAACTGCTCAATGTCCAAATGGAAATCAGTGACAAGTGGTGTCCTGTTTGGGACCAATGTTAGTAATTAATTGATGACTTAGATGAAAGGATTGAGTGTACCCTCAGCAAATTTGCAGATGACACCAAACTGAGTGCTGCAGTTGACACTCCTGAAGGATGGAATGTCATCCAGAGGGAGCTAGACAAGCTTGAGAATGGGGCCCATGGGAATCTTGTGAGGTTCAACAACCTCATGAGGTGCTGCACCTGGGTCAGGGCAATGCCCAGTATCAAAACAGGCTTGGAGAGGAAGGAATTGAGAGCAGGCCTGACAAGGAGGCTTTGAGAATACTGGTGAATGGAAAGCTGGAGATCAGCTGACTGTGTGTGCTCACAGCCTAGAAAGCAAATCATATCCTGGGCTGCACCTAAAGAAGCATGGCCAGCAGGTCAAGAGAGGTGATTCTGTCCGTCAGCTCTCATGAGACCCGCCCCCCTCCACCTGGAGTACTGCATCCAGCTCTGGGGCCCCAACACAAGAAAGACAAGGACCTGCTGGAGCAAGTGCAAAGGAAGGCCACAAAAACGATCAGAGAGCTAGACCATCTCTCCCAAGACTTAGGGTCATTCAGCCTGGAGAACAGAAGGCTCCAGGGAGCCCTTACTCCAGCCTTCCAGCTAGTGAGCCTGTAAGAAAGATGGAGATAGACTTTTTATGAGACCTGTTGTGACAGGACAAGGGGTAATGCTTTTAAACTTAAAGAGATTAGATTTAGACTAGACTTTACAGTAATGGTGGTGAAACACTGAAACACTGAAAGTTGCCCAGAGAGGGGGTAGATGCCCCATGCCCGAAAACATTCAAGGCCAGGTTGGATGGGAATATCAGGAATATGAATACATTGTATATGAGAGTTACTGTAGAGTCACTATCTTGATTTTGAGAAGTATGTAGCTGTACTAAAACACTAAAACCAAAAAGCTGAACCGATTTGCATGCTTGAAACCGCTCACTGTACTTGCCTTAAAGTGCCTATCTAAAATTATGATCCATAGCCAATACTTTTCACAACACATTCCATGTCAAAAGGCAATAAATTCACCATGCCTGACAGGCCCAGGACTTTGTTTACACTACATTTTTCATGGATTAGCAAGTGCCTTTAAAAAACAGTAATTGTAAAAGAAAGTTGAAAAAGAAGCAATGATCTGGGAATGGGATAGAATATTAATATTCTTAATATAAAACATTCAGGAATGATCAGATTAGAACTTATGTGTCACTACAGAAAGAGCTTACGTCCACACTCAAACCCCAAATATTCCCAATAATAATAAGTTGACAACATGAAGAAAGTATTCTTGAAGTCAGATCAAAAATATGCCTGTGCAAAACTCCTGAACTCTCTCCTCTCAGATTTGCTATACTCCATCATGAGAAGTGAGTGCTTCCTTCTAATGAACATTCAGCATATCAAAACATGAGAACTGAAAGAAATCCTTGATGTGAATGTAATGCATACTGGCACCCTCAGAGCCTAAGGAGGACTGCTCCGAGATGATCCAGCATGCTCTCTCAGCCACTGACTCTTTTTCAATACTGGTATTTATTTATTACAATATTGGCCCAATGAATAAGTCACAAAGTATATTCTGCATGCCTGCTCAGAAAGCTCTCCCCTACATATGCACACAAGTTAATCCTTCCCCTAGCACACTTCTTTCCCTCACCACCCTCAAATTAACCCTAGTTTACACCTTTCCATGTATTTGAAGCCATTCCATTAGATCAAAGTAGATAGGTGAGAAACTTCAAGACATAAATACAGAAGTCTCAGATCCTACCTAAGTGTGCTTTGCTGGAAAAGCTTTCACATTAGCACAGAGAAATAAATGCTATGCATGCATTTTTGAAGGAAAGAAACCAAAAAGATGGTCTATGCAGATATTGAAGGACAGATGCTGATTCAAACAGAACTGGTACATAGGAGGGAACAAAGGCCCAAGAAAGAGCGATTGAATGCAAGACAGAAAAACAAAAAAACCCCTTTAGATATTACTCTCTTGAAGTAAGCACGTTTCCAATTTGTTACAGTTCATCTGCATACAAATTATCAAGCTGGAACAAGACAACTTCACAACACAGAGAACTAGGTTCAGGTGAACAGAGCAGATTAACAAAAGTTTGGCAGAAAGAACTGTACCACATTTACCCCTGCTCCGTCACTGGGTCCACTCTTTCCCAACTCCTGTTTTCTGGCCTATAACTTGTATTTCTTCTTTAGAAGGTAACCATCCCTACAAACTCTAGTAGAGTCTCTTTCCTGTTGTCAACTGGAGTTTAACTCTGGGCTTAACTCACACACCTGCTGTTGGCAGAGCTGCTCAAGCTGGCAGCTATCTACTGGTTATTCCCCACCATCTGCCTGTACCACCACAAACCGAAGAAGCCTCTTTCAATTGCACACCATCAGTTATTCACGGGAGAGGTTCAATCTCTCCTCTTCTTCCTAGCAGTTCAATTGGACCCATACTTGATTTGTGGCCGTCAGGCTAAGGAAAACTGCAGCTTCACTGCTGGCTGCTTAGCTACAAACTTCTAACAGAATGTAATGCACAGTTCGTATACACTGTTTATTAGCAGTTCAGTGTATCTGCCACATCTTCTGTGGTTGGCCCAACTTCTACTAAGGCATCATTTCATTAGGGAAAAGAAAAAAAAAGAAAAGAAACAACACTTCCTGAAATTTTGTTTTAACATTTTTCAGTCTATATAGTTAGGGAACCATCTGCACTCACATCATTTTAGCACTTTGAAAACTTCCCTTCTGCAACCACCACCTAGAAATGACAGAATAAAACCTATTTTTCTTCTTTCAGACAGAATGGTTTCACAGCTATGATGCAGGCTCGCTGTCTCAGAGGAGTTAAGAATAATTCATCAGTAGAGCACTTAGCCTCACTGCCCTAAAAATACAAAGGGGAAAAAGACTTCGACTTAAGTTCAGACTCTTCACAATGCATTATTATTACCTCAGAGACCCACATATTACACTTATTATTTATTCATTATTACTACTTATAGTTTCCAGGAGTAGTAAAAGGATTATTTTCCTAGTCATGGACTTTTAAAATTTCTTGGGCCCGTGTTTCAAATGAGTTATTGAGATTCAAAGTTGTTGTGTGCGAATGTAGTTTCTATTATCTTTCATAAGACTTCTGGAAAGGAACAGAATTACTAGGAATTAACTTTATTTTTGAGAAAAAAAATCCGACTCAATTTAAATAGCAATAAGAACATTCTTCTTGCTAATAATTGTAGGAAAATTATTATAAGTTGAAGTACACGCCAAAAACTGATGTTCTTTATTTGACAAGCACATATGATGTGTCTTTAAGAGAGAATTTACCGCATTCTGGAGAGCTAATGTAGAGTTTAAGTGAGAACACTAGATAACGTGGAAAGTGAGAGAAAGAAGAAAACAGAGAACTATGAGAAAATTTGCAGAAGACAGGTAACAACTTTTAAGCTAAACAATATCACTCTATTCCTTTCCCCCACCTTCTTAGGAAAAAGATTTTTTTTAACTCTGCATGTGTGAAATGTACGACCCAGTCTAGAGATTAAGTATAGGTGTGGTTAACATGAGCATTAGATTGTTTAGGTCAATGTGATAACTGGTCTGCTCTAATAAAGCCTCATGATTTTGTTCACAAAGGTTTTGCAGCTCTGACTTATAATCTTGTCTTGTATGGTAGGAAAAGTACAAAACAAAACTCCTAGGAACTACAACTACCTCCAAATGGGAATCTTCCAAGCACAGGAAGCAGAAAGGCTGCTTTGGAACTGCTTCTAACTTAGGACATTTACAAAAAGAGATTTAAAACCATCCTGTATATTTTTATCTGTTCATATTGTTTATTTTCTGTGTGCTGTTGTTATTTGCTAAAAATTTTTCAGTACTGAGATTTATGCCTTTGGTCTGTGATGGGCAAGAAAAGTGGAAGTACCTGTCTGGTCACTGACAGCCACAGAAGTAGAAACAGGAAGGAGGAAGGCTGCCATACAAAGCCAAACTATGCAGGATCCAATGTACTTCATCTCCCCCTGGACACATGTGAACAAACAGCTACAAATCTGAAACAAAAAATAAGCATATTCAGAACAATCTCATCTTATTCTTCTCACCTCATCCTGTCAGAAAACTACAAACAAGAACTTAACTGTGAAGAGCAAGTTTCTAGTGCATACAAGTCACATACAAGTGTATCATTTATCTGTCTAAGGAGCTACAAAAAAGAGATTTATGTCAGTCTAGAAATAAATCATACATAAACTCCTTTTTAGTTCTTTAATAATAAACTCAGAAGTAACATCTTGGAAATACTAACTTGGAGATATTAATTGTAAAGGCACTGAATGTTCATTTCATTAGTAATTGCTAATTTTCTTTTATACTTCTCCCCAAATTATTTTTCAATTTTCAATATATTAGTTAAACTGCTTGATGTCACAACACTTATAGTGACTGCTGAAGTAGTCCTCAAATCTAACAAAGGCAACATGCAATTTTTTGAGCTTAACCACGAAAGAATCAAAATGTGATATTTCTCCACCTTGCAAAGTGCCTAGAAGAGCCTATGTTGAATTTCCAGCTCAAATCTCCCAAAAGTACAGGCTTCAACCACATAAACTGGTACTGTCACTAGGGGACAAAAGCTTCCTTCTAAGCCAACTGCGATTTATAAATACACATGAATTTAATGAAACACAGAAAGTGTCTAATATTTTTATAATCACATTTTCTATAAGAAAAGAAAATCACATACCTAAGATGCAATTTTTATAATTATTTCCGCAAAGCACCTTATTCATCATCAGAGCTATTCTGTCATGTACTGACAGCAACTACATCATGATTAACTTTTCTAGCCTTCCCACCAGCAGCAAAGCGAATACATGTTCAAATAAATTATCATTTAATTTCCTGCACCTGCTTTCCAAGCAGGCATCGGGAATTCAGTAGAGATGCCGCTCCAGAGGTCTGGTTTTCTGAAGGGCTCTGATCACCAACACCGCCACCCCCTCGCTGCCGCCGCACCGCCGGGCTTGGGTCCTCTCCCGCCGGCCGCTCCAGGAGGCTCCGCTCCCTCGCACTGCCGGCGCACCGGAGCCTACGGGGCGCCCGTGGAGCGACCCGAGCCCTCGGCAGCACAGCCTCTAACTCGGCAGTGCCGGCAGCTTCGCTTCTCTCGGATCGAGCCGCGTTTGCCGGAGGGAGGGTTCAGCACTCCGGGCGGGAAGGCAAGCGGGCAGCTCTCCCAGGCGCCCGGGCAGCGCCCCCGCCCCGCTGCCGGAGCCGCTCTCCAGCCCTCGGCTCCGCGCCTCGCCCCCGGCCCCGCTAGGGCTCCCACCGCCGGGCCCGCCCCGTCTTCCCGGCCCCTGCCTGCGGCGCCGGGAGTCCGGGAAGCCCGGGGAGCAAGCGAGGGGCAGGAGCCCGCCGCCGCTTCCTCCGCAGCCCCGGGGCGGAGCGGGGCCAGGAGCCCGCCCGGGCCGGCGGTGCGTGCGAGCGGGGCAGCCCCGGTGCCGCGGGGCGCTGCGGCGGCACCTGCGCCGGGCCGGCAGGTGAGGGGCCGCCGGGGGCCGTGAGCTGGCCCCATCCGGCCGGGACTCGGCCCGCGGCATCCCCGGGCTCTGCCCGAGAGCTCGGCCGGCGCGGTGCCCCCTCCCCGCAGGGCACTGCCCGCCCGTGCCGCTGCTCACTCACCAGCGCGCTCCCACCAGCTGCATGCAGGCCACCCGGCACGCGTGCTAATTACAAGGACACGCACGCTAAGAGGTAGGTTTTTAAATGTAAATATATGCACAATCAGCATTGTGGCAACTCGAAACAGCTTAATCAGTTTTGTAAATTACTGCTCATTTAGCGAGGCTGTTTTTGTTAGCATATCTTAGCATATACCTATAGTCACCCAGTAGCATATACAATGTATTTACACAATCATGAGCAGAATACTATAGCACAGGCTGATTGCAGTACATTAAAAACTTACGGTATACATCATGTTTATATAAACCATAGTTAATACTAGCAATGATAAACTTAAATGGCAATTTTGGAAATCAAAACCAAAAACACCACAAAACAAGCCAGGAATAGTGTAGTGTGTGTGAGCGTGCACATGTAAGATGTTTAGATAATTGACTGCAAATAATGAATGGCTTACCTTTAATTTTTTTATTGGTCTGTCCCCCAGAAGCACTGAAAATGCCTGTACAGAGCTGCTGTAGTGCCGAGGAGTTGCTAGAGTGAGTCTCCAAAGAGTGGTAGAGGGGGATGCAGCTCTGTCCTTATTAGTCTCACAGCGTGACCCTCCCACTCAGTGAGCACAGAATACTCTGCAAGAAAGAACGAACAGCCACCCAGACACAGATTTTACGTAGTCATATGTGTATATCCCAACTCAGGTAACAACGTAAGAAATGTTTGGGGGATTTTCTCCTTCCCCCTACCTCTTTAAAAAGCCCCCCCCAACAGTTCCATAAATTAGACAGCCATGGTATGAATGCCTGAATGAAAGAGTATCTGATTTCTAGCTGTGAAGAACCCATTATATACGTTATTACACTGGCAGAAACTAGCTTTTATCTTCTAAGTGTAAGCACACTTTAATTTTATATACTTTTATATACTTCATCATAAATTTAAAAATCAACCACGCAAGAAACCAGGAGAGTACACTTATTTATGGCACTGATGCTGTAATGTACAGTGAATTACAGAAATTTGTTTTGCCTTTTAAAATCTATCATTTACAAACCTGAATGTTCTTGCACTTGCAATACCATCTGTCTGTGATGAAATGGTGAGACTGAGCACTGCCACTGGCTCTTATCTGAATGTGCCAAACTGCACTTTTGTCAGGTTCTCCAAGTGTGCTTGTGGCAGTTTTCCATATTGCATTTTAAAGATATGAACCAGATAGAAGGACAGAGAGAAGTAAAATTACTAGAAACAGATTCACAGAAGACAGAGATTAGGGCTTACGTATATCATTTATATATATATATATATCCAAGACATATTTTACCTTTTTCTAGTCGAATCATTCTGACAGGGGAGAAAAAAAGGAAGGCGGTCATATGAAAATTCATCAGCTTAACATCAATTTAGCTGATTGGTCTTCAGATCAGAAAATTCATAGGGTAAACTTTCTTCTACCCCCAGCTCCCCATACCCCAAATCCTTCCACCCACTCACCAGATTTTGGAATGTGTTTCCTCATTTCGATCAAGATAACTAGCCAGGATAACCAACAAATCACATGGAAAGACATTATTATCTTCCTGGTTTGAATTTCAAAACAGTTGTTGTTCTTCCCAACTTAGAATCAATGAGAGAAAGATGAAATTGCAGCTTACGTACACGTCTGCTAGGGTGTTTTATTCCACAGTTTTGCCACAGACTTGTGGTGCAACTTTAGGCAAGTCGCACTTCTTGCTTGCTCATTCTGTAAATTATAGAAAGTAAAGCTGTCTTACCTCTCAGGGTGAGGTGCAAGAGCCCAATCCCACAGCTGACAGATCATCAGAGCACTCTTCTCCTTCAGACTGTTCATTTGATAAAGGCTTCAATGTTGACCCGTAATTCTGTGTTTCAAACAGAATTGTAAGATCCTCAGTTGAAAGATGCTTTGTAAAAGCTCTGCCCTAGTGAAAGGCATCATCATTTTTTTGTTTGAGAAGAACTGCATTTCTCATTGCTCTTTCAAGCTACAAAATTCTAATTTTTTTTTTAGTTTATTTTACATGTCCTAAATACCTGGATTCATCTACCTTACATGAATATAAACAGTCTCATTAATTTCAATCAAATACAAGTTCTGAAGTAGCTGAGCATTTTAGTTGCGTAAGAGTTTGCACATACAATCAGTTTATCCTTTAAAGAAATATTTCTGCCTCTTACAATTTCAGTATTGCTTCAAGGTCCAGACCCAAATAGGGTCTTCATTTCCTGTGAAGCAATAATGAAACAATTCTTAAACCAAAGATGTTACTTCACATACCAAAATATTGACACTACAAACAGAAAACTAAATATCTTATTTAGACCATGTCAACTTTAAAAAACACTCCACAACTGTATGAAAGCAGTCAGTAGGAGAATTAGAAACTGCTACAACCTTCCCTGACTAACACATACGCTTCCTGTACTCTGGGCCAGATCTTCAACTAAACAGGATTATTCCAGTTCACATAAATCAAAGGAATTACAGTGATTTATACTAGTTGAGGAGCACCACATTAGGGACTGCCATCATATGTATTTATAGACAACACTCTTCACATTATTAAAAACTGTTCAAATGACTAGTGACATGAAAACTGGGAACAAGAAAAACCTTACTGTTTAAAAACCTCTGTCGTGACCCCCCAAAAATGGCTTCTCTCTGCCTCCCATAATATAAGAAGCAAAGCCACAACTGGTGAAACATCTGTTGTTGCCACAAACAGCTTAGAAACCCCAAATACTTCTTTTCCTGCAGTTACCGATGCACTCCACAGAAAATGTCTATACATTATCTTATCCGCTTTAAATCTGGGAAGTACTGGAAAAATTGATAATCTAAGCTGAAGCACCAGCAGCAAATGGATGATATCCCATCTTGTCTTTGCAGCAACACATTTTTCCAGCTATCTCAGAGCTCAGCTAAAGCACACAGAAGACAGAATTAGACCTGGATCCAGAAAAGAGTCAAGGCAAATACACCAAGAAGCAGAAAGTAGAGAAATTTAGGTTTGAAGCCATACTTAGCACAGACATGCAGAGAACGTTCCATCTCCTGTGCCAAGGCGAAACTGCTCCACTGAACAGCTTTTACTACAACTGCAGTTGCAGGCAAGATGCAGGGAGAAAAGGTGAGAGAATCGGGGGGCTAAAGCACTGACTTATTTTTGTAGAAACCTTTTCTTTATTGCTAACACTCACTTTCACCCTTTGTTTCCTTTTTTGTCATGATTAGATATCCAAACCAGCCAAGTTGCATAATTCACTCTGTCTGTGCAGTGTTAACAGATTTGTCTCCATCTCGTTAGACCCACATTTTAAACTGTTGCTTACAACAACACATATGCAGGAATGAAGCTGTAAACTTGGACAAAACTCTTTAAAAGCAGCAGTATCCTACTTGAAAAAAAATGTTGTAAAAGGAGATTCATTTGAAATGCCCCTTACCACACAGTTTCTCACTGAATGTAGTGCTCAGTATTTCTGTTCCGTTGTGTAAGCCCTTATGTGGCATTGTTCCTTGCCAGATGATCCTTTCTGCCCTCTGCAAGATTTGCCGGTCACGACAACTGCATTCCACTGAAGCAATTAAAATATAAATGCTTTTAAATACATGAGACTGAACTATAGTGAACTTAGACGAAACAGGTGGAATCCCAGCCCTGGGGAAGTTAATGGAAATTTTAACATCGATGTAAATGGAGCAAAAATGTCACTCAAATGAGGGCATTTTGGCAAAAACTACATAAAAAGGGAATTATTTATATGCATGTGCACACATACTAAGCACTCCTAAGTAGCAAAGCCAACAGAAAAGCTGGATGTCACTTCATTTCTGCTATAGGAGACAAAAACAGGAAAAACCCCAACTGCTACTTCTTCTACTGCATATTTAAGCAGCACTCACATTTTCAGTAGAGGGGCCAAAGTAACTAAAAAAATTCAGAGAGAACACTTACCATTGTAGTTTTGTGGTATTTGTTGCGTTAGGCATTTTCTACACTGTTTGACATTTTACAACATGTCTTAAACAACAAATTGCTAGTAAATATAATGGTACAGCGACCAAAAAAAAAAAAGAAAAAAAAAGTACATTCTTTATCTTCAATTCCAATGCCAGTGATAAACCAAATCTCAAAAAAAAAAAACCAAACACTTACAATGTTTAGTGTTATCTGGTCCTAGTATGTTTCATATTTTTCATAGTGGCATCTTAATTCAAAATATATACTTTTCAAAGCAAATAAATCAATGTCATGATATATTGCTTATATTTACCTGTTCCAAACATGCCAAAAGCTGTATCATACGCTTTGTAAAGTATTCATTAGTATTCCACAAAAATACTTTTCTCAGCATGTACTACTCATTAAAGTGTTAGTTCAAAAATACAGTTAAGTTGTTCAAACCTGAAATACTTCTGGATTTGTAGAATTAAATTAAAATTAAAACATCAGTCCAGGCTTAGAGAACCAATGTCAAGACTAATAGCATTAAAATGTCCCTTACCTAGTAAAATGCATACTTTCTGTTTTCTTCCTCTGAATATATATATATATACACACAGCCATACTCTAAACGGCTTGCCACAAGTTCTGTTGTTTCACAAAACACAAAGGCATACACAATAAAAAAAAAAATTACCACTGTTCTTCTTCCTCTTCTTGCCTTCATATGGAATTTGCCCTAGCTGTAAAGCAGAAAATACATGCCTTTCGGTGGCTTTTGTATTGCACAAGAAAAAAGTAAGTGGTCAAAGGGCTGATTAAGGAAGAGAAGAGCTGAAAGGTGATTTGCCAAAACAAGTCAAAGCACATCTTCTGGCTTTAGATTGGAATATGCATATATCTTTGAAAGTCATTATACATAATGAAAAGGTCAAAGCTAGGTTTTAGGCAGCTTTGCTGAGGAGTATAGGTTTTTGCCCAATATTTCTGTATGAATATGTTAAAATCCTACACACAGTCTGAAAGCATCTATAAATCAGTGCAATATGTTAATTTAAAATTTATACAATGCAAATATTAGGAAAAGGAAGGTGGAGAGTGAAAAAAAGGTATCAGAAAAGTTTAAGATCCTACAAATAAACTAGGCTGTGTAAGCCCTGCAGGCTTAATAGGCAGCATTGTTTCAGCTCAGAAGGCTGCATGCTCTATGCCTGTTTTCTTTTAATTTCAGCAAGACGAAGCATAGATTTTAAATTGTAACAAATATGTCTAAGAGTTTTCAACTCTCAGTATCAGCCAGTGTCTCCTACTGTTGTGTCCTTTCTAGCGAGGTAATTTGCCCAAACAGTACTTAAAAATTGAATACTACTATGATAAATAGTCCACTTTTAGGTCCAGTTATAAAGAGTTTCAAATTTTCAGAAAGTAACTTCTTTAAATTTGCATATGCCATACTAACTGATATATAATGACCATCAGTTTTATCAACATAGTACCTACAATTATATTAACACATCCAAGATTCTGGGTTCATGCAGAGCTATTTACTATTATGCTATTTCAGTGCTCAATTTCAATACTGTCAAGCAACATAAAAATGAAATAATAAAATGACAAGTATTTTATTCATATTTATTGCTGAATAAATAGGCACCATAATCTAGAAAGTCATAATAAGTGCATAGTTAATCTGTATCTCTGCATTCACGTACTTTATTTTTCCTCTCATCTAGGAGTAATATTCTCAGGGTTTAACCATTATACTTTTAAGTCAGTAGTTTTGTAGATTTATGTAATCTTGATGTGTAAGCCTAGAGCTATCTAGTTGTGGTCTCTAATGTAAAAAAACTCTGAATTCAACAGCATCTAAAAGGCTGCAGCTAGAAGTAAGACTGAAGCACATGCAAAAAGAGGAAAAAAAAGATCTGGCTGTCACATGCTCTCTAAACCAGCCTACTGACCTATACATGCTGCAAGTCAACATCCTATGTCACCCTGGGTGTATATGTATTTTTGGGAGCTGAGGATTTCAGCTCTAATAGAAAATGACAGTCCAAAGGGAGAACCTATCAGACCGTGTTTGCATGACTATTTGTATGTTTGTGCATTCAAATAAATTTTGCTGTTTACTAGGAATGCAAAATCCAGTGCTACCTCCTAGAAAGGCCACTATTTAAATAAATGGAAGGTTCTTAAAACAAATATAACCACGTAATGTATCAAGAGTAACATTTGCCTCAATCTCTAAATTGTCTATTTTTGGCATGCCAAATCTGGTTTGTACACAATGGAGAAATGTAATTTTGGAGCAAGGCCAAGTGATTTAGTATGAACATGACATTTTGATGAAGCCTGGAGTTGCTACGAACTGCTTTGGTTTCTTGCCTTTCGTGGTAAGTGGAATCCAGATCAATCTTGTTGGTAAACTGTGTACTTAATCTTGCCAATTAGCCATTGACTAATTGTGTTGGAACCAATTATTAATGCTGGAACCAGCTATGTTCAGACAGCTTAGACTGGCATCCTGCAACTATTCAATGAGGCCATATTTTCACGTGAAAAAAAATTTCACACCCTGACCTCCTAGGATAAGCACATGACAGTGGGTTTTGGATAAGAGAGGTAGGGTGAAAGGGAACAGAGAGAGAGAAGCGAATTAGAGAGGGGTAGAAAGGAAGAAAGAAAAAGAGAGATCAACAGTTCTGGCTCCAGTGTTGATACAGCTGATGGGCCCAGGCTTCGTGGAGACAGTTTTTTGTAGCACTTGTACCTCTAGTAGCCCTAGAAGCTCTAGGGCTATGTTTTTTTCTTTCTAAGTAAATTAGTTTGCATGTGTGTCACTGCCCTGGGCGATGGGTCAGCCTCGGGGGGTATTCGTCCCGCCTAGGAGGCAACAGTGACCTTCCCGCAGTGGCACTGAAAAGTGTCACCTCCCAGTGGCCACTTGGAACGGGCTGCACTGGCTCGGTATCGGCAGGCACACCCAAAGCGAGGGGACCAGGTGGTCTCAGCCTCTCAGGAATTCCGGGGGCGAAAAAGGCAAGGGAGAGGACCAGTCCGTGATGTCTTCCAAGGTTTATTGCCCCGAAAGCGAAGGGGAGGAACTGGCCAACGAAAGCCAGAGGCACCGTGCTTTTCTACAGGGGTGGTACCGAACAAATAACCAATAGGAAGTAAGTTTGGAGCGGAGTCCTGGGGACACAGAACCAATGGCCAGGTAACAGAGCAGGGAATTTACAGAACAAACCTATTAACAACCAAACTTATTGGAACTTTCTGGAGAAGTGGTGTGGGCTCAGAACCGGGTCTCATCCTCAGACTGGTCCTCGCTCTCCGAGTCGTCTGCCCATTGGGCAGGCATGCCGTGATGGACAGCGGGCAGACCCCGAGTGGTCTGAGGCACCCCAACACATGTGCAATTTGTTCTTCTAGACCTTTCTGGAAATGGGTTGGAGGGCTTCAGGGATCTCGGGGAGTTTTGATCCTCTGTTACCGTCCATGCCAGCTTGTTCACCTCATTCCAGTGCCAGCGCTGTGCTGCATTGTATATGTCTCCAGAAGCCAAAACATTTTTCCCAGAAAAGCGCTGCCCCACCTCCATATGCCCTCCTGCTTCTCCAGACACATCTTCTTCTTTCTCACAGTGTATTATTACCAAAAATCCCTGGTTGGCTCCACCACTATCAGTGCATGAGATATACACATTAGGCCTTTATTTTCTGAGCTTCTACAAGGGAAAGACACTTTTCACAAAGAAACGGCTCTTTTTTTTTGCAACAGAATTGTGTTTGTCCAAATTTTTTTAGTATGAATAATCATAGCTTGACGTGCTTTCAAACCTATTTGTGAAGAAGTAATTCTGGTTCATGTGTTAAAATTAAAAGGTCAGATTCGTTAAAAAATAAGAACTCACAAACTGTTCTAGGACTGAGTTGCTCAAAGATTCATCAGCAGCATTGAGCTTATCTCTCCTATTTCAATATCATTCCATTTCCCAGGATTTAGAATAGAGGTTACTTCTTCAAGGAACTGTTAATAAGTTACAGATACTTCACTAGTCTTTACGGAACTTTACAATCTACTTCATCATAGGATTTGACTCCTGGAGAATAAAATTAGAAAAAAAAATAGGCTGAAACAGAATAAACTAAGCCTGTTGGCAGGAGTTAAAAAAAAAACAACCACCCAAATCAAACAAACAAAAAACCCCCCTAACCACAGAAGGCCTGTAAGAAGAAGAATACATAACCAAAAACAAGAGCTTGCATGAGGCACACGTTTGTTCTTATTATCATTCCCACAGCATTATTTCTTGCAATCAGAACCTGGGTTTGACTGCCAAATTAGACTAGCCTAGTTCCAAATGACAAATCTGGCAAGCCTTCTTCAGAGTCCTCCCTAGTACTGAACTTTACTATGTAAGTCAGTGGGGGTCTGAGTGCGTCTCATGGCTGCCTGTGGTACACCACAGCAAACCTCTGGAGAAGTGTTACGAGTGCACAGAGAAAGGAGCTGTCTACATCCAAGCACCCTTCTGCAATTACAGCAAGACGAAGGATTACACACATTCACTTGATTATCTGTGTTCCTGCGGTGTGAACATCACAGAGTTAATAAACCAGAAGTAATTTAACCACAAGTTTAAGTCCAGCTTTAAGCATTATCAGTTAGTTCAGGCCAAGGGAATTGTGGAAATGAGTTATGCTCCTGTCTACATGTGTAAGCAAACAGCAAGCAGGGTGAAACCTAAATGCAAGTCATGTGAGGCACCTGAGATGTCTAAACTAAGGGTGTAATTTCCATAGGGAAATACAGATTTGGGATTAACTGTTCTTTACAAGTGTGTCTCTGGATTTTAGAATGACAGCGTTCCTAACTTCAACACGACACCTTAGTTTCTGAACCGAATCTGTGCATGGTTAAAGATTTTATAGAATCTGTGGACTTTCAACCAGTTTAAATAAAATTTAGGACCAGCACAGCTTTTAGATATCTTTAGATAAGGTAGTCTTACGTACTTAGAAGTATTTATATTCTTTTTATGGCTAAAAATTAACTACAAAAATGACCTACACTACTACAACACATTTTTATAATTATGTAAATTGTTCACAAAGTAAAGTGGACTGATACTAATAAACTGAGCTGAATTCTATGTACAGAGGACTTAAATGAGTATTCCACAAGCACTGCCTGCAGCAGACATGATTAAATAAGAATTTTCGGTTACATCTACATAAAGCCCTTCCGTTTACATTCAGAGCAGGTCTCCTCAAGAGTTCCATTGACAGAAACTTACCTTGGCCTATAGCAAACGTGTTCATATCCTTTTTAAATATAATATAATTGTATTATGTAAGAGATGATAAAAATTTAAGTAGTATTTTCAGTGGAGGACTTCCACTCCTGTGATTTTATCAGAGTATTAAAGAGAAACATTACAATCTGTAAAAGAGTATTTTCCACTTGTATTTTAGATGGCCTCAGGCAGTACTGACAGATGGTCATAACTGCTCAGATCCCCACCTTACTATAATTTCTCTTGTGTCATAAGTTAATTCAGAAGTCTTAAATACTTCTCAGTCTATGCATTGCCATCATTTTCAGTTCAAAAATTGTCCCATCAAACTCCCCAGTCCTCTGCCTTGCCTTCATGATGACAGCTTACCTCTAGACTGGAGAGACAAGGCAAGGAAAACCATACAAGGAAAAAGGGCAAGAGGCAGGATGACATTTAGCACCTGGGAGGCTATCACTGCTCACCTACGTAAATTAAGATATCTAACATATAAAACATCAAATTAATTTAGTGATTTCCTACTCTGTCTTTGAATTATTTACCAGTATGAGAGTCAGGAGCTGAGGTAGTAAGACAAAAAGAAAGAAACAGAGGTGAAAATTAAGATAGTAGGGTATCCTTTGATATGGGGTAGCCAAATGGATTGGGCTAGATTCCTTTTCATCTCTTTGTTAATGAAACACAGGCTAATCTTGATGCAATCAGATTCATTCAATCTCTTTCAGTATAGAATACTATGCAAGGCAGTTCTTTTTTTAGATGTTATCAATTTTAGAGTCCTGTAAGTTTTTCCCTTTATCAGTAAATGGAGACAACAGCGAAGCATCATTATATGGTTCATTCCAGATGTGTAAGTGGGCATGGACAAAAAAACCCCTATAAATCAGACTGAATTAAGGACTGGATCTCACTTTTCTGATGTAGCCAAGGAGTATGCTTTGATGCCTCAGAAATATTTAATCCATTATTAAACCATAATTATTGGGAGCCATAGTTTCCCCATTTTCCCCATATTTTGGCTTTTTTTCTCTGTAGTTAAAATATGTATTAAAATGTCTTCATAACTTTGAGAGAGTTGAGAAGTGCTTTTGACAATGATTTACAGAAAACCTATCAGCCTTAAGAACACCACAAGTCAGGAAAAAATGAAAATAAAAGAAATACCCTTTACTATTAAAATAACACAAAGAGAAATCCCCCTGAAAATAGCTTCATCAAATTAATTTCTGCTTAAGTAACACTGAAAAAAAGTGTCAGTATGGGTCACTTAAAAACTGAAACATCTTTAAACATATTAAAAAATCCTTATCTAGAAATAAATTTTTTGTCATTCCTTTTCTTACTATTTTACCTGAATCAAACTTTCTTGCACAGAACTGATCCCAGTTCCATTAATGACCTTGCCTTCTGCTGTCAGATTTGCTTATTTAGCACATGGTTTTTCTCTCCTGTCCTGCTTGCAGGATGCCACTGCTATATAGCTCCTCTCCAGGAACTCACTGGAAAGAATGAGCAAAGGAGAGCTAGAAAGTCAGTGCAAGTAAAACACCTCTGTTTTTCTACTGAGCATGGGAAGTTTGGTAAGTTTTTCTGTTTAGAGTGAAATTTTGAATTCACTAAGTCAGTGTATGCTTTGGCATAAACTTCATTTGGGCCAGAGTGTCACACCTGCTTTCTACGACCTCCCCGTAGTTGCTGTGAGTTAGGAGTATTGGAGACCGCAGTCAAGCCAAGATTTCACTCTAAACAGAAAGTAAGACCAATGTTTCCTGTCTTCCTCAGAGAGAGGACAACTAAGAAACAAATATACCAGAAAGAGACTGCTTCCTTGGATTATGATATGCCTTTATCTGTTAAATAGCCTTACGGTATCAGAAGTCTTATTTCTATGTACAAACTTTGGCTACTCTCAACTCTTTCTGAATAACAAAGATGGATTGAGGAGCTTTTGTTTTATTTCGTCTGTTTTTTACTACAAAGCACTGTGGTTTTGTGGTAGGTGGGTTTTTTGTCTGGTGGGTTTGAGTCTTTTTTCTGGAACCATTCCTGCTCATTGACATGAATTAGCAAGCAGAATGCTTGGACGGTGGAAGCTAACACAATGGCATAGTTACACAATCAATACCATATAAAGCAGTAACGCAGCTACACTACTGCTACTTAGCATTTCTTTCTGTTAAATCCTATCTTTTTTAAGCCATCCCAGTGTGTGTGAAGCTATTGTTACCTCCCTTAAGAAGTTTCAACTTTCCAAAATGCTATATGCAGTTCAGTAAGCTTAGCCCCGCAGTATTTGCTCCCGCAAGTAAAACCTTAAATTTGATTTCACTGTATCACCTTTTTCCTGGGCAATCTAAATCACCCTACAAAAATGGACATACCATTATTTCCTACTCAATCATTTTCATGTCAACAGCAAGCTGTTCACAAGGTTTTCTAGCCGAGGAAAGCAAAGTCTTGCACTCAATTTAATGATGTTTATCAAGCAGTAATGTGATAGTTTTGCAGCAAGGCAGCTGAGCAATCTCCAAATTTTAAGGGAATGTTCTAAGTACATGTGAGAACATTATTTTTCTGACAACTGGAAAACTGGAATGGGAAAAGTAGGATTGAAACAAATTTTGAAGTTGCTTAGCAATGCCTCACCTAAATTGTAACTGCTTATTTTTCAAAAATACTTGATTACTCACTACTATCAAGTAGGAAAGTATGCTACTATCATTCAGAGCTGCTGTCTCTCATACAAAAATGTGCACTGAGACCTTGCTTGCAGACCAGCTTTATGTACAAAACCAGTCCGATTCTAGTGGCAGTCATATGAATGCTCTCAAAAACCTGTATAGATATGCCTAGAGAGCCCCTGTTGTGAAGGAGAAAATAGATAGTAACAAAAAAAATTAAGGCTACAGATTTCTTTGGAAATCTATCCTTTGGATGTCAGGTGTATTTAAAGAAAGTGCTCATAATTTCAACACATTGGTGTAGAGTATTATTTGTTTGAATGATGCCAAAAGTCAGCACAACTAAAACCCAAATGGAATAAAATCTGGTGCCATCTGCAATGGCTAGGACTTCAAAGGTGATCAGCCATAAAACCACACATGAGCAAAGATGATGGTGGACATAATAACAGTCATAATACAAATACTTATACATTGGAAAACATTTTAAATCAACCTATACAATGCTAAAAAATATCACACACTGAGTATGCTACTTAAAGACCACAAAAATACAAATGAACTAATTTATGAAAGACCAACAAGTGTAAGTAGTGTTGTAGGAAACAGGGCAAAACATACATACGTGCTAGGTGACGTTTACATTGTAACATTGTAGGTAATTACAGAGTTCACACAATGGAGACTGTGCCCAAACATGGCAAAGATGGACTGATACTTAGTGTAACAAACAAACTGAAAATAAACTGATTACACCAGGTAAGGCACGGAGAAATTTAAGCAGCATCTACAACAGAATGACTTTACCAGTGCAAGAATACTGGTTTGATGTGCTACAAAAATAGTGATCAGCAGCAGGCAGTGAAGCAAGTCAGGGCTTAAAAGCCTCCAAGGAGGGAGGCTACATCTCTGCAGACATCCTGCTCCTCTGCTTGACTGTCCTCATGGTGAAGAGATTTCTCTTCATATCATGTTGGAACCTCTCTCGTTTCCCTTGTGCCCAGCTGTCATCCTCCCGTCGTGTACTTTCGAGCCATTTTTCTCAATGACCTTGCCCTGTGCTTAGGCTGCTATTAGGTGTCCTGAAGACTTTTCCATGCTAATCAAAGACCATTCCCATGCAAAAAATACCCTCCTGTAATAGCAAGTATGCTGACACAGAAAGCAAACTGTGTCTTCTTCACAGACTGTATTTGCCCTACATCTTTTATGCAGCTGTACATTTCCAGCCAACATGGAAAAAACCAGGAAAATGTTAGCCAAAAAATGATGGTCAAAAAATTTGGCTACCAAACCAACTGGGTACGTATTTCCAACTCTTCTTCATACCAGATTCCCATGAAGGTTTGTCTTCTTGGAGTGACTGAAAACACGCTCTGTGGGATATCTTGATGCCCTTTGTATGGCCTATTCACCTGAACCTTTTGGGCACGGTTTCCTCTGGTTAAGACTTTGGAGACATTGTAGCAAACAGTCACCTCAAACAGAGCAAAATTTCTGGTGGACTTGTTTAATTTGGTGACTATAAGAAAGTGAATAATAACCCAGTGAAAAAACAGAAGAGGAAAGGTTTTAATATCAAAGCAAACATATACACAAAAATACAAGCACATAATGATGCTATGCATCATTTTACAAAAAATATATACATTTCTAGTATTTTGCACTGAAAAATACCATCTGTATCACTTTTTCTTTGTGCCACAAAATGGGGACAGAATCTGGCAAATGAACGGAGCACTTCAATGACAAAGCAAAATAGTTGCTGGAATAAGGGAAGGAGAACAGTCACTGAAGTCTGTCAGTACACAGAAGAGAGACAGGATTGTACAAACTCCTATTAGTGTGTCTGTCATGCAACAAATAAGAGACCAACAGAGACTGGAAGGTGAAGGTGAAAAGATCAACAGGACCAGATTTATTATGATTTTCTATATCTTCTTGAAATACCAAGTTCATAGAGTTCCGAATGGAAATGCTGCTGTTTCACATATTGGAAAGAATGCTTTAGATAAGTTAGTCATACAATAATAGAAAATAATTATTTATTGACTATATAGTGAAGAAATAGCAGAGAAATAGCATAGTTTAAGCAAGCTCAAGTTATGCATATCTACAGAAATGGAAATTTTTATGGTGGTGCTGAATCATAGGCTTGAATGCTTTGGAAAGCAATGATGCCATCAATAGTGACAGAGCTTGACAAAAAAAGTAAGATTTGGAACAACCCATTTTAGCTTTGAAAAATTGGATTTAAATTTGATATATACTTAACTTAAAAAAGATAAAACATTCATATATTACACACCAACTCCCGAAGTTCTTGCTATGCTAAAACTTCTACGGAAACGCGAAGTTTCTCCAAGTAATGCGTACAAGATTTGGCTCTCGTGAGGTCTCTGGCAAACCTCCTGCATGGAAACGACTCTGCATGGAGAACTGCACCGCGGGAGCCCTCTGGTGGAGGAGAGGGGAAAATGCCCCGAATCTCCCAGCGCCAAGCCAGGCTTCTGCCGCTTAAATGGGACTCTTACACCAAAAACAGCAGTGGTTTGTAAATATTAATTAATTTAAACTTGTTTATCTGAATCACCGATTACAAAATTGTGAGTTTCGATGTCACTCTTCCTCTATTAATACCGGCTGCTTCCCTTCCCTCCTTCAGTGATTATTCAACTGCAACCCAAAGAGGAAAGCAGTTCGCCTGCAGGCAAAAATGAAAGAGGAAGAGTACCTTAAACTAATTCCTTGTCAAAAACATAGAAGAAAAAATATTACCATAACAGGTATCCATCTCTTCTGTTTTTATTACTGGGTACAGGGAACACTAAGTCCTAGTAGTAGCTTGAAGCCCTAGCATTCCTTTGGGTCTTGTAGAATAAACACTATACAAGCCAGAACTTTCAATACTGAATCAAGACTCTGAGATTGCTCCTCACTATGCACATACACATGCCTGGCTCTGCACAGTTTGTTCAGAATCATAGAATGGTTTGGGTGCGAAGGGACCTTAAAGGTCATCTAGCTCCAATCCCCCTGCCATGGGCAGGGACACCTTGCACTAGACCAAGTTGCTCAAAGCCCCATCCAGCCTGGTCTTGAACACTGCCAGCATTGTGGCATCCACAACTTCTCTACAAAACCTGTTCCAGTGCCAGAATCAGTTCTTTTGCCTCTACGTATTTAAAAAGTTTTTGTCTCGGGTTACAGGCATATACAGAGCAGCGTTTGTTTGTAGCCATATCCACTGACAACTAACTGATAATTGATCTACGCCATTACAGACCATACATTTTAGATAGGACAGAAATGGCAGAAAGTAGAATAATTTGCTCTTCTGTGAAATCAAAACTACAGAGGTAACTACTGCTATGCCACTACTGATCAAAAAGGCCTTAATGACAAAACTTCACAGTCAGCAGCCATAATCTCATGCCATTCTTACTCTCTGGGATACTGCTTTGTACTACTGCCCTACTATTCAATTCCTGGTGCAATTGCTGAGAATATGATTTCCTTTGCAATCTCCAAAATGTTAACTTCTATCTAAATACAGTTGCTGTGTCAGTGGCATTAATCACTGATGTGTTCAGGTAGGAAGTCACTCTCGGGACCTTTGTTGTCCAACCTCGTGCTCGAAGCAGGGTTACAATGAATTCAGACCAGCTTGCTCAAGGTTTTATCAGTCCAATTTTGTAAACCTTCAAGAATAGATGTTGCAAATCCTATCTGGGCTATTTGTTCCACTGGTTAATTATCCTTACACATTTTTTCCCCCATATACCAAGTCAGATCCTCCTATTTTAATGTATGTCTACTGTCTCTTCTCCTACTGTGCCCCACTGACTCCATTGTCTGGACAGCCTCCCTGCCAGCCTGCTGTTGGGGCCCTACAGCCATCTCTTCTGTAGGCTGAACAAGCCCAGCTCCCTCTCCTCTCCATACAAAAAAAGGGCACACTCAAACACCCTGGTGACCCTCCCCTGAACCCACTCCAGTTTATCAGTCTGTTTCTTGAACTGAGAAAATTAGATTCATCAACTCTCTCTTTACACATGGAAGCATTAAGCCTACCTTTTCCCCTGTTTTGGAATAACAGGCAACTCTTTGTGCTCCTGGGTATGGGCTTAAGGCCTATTTTGAGAGATGAACATCACCTGTTTGTACCGTTCATTATAATATAAAAATAACCTCTTCTATGTGCTAGACAGCCCTTAATGCTCAGGATTCTTTATGCAGTCCATATGCTAGGTTTAAATAATGTAGATGGCTTTGAATCAGCCTTCTGAGCCAGAAGAAATTCACCTTTATCATGAAGATTACCCTCTAACACCATCAAATCAACAAACCCCAGCCTTTGTTGATGTCCTAGAACAGGCATACTGAGCTGAACTAACTGAAAGAGAGCAAGTGAAACGACTGAAAGACTGTACAGCTTCCTTTATTGACCTTTTAGTGCCAACAGCAAACCCTTTGGAAAACAGGGAAAGCTTCCCTTGCAAACCCTGTCCGTTCAGACATTCCCCTGCTTAGGGGCCTTCTGAGCTGGAGGCTGTGTCTCTGTACGAGTGCTTAATACTGCTCGACAGACCTCTCATCCATGAATTTCTCTATTAATTTTTAACATATGCATACTTGGTATTCAAATCGCCCTATGATAAGAGTATCCTTTTGTTTAAATTTCAGGAAGCATTCTCTTTCTAAGTCTGCTGCTTGATTTATTTTGTGCCCATTTTTTTTTATATGAGCATGACTACTTCTTCTCTATTCTCTGTTCCTTGTGCCAGTCAGAACCTTTAAAATTCTATCACTTCTCCTTGAGCAACATCTTTTCCAAGATGGTGATTCCAAATTACTTACTTTTTTCTGTGCACAAGAAGGTATTCCTTACTGTGTTCACACTTATTGTCCCCTAAACTATCAAAAATTCTGTGTAACTTTTTGACACAGGCATCAAAGCAGCTCACTGTGCATGGAGCATAATGACAATTACACTATGCCCTTCCAAGTAGCATCAATACTTAGCTAAACTTAATGGCAGCTTTTCCATTAAACACAGAGGGTCAGAATTTAATCTATTGTTTTGCTTACTTTCCATCTTGTTTCCTCGGTGCATCCTGGGAAGATCTCCTAACATTTTCCTTCCAAGTTTATGCCTTGGTTGCAGTTTTCCCATGTACAAAAGACTAGCAGTTTCTTTAGTAATTTCAGACAAACATGCAGAAAACTGTAATTTAGATGTTCTAATATGATGAAGCAGTCAGTTCATTGTTTGACCAGTGCCATGATAAAAATACTGTGGAATTCTCTTTTTTCCTCTGAAAACATCAGGCTGAAAGTTTAGTGGGAAAACAACACTCACACTCATTTTTTTGTGGGAATGTTCACACACTTCTGTTGTGGAAGTTCACATTACTTTAGTTCTTAACAGTTCATAAAGAACAGTAATTTACATACAGAAAAGCCTTTAATCATTGAGTTAAAAAAAAAAAAAGAAAAGAAATTGAGAGCCTTGAAGGCCCTAATTGTTTTTACAGCCCTTCTTAAAGAAAATAACCTACACTCTCTATGTCCTGGAGAAATGAATCACCTCTTCCGCCCTCAGATTCCTTTTTTAAAATTCTGGTTTTGTTCAAGTAAACAAATCAAGGAACCAAGAATAAAAAAGAACCTCCATAAACATTATCATGCAGTTGGTAGTAATTAATGAAAAGAAAAACCGCTCTAAATTCTTCCATAGATGAATTCTAAATTTCTGACTCAGCTTCTTATTTTTATTTACATATCATGACCTTTAGAAAGATAACTCTGTTCCAAAGCAAATAAAAACTTAAAAAAAACCCCTTTTACCCTACTTCCATACTACCACAACAAGAAAATACACACACATCTTAGTGCACAGATTAGCAATTCCTCTTCACCTTGTGACAGTTCTACGCTTTCATAAAGAGTTTACTAGTCCCAAACTGCCAGGTTTTTCTTGCTTGTTAGAAAGTCAATGTTCTAGGGACTGGGCTTTGCCATTTTAAGTGCTTCAATTATTATGTAGCTTGATTATACAAATTTATTTGTATAAAATAATTCATGGAATTGATTATAAAATTCTTGTTGAACAGGACGGGCTATATAGACACAAAAGGTGAACTGATCGTGCAGAAAGCCTATCTGTAGCCTCCAAAAATGATGATTCAGCCTTTAACTTGGTTTAAATCAGCTCA
Source organism: Lycocorax pyrrhopterus obiensis (assembly GCA_014706295.1). Taxonomy (NCBI): domain Eukaryota; kingdom Metazoa; phylum Chordata; class Aves; order Passeriformes; family Paradisaeidae; genus Lycocorax; species Lycocorax pyrrhopterus. The sequence continues at coordinate 84,277,696 of JACSVZ010000004.1, forward strand.
ATTCTTATTTTGGATAAGAATAGCGAAGAAAACAGTTTTCAAAAGAAGTAATGATGTCATGGTGAGGAAAATAGATGGTCCCGTTGAGCTGGGAATAAGGTTTTCTCAATATTCAGTAGAATTTAGGGAAAAAATACACAAAGTGGGTAAGGATACAGTAGTGTTCTCCCCAGCATACACATCAGCACTGGCACATCGTTTTTCAGGTAGCCCAAGTCAAAGTCAAACTGAAACTTTCATAAGTTTGATAAAACCTTGTCCCTATTTTTAATGTAAATGTTGAGTCACTGATACACCAGTATAAACTACTGATATTGGGAAAGGTTTAAAGGGAAAATGAGGTTTCTCTTAGCGAAAAAGAAGGATAGACTGCACTAAATCCAAGCACTCTGGAAACATGGGCATGACTGAGGATCTTAAAACAAGATAACATTTTAGGATAAGGAAACAATACAGGTGGCATCATGTTGTCCTTTCTATATTAAACTAGCAAGAAATGACATCCAAGAAGAGTTTGTGGGTACAGCAGAAAATCTAACTCATAGAGTGAAAATTAACTATTAAATAGTGTTTATGAAGAAACCCAAAGCTATGCTACTGGTTAAATAAGACTAAGTAAGCACTGAAGTACAGCGATGGAAGGGAGATGCATGAATTGACATAATACAGCATGACACACATCTCAGAAATCTAGCTTGGTCTGCAGTAGTGGTAAATGAGCTACAGCATCAAATCAAACAAAAGACATTTCAAGAAGTTACAGTCAATTTTATTCACAGAAGCTGAAGGACTTAAAGTTGTTATTATTCCCAATGGTTAACTGAGTGGACTTGGAGAGTACTAGATCCAATGTGTTCTGTGCCATAGGGTTTACAGGTTTTACTGGATTCAGCCACATAACACAAAGAATAATTACACCTTCAAGTATAAGACCATGACATATTTTGTCAAATATTGCTAAACCCAGTTTCACTATCTTCTCTTCTAATATCTTCTAACACGAGAAAAAAAATAGAACAAGTAGAGTTAATACGGGAATTTTAAAATATGGCATTGCCATTAGCCCACATGATTTCAGCCGCCTTGAAACTTGGGGGATTATCAAGTGGTGACACGAGCAGCTCAGTCAAGTGAGAAGGAGCACCTGCTCGCTGTTGGTATGTACACTATCTAGTTTAAGTATGATTCTAATCCCTTGTCCTGGTCAAAATGAAGATGGTGTCTTGTTTCATATACTTTAATTTCTATAATACCAATCGTCTTCTTTCTCTGTCTTTTTACCACATGAATACTTTAGTAAAAGTAAATTCCACAAGTTATTAAGTAGCATCTAAGACATTTTCTATAGTTTGGATTTATTTCCTATATACATAAGAATTACTGTAACGGTTCTTTTTAGACACAGATTTTAATTTGTAAACAATATAATTAAAGTTTATTTTAAAATAATGTATTTTCTTTATAACACAAAATTTTTGTAATCCTTTTTTTTTGGCACTGTGCAATTGTCTTGCATGGGAAAGGAGAACGGTATTTCGGGAAGTCCACTGATATAATTCTTTATTTTTTCACACTATGGTTGCTACCACCACAATGCCTATCAGGTTTTGTTGAGGAATACAGTAACAGCATCCTCTTCACACTTACTCATTCTATTTTCATTTTCACGTTATGTCAATGACTCGCAAAAATCCTCCCCATTTGTTTCTGTACAATAAAAATCTTAAAAGAGACAGATAATTATTAGCTTGCAGTTATCAACCCCAGCTAAAAACATGCCCAAAAAACCTTTACAGATATCACTTTTTGTACTCCTCTCACCCTTGACCCCATACACGATGGCGTACACAAGTACTTCTATCCACTACCACTCTTCAGTGCAATCACTGATCTTGCTGCACAAGGGCATCTTGACGAAAAGCTTTTATTAGCGAGAGCAAAGAAGCGTGAAAGAGCACAAGAAAAATTTCTGTGTCTAGGCACAAAAAGAGGCACATCGGCTACTGGAGTGTAGGAGAGAACAGCACAACAGGGACAACTACTGAGATCTTCCTATAAGCCACACTAGCTTAACGTGGCTGTTGGAAACACAGCACTGGTGTACAGAGCCAACACTAGCACTGCTGATCATGAGGATCCCAAGCACTCAGTGTGGCACCACACTATATTTCAGCTTGTAGGTGATCAATAACTTTGGTATTAATGGTACCACTTCACTGGCTGGGTCAAACCACAACCATCTACTTTCTCTCAAGCACTAAGTCTGTGCAGGAAAAAGTACATTTATTCTTCTCACCTCCTCTTCTATTTGTATGGAGTGGAAATGTTTCTTCTGTGACCAGTTGCCTCATCTCTTATTTCTTGACCCATGGTCTCACATTGATTAGTCTTACTGACCCACTGCCTTACTTTCACCCCATGACATAACACTGCAATTGAGTAAAATGCAGGTAGACTTGGAACACTACATCCAGCCATCCTAGAAGCTGTCGACAGTGCCTGAGAAACACAAACATGGCCCTGATGTGACAAGAAACCTCTAACCTATGTATCCTCAAGGGCAGTGCTGTCAATAGACATTGTGACTACTCAGAAATCTGACCTCAAATTTATCCATGAGCACCCTCTTACAGAAAGAGCCATGTGCATGAAAAATGTTAGTCTTAGGTTCCTCAGGAATAGTAACAAGGGACGAAATTTCCTCTTCCTCACAAGAGTCAACACATCAATTGAATACCATTTTTAAGACTTATGTTTATTGGACTTTCGTTGGCACAAGGCATAGACAAAGGTCATTATTTGAACATTTCAAAAAAATACTAGCTTTGCTATTAAACTCTTTTTTACATTTTTGTGTGTACTTGACATCTGCAGTGTCCCACCCAATGGTAAAAAAAAAAAATTAAATTGATCCTCTAAATTTTGTTTGTAGATAATTCCTCAGATAAACATTTGCTAATTTTATTAAAATAAGGTATAAAATGATTTGAATTTAAAAACTCTGAATTTTAGGGAATAAGAAAAAACATTCAGAACTGCTGACATAGCATTGAAAAAAACAAACACATTCAGATACCATAGTGGTAACACAAGAAAAACTTCCATTTTGCCTGCAATGTACACAAAAGCATTACTTCCATTCCAACAAAAACTGAAATTCTTCCTTTAAACTATGAACTACAGTAATCATTTTACACACAGGGACATGACATTTTTTACTGAAACCCTGAAAACCTTGCCCATTACCCAATTAAAACTAGTCTATCAACCTTATTTACCAGAAACGAGTAGATCCGACAGAATGATGCGAATTTCTTCTATATTACCATTTACTGCAAAAATATAGGAAGGTTTTAGCAAAAGACTCAAAGACTGGATTTTTCTCTTAGTGGAAACTATATAATTTTGGGGGGTTGATTTTTTTTTCTTCTCAATCTTTGTTGAACTAAATGTACTCAGCTGTTCAGAATGAAAAAGATTTTTTGATCACACTGAAGTACTTATGGCTTATTTACTATAGCAAGTTAAATATTTATGTTACCATTTGAGTCAAAACAAAAAAAATTTTGGTGGCATAGAGCTATAGCATTTCTTTTTTTAAGATTTTAACAGCAGCCTTAGTTCTTAAACAGTTACAGGTCCCTGATGTTTGGTACATCAATATTTTATTGACAAAGGTGTGCTGTACAAAACATAAAAACTTTATATACTCCAAGGGCAAATTACTTCCCTTGCCTCTTGGGAATAGTTTATTTTTAATGTAGTTCTTCAAGAGTTTTAATTCTTCATGGGTTCTTAGGCAATTTTGAATTACAACATACATATTTAATAGTAATGACATCCAGGGAAATATTTTCTGTGGTGGAGACAATACATACACATTAATAGTAAAATATACAAAGAAAAACCCTAAACCTCCAACAACTAAGAGGACATACATAATCTGCTTACTGACCTGTAACTAATTATAGCTATATAGTATCTGCTGCTTTTCTTACCAGACTACAAACTCACTTGGATTGTCATGAACTATCCACTTGGCTCATGAACTGCATAGCCACTGCCTGCTGCCCCTGCCCTCATACCAAACAAGACACAGCACAACCACGTGGCCCTCCAGAATGAGCCTCCCAAACAATACCACTTCTCCACCAGCAGACTCTTCCTTGCAATGCTACAAGCTCACCTAAAAACTGCACTCACAACCAGCCATCCAAGCACCTTGTTAATACTCACTTCATTTTGCTTCCACCTGCACTGTTCTCACAGTAACTTAATATATGGCACAGGTATTTGCCCCTGCAAGCAACATTTCCCTCCATGAGTCAACAGAGCCCCTGCAAGTACCTACCTGCAAGGTTTACAAGCTCTCCAGAACACTCCTCAGCTCCATTATCACTTGTTTCATGAACGCTGCCACATGTTAGTGCCTTCCACGCTGCCCTGACAATAAATTGATAAATACAGCACGCGTTCACTACTCTGAGGCAAAGCTTCCAATTCTCCTGTCCTCCCAAACACAGGTCCCTTTTTGCAAAGCTGCAAGCCCATCCGAACTCCTGCTGCCCCAACCACCCCATGCACAGCTTGTGAGTGCTGTCACAACACTGTCACAATAAATTGAAGCCCAGCAAACTTTTCAGCCACTTTGTAACAAAGCTATTCCACCAGGCACACCACCAAGTTTTCCTGAAAGAACTAGTCCCTCTGAGCACACACCTCAGATGCCCTAGATATAGCTCACAAACACCACCACGCTCTGTTGTCCCATATAAATGATCCCTCATACAAATTAAGTCTTAGTAGGGGCAAAAGCCAGTCTGGGGTAAGGCTCTCACAGCCCCTTCATTAACAGATCTCTCAAGGCTATAAGCCCACAAGAAGTCCTTCCACTCACCTGACCTCACGCTTAGTTCATGAACACTGTAGACACCAGGAGGTCCCATCACCCCCACTGGCCTCATAGCACCTGGAAGTTCATCCCTCCCAGGCTGAGCTCCCCCTGCCCAAATCAGTCTCTTCTCACAAGCCTACAAACAAAAGAGACTGAATTTCAACCTCCTCTTACTTAGCTCATGAGTACATTTGTTCTCACAGAGAATGGAAACATAGAAAATGTATCTATTGTTTCAGGACATGAATGTGGCCACCGGCCTGCTGACAGGTCTCCGAGCCCCTTGTACCAAGGATGAGGAACCAGCAAGGCTCATAAACATTTTCGCCCCTGAGCTGCCTGTGCACCCAGCAGACACCCGGCACAGCAGCCCATGCTTCAGACAGGGCCCCAGGCTACCCCTGGGCACTCCTGCAGGCAGACCCCTTTGCACCCAACCTTATGGCCTTAAGCTGATATGGGGAGATTCTGATTAGATACTGGGAAAATTTTCACTGTTAGGGTGGTCAGGCATTGGAATAGTTGCCCAGAGAGGTGGTGGAGTCACCATCCCTGGAGGTGCACAAGAGGTGTCTGCAGGAGCTCAGGACTTCTGAACAACAAATCAATGATTTTGCAGAAGCCACTTTATTGTTTACATAAAACTCTACTTATACTTTTTACAACTGCTGTGCTCGTGGAACCTATTACTTGATTGGTCCCTCTCTCTTGTCCACGTGCTCAACTCCTGTACACGCGGAACCCATTACTTGATGAATTCCTGAGGACTGATAAGAATAACTAAGGGTGGTTTGGCTGGGGCACACTATCAGGGTTTAAATACAACAGTTCCCCCTTTTTCTTTTTGCACCAGCCAAACCCTTTCAACTATGTTTTCCAAATGCTATTCTTTCTTGCTTCTTCTGGATACATAATGCTTGATCTTTTGACCCACTCCTTCTGTCCTCGTTATTCATACCTTAAGCATCTTAAAACAAAAACACAGAGGATAACTGCTAGAACCAGTGCTAGGCATTTAAAGCATATTTTTAATACATAAAGGAACATGCTGGGATGAATTTCTTATCAAGAGTGAAATGAAAAGAGAAAACTACAACATTTTACTCAAGGCTACGGGTTAGGAAAAGCAGAATGCTGCATTTCAGCTCTGGTTTTTTGACAGATGCCAGAGCTCTGGCACAGCTCAGCCTCCTTTCCAACACTCCAAGGACAGAAACTGCTCAGCAGCGCTGGGGATGAGGCACTGCAGGACTAAAAGGCACAACTACTGTACCAGACACAGCCCAAGTTCCAAAACAAATAGGGTCTCACTCCAGAAACATTTTACTTTCTTCTTCCAAGACACTACTGTGTCATCAACTCTATTCTTAGATGCAATTTAGAGTTTCTAAAAGACAAAACATTTCAACTTTTACAATCTCTTCACCTCAATGCTCCCAGCAGTACCTTTGTCTTGCCAAGTGGCTCCACCCAACTGAGAAATTTTGGCGGTGGTGCAGCAGCTCCTCATCCTGCAGCAGCTCCTGCAGTACCTGAGACCTCCATTCCCTGGCCTGGCCCACTTGGCTGGTTTAAAGAGTGCTGTGCGGAGGAGCTGGAGGGCAGGTGCTTCCCCTTAAGGGCCTTTGATACACCAGAAACTATTCCTTATGTCAGCAAGGCTGTGGGTCATTACATCAAACCCTTTCAAAAAATGTTTTGTTACCAGCAGAAAAAAGTTAACAAAATTATATGAAAATTTGCTGCATTGCCGATTAATGCCATCAATAACATATTTTTAAATGTTGTGTTTCAAAAGTGCCACTCCTGATTGTAGCAAGATCTTCTCCTCCCCAGGCTACCACAAACTGGGATTTTCTTTTTTTTTTTAATTTTTTTTTTTGTTTGCAATTTTCCATCTAATTCATTGCCAAAATCTGTAAGGACAGCTGCTAATTAGCAGCGATCTGAACCACCTTATTCTTTAGATCAAACTGTCCCTTGTTTGAGTTTGCAATGAAATAGCTTAATATTTTGAAGAAAAAAAATTATATTAATTAGGGGGGGAAAAGTAGTCAGTGTCTGTAGAATCGCCTACGATCTTCTCTTTCAGCACAATCTTGTGGACTTTTAATTTCACTGGAAATACTGATGGATCCATATTTCCAGGGAAATCGATTTCAAAGTTCCAAGTTGCTCTCGGAACTTGCTGTGACTCTTCTTGTCTATGCTCTTCTCTTCAAAGCAGCGCAAACGCTCTGCCTTTGAATACCCGTCATTTGCATTTAAATCCCCGCTCTGGCTAAGCCTTGGTGAGTCAGGCGGCGAGGGGAGCAGCGGGGGATACACGCTCCCTCCTAATGCTATCGTTAACTCTTCAGGGGATACCACGGGACACCCCGTAGGTAATTCTGGTGGCTGTGGAGGGGACAGCTCATTCACTTCTATTTTCTCTGGTTCTGGTGCGGGCTGCGGAGCCTGCAACTCCGTCTCCGAGGAGGCAGAAGGTAGGGACGGTATAACTGGATCTACTACCCCAAAGAATTCTCGTGCGAGCGTCGGAAAGGCAGCCGCGGGACCGCCGGGCTCTAGACGGGCCGCTGCCTCTGCCGCAGCTGTTTTTTCTGCTTCTATTTGCCTTAGCACTGTTATTATTAACTTCCATACCATACTAAGTCTCTTAGTTGCTTTTAAAGTCCTTAGTTTCTTTTAATCCATTGCTAACGACATCTAATTTCTCTCACGGAGAGAATAAGCTGGAGGACTCTGAATGTGGCCTGTTCTTCTTTCGACAGTGCCTTCCCCATCCTCCAGCCCCTGGCCGCTCACCTCTTCGGGTGTACCCGCTGCAGCGTACGTTTTCCGGAGCTCTTTTCCCAGGAGCTTTCTTCTGCTCCTAAACTCCAATGGAGCCGTCTTCCGACTCCCCCCACCACTCTGACCAGGGCCTCCCGCCTTTTCACTCCACAGAACCCCCTTCAGAATCCAAAGGGTCCGGTCTGCTTCATTATCACAACGTTTATCACGTCGGCGGCACCAGCATGCGGGAGCTCAGGACTTCCGAACAACGAAATCAATATGATTTCGCAGACGCCACTTTATTGTTTACATAAAACTCTACTTATACATTTTACAACTGCCGTACACGTGAAACCTATTACTTGATTGGTCCCTCTATCTTGTCCACGTGCTCAACTCCTGTACACGTGGAACCCATTACTTGATGAATTCCTGAGGACTCTGATAAGAATAACTAAGGGTGGTTTAGCTGGGGCACACTATCAGGGTTTAAATACATTACAACAGGCGTCCGGATCTGGTGCTGGGTGGTGCGGTTTAGTGGTTTAGGGTCACAGCGGCAGTGCCGGGTGGGCAGTCAGAATGGACGATTTTAAAAAGTCTCTCCCAACCTTGATGATTCCATGATTGTATGCATGCAGCACTCACAGCAAAGTAGAGACTAATACGCGGCAGCACCTTGCAGATGAGGGTCTCCCACTCCCCGCGCCACCAAATCCACACTCTCAGGAATACGAGCTCCCCAGCTCCTCCTAAGCCCATACCCGTCCCGCCCAAAGCTGCCCTCACATCGGGCACGGCTTCCCACCAGATCGCGATCCTGCCCGAGGTTTCGCAGCATCACGGTTAAGTCGAGCCCGGGGCAGAGGCACGGCGGTGCGGGGCTCCCGCACACCCTCCCCGCACATCCCCGCGGGAGCGGCCCCGACCCGCCGCCACCGCCCGCGGCTGCAGGCCACGCAGGGAGATGGTTCAGGCACTTTTACAGCAAGAAGCAACAACGAAAGGATTGAAAGTGCCTAGATACCTCTTAGCGCACCATTTACCCTTCCTCAAACTCCCTTTCTCCCCTCCCGCTGTCCCTTAGGCCAGAGTCCCCGCGGACCGGGCGCTGCCCTGTCTCTGCCTCCCGGCCCCGGGAGGGAAGGACAGGCAAACCCTTCTCGGGAGCAAGAGGTGAGGACAGCTCTTCATCACCCCGATTCCCCCTTCCTGCCCCCCGACGGCTGCGCTCTGCCACGGGACGGGGCCGGGGGACTGCCGGCTCTCGCCACTTCTGCCCCCCGGAGAAGTGCCGGTCTCCCGTCACCAGCGAAGGCGGCGGCAGAGCCCGCGGGGCGGGGAGCGCAGGCGGGGCGGCCCGCGTGACGTCACCCGGCGCCGGGGCGGTTGCCGCGGTCCCGCCCCGCTTTAAGCGCCGCCTCGGCGGGGTGGCCGCGCTCCCGCTGACGGAAGCGAAGATGGCGGCGGCAGCGTCCGACCTGCTGACAGGATGGTGTCTCTTCGGCCTGGCGCTGCTGGTGAGAGGCGGCTCTCCCGCCGTGCGGCGGCCCCCTCACGCATCCCTTCCCTTTCCCTTCCCTAGGCCGGCTGCTACTCCTTCCTGGGCCGCTCGCTGTTGCAGTGCTGGGTATCCCCCCCGGTCTTCTCGCCCGTGCCCCTGAGCCTGCCCCGGCCGCGAGCGCTTCCCTGCGGCTCCCGCGGGTGCCTCGGCGGTGGTGCCGCAGGGCAGAGCAGAGCCCGGAGCTGGCGGCGGGGGCTGCCTTGCCCTCCTGCCCGGCCGGCCGTGCTGCTTGTTTGTGTTTTCGCTTGTTCCGTGTGTGAGCGCTGGTGTTGTTGCTCAACTGCTCTTAAGGAAAAGAGTGGCTTGTGTGTGGGCGGTATAACGCTGGTGCTGAGTGTTCAGGTAAAAGGTGTGTTGATGCTATGCCAGTTATCTGTACGGGGTCTACCATCAGTACCTACTTGCTGACATTGTTATTATACAACTCATAAGTATTTTTCCCTGTGTATTTCAGGTCATTCTGATTTTCTGCTGGGTTTATGTGCGCAAGTATCAGAGTCGGCGGGAAAGTGAAGTGATATCTACCATAACAGCAATTTTTGCGTTGGCCGTTGCTCTTATCACATCGGCGCTCCTGCCAGTGGACATATTTTTGGTTTCATACATGAAAAACCAAAATGGTACATTTAAGGTATGGACTTACAAAAATGTTAATTGCCTCTTCAAAATAAGCACTTGTGTTGCAAAAGGATGCTCTTGGGTTGTCGAAGTGTTTGAAACCAGTGCTAATACTTGTTGTCGTGACTTGGGTTTTCTCAAAGCTGGGTACTGGTACTATGCATAAAACACTCATGTCCGGTATTTGAACGGGATTTCAGCTTTCACTTCTGTTCTTTCTCAGATATTCTGCTCGTTTCCAAATGCATGTTCCTTCTGTTGTGTATAAGAGTGAATGTACTGTCCTGAAGATATAAGCAAATGGCTTAACTGTTGCTTTTTAGCATATTGTAGTGGGGCACTGTAGAATAAAATTTGTTGCACTTTTAGTCAAAAATAGACTGTATTGCTAATTTGTAATTTAGGATTAATTTAATTGTCTTTTTTGTCAGCAAAAAATTTGGTACTGAAACATTTAAAGATTTATAGAGACTTACTGTGCTAATCTACCTATAATGTAAAGTCTGAATTAATAAGCACACTTTTGAAAGAGGGAAAGCTGCAGAAACCTTTGGGGGAGGGAAATACAGTAGTATCTCTCCTTGGCTGATAAAGCCTTAACTGAACTACTATATTTATAAACTGTAGGGGGTTGCTGTGCAAAATGAATTCCTAATGAGATGAGTACTTGCTGTCATCTTCTATAAGCATTTCTGTAAGAAATCTTCCCAATTCTTCAAATATTATTTTAATTTTCAAGAAGAGTTCTTGAAGGTATTGACCTGGTGTCTTTGTGAGGACACTGTGAGTAACAAGAGGTCAAACTGGAGCATGGAGTTGACTTGAATAACAGCATACTTTGGTTTGGAGCCTAACTGGCTCTATGCTAAAAGTTATGATCCTGAAACAAATGATAGTGTGGGAGAAAGGTAAATGCCTGCACACTAGACTGTATTCCCTTCCAGCCCTACTTACAAAGGAAGACATAGGTCTTGCCGGATCAGTGTAATGCTTCAAAACTAGCTTGCAGCTAATACAGTGCTTTTTGGCTGGTGCTTATATAAATGCAAGTTGTTAGAAGACTTTAGAATTGAGCTGTGATGTGATTTTTGTCATCTGTATTGCTCTGGCATAATACAGAATAAATTAAGCCATTATTCTGAAAAATTTGTGTTTTCAGACCTTGCTTGTTTGGAATTAAAGTAGATATAGAAGATGGAAGAGACCTTTCATATGTTGTCAGGGTTCTAGCAATTTAATGAAAATAATACTTAATAATTTAATGAAATTGGGCCTGACTATGTAGAGAAAATAACCGTGATGTAACTAGATCCAGCTGAAAATGCACATCTAGTGGGGACTAAGCAGAATTTCCTGTTGCAAAGGACACATGTTTTGCTAATGTATGCTTTCCCTGATTTGAAACAAACCTGTGAGAACAGCACATCAGAAGTGGTCATGCAGTTGCTACAATTTTTTAATCAAGGAAATACAAGTACTAGAAGGAAAATAACTTATAGTACTGTTTTTCATGGGCTAGAATTCCTTGTTAGTGGACCCATGCTGTGATATGGTGAGGTGGGTAGATTTTATTGAAAAACTGTACTGAGAGCAAACTTTCATGCTTGTGACAGACTTTTTCTGTAAAGTACCTTTTTGCCTATGCTTCTGAGGCTTATTTGTCCTGCTTAGTTCCTAATGTTTACAGATATTTCTCATGGCTTGTTGAAATAACATTGCTCCATACTGCCTTGCAGAAGTATTCTTCTGTATCTTTTAAGTTTCAGCTGAAATAAGTTTCTAGCTTTGCAGCAATAACATGAGATCTGTTGGCATTGATGCATTTGACCCAAACCGGTGTTGAAATTATGGTATAGAAATTTTAATGTGGCCTTCAAAGTTGAGTGAATCTGGAATCAGTCAGAACCTATGGGTAACCACAGCTTTACTGATTTGGTAATTTCAGTTTAGGAGTAATGTTGAGGTAGGAGGCTGACAACATCTTAAAATGAGGTGCCTGGGTGTCCTGTACAGGGTTGGGAGTGGGGCTCAGTGATCCTTATGTGTCCCTTCCAACTCAGCATTTTCTATGATTCTCTGGTCTTCATGAATTGTTAAAGCTTTTAAACTGTCCTTGGTAACATGCACTTCTTTCCTGCTACTGCTTCACAAGTAGGATAGACTGAGTTGTGTTTAGAATACTTCTAGGAGATTACTGGCCTTTCTCTGGACCACTCTTTCAAACCCAACGCTTCCTATAACTGGTGCTGGGGTCTCAAGGACTATGACTCTGCCAAGAAACCTTCGTTGCTTTGCATGGGCAGAGTGAGTTAAGTCTTTAGTGTTCTCAGTGACTTTTTGAGGCAGATCCAGGTAGCAGATGTGGATAATATTCTCTGTAGATAAATTAGTAGTTCATCAAAAAACCTTCCAGCTGGATGATTTCAGAGCTGATGCCAAAAGAGTAGTGGCAGTTATCCAGATTCTAAGTAAAAAATTTTTCTTCCGTGTGTACTCTTTTCCTCTACCAACCAGCTGTAATTCCTGGTTATCAGTGTTAAGAGTGATGAGAAACAAGAGTGCTCAACTTGAAAGAGGTACTATATGTGAACTTTCAGTTCATTTTTAATGTATCTGACTGTACCGTCAACTTGTAGATATACCTGGGGGTTTATAAGATGAATAAGCTTGCAGCAAACTTAGGGAGAATCATGTTATACTAACAGCAGAGGTGAAATTGAAGGCTTTGATGGTTCAAAGTTCTCATTGTGAATTGTGTCTGTGTTTGGTGACAAGGGAAGGTGGTATGTGTCCTGGCTACAAGGACTGGCTGAACTGTAATACCCAAGCAGAGTATCTTTCTCTGAAGGCTGTGAAAATTATGCTGCTTTCTGGAGGAATTGACTTTAAAGTATTGTGTAGCCCTTTTCCATCATGTGCTCTGAAGTGCTTTCCTTGACAAGGGCTGTGTGCTGTGCCTCGGTCAGCCTTTGTTAACTTGAGCTTTTGTCCATTTCAACAGGACTGTTAAGATACTGTTTATACACCTTTCAATTACTACAAGTTATTATTTATGGTAAACAAGTGGCTTGTAGTATTTGTTACATTATGGTGTATTTCACCATATTTTGAGACTTATCAAATATTGTCTTAAAGTTTTTGTACTGGGTGAATTGAGCAGGTTTGGTATTGGCAAGTTTTACACAGTAGTTACATAGTAGAATTCACTGCAACACCTTTTCTGGAGGGTGGGATTACTTTGATTCATAGTATTGTTAAGTAGGAAAGGCGGCTTACCGTTTTAACGCTAATAAAAGCTTGAGTATTACCTTGTAAGTGAAGTCCTGATAGTGTTCACCAGCACCACTTTCAGCTCAAAGCTTTTGGCTGTTAGCATTGTCAGTGCTTTAGTTTGTCTTAAAGGACTTCAAATACATCCAGTTGCATCTGATCTGTTTGATGTGAAAACTTGTTGGACTTATAACAAGCACATAGGAACAGAAGACCTCACCATAGCTTAAAAACGTAATATTGCTGCTGGGACCCAAGACCTCTAGGTCTGACCTACAAGTGTCATAAATATTTAAAGCATAGCTGATGCTGTCTTGCAGCAGGAAGACTGCTTGAAACAAGGATGCTTGCATCATTGTTCTGTCTTTTTCCCTACTGTTGTTTTAGCAGAAGGCAGAGAAGGTGATAAAACCTTTTCTTTTTGAAACGTATGGATTCTTACTACAATATGAGCTTAAAAGCCAGTGGCATTTCTTTCAGTCTGGTTAAGACTGAATGTGTCACAAGCCTTGGATTTCTACATGAGCTGTTAAAAGCCAGTTGTCTTAATGATTCAAGGAGTCACATCTGCTTAATGGGAGATACTTTTTGCAAACTGTTCTATTAAGGAGGGTGAGAGGGAGCAACTCATTATGTAGATGCTCAGAATACAAAACCGCTAGAAATGCCCAGGGTTTTTATTTTAGAAAAGTGTTAACTGAGAAGTCATTGTTGACTGAGACCATACGTCCTTCCTGAGTACGAATTGCTACTTATGAAGTAATAATACTTGGCCAAAACATTGAAGGTAGGCAGGTGGGGCTGAGATGTGCATGTTTTTGGATGCTACTTTCCATCTGGCAGTCAAAATCCCGGCATTGTCCCATTTTGGAGGTAACAGGCCGGAAGATGTGAGATCTGGATATGAAATTTCTTTGTATCTAACCATGCTGACTTGGTCTCCAGTCTTTCATACTGCATCTTCCTTTTGTTGCCTAAGCTTTGGGAGAGGCTAATCAGAAGAATGAGTGCTTCATCTACGTTTGATGAAACATCACAGATACCGAAACCTGTAATGTTGCATTAACTTTAAACTCTGTTAAGGTACATTTGCAGAGAATGGGAGCTAGCTTCACTGGGTACTCATGAAACTCTTGCAGGGTCCAGCAGTGACAGTAGAAATGTCAAATTTAATGGGGACAAAAGAATTCATGGCTGTTCCCTCACTAAAAAGGGTGTAAAGTCAGATTAACTTGCAGTGGTTTTATTTGGGGAAGTTACCTGTACAGTTTGAATAGTACTGTTCTGTTGAACTATGTTAATATGAGTCACTAACTGGACAGAGTTGCTGGGAGAAAGACTCTGCTCAATGATTTCTGGGGGAGCAAGTGTTCTTCATAACTGATTTTCTATGAACAGAATTATAAAATTAATCTTCTAAGGGAGCTTTGCTTTGGATTTAGCATTTGGGTAAACTTAGTGTCTTAAGCTGCTTTTTTTTGTATCTTTACTTACATAGCAACATTTTACTAGCATATATACTTTTTACACTTGTTTTTAATGTGATTTATGTTAAGAAATACTTAAGCATAGTAGTTGAATATAGGTCATCATACTCATTGCACATATCCTTGCAATTTGTGGCTTCCCTTATCTCTCAGTACAGTGCATTCTTACAGGTATTTTAAAGGTGATATATGCTTGCTAAACTACATGGAACAGAATGAAGTACAGCAGAACAGTGCAAAGTGCCTGAATTCTGCAGGTCCTAAGAGAATTTGTGGTCCCATTTTGACACCTTAAACTGTTTGTTGAAGACAGGATGAATTTTCACCTCCCTAGTTTATTGTGCTTCTAAGCTATTTGTTGTATATACTGTAAGTTTGGGTTGTAATGGATGGAAAAGAAAAAGACTGTATCTAGAGGCTGTCCAAATGAGTTCTCAGTGGAGTCCTGGATGTGCTAGTTGAGTAAATTTCTATACCTAGCAGCTTGGTATGTCATCAGAGATGCTGAGACTGTCGGAACTCTTGATACTCAGTAGGGAGCAACGCTTCTTGCTTTTGACAAGACAGTGCTGCTGTCACTAGCCTTTGAAACAGCTCATATGAATTGGTTACTGCCTTTGAGTTGCTGATGGTGTGTGCATATGGATAATTTGCCAGTTAGAATAAAGTGTTTTGCTTTTTAGTTTGTTTAAATGTGGGGCTTTGGCAGCTGAGTGAAAGCTGCCATAATAATTATGATATACCAGTAAATTGGCTTGCATTACATATTCTTCTTGTGCAGAGTAATGCAAAGTTTGTATGCTGAGGCAGATGTAAGTAATGGTGAAATGCACATATTTGCAATTTGAGTTTTTAGTGTAATATGGCAGCTCACTATTTTAATGTTGTGTAGTGTATGTTTCCTAGTATATTACACTGGTCCTGTATGCAACTTAATTTAAAAAACAAAATGAAAAGCAATTACAATGTTTAAAGTTCTACATCTGTATTAAAAGTGGTTTTCTGTAACTGAAGGAGAAGCAGTTCTTGGGCAGCTAAGCCCTGTTGTATTTCCATTACTAGCTGCCTCTTCTGTACAGTGACTGTGCCTCTTAAACATTGGGTCTCACTGTTACTTTTCTTGCTTGTTCTTGGTTTTTGCGTGTTTTAAATGTCTCCATTGCTCATAGGAGAGACCTTTTACCAACAGCTACATGGAATCAAATAATGCAAACAGTCCAGTTCAGTTTTGGTTTTCCCTTAGGCTTGATTAAAGTAAGCATTTTCTTAATATTTAACATGAGGCAATTTAAATGTTCTGTATGTGTTCTTTACTTATTCCAACGAAATTCTTTTGTGGTATATTTTAATAAAAATGCCTAGAAATTTCTTAGTTAAAATGCTGTTAGGTGTGAGCCTGACAGTCTTCTAAGACTGAGCTTATTGTGTACCTGACAGATACTTCAGGTGTTGCTTCTGCTCCTTCTGCTAAAATATTTTTCATCCTTTCTTTTTGCTGATTAGATGTCAAAATGGATGTGTGTTTTTCTACTCAAATTCCAGCTGGATGATAATCTAATTTAGTTCATACAGTGAATTTTAAAAGCTTAATGTAAACTGATCTACTGGAAGTCTTAATATAGTAACAAAAAGGAGGATGGTGCTGATTTTCTGAGATAGTAGAAAAAGTGTTCATGGTATGTCATCAAGCCCATATTCCAGAAGACTTTATGCAGTTCTGAGAGAAATGATGTAGTAGGTTGAAAAATGTAATAGCTTTAAACTGAAAGAGTGTATGTAGATTTAGGTATAAAGAAGAAATTTATGGTGAGGTTAATGGCTCTCTGGAATAGGTTGCCCAGAGGAGTCGTGAGTGCCCATCACTGGAAGCATTCCAAGATCAGGTTGAATGGCGCTTTGAGCAACCTGACCTCGTGAAAGGTGTTTCTGCCCATGGCAGGAGGGATGGACTAGGTGATCTTTGAAGGTCCCTTTCAACCCAGACCTTTCTATGATTATCTTCAGAGACTCTTATAAAGATACTGTGGGAATTAACAGAACATGTGTGGGAGCTACCAAAGCTACTTAATGTTTTTTTGGGTCTAAAACCTTCCTTTTATGAAACTGTCCTATGCTTATTCCTGTTTGCCCAGTGATTTTCACTGTTGCTAGCACTGCGGCATGTAATTCTTTAGAAGTAGCGTTTTGATCTCTCTCCCTCTGTTTGTTCTTTAATGGTTGATTCTCATGTAGTCTTCTTTTATTGCATTTGATAATAAATGCTTCTATCCTTTATTGCTAGGTCTGGGCTGATGCTAATGTTTCAAGGCAAATTGAAGACACTGTACTTTATGGATATTACAGTAAGTATTTTAACTTTTTTTTTTTCAAGTAATAAGACCTTTAAGTGAAGGACTGAAATATTTAGAGGTCATACTGGATTATCCCTTTTTGGGTAAACATGAGTCTTATACTTGGTGCCTTTCAGAGAATATTTTTCATCTTCAAGAGCCCCCTAAAAATGTAAATATACTGAAGGCCAGTTCATGGAAAGGCTAATGGCTTCTGCTGTATAATCTATGGTTAACGTCTTTCCTGTGTGTGTATTTAGTGGTCCCTTAAGGGAAACGTGGTTTTGCTGTAACTTTTATGGCACTTAACATATGCAGCAGTGTGAAACTTGCCTACCACGTATGAAGTTCATGCAACCATGAGTGTAACACTTTTAAGTGTTCAGATTCAGCAACTACCCTGTTCCAAGTAACAGTTACTGTGAAGGAGCATAAAGGAGTTGATTCAAGAGTGGTAATCCTAAATAGAACTGAAATTAAAAAAAGTGACTGAAATAAAATAACTGTTCACCGAACTTCTGCATAGTCTTAGATCAGTTTTTTAGTTGTCCTTATGAAACTTATGGGAAATTTTACTACTAATGGGTATATGTAAGGGGTAGCTATAGAAGAGTGCTTAGCACAGTTTGAGTGAAGTGCTTGTCTCAGTTACTGGTGCAAACTCAGAGGTGGTTGTTTGCCTTTGGTCACATTTCCTAAGACTTGAAGTTCTTTCTCTTGGAAATGCTTTTAAATAGTGGACTTATTTTTTAAATTACAGATTAATTATTGCCTGCCAGTGATAGTGACAAACTAGAATAGGCTTCACTCAGCAGAAAAATTGATAAGTCAAAAGTAGTAAGAAAACTTCTCTGTTTTCAAAAAGGAACTTTTAACACAGAGTCTTCACTATATAATAGTGGAATTGGTTTGTATTTCCTTTATCTTCTTTGTAGTTTGCCAAAGTCTTGTTTAATAGACCAAATATTTCACAGCTCATAAGGTGGAATAGTCTTCAAGCTCTTCTGTGGACCATTTGCTATAGATTTGTGAGACTGATGGATGAATTTCTGTCAGGTATTTTGGCCTAGCTGAATGTTTTGGTAGATCTTGAACTAATTTTTTGAAAAAAAAAGATTTTAAACTTAAATTTGGAAAACTGCTTTTGTTTTTGGCTTGTCTGGACACGTCTTCTTGAAATACTGTAGGACAAATGTCTTATTTCATAGCATATCCTCCAGATGGTGGTAGAGATTTAAAGATGGTTTTAAAAGCATTTTTCTCTTGTCATCTTAATTTGAGTAGGTACACTTTTTCGTACCTAGTTTTATAACTAGAGCTATGTTGAAGTGAACAATGATAGTAACTTATTTTTCAGAAGTCTCCATCAATAATATATATAAAAACACAATGCCTCTCCTACATCATCTAGTCCCCTGCTGCTGTTGCCCAGCACAGTGATGTAACAGCTGAGAAGGAGGAAGTTAAACAGCTCTTCCATTGTAATACTGCTCATTTTTTTTTTTGTATCTTCTTAGAAAAGTATTTGATCTTGGCTTTTTTTTTTTTAACAAACAGGATGAGCAGAAGAGAAGTATCCTTTTGTACTTAAGAACATGAATACCAGTATTTTCTTGCGTCTCCTGAAAATGAAGAGATAACTATATAGATCTTACTTGACTCCTGTAGTTGTATTGACAATTTATGGTATTAATAATTGGTGCACTTAGGTCATTGTCCTTCAATCCAAGTCACTTGTAATTGTAGCAAGAATGTGGAGACTGTAATTTAACTCATGTTTTAGAGTATTAATCATTACTTTGCTACTTACATTTCTTTTTACTGATAAAGCTGTAACTAAATCTAGAAAAGCTTTTCGTTTTTTTCTGTAATTGTTAGCCGCCTCAAAAAATGTTCTGTTTCTCAAAGCTGGTTTCTTGGCTAGGCTGATCAAAAGTAGAATGAATTTGTGTTGGTAGAATGGTAAATGAGGTACCTCTCAGAGTGAAGCTTGAATAAGTATCTTGAAGTGGGATTTCAGTAGCCTAAAAGCTTTTCTTAGGAAACCAGTGTAATAATTGCTTTGAAGCCATAGTGGCTTAGTGTGTTACTACTTCTAAACCCAACTGTAATAGAACATGCCTCACAGTTCTTTATTGATTGAACACTGATCAATGGTTGGCAAATGCTCTAAAAAAGCATGCCAGTTTGTTTGGAAGGAAAACTCTTTTCAGAAAGTTTTGTAATTGGAAACTGTCCAACACACTTTGCTTTGTGTCACAAAGAATGAGGTTGAAACAATTGACAGTAACCTGGTGGTTCTGTACTTCTTCCTCTAGTGAGTAAATACAACCTGTTGGAGTCACCTTGATGTTTAGTGTCCTCTGATGAAATTTTGTGAATGGTGAAAGGATGTTATTGGTAGATTCTAATCTTCCTGTGAGATAGACCAAGATCTTGACCTGTAATTGTTAGGGGACTCCCAGCTCCAGTGTGGCAAGGACTGTCTCGTGAATTTTATGGTATCTCTTCATGTATGCTTTGAACTATATGCTAAACTGTAGATTTTCCATTTCCTTTTTAAGTCAGCAGTAGTATGGTGATTCCTGGGTTAAAGTTTTTGAGTAAGAATTTATCTAAAAGGGTAAGTTGTATTACTTGGATGATTTTTTACATGGAGTTTTGTCTGCTTACTGCAAATGTTTGATAAGTCATTGACATTCAGTCATTGACACAAGAATTTGGACTTTTAGGAATTAATTGCAAGTCAAATGTGACTTCGTTTTTGTGGTCTGGTTCTAGGAGAAGCCATTCTAAGTACTATGAGAGATCCATAGCTGTACTTGGCAAATACTGTGGAGTTACATCTACAGAAACACTCTCCTAATTAGCATAATTTTTCTGGAAGCAATGTGCTAGAACATAAATTGAAAGTGTGTTGGCATTGAAACTTCCTGTGGTGAACTGCTTCGAACAAGTGTCTGACTTGAATTTCACTACTGTTTTGTGTTCCTTAACTTCAGCTTGAGAATACAACAGATATCTTCTTCCAGTCTTGAAAAAAACTTACCTTAAAGCATTTTTCATGGGTTGTAAGAATAATATATTTGGGAAGAAAGACTGGTCCTAAGTTTCTTGATGTAGCTTGTGACTTTTCAGTAGAAAAAGTGAGGGAGTTTAGATAGCAAGTAGTTGTTTTATGCAACTTAGTAATTTTGATGTTATGTAATGCACTAGCATATGATTCCATGTGGAAAAGGAAGTTTTGTTTGATGAGAGACTTCTGATCATATCATATTCTTGAGCCTCCTATAGCCTCTTATAAGGATCTGAGGGAATATTGGTCTTGGATACTCAGCTTGAAACCTTTCCAGTTGTTTTAGAAGGAAAAAAAAAAACCCCAACAAGTCAAAATATAATAAAGGGACCATTACTATTATTACTTGAAAGCTACTATGAGGTGTAACTTTCTCATACATAAGGTGTCTTTGTATTGATATGGTGCAAATCAGCAGAATGAGTAACTTGAGATAAGAGTTATCTTTAAGGACAACTTCACAACAGACGAACCTTACGAAGGAGTTCTTGCTGAAGATTCCTTAGACTGTGGCAGGAAACACTGTTGTGGTGGCCCTATAGTGAAGCATTCATCCAGTGGTAGTGCTTCAGGCTTCTGATACAACCCAGAAAAATGTTTTGAAACAAAAGTTGAACATCTGAATTGGAGCAAAGAGCAGTCCCTGAAAGCTGAGGCAATGTGTTATGCCACAAGGTCACTGGGGAGTTCAGGGGAAGGGAATATCTTTGTCTCTCTGTTGCCTGGCTGTTTGCTGCTGCAAGACCTTTGCTTTTGAAGGTTAGCTTTTCAGGGAATAAACAGCCCTTTTATTGGGTAGGACAGCAGGCAACTTGAGGCTTGCCCTCAGGTAACGAAGTTGTATGGGCTCATGAAAGGTGTTGCAGTTCCTTTTTCATAAGTTCTGAAAATTAAAATTCAAAAACTTGATGATCAGTTTCCTGTCTTTTTGATAGGAACTTGGGCAAATCTGTTAAAGTTTCATAGAACCATAGAATATGCTGAGTTGGAAAGGACCTGTCAGGATCCTTGAGTCCAACTCCTGGCCTTGTGCAGGACACCCAAAGAATCACACCATGTAGCTGAGAGAATTGTCCTGAGAATGCTTCTTGAACTCTGTCAGGCTGGTGCTGTGGCCACTGCCCTGGGGAGCCTGTTCCAGTGCCCAGCCACCCTCTGGTAAAGAACCTTTTCCTGATATCCAATCTAACCTCCCCTGACACAGTTTCAGGCCATTCCCTTGGGTCCTGTCACTGGTCAGCACAGAGAAGAGATCAGTGCCTGCCCCTCCTCTTCCCCTCGTGAGGAAGTTGTAACTGCAATGAGGTCTCCCCTCAGTCTCCTCTTCTCCAGGCTGAACAGACCAAGTGACCTCAGCCACTCCTCATCTGGCTTTTTTAGTATAATAGCAAACACAATCTTTTGCTTCAACTATGTGAGTTATAAATCTAATTTTCCATTCTAACTAAAAAATCCTCACAGACAGTTTAAAACCACCTGATCTATAAACAAAAAGGTCTGATTTGGAATGATTTTGCTTGGGAAAAGCAAATCAAAAGCTGCCTTATTTTCTGTGCTAGTCCTGTAAAATTACTATGGCAACCAAGTTTTTCAACAGAGCAAATTGCAGAGCTTTTGTAATTGTAAGTGTGGATTGGAGTTTATACTGCTGCATACTTATAATAATGCGTGCAATGCTTGAAGATCTGTTTAATCTGTGATTCTCTAGCAGTTTAGTGGCAACAGATAACATATTTAAAGGTTGGATCTTGCAGGTTTTTTTAAACCTTAATGATTCTGTGTAAATAGATTTACCTATACAGTTCATAGATAGTCTCTTTAATCAATGTATTTCTTCCTTTGTTGCCTTGGAAGAAACATGGATCACAGTCCCATTATGTAATGAGCTAAGGGCATAACTCATCAGTAAGGTATGCTGAATTCAGTGTAGTATAACATGGAAGTGAGGATTTTTCTGTGCTTGTGGTGACCTCTATGGGCTGATTATTCTGATCTTGGACTAATGATGCATGTAACTTGCCTAATTTACTGGCCCATTGTGGTGTGGATTTAGGGCTAGTGTAAAAAGACTATAGATTAGAGAGGCTTGATCTCTGAAAGCATTCAGCATATTGAAGTAGTATGACTACTGCTCTAGAATGCCTAGGAAGGCTTCTTTTTAGAGTTAGAAGTTCCAAGGTGTTTTATAGCCCTGAATGTTACACTCTTGGCAAATATGAGAGTTCACGAACTAACCGAGAACTTGTTTCTCTTTTTGCATTGCCATACTAACTGAGCACTCTAAACAGTAGATACTTTTAAATATTTTTTCCAAAAAATGAGTTCTATTTAGATATAATTACTGATTCACAATTAGGTTCTAGGTATTGATACTTTATATGGCTTCTATACCAACTTCAGGAAAAAATGCTAGGGTAAATTTCTTTGGAGCACATGGGCACTGTAAGGAGTGCACTAGCCAAGATAAGAGGTCACAAACTTAAGTTGGGAATGAATGTATTCATGGAAAGATGTTAATTATTTATATATATGGAAAGGTGTTAATTAGTCATGCAAAATGAGGCAAAGGTGAAAAATAGCTGAAGATCACAGGACTTGTGGTCCTGAGTATTTTTATTTACTCCTTCAAAGGTGCAGTTTTCTGCTGGCACAAGCAGTCTTGGTTGTATAGCAATTCTGACATTTTGAGGGCTTAGTAAACTCTTCCAGGATACTTTTCTTGTGGGGTGCAAATACTGTAACATACTGCTTTGCAGTTTTTAGATTCTTAATGGACTTCTGAAATGTTCGTAATATAATATGAAGTATTAAAAGATTTTCCTAAATAATCATGCTCTAAAGCATGTTTGACTTATAATACAGAGAGCTGAAGATGTAAACTTGAAATTCTCTACCTGGAATTGGTCTTTTGTCTTCATCCCACTGGCAAATCAGTCCAATTGATTTTGACCAGTTCTCTTAATGTCTTCAAAACTTGACAGTATTTGTAAAGACATATGTGTTAAGCCTTTCACTTTCTTATGATCACCTGTGCATCGAAGTGACATGACAGGATGACTGTTTTGGCTTAGTGGCTACTCAGTTAAATATCTGTTGCAATCTCCAATCAGTCCTTCCTCTAAAAAGGGAGTGTAAAGTGATGATACTATATTGCTACAGCTTGTTTTGTTTTGTGAATTGAGGTCGTCAGTAACAACCATGTCTTTCATCCATAATGTACTTATATTAATAGTAGAATCTGATATTGAGTCCAGTGATCAAAAATAGCTTTAAATTAGTTTCATTTTATATATGGTTTTTGAACAACCTGTTATTGGGTGGCTTAGCTTGCTTTTATTCTCTATGCTTTAAGCTAGTGTGCTAGTATTGTGTATCATCTGCATAGAGTTGATTACTTTTAGTCTTTTGTTATTGCTGAATTGAAGATGGATCTGAAATCTTTAGTCTGAAAGGGTTAACTTTATCAAGTCCTTTGGAGTTCACAAAACAGTAATATGCTGCCTAGTGAACTTTAGTAACTTTTCAATGCTTGAATTTAAGAGCTAGAATGAGAGGAAATTGATGTTTTACTCTTTCCTTTGAATTACTGTGCAGTAAATGAAGTGCCAATGTAACTGTCTCTTAATTTAATTAAATTCTTCCTCCCAGCTCTGTACTCGATCATTCTGTTCTGCGTCTTTCTGTGGATTCCCTTCGTCTATTTCTATTACGAGGAGAAGGAAGATGATGATGGCAACACATGCTCAGTAAGTTTGCTGTACCAAATGCACCAAGCAATGAAAAGGGAAATGAATATAGCCAAAAAATGAAAGCAAGAATGTTTTTTTAACTTACAAATGGTATTAACATTGTAGTATTTGTCTATTACTATAGTTCCATAAAAATCCTGGAGCAGCTCTTAGTAAGACGTAGTATGACATTGTCTAGTCTAAGTGCTGTGGTCTTGCATGAAGTGAAACTTCAGTGAGATAAGTAATTGATGTCTGTATTTTCATGAATTCTTTAACCTTTCTAGAATTTTTTTGAGCAAGATTTCATACACAGGAAGTTAAAAATTCTTATCTGAGACTTTTCTTAGAATAGAGAACATATATAGTGACAGCTTTTAAAGTAGAGAATAGGAAGATGGTTCTGATCCTGAAAAAGGTACTCAAATTTAGTGTCTTTCTACTGTAGTATTTGCACTTTTCCCTAAAGTAGGCAGTAGTAATTCACCTGAAGCTAACACATTTCCTTTTGTAATGCGCTGACTTGAGACCTCCCAGGGAATCTAGTAAACGCATGCCAGTAAGGTACTACTTTTCAAATGAAAATACTTTTCTAAAGAATCTTCTAATCAATTAATCATTGTTTTCCCTTCTGTTTAGTTGTAACCTTAACATAAGAAGACTTTTAATAATAGCCATAATATAAAGTATTAGTCATAAGTATTTTCTTTGAGTGTATTTGCACTGAATATATCCAGGCTTCCAGCCACAGCTGCTCGAATGTATAGCTTATGATATATATGATGTATAGCATAATTCCATGTCATTGTTCATAGTTCTCAAGCTATGAGACTCTTCAAGAATGTATACTTATGACTTAAATATAAAACTTCCCATGGTTTTTATGGAGATTTTTTGTAGAATACCTGTTATGCTAAGTATACTTTTTCATAGTTTGCACAAATCCCTTTATATTCATTTTACGTTGATGTATTAACTTTCTCTTTAATATACAGCAGGTTAAAACTGCACTCAAATACACCCTGGGATTCATCACAATTTGTGCAGTTCTTCTCTTAATTGGGTAAGTATTTGTATTGAGCACTATTCTATGCAAGATTTATTTATCAGAGTTCTGTTCTGTGCTTCTAAGAGGTAAATTATGATACACTCAATCTGTATAATCAACATTAGCTTAATCACTGATAGGGCTTAAGTATCATGAGAATTAGGTACCTGAAAAGTACAAGTTTAACTGGAAGATAACATGGTTTTCTTAATTGTGGAGGTACTTGTGCTTCTGAGTTGACTGAATGTGCAGTGTGAATTAGTATCAAGGACGTGGTGGCTGTGACACAAGTACCTTAATGCTTCAGTGTACAACCATGAGTAAAAACTTGTCCTTATCCCTGTTCATCAAATAGTTTTTTGCCTTTCTCAAATGCTTTTTTTGAAATGGACATTGCAAAACAGCTTTTTAGGAAAATGATTAGATGTTATGTGCTTATTCTTTCCTAAATGGAAATGCTGTCTGAAGGATGTTAGTGTGGGGTTATATTATAATTGTGCCTTATATGATAAAGGTTTTGCTGGCATTTGTTCAAAAGGTGTTACTGAAGTGAACAACCTGTGTGCAGCAAGTGCTGTTGTTCTGAAACTCCAAGTAGTAGCAGAAAATTGATTTCAGATCACCATTAAGCATGATGTGCACACCAATACTGAATGTTTCTAATGACTGCTGTGTCGTAAGCTTTTTAGCATTTTGACTGCAGCAATAAAGTTGGTAAAAATTGCAAAATGTGTGCTAAAATGATCCATATCAAAGTATAGGAGTGTGAAGTAGAAACTAGAGTGAAATTAATGCTTCCAGTTGTATACCATCTTATGGAAATACTGTTTTAGCTTTGATAAAAGTAAAGGTACCTTTCTGTCAAGTCTCTTGCCCTTTTAAGTGAAAGTAAGATATTTGCTCTTAAGAGATTGAAGGGGTTTGTTACCTTAATCATGGTCTAGAAATACTACTAAAATTTCTGGCAAAAGCTGTTTCTGACAGTTAGCTCACATCATAGGTATAGATAGATGTACTGTATAATATATCCAGTTTAGAAATTTTGGTAGTGTCTCTAGCTGAATCTGCAGTAGCTATAAGCATGTTCATTCCTCTCTCCCAGTAGTACAGAATTTGGTTCTTGACTTCCTAATTGTCCTCTGTGCTGTTAGGCTTATTCTTTAAAAAGTCTTCACATCTTGTAAATTGCAGTGGCTTAGACCACCGCCTTTGATACTTTGCCATATGACAGGGAGATTGACTTGCAAACCAGAGTGCTTGGTACTTGGCCACTTGCCCTTGGACTAAGTCACTGAACAATGCTTCCCCAGAGGTGCAGACTTGAAACCCATGGATAAACAGCAGGAATTTGTTTTCTAATTGGAACAATTTTACTGCTAGTATCCACATGAGGTTTCACACTTTTATGGTGGTAATAATTAAATAGTACCATCATCCTAATGCCCCCAGAATAAAGCATCCTTGGTACCTAAGATGCTGCTACAAGAAAAAGGTAATTCTTGTATTTCCCCTTTAAGTGAGACTGCAAGACTCCCTTCAAGGGGAAAAGACTCAGTTTTAGAGGCAACTGAAGTGACTGTGCTGAAGAAAAATGTGAACTCTATTTCTAGTAGAGTTATATATATATTAAGTAAAATGTGTCTCAGTGTTTATGTATATGCTTTTTCTGAAGAAGTTATCTGTGTTAACAGTTAGTCAGCTGTTTCCATAGCGAGGGCAGGGAGTGGCTGCAGAAGTCCAGTGTGACAGGAAAGAGACAAAAATATTGGAACTGAAGCTTCTATGTGAGTGGTTTGACTGAATGTGGTAGTGAAGACTGGTCTTGCAGTAGCAGGGGATTCTCTCACTGGTGTTTGGGATCAGAGCAATGTTAAAATAGACTGGAATGTACTGGGTTTGACTCTAAGTGGCTAGGCTTAATGGACTAGAATCTTCCTGCACACAGGTTACAAGAGTGAGAGGGGTTGGAATATTGCTTGTTAAGTGCCTGACAAATAGTCTTTCTTCCTGTTCTTACATGCCTAGTGTCTCATAGCCAGACAGCCTCTGTTCTGATTGGTTTAGCAAGTAGTCTGTATGATTAAAACAGGTCAATAAATAGCTTTAAAGGCCTACATAAGAAGGTTTTGTCACTTCCCTGGTCAGCAGTCCTCAAATCAATTACAAAAGCTATATTAAGCTAAACGTTTGAGTGTGTTATTCTTACCAAGATGTTGACCTTGCTCCACTAGAGATCTTTGTGACTGTTTTGGGAAACAAATCTGTTTTGTACTTCATGATCTAGGTTGACCTTGCTCCACTAGAGATCTTTGTGACTGTTTTGGGAAACAAATCTGTTTTGTACTTCATGATCTAGGAGGCTTTTTCTGACTTGATAACACAGCTCAGTGAGCAGGATGTTATTGTCCACATTGTTACCAGGAGTAGTGTTTGTACCTCTTGGTTTACTTGTCTGTTTCAAAACAGTTGTCTGGCAAAAATGTGCATATCTGTAACACTTAAATCCTCTGTGCACAAATAACTTGATACAGAGTACCATTAAAAGCAAAGTATAGGGCAAATTTATACTGGGATACTCAGAACTAGTTTTTACTTGTCATACTTTTCACTTCCTGGTTTCCTTGTACTTTCTCTAAATGTCATGTGCTTGTCAAGGGGCTTGAGATACTGCAGTCTACATTAAGGTACCCTTAAGCAGTCTAGTATGAAACAAAATGTTTGTTTTTGAGGCTAATGAATGTTTGGTTCCAAAATGAATGCTTCCCTGACTGTCAGTGTTTAGAATTAAACTGGCTACCTTAAATTTTCTAGAACCATTAGCTCTTAAAAAGCTATGAATATGTCTAATTATCCTATAAATAGATATGCAAATTATATCACAGCAGAACTCACTTAAGGAAATGAGTCTAAATCTGGTGTGTTGGAGAATAATTTCCTAAGGATGACAGTTAATGACACTCTTCGATTTAAGGATCAAACTTTACCCATCATACACTTGTGTATTAGCCCTGCCAAGAGTGAATAGTTTTAAACTGCTTGTCTTGCATTTACTTTCCTTGTTCTGCAGCCTAGATATTGATCTAGATTTTAATCATAATTTACCCAGGTTGTGTTTTGAACAGCAGAGCAATTTGCTTCTATTCTTGAAATTGCCACAGTTAATAATTTGATTTGTGTCCAGAACTCCAAGTATCAGACATCACAGCTGAGCTCTTTCGTTTGCTTGCATTACCTAAATTTATAATTGATGTGTTCCTTTCTGGGGCCTTTGGTGCATGGAACTTGAGGAGGAGCAGAATCAGATGTCCATCTTCTTCAGTCACGGTTTATCTGAGTGCTAATTGAAGAGTATAATGTATACAGTGGCTCCTGCTTTGGTTTGTGTCATTTGACCTACTGGTTGTAGGTAGTCTCAGCAAAAAAAAAAAAAAAAAAAATCCTATTGTTCTCAGGGGGGGAAAAAAGCAAGCAAGTTATAAATACCCTAAAATTTTCTTCTATCTCGTTTGTTCCCTGTGTGTGGTCCACAAATAGCAAATCCATAGTGGTGCTGAAATAAAGAGGACTTGAGCTCACTTATGTTCTCAGAGTCTCCTATTTCAACCATTTTTAGCAAATAAACCTGCAGTTATTTCTTTCTATCATTTGTAAGTAGAAATGTTGCCTAGCTTGGTTTTAATACCTGTGTCTTCATTTTGTCTGGATGCTGTTTTACAGAAAGAGTTGCTACTAGAGGCAGATAAAAGAACTAAATCTAAAGTCAACAAGCATGTGTCAACTTAAGCAAATGCTAGCCCTTGATCTGCCTCTTGCAAAGTCAAGAAGCTTTTTTCAGAATTAAAATCTTGACTTCTAAATCTTGACTTTTTTTTTGGCAGAGTATCAGTTTGGTTTTGATCTAATGATTGTATGTGCACACAGTTGGTTTAGCCCTAACGTTTGAAACAAAAGCATGTATTTTTTACTTAAAGTTTGAGACTGCTCCTGGAATATATGTATTTCTTTGGGACTAGAAGCAGAGATCTAATAGTGTAGTCTTTGTCATACAAATCCGAACGATACTTGCAAACATTCTTTATGGACTTTGGCTTGAGTTCTTGCATTCTTTGCCTAAGGTGTTTCTCTTCAAATCTGTCTTCCTTGTGACTTGTAGACATTCTGTTTCGTGTCTCAAAGCTGTGGTTTCAGTGGTTTCTTGCGATGGAGGTACTGTTTTTCCAGCTGTTACAAAGCCAGCTGTTTTGTCTGTAGAGGTGCTGAAGAGTTACTCTTATTAGTTGACTTTAGATGGTGAGCCTGGCAACAGGAATCTTTCAGCTAGGGTCCTGTTTTACCTGACATTGTTCTCTGAGTGGTCTTTGCTAGTCTGCTTATTGGAAGAACAAAAATACTTAATGAACTTCTCTGCAGCTCAGTTCTCTGGGCCAACTGCAGAACAAAGAATGAAGTGGAGCAGATGTGTTATTTTAGTTGTAATAATGGAAGATAAACATGTCCCTTTATATTTTAATGCTTGTTTTAGAAATCATTATTTTATTTTGGCTTTCAGAAGTGTATATGTCTAAGAGAACTTGTCTCAATTGATGCTTAAAGTTTATTTGCTCCTCTGCATATGAATCAAATCAGGATAGTAAATCATATTAATACATCTTTTAATGATACTTGAGTGTAGGGCCCTTGCCTCTTTTAGGACTGGTAAATAGAAAATCACTTGTTCATTGACCTCAGACCTGACTCTGCACACACGTACATGTACTCTGCTGATCTAAATGCAGCATTTGAAGAGAATGTGAATAAAGTTAAACACTGCCTTTTCTTCAGGAATTAATGGATTTCTGTTTTCTTAATTTGGAAGTAGAATTCTTTTTATATTTATTTGACTAATTAGGGTAAGAAAGATTTTTTTTTTTTCTGTATTATAGTGCTTTTGTTCCTTTGGATATTCCCAACAAGAAGAATTCCACAGAGTGGGAGAAAGTGAAGCTCCTGTTTGAAGAATTTGGAAGTAGTCGTAAGTTTGAGATTTGTTCTGAGCTTTGCATGACTTGCTACTCTGCTAGCTTCTGTCACTTGTTCATTGACTGAACAAGATAATTAACTTCCTTGGTGACAGTTTTCTAACTCTTCTCTAACTGCTTACCTACAGTAGGTCTTTGCAATAAGAGTGTTCCTCCTGTTCAGAGGAAAAAAATTAGAACTGTCTTGAAAGCAGACACTGCCAGCATCTCCTCTCTGTTCTTTAAATGCAGTCCCCGTCTGACAGCAAGGACTCCAGTGTTGTGTCCTCTGATATTTATGGTGGGGAGAGGAGGCTACTTTCTTCCGCAGTCTTCACTTAACTCAGCTCTTAAATGCTACTTGGATGCTGTAGTTCAGTGGCTTTTAGGGTGTGGTGAGTGTGTATCATGTTGCGTGACAGTCTTCAATCATTTACCTAATGAAATGCAGTACTGCTGCTCACTGTAAGAATGAGACAAGTGAGTGGTTTTGTCTATTTAGACAGGAAAGTCCTGTGGGTGTGTTACAACGTCTTCCCTTTGCTCTCGCAGCACTGACCTCTTCTAAAATTGTTGTTTGCATTTGTTATACTTTACACTAGGACTGTGAAGAACTGTTGTAAGACCAAGCTCCATGGAATAGTATCTAACACTTAGCTGATGTAGTTCATGTGCTTAGCCAAGGTATGTTTCCAGAGTAAAGGTGTGAAGGAAGTGTTTCATAGGTGAGCTAAGACAGACTTGATGTCACTTTTCAAGTGTATTCAAAAAAGGGTAACTAAAAGTTGTCTAACTTTCATCTCAATGCGTAAGTAGTCCATTATTTTGTGCTTCATTCTTGATACGCATCAGAGTATTGGCTTCTCTATGAATGTTTTAGGATATAATCATACAAGCCTTCATCAAGCCATATTCTGCATTATTCCAGGAATTTTGTATTGACTGAAAGTTCTCTGCAGTGGCATATACCAAACACTGACAGAGATGGCTAATCCCTTCAGGGCCTGTCAACTTTATATGTACAGTTCACTTAAGTATTCTCTAACCTGATCCTCTTACGCCAAGGATACCTATTCCTTCCAGCTTTTCTCCCTGAGCTTCCTGGACTGGGTTTCTTGAAGTCTGGTCTTGCTAGTAAAAGACTGAGGCAGAGAAGGCATTCAGTACCTCAGACTTGTCATGGAAAAGTCCTGTCTCACCAGGTCCCCTGCCCCCCCAGCAACAGGACCCTATTTTGCCTATTCTTCCTCTTGCCACTTAAATACTCAAAGCCCTTCTTGTTTGCTTTGACATCCTTGCAGAGTCTTTAATCATAAAATGCTTTGTGCTGTAATCTGTGCTTGTAAGTGTAGGAGATGGGGAAGACAAATCTATAGCTTATTGAATGTTTTGGCTGTCTGCTTGTAGGTGTTTCTCTTACTTTGCAAAGATTATAACAGCATAGGAAAAAATGCTTCTTAAACTGTTTATACAGGTTGTGGTAGCAGTTGAGCTGAGATGTAAGCTAATTTTTCCAGGTGACCTTGATATGACTGTAACAAAGTATTTGGCTCTGTCTTTGCTATGAAACACAGTATAGCCAATGTTTATTTCTAGGAAAGTAAAATGATTAAGATTCTGGGTTGGGATGTGAAAGTCTGATTTTGTTTTTTGACAATCAGCATTCTCTTCTGACTTGTAATTTCATAGGATAATTCACATTGAAGAGACCTCAGGCCATCTAGTCAAATCTGCACCAAGAATGAAGCTGTAAGGTCAGACTAGATTGCTCAGGGCTTTATCAGCTAGCTCTTGAAAACCCCCTAAGTTTGGAGATTCAACTCGTTGTGAAAAAATCTCTCCTCTTACCTATTGTGGGTATACCTGCTGGCACCCGTTGTCTCACACTTGACAGCTATGCACCACTGAAGAGCCTGGGCTCCACCTCTTTGCTAGGCAGACAGGCTGTGTTGAGTGTCTCCAAACCTGTCTCTCTTCCAGGCCGAACAAGCCTGGCTCCCTCAGCTTCTCTGCACAGCATGTGCTCCAACTTCCAGCCAACTTAGTTCTCCCCTTGCTCAGATTTATCAGTCTTACCTGTAGCAGGGGCCTCAGAACTGGTGCAGTGTTCCCTGTATGGTCCCTTCCTTTTATAGATGGGCATTGCTACTGTTGATACAGCCTGGGATGCCATGGAACTTCCATGCTGGCAGGGCATGCTGCTGGCTTGTCTTCAGATTGCTGTCTCCCAAGACCCCCACACAGAGGGGGCCCTGTGTTTTTGTAGAGCTACTCTACAGACACCAACTCTCTACAAAAGGTTCTTTGGTGTTCCAGATGCTGGAGAAGTAAGGACAAAATGCTTGCCTGTTGTCTTTACTTGTGGCTGTTGTCCTGTTTTTTGTATTAATTTCCCCTTTTCCTTTGTCTGTGTGCAGTGGCCCAAGAAATACAAAGATCTTGAGAGACAGAACAAACATCCAATCATCACTTGGTAGTTGGTAGTGGGATTAAGAAAGGAGTGCAAACTCATCCACTGAGGCAAAAATTGGTATACAATTATCAATTTTTCAGCCAGTTAGTTTCTTAATGTTCCATTGAGCATAGTTCAGACTTTTAAAATGGATATTAAATGTTGGTTTCAAATACTTGTACAGGAGGATCATCAAATACGGTGTGTAAGTACATTGTGTGATATGTTATGAATAGGGGTCACAAATTTGGGCTTTTTTTTCCCTTAAACTTCAGAAACAAGTCAAATTTTCACAGCTAATGAAGGGAAAATAGTTCTAGGTTTATTTTTGTGGGGTTTTTTTAAAATACGTTTTAGACATAGCTGTAGTATTTGAAACGCAGGAACATACTGCTTTTGGCTCTGGGCAAGTTGTTTGTTATTACCTAGCAAAAAGAGTAAAGGAGAGATTTGAGCTGTGAAGTTGGATTTGGCTGTGCTATTCTGTTAGTTTTTGGTGGTTTTGGAAGGAGGCCTGTTGGGTTGGTCAGAAGAGGGATGCAGCTCCTCATAGAGGATAGTTACGATTTCTCAGTTTGTGACTGCTTGGTGCTGTGTTCAGGAAATAAGAATGGAAACTAGCTAATTAATGAAAACAGGCTAGTAATTCTGTGTGAGCAGGAATAAAAGTTACTGTACTCTAAATTCTTGAATTAACTAGAGGGGAGGATGTGGGGGAGAACAGTGAAGTCTAGTTTGGTTATGACTGAGCACAAACATGATATCGATTGCTGAAGGTTAATTTCTGTAATAGTTACAAGTTTCTGTGTTACTATGTAACCAAAACCACTTGTGAGGTTGGGGATAGACCTGTTCCGAAGAATTACACGAGAGGTTTTAGGGAGTTAAATGCCTTTATTTGGTCACTCTTGTCTTCTACTATCTCTTTTAATTACTAGAGTTATAAGGCTACAGTAACTGTACAGTCCCCTGAACTTTTTCCAGTGTTGGTCTGTATATACATTGAGTGAAGCTGAGGCTTTTTTTGGTTGGTTGAAGGATCCATGCTTGTCTGATTCTGGATAATGCTTTTAGTAGGAGAAATCAGGTGATAGCAAACAAAACTAAGATGAGCCATGCAGAATGCACATGAAAGTTGTACAAATTACACAGCACCCTGGGGAGGCCAGAAATAAATCTTGAAGAAGCATTAGACAGCTATGGGAGCACGTTCATTAGTGGCTATTCAACCATTTGGGTGAATGCAACTTCTGGGAGCTTGTAAGAAAGACAAGAGTCTGTCCTGGACCCCGCAGTTTGGGATAAAGATCTGCTGTGGTCAAAAAGCTCTTCTAGGTAATTTTTTTTTGGTCTTAGTTATAAATGGTAACTGTGTCTTAATCTTTTTCTTCTTTCTCATGAACTTAAATCTCCCCTGAAAACTAATTTAGGAAGAAGTGTTCTTATACATCTACTGTAAGTATTTTCAACAGGTTCTTCTTTTTTTTTTTTTTTTTGCAGATGGTTTGACTGCACTTTCATTTTCCATTAGTTCCTTGACTGTGATTGGAATGTTGGCAGCTATCACTTACACAGTAAGTTGTTATGCAAGGTTTTCAGATTTTTACCTTCATGATACTTGTGGTTATCACTGGCTGTACCTGTGTGGAAAACTCATCATCCTAAAAAGATTCAGCAGTGTCTTTAGCTCTGGATTTTCAGGGTTTGAAACACTCATTCTAAGTTCTTACTTTTTGCTTTAAGGACCACTGTTTTAGTACTGAACACAGATCAGACTTAATTTAAAAGTGTTTATGCAAGGGGATGTCACATTGCTTATGACTTTTAACACAGTCCCTGACTTCTCTTGCTCTTAAGCCTTTATTTCTCCACCCTGATGTAGAGAATTAAATATTGCTTTTTTTTTTGTAATTCGTTGAACTATGGCGTAACCTAGAGTTGGTATGGAGCTAAACTACTGCAGTTCTTTCTGGAACTTAGAGGGATTTGGAAGGGTTCATTCTGTAACCAATTGTAACTGTGTGATTAAGGCTATGTTAGTTCAACTGCTTGGCTTTGCCCTTATGTACAAAGGAAAGGGACTGTTTTAACTTACTAGCTTTGGCCAACATTTAATGTTTATGTGGTCATTTGCTTTTCACTCTGTTCTCTTTCTTCCTTCAGTGAATAATCAGTGTGTTTGGAATGCTGCATGTTTTAATTTGTCATCAAGGTGAAATTTTGCAACAAAGAAGAAGCTTTAAAGCTTAAGATAAAGCTTTATCTGTTATCAGTCAGTTAAAGTTTCTCAAAAATTACTATTTTTCTGGTAGGTTTTAATCTTAAGGTTCATGTCCTTGCTAATATAATGTTTTCTTCCATTGCAGCCTGGCTCTAGCATAAAGTTGTTCCCATGTAGCTTTGCTAGTGAATTCTAACTGCCTTTGTAGCAATAGCTCCTGCAGTAAATTATTTTGAAACATTGTTACCCAAGGAGGTGTTCTGTTTTAGGCAAACTATAAATGTATAAAACTCGAACAAGGATTTAAGAAAGAGGGAAGGGGGTAAGGTACTTACTAAATACTATGTTTAGGTTCTTAAATTAGTAACAAGTATAGCTAATGATTTTCTGTCTGTCCGGCTGGTGTAAGTTACAGCAGAATTATGGAAGGCAGCTCAGGACAGGTTCTCAGATGTGTCAAAAACCCAACAGCTCGGTGGCCATCGGGGTCTGTGCAGTAGGTAGGAGAGCAATTGAGTGGATCAGCTAGTGGGTGTCTTAGGTGAGCTGAATTGCTCTCAGCTCCATTGACTAAGTGCTTTAACCTGACCCAGATGATAAATTTTATTACTTTAAGCCTTTTCTTGAAGTGACATGGGTTGTTAAATTATTCAGGCTATCTTGCTGACGTCTGGATCGTGTGATGGTCAAAAAAGATGTAGACCTCCATTTAGTCTGTTATAACATGTCGTATTTTAATTTGTTTCCTTTAATTATAGAAGAAAGGATTCACTTCTTGTTCAACTACATTACGTTGCTGAAGAGCACATACAGTGTCCATATAGTGTTATTTTAGCCTCCATGAGACTAACATCAAGAACAAACTCATTAGCTGGGAGAATATCATCAGTGTTTTGTTCAAACAACCAAGCATGGTTTTTATGACTGTTAGCAAACATCTAAAATGTGAGATTGTGAAAATAAGGCAACTTTATTCCTGACTTAAATGTAAACAATTTACAACAGAAACCCTAGCAGATATGGCGCTTCATGATACGGTTTAGTGGGCATGGTGGTATTTGGTCAGAAGTTGGGCTTGATAATTTTGGAGGTCTTTTCCGACCTTAATGATTATGTGATTCTTGGAATTTTTTCAATTTAGTGCTAGTATTTCCTGCTTCTAATGTTATTGCCTACTTATTTTTGAACCCAGATTGGTTGTAGGCACCGTTCAGCTGGGTATCACAATATGCTTCTGTCCTCAACACTGGCTGAACCTGGAAATATGTGGAACCTGGAAATCCATGGTCAACAGCTTCAGTGTTGTCTGTGTTGTCTTTGTTTTCTCAGATGAAGACAATACCTAATCTTCAATATTGTTGCTTTAGTGTCAACATATTTACAACTTACACAAATACTGAGTGATAAATGAGGTGAAACATCAAGCACGAGAACTAACTTTTGACTGAATGCCTTAATTACTGAGATTTTTGGGCTAATTTGTTGCTTTGTAAACTTCAACTGAGCTGTCTATGCAAATGCGTGGAGTGTGACATTGATTTCCTTTATTTTTAACTGCTGTATTTCATCCTTCTGGAACTATCTGTTCTGTTTTACAGGAGGTGTTAAGGGAGAGTGGGAGAAATCAAGGAGATATTTTATGGAAGTTTTGGAATTGAGCTCACACAGGAGTGGGTTGTTATCCACCTCTGATGTGAGTTTTTTGTCATTGTTTGCAGGCAGGTGTAGAATCTTACGCTGAAACAGTGAGCTGGCTTTGATATATGGGTGGACTGAGGTACACATGTCGCAGACAGTGAAAAACACCTATTAGAAGGTCTGTTTTCAAAGTTGGAGCAGGCTTTTCTTTATGCTCCAGTGCTTTCATAACACCTTTCCCACCATCAGTGATGGGCAGGCTTCCATGTTTAAGCTATTTTCCCCTGTAACAGCATAAGCGATGCCTTTCTTATGAGCTGAAGAGTGAATTGAGGGTGCCCTTGATAGCATGTGGATGCTGTGTACCTGCATTCCAGTTTTATATTGTTGGCTGGACTTGTCCCGGTGTTATGACATAATACAAAAATTGCTTCAGTAATGAAAAGTTTCTGGTCTGTTGTACTTCCCTAAACCTTAGGGAGAGGTTGGCTCGAGTGTAGTCTGTGTTTACCAGTTTGGATTACTCCACTCGCTCTACTTCAGAGGAGGTGAACGTGATTCTGGAAGGAATGACTGTTTTCTCTAGGTAATTTCCCATGTCTTTGTGTTGTGGGGTTTTTTTTGCTGTATTAGCCTTGTATTAAAAAAAAAAAAAATCACCTCTGGATGAGACAAAGACCTGAGTGCAGAGACAAGTCTGTGAGGCATTGTCCGTAATGCTTGCTGCTTACCTCTCATAAGTAAGTAGTTAGGCTCCTGTGTTTTTCAGGTAGCCTTCTGCTGCTTATGAAATTGTTTATCCCAGTTTCTAAAGGTGAGAGATCTTTGTGCTTAGTCAATAAACCACTCTTTGATCATTGGTGTTAGTTGTTTTTTTTAAGCACAGAAAGAGAATACTGTTATGTAAGAGTGAACAGAAGAACCTATTTCAAAGTTTTCCACAAATGCTTAGTAGATGGAAAAAAGAATAGATGGGGACACTGTGTGGTATCTGAGTTCCTGTGTCTCTGGACAGAAGTGATCTCAGA
Organism: Lycocorax pyrrhopterus obiensis; assembly: GCA_014706295.1. NCBI lineage: Eukaryota > Metazoa > Chordata > Aves > Passeriformes > Paradisaeidae > Lycocorax > Lycocorax pyrrhopterus. The sequence continues at coordinate 84,314,825 of JACSVZ010000004.1, forward strand.
TCTGTGGTTTATACAAGTGAAGAGTTGAGGATTTGTAGTACAGACATAACTGAAATTTTTTTGATGTTCCCCTGACTTCTGCATATCCTCAGCCTTTTTCAGTGCCAGAGTTGCTATTGTATTGTTAAGTGGAAGCTAAGAAAAGGTGTATCTGGTCTTCTATATACTCACTCACAGTAAAGAAAAAATCTATTGTAAGTGAATATCTGATAAAGATTGTATTGTAATAAGTGATATGTTAGCAAATCCTTTCATACCTAATTAAAAATGACTTTACATTGAATGCTTACTATAACAGAGAATACTAAAAATAAATAGGAATGCTGTGCTTGTAGTGACTTCAGTTGACTGATTTCATCTTCAAATGTTATTTATGGAAGAAACCATGAAAGAGATGAATCAAGTGATTTTATTAAAGTCCCTGGCAGTGCGATTTATCCATTCTACAATTAGTTGAACTTATGTTAACAGTACTGCTTTGTGTGGCCTTCAACATGAAGAATTAGATTATGGCTGCACTAAAATTGAATTTCTGTGTTGTGGTAATATACAATACTGTGTAAAGTTGGGGGGGGGAAAGGCTTTGGCACTGTCAGCAGGTAGCCTTGAATTTGAGTAGAAATTGAGAGCAAAAGCTCACTTCAGCATGTGTGTGCTCCTAGGCTTTCTTTATGAAAGCATATCCTCCTCCTTCCGCAGGAGGAGGGATACAGCAGGGCGGTGTTATTTGGATTGTAAATGGCTTCAGTTTAAATTATGGAACTAACAAATTTACCCCAAAGACTGATCTAGTTAAAACCTACTTTTTAGGGATCAATCCAGTGTTCAGGGCCTCTCAAGGTCCTGATTGATTTGATATATTACTCTGAAGTACATGACGAGCTGTTAAGAATTCTGTTCTTCATTGCATTATCAGAGCACGCTGTATTGTAGCGTTTGATGTGTTGGGATTTGGAGGGTAAGGGTGACAGCTGAGGGACAGGACAAATTGAAGCATCGTGCTGGACCAGAGTTGTGGATAACTGCACAGTTGTGTCACCGACTGTGATGGATATGTAGGTAACGCTACAATTCAGTGGGGTTATTATATTAGATTGCTGGGTTCCATTTTCTATGGCTTCAAACATCAAAATCACAGTAAATTTGATCTAGTGATACATACAGAGAAGAGCTTCTTTTGCCATTTGAGGGAAAATGCAGAGTTTTACTTTTGAGTTGTGAGCTTTTTCTCCAGCATCTGAATGGGGTAGGATGAAATACACTGTTAAAACTGAAGTTGCCAAAGAAATACAATTTTTTTGGTATGAGAAGTTCCTGATCTCCTCAATTTCTGTGAAATCCTAGTTAAAAGCTTTAGGAGGTATTAGTAATAAGTGCTGATCCTGAAAGCGTCTCATCCCTTAAGGTAAATCACTGGGGAGGGTACTAGCATGGAAATCACCAGCTTAAGGAGTTTGTGCAAAAGTTGCTTTTCCAAGAAAAGGTCAGGGAGAAAACTCAGAACTACTTTCATTGATAACTTAATATAGAAGGTTGTGTACGTTTTTGGTACCTACTAAAAAGCAGTAATTACTATAAGAATTAGATTTTAATTCAAGTTCCATGCTTGCTAGGAAATATCTTCAGGAGTCAAGAGCTAACATTTGAATAAAGGGGCAAATTAAATGTTTTGTGGTATTTCTTAATACCATGTCATTCAAATGAGAAGATGAGATGCAAGGAAGATGATTAAGGAGTAAAAGGAGTATTTAGAGGATTTTAACTTCACACTTTAAATGGAACATAAATTGGTTTGTTCTGTTTAGTTTCCCATGTGATGACATTTGGGACAGTCCTGCAGAATGTGGCAACAGTGTCTTCTCTGGGCTATAAAAATGTTGGGCTGTGAGCTGTGTGGTTCTTGAGTCAGAACCTTTTTCCAGTAGTGTTGGCATTCTACAGGGCAAGCAGAGCTTCTCTAACACTTGATTGCAAAGCAAGATGAGAAGTGTCTAGCATGAGGCTAAACATTTTGGCAATAGTGTGTAAGGATAATTTAAAGCAGACATCTTTGTTATATTTGACAAGTGTCTCACCTTAAAGTCCATAGCAGTAAATTCTCAAATCACTTCCTTACATTTGCCCTGTAAACTTTTGGTTTTTTATCTTTGGGGCTTTTTTATTGTGGCCATTCCAATGAGCAGTTGTTCTTCCTAAGGTACTTATTTTATTAAGATGTGGGCACACAATTGAATTGTCTAAATTTCCCAAAAGCTTGGAGTGTAGCAAGCACATAGGTTAGGACCAAAGAAACCAAAAATCAATTAGATGTGTGGCCAAGCAGAATGTTTTTTTTTTCAACAGCGTGACTTCTTTTTAATTGCGTATAACAGTTTAAGTTGGATAAAAAGCAAAGTTGCTTGCTTCTGTGAATGGATGTAAAAATATAAAAGCTGCAGTTACATTTCTTTTGACTAACTTAGAGCTGATCCTTTTTAGCATGGTTTTTTAGAATATACTAAAATTTCATGTTGCATTTCCTTGCTGAATACACTGAAGAATAATCTTTTCTTGATTTTAATTGACACTTTGGAAGACCAGGAAGGGACAAGAAAGATGCAACTAGAGAAGATGTGTATTCTAAATTTTTAACTTCTTAAGGGGAAATAATAAAATAGTGTAGGTGAATAATGTAGATGAAATCTACAAATGTTCACATGATACATTAATATTACTGATAAGAGCATAAATATAGATGTCATTTTCTCAAGTACATGCAATATTTAAATGAGCAACATTATTTAGACCTATGTCTTGGTATGTCTCAAGTCTCAATGTAATCCTTAATTGGTAGTTGCTTTTCTGTTTTCAAGCTTTATCGCAAAGTCTACTTTTTTTTGGCATTATGTAATGTATAGTACTGAAGTACAATGCTTGATACTTAAAATTGTTTTGTAAGAAATGTGAACAAGTGATCTTCAGGGGGGCTCTGCAAATCCATGACCTCGATTTATACTGACAGCTTTCTATGTCTATAAATATGGAATAGTAACAAGAAAATGATAAATTAGGCCTGTAGTGCTGTGCTGGTTTTGGCTGGGGGAGAGTTTGAAACAGTTTCACAGATGATGTAGTTTGCATCTATTCTTTTGTTAATGGGTTTTGCATTGAAATGGTTCTACATGGCCTTAGGTATTAGAACAATTGTTGTTGTCAGTTCCAGATTGCTATTAGAATTCAGGGCAGAATAACAAGTTACTCGTACAACGATAGGCAGATTAATTTTTGAGTGATCTTGTGCATCTCATTTAGCATGTCCTTGAAGGATGATTATAATTGGCTTTGTAACTTTTCCAAACATTTAATAAGCATTATTTGATTTCTTATGGAACTATAAAAAGCTCCTTTTTTTCTCCGTCCTGAAAGAGGCAAAGTTAGAAAGTTTAGCTTGTCTGCTCACAAATAGGATGACCTTTTCACACCTAATTTTTCTCCAAATTATGATTTACTTTTCTGTAGTTGACATTATTAACAACCAAAGAGCTTAAAACCTTTTAGAATCTAACCTTAAAAGCACTCATTCACTAGTGATATTCATTTAAGCAGACATCAAACAGCTATTGAGAAATTGAGATGTTAGTAGCATTCATTGTCATTACTATTTAATCACTTCAGTGCCAATTCTGAAATACGAATGTAACTATTTCATTATGTTCACTTCTCTATGAAGTAGTAAATAACGAAAATAACAAACTAATTTGATGACTGTTTTAACAGCCTGAGTCCTACTACACTGTTGGAGAACTGTAGATATTAAACTGGTGGATAAATTATAGTTTTGTACTTCAGGAATTGGAAAGTAGATTAATCTTTTAGTTGTTAAAGCTTTTCTAAGCCTAATGAAACAGTACAGAAGGTGGCAGCTAGGCAAAACAATTATGGTCAGTATTGTAACTGAAGCAGAGTTAACTCTTTCACAGATGTTTTGTCCAGCAAGCACAAGTTCACAGTGCATAGTAGAACAGCTGTAGTATAGAGGCTGCTGTGTTTGGTTTCTGTATCTTAGAAACCTTGACAGCATTTTTTTGACCGCTTGAACATTGACAAATAATGAGTCTGTATGGTGGAGAGAAAACATTATTATGAGAAATGAAGGTGAATGTTATAGCAGCATAGTATAAGGACGAATAGTAAAGAAAAGGGGAAACAAGTGCTCAGTGCAAGATTCATGTTGTATACAGCAGATTGTGCAAGAATTACCATAGTGAACCTACCTGTTCTGTTTGGTCAATCTGTTCCATGCTTTGACATGTTTTTTTGTAGCAATGTTATCCAAAAAGTTATCTGCTCTTGTAGCAACTGAAGATTGGATGCTAAAACTTCCCATGAAAAACTGAAATTTTATCAGATAACGTGTTGAATGATTTTCGTAGCTGTATGGTGCGAGATTTTTAGAGGAAGCAAGTACCCCACTGTCCATGAGAGAGTTTGCCATCTTCAGATGCATTTAGTAGGCTTTCTCCTTTACCCCTCATAATTTAAGGGAGGATATATAAACTCCTGTCACTATTTGCCATGCTTAATGATCTGGAAATAAGATCCTTGAATTCCAGTTGTTATTTTTGAATGGTGGTATGAGTAAGTAGTCAGAGATGGAGATGGCTTTAGTGTAAGAAAGCAGATGATGAGTCCTTATAGAGTCAGGTTACTTTCCAGGAGAACTGTGCAGCCAAGCTTCACAGAGAAGGTACAGTTTCAATCCAGGTGTAGTCCCAGTTCCTTTTACACAAACTCAGTGTCACCTGTGCTGGTGTGACACCTGAAGGTGCGCCTCTCTTGGGGCTATTTAATTGGACTGACTGACGTGCTCCATCAGAAGCAATGCTGGCAAGAGTGCCTTGTATTCATACAAAACTGTTCAACATAAGCAACTGAATTGTGTCAATTGCTGTGAAAGGTAAAAGGTATCTTGTGACTTCCCTCATGGTTGGCATAATTCAAATAAAAAGCTAATTAGGCTACTACTATATAAAAGTATCTTCTAGACCAAAATAATTCTTTAAATTGAGGGGTTTGTTTTTACCTGGGACATTTGTATTGAAGCAAATTAGCTCATGCTTGACTATATTTCTTAAATACTGCATATATTAAAATAGTTCAGCTGTTTTTAATTTGAATAGATGCATTTATGTCACTCTGGTTGGTAGAACTGAACATTTTGTTTTTCATGGTCACACTTTGAGGCGAAGTATTGAAACAAGCTATTGTAAGAAAATAGGAATTTGAATATTTGTTTCTTTAAAGCTGAGAGCATTTCTGATGCCTTTTATACAGTGGTTATAAGAATTCTTTTTTAAATTTCTTTTTTATGTGACTTCACTAGAGGGCACTGCTGTGCAAGAAATGTTTGTCAATATTAATTTCTACACTTCTTGCCCAAGATTACTTATAAATCTTTTAAAAACCTCAGTGATAACCATTTTAAAGCCACTTGCCTGATACATAGACCCCTAATAATAAATGGAGTTGGAAGTCATTCTGGTATGCTACACAAGTACTTTTTGATAATTTATTGAAATCACAAGTTTATTTCTTAAATACCTTTAACCAGAAAAAGTTGTTAAGCTATCTTCATTTATAGTTCTGGTTGTGCACCAAGCTGATGAGAAGAAATTCACTTGTTCTGTTTGATCTGTAGCAAGGAGAGATTATTCTGTTTCGGCCAGAAGTTACTCATTTGACCATTTTTTTTTAGCTGAACATAGCAGATATAGTAAATGAAACATAATCAAACTTCCAGTTAAACTACAGTGCCCGATGGCTTCCAGCTTTTTGCAGTAGGTGTTCAAAATTAGCTTTAACTCATTTAACTCTATTTTAAAGTAATTTACTATATTAATTGTAGTGTGGTTTTGCTGTATTCCTCTTAACTGATCTGTGTACTTATGGCTGATATGGTTGATGATTAGGTGTTCCCACCTTAATACTACCTTGTAAGTGAAACTCTTTCATAGCTTGTGCAATTTAGAAATCTCACACTAGAAGTTATGGTTTCCAGCAAAAAACCTTTCTGGATCTTTTCAATAATCAAGGGTTTATCCCTGAAGTAGTTGCTTGATGCAACAACTTCAGTAAAACATGATTTTACAACTTGTTGCAACTTCACTTGTGTTCTGCTTTCTGTGTGACTATTATTAGCATAGCAGGCAATTAATATGAAATACTTCCCTTATCTGGCCATGGGTTATTTGAGTTTGGCGAGTCTCAAGTGTTGTAACATGCTGAGTCTGCAAGAGACTAAGAATCAGAACAGCAGGTCTTCCTTCTAAATCTTGACTGTGAATGACATGAGAGTAGCTGAATCTGCTGCAAGATGAGGATGAAAGGGACCGGGAGAAGCGGAGATAAAGCAAATTAGACACAATGCTCATGTAATTTCTCATGAGGTATTTAATGCTCTGTCTGGAGCATAGATATTATTTGGGTTCAGTGGCATGCTGAGAGAACAGGTAGAACATGCTTCTCACTGCTCCTCAGTGCCAGCTGATACTGCATAAAGGTACTGAACTATTTGTTTCATTCATGGGAGTTACAGGCTCCTGCTTTAGATGGATTTATTTTCAAGTTACTGTCTCAGACTGAACTACCACTTCCATGAGTAACAAATAAGACAGGAGTTTCAAAAGCTTTGTTTAGATTGTTCTAATAGGGTTGGGAAGCTGGGTTTTCTGTTGCAATAAGTTGTTCTGTGTTTTTTCCCTTATCCTTTAGAGTAGAAGGCCTTATACTTCAAAAAGTCTGTAAGTATGAACTTCATCCATCCAGAGATGCCTGTGGGCAGAAACTCAAATGAGAACAAGACAGTTGCTCATGGATGATGCTTCTAACTTAATAGGTAGTAGTTAATAGGTAGGGAGCTCTTAGGATTTGGCTTTCTTGCCCTCAAGCTAAATGATAGTTGTTATCTCTTGTGTGGAGCACTTGTGGTGATTCAAGGGAGGGGAGTCTTCTCTAAAATAAGTTGGTTTAACTATAAATTTAGATTTTTTTTTTCTACTGCAAAATGAGGTTTCAATTAAGCTGATCAGGCATCCAAGTAACAGCAGAGAGCAGATAGAGCCTGAGGCCTTTGAAGACCTATCCTTGCAACATGTGTTAGCAGGTATCAGCCTGAACAGTTAGTGTTTAGTACTAGATTCAGTTCATTTTGTGACATAACTGCATGTATACTGTAATTGACTATTACATTTGGATGTCTGGTTTTACTCTTTGGTGCAGTGTCTCTTATTTGATTTAACACTTCTAGACAAAAAAAAAGTCTAAAAATAAGTCCTGGAAACTGTTGTTTCAGTGGTATAAATATGTCAAGAATCAATAACTTGTTTTATGTAAATTAATGTACATAAATTAACTCATGTTAACTGCTTTAAAGGCTCTTTTGATGTGTTTTTATTCATATTCCAAACTTTGAACCCACAATTTGTTTCAGGACTAAACCCTCTCTTGGCTTTAGTGTATATCTTTGGTTTGTTTTACTTTGCTATCCTCAATACATTGTTTGCTTGTTAAGTTGCAGATGCGTAAAATAATAGCCCTTGAATAATTTAACACTTGTACTAATCCACGGGGTTAAAACTTTTTCCAGGACAGTCTTGAACTTCTTTCAGCCTGAAGGTAAATGCAGCCCTGAAAATGAGCTAATAGAGCTTCTGTTCAGACCTGTGATACATCACATGAGATGACTCATCTTTCTGTCCTTTGTTCTGGATATTGTTATCTTGAAGGACCAGTGTGTCCTTTTCCCACACTGATGATGGGAGGTCTACTTGCATAATCATCTTACTGTTAGCGTCTTCTGTATTCAGGGAAGGAACTTAGCCCTTATCACTAGAGCAAGCTTGATGTTCAAGTATGTATTTCACGTTTTCAAAAACAGCAAAACAATACATCACTTTAAGAGTTGTATTTTCCTTTGTAGAAGCTTAGACTAAGCTTTGATGTCCTGAATTTTATTTCTTAACTATTTCACAGAGTGAATACTTGATATGTTAATTGATATGTTAGCTGTTTGGAGAACAGGTGGAAACCTCAGATGTTAAAATCTAATTACTTCTAAACTTAGGTTTTTAAAATTGTTTAGGCACGTTGTCATAGTAATCTGTGTTTCTACATACTGACACTGGCTGGAAATGTTTTGGGTTCCAGAGAGGGACCTCAGATAAATTGCAAACTGCATTCTAGTTGGATGGTGTTCATATGTTCCCTAAATTCTAGAGTTACGCTACTAGCAGACCTGAGTGAGTTCTTTGGGGTCAGTATGGGCCCAATACTATTTAGTCCTCATAAATGCTCTGGATGATGGGGTTGAATAATCATGTAGTTTGAGAAATATGACAAACTGGGAGAAGTAGAGCAAAGAGCTGCCGCAGAGACATTGAGTAGTGGGAGGATTGGGCCAACAAGAATGACATCAGGTTTAGCAGATGTTAAGGTAGTTTCTTGCAATTGGTTAACTCCAAGCAACAGTTCATGCTTGGGTCTGATCAGCTGGGAAGATGATTCTGCTGAAAAGGACCTGGAAGTCCTAGTGGGCAGCAAGCTGACCATGATCCAGCAGTGTGCCTTGCAGCAGAAATGCAAACAGTGTCCGGGGCTTGCCTCAGGAAGAGCGTAGACATTTTCGTTGTACTTGGCACTTCCAAAGCCACATCTGGGAATTCTGTGTCTGTTTTTGGTTCCCTAGTTTATGAAACTGGAAAACTGTAGAGACCCCAGTGAAGACTTGTGGACATGATTCCAAAGTTGCAGAGAGCAACCCATAAATAAAAGCTGAAGGAATTTTTTGCTTGGCCTAGAGAAGAGAATTGTGGGAGAGTGCTTTTTACAGAATCACAGAATCAGCTAGATTGGAAAAGACCTTTGAGATGAAGTCCAACCTATGACCTAAAACCACCTTGTCAACTAGACCAAGTGCCACATCCAGTCTTTCCTTAAACACCTCCAGGGGCAGTCACTCCACCACCTCCCTGCGCAGCCTATTCCAATGCCCAGTCACCCTTTCTGTGAAGAACTTCCTCCTTTACGTCCAATCTAAACCTCCCCTGGCACAGCTTAAGACTATGGCCTCTTGTCCTGTCACTGGTTGCCTGGGAGAAGAGGCTGACCCCCACCTGGCTACAGCCTCCTTTCAGGCAGTTATACAAAGGGATAAGGTCTCTCCTTTTCTCAAGGCTAAACACCTCCAGCTCCCTCAGCTGCTCCTCATAGGACTTGTGTTCCAGACCCTTCACCAGCCTTGTTGTTCTTCTCTGGTCTTGCTCCAGCATCTCAACATCCTTCCTAGATTGGGGACCCAGAACTGAGCACAGCACTCAAGGTACAGCTCACCAGTGCTGGGAAGAATCACTGCCCTGGTCCTGCTGGCCACACTATTGCTGCTACAGGCCGGGAGCCATTGGCCTTCTTGGCCACCTGGGCACACGCTGGCTCATGTTCAGCTGGCTGTCCATCAGCACCCCAGGTCCCTTTCTGCCTGGCCACTGTCCAGCCACTCTGTCCCCAGCCTGTAGTGCTGCAGGGCGTTGTTGTGGCCGGAGTGCAGGACCCGACACTTGGTCTTGTTGAACTTCATGTCATTGGATTGGGCCCATCCATCCAGCCTGTCCAGGTCTCTCTGCAGAGCCCTCCTGCCCTCCAGCAGATGAACACTCTCTCCCAACTTGATGTCATGTGCAAATTTGCTAATGGTAGGCTCGATCCCCCCACCCAGAACATCAGTTAAGACATTAAACAGGACTGGGCCCAACACTGATCCCTGGGGGCCACCACAGGTGACTGGCTGCCAACTGGATGCAGCACCATTCAGCACCACTCTCTTGGCCCGGCCACCCAGCCAGTTCTTAATCCAGCAAAGAGTGCACCTGTCCAAGCTGTGGGCTGCCAGCTTTTCCAAGAGAATGCTATGGGATACGATGTTGAAGGCTAGGCTGAAGTCCAGCTAGACAATATCTGCAGCCTCATGTGGTGGCAAAGCAGCTTAATGCTCTCAAAGGCGATAGTCTAAAGGGAGAGCTGACACACATTTATGGACAGTTGTCAAGTCCAGCCTAAGTTATGGCATATTCAAAAATACAATCAAAAAACGGACAGTGTCTTGCTCTGGGTTCAGTGCATGAGAATTTAGTATGTCGAAGTAGGTTTCTAAGCAGGTCAAATCGTGTCTTGTGTACAGAAAACTCATGATATGACAGCAGCATGTATGGTGACATTTTTAACACACTAGCATTTGTGTTAAATCCATTCTCAGTAGGAAATGTAAAGCTGTGCTTGAAGGAGGAGTGGTATTTTTGTGAAAATATAGGAAACTGCTCTTCAAACTTCCTGGAAGTATTTAAAAGTCTTGTAGACATGGCACTTAGGGATGTGGTTTAGTGGTGAACTTTGCAGTGTTAGGTTACTGGTTGAACTGGGTAATCTTAGAGGTCTTTTTCAACCTAAACAATTCTCTGAAGTTATCAAGTGTTCAGATATCAAAGACTCTAGTAAAATTGTGTATGTTAATTGCTGAGAGAGAAAAGAACCTTCCTGCTCAGCTGTGCACCAAGAACAACATGTCATCTACAATAAACAAAATACAGGCTTATGGCTAATGTCTCTAAACTGCTTAGAGAAACTTCTGATTTTGGCCTTGATCTGTAAGAATCACAGGTTAACAGAGAGGAAATAGTGCCATTTTCTTGTTGTTTACCTTGCCTCAAATATGTTTCTTTTTATGTTAGCGAAAAGCTTACAGATGTTGCGTTGGAAAAATCTGGGTGTACTGTTGATGTAGAAGCTGGCAAAACACTGTGAATGATACGGAATTTATAATGTGGAATAAATTCCATCAGAACTTTTGAATGTGAATGGGTATCTAAGCAGTCTTGGAATGTAACTGAGTTCAGGTGTTCACAAACTTTTGCTGTCTTTTTACTGCAGAATTTTGGTTTTAGTTAATTGGGTACTTTCAACCCAATTTTATTTTAAAAGCAACTTGTAGACTACTGGCTGCAAAGAAACTGTGTATACTTTGCTTCTAAAACTATTAATGTTCAATTTCTAGAAATTTCTGTATTGCACAAAATGTTGATTTTGATCTAAAGTGGGAAAGTTAAGGTTTTTGGAAGCTATGTGATTTACAAAAAACAAGGACTAGTTTGATAAATCATCAGTGTACTATGCTTATATGGAGTCTTAACACATGTCTGAGTGATCATGAGACACTTAAGTACCACTGGAATGATGTGGGATGCTGGAATTCGCAAAGCATGTTAGTTATGCTTTGCTCAAAAGGGGAGAGGAATTGGTTGCCTTAGTAGGAATATGCAGATGGGGTGAAAAAACCAGTAAAACCAGTAGTGATACCTGATAGCTACAACACAGAGCAGCCTTATCAGATGAAAATATATGGCAGAAAATTTGAGTATGTATGTTTCCTTTTTATTTTAGGCTTATGGTATGTCAGCTTTGCCTTTAAACTTGATTAAGGGAACTACCAGTGCATCTTATGAACGTTTAGAGAACACTGAAGATATAGAAGAAGTGGAGCAACATTTATTGAGGATTAAATCAAAGGTAAGGTCTTCACTGTTCTCACTTTCTTAATGATTTGTTTTTCCCTTGCTTACTAGTTTACGGTCATGCTGTAGAGTCTTTGTTCCAGAAAGAATAGCAAGTCAGAAATGAATAGCTTGCAGTCATTTGAGTTTTTCTGAAACACATGGTCACTTGTATAGTAGCGATTACGTTCTTTGTCAGTCCTGCAGCAGTAGTTGTTTCTGTCTAGCTAATACGTGTTAACAAATCAAACTCAAACTTCTCCAGGCCTGCTTGGATGGAAGAGATGCTTTGTAGGTATTAACCTCATTTAGTCTGCTACCAGAAATGGCATCCAGTTTGTTGACTTACTCAGTGCGGTGTAGTTAACACTGGATACTTGCCACATAGAGCTGTCATGATTTAGATTCATCAAACTATTAATTATCTTTATGAATAAATAACAGCTCCAGATATTCTTGCTTCCCAGTTAATGCACCTTGCTGTTATAAATAATTTCTTTATGAAAAGCATATATGTGGAAAGCTGTTCTGAGTCCTAAATATCCCTCAGATGCTAACACTGTTTGTAAACCCATGGTGGCTTTGCAGCTGATGGAAATGCTGTACCTCGTGTAAGCAAGACAGTTTTAACAACCTCTGAGTGCAAGCCAAAGGCGGGTAAGATTTCTTTACATACAAGATGATAGGGGAAAATCTCCCACCTCTTTTTTCAACCCATTTCAGATAATGGTTTGACCAGTGTTTTCACAGCGTTGATTGGGAAAAGTGACATCGAGGTGCCTTACTTCCATCCTGGCAGTCCATCTGTGCTGTTGTGTGCTCTGTGATAGTAGACCTCAGAGATGCTGAAGCAGTTCCAACAGTCTTCCCTTGATACTTGGCTTACATCTACATGGTGTGGGCACCTTCAGTGTTCTAGATATTTAGTTGAATAAAGAAATCTAGAAAGTAGTCTGTTTAAATTATCATGTTTTGGTTTTGCACAAAGAACTACAACAAAGGCATCCCTTACTGAAATCAATATGAGAAAAAATGAGAAACCTGAGACAAATGGATCATTACTTACTGCAGAAGACCTGGATTATGAGAATTTGCATGCAACTGGTCTTGTTGTTCAGTCTGGCTAAACAATAGGATGAAAAAGTAGAAAGTTCTTAATTTATGTCTGTATTGTAATATGACCTTTAGTGTAAACTAATTTTTCTTGGTTTATGGATTATGGTCAGGATCCTGCCTCACTCCGTAATGGAAATCTTAGTCGTTCAGTTGTGTGTGCATTAAGTTGTGAAGAAAGTGAGTGTTACTGAGAGTACTGTACAGTAAAAACTAGAAGTATGAAGGTATGCTACTGAGATTCAATATGCGGTATGTTCTTGTGCTATTAGTACATCTGGTAGATTTATTTCATTAGTCTTAAATAATTGAAGCTTGAACTTGCAGATTGGGAGCTTGAACTGTTGTCAAAAGTCCTTTTTAAGTCACAGAGGTGCTATACAGGGTATAGTACATGTGTTCCTAGTAAAGTACATTGTGTTCTCTAATTTAAGTGTTCTCTATGCCTATGATGTGGTCTTAGTCTTTTTGACAAATTTATTTAATTTTTTTTAACTTCACTTGTATGAAGTGTTACGTTATTTGCAGGAAGGATCTTTTAAAATAGGAGAAAATTAATAAGGAATTCAAAACTTTAAAATATAGTTTTAGTGCATTTCCTACTATAAAAGAATCTTTTTTATCCAAGTATGAGTTTGTAATACATTAGCATCAATGTTAGAAACAATTTTGGTTCAGCTAATGCCCATTTTGTTGCTTTTGCTTATAACAAATAACTGAGATGTAAGGATGTGCTACTCACTTTACAGCAGAGTGTAATGGTTCCTGCTCAGTGTTTAAAGGCTCAAAATTAAAATATGTTCTTAAACATAGTAAACAATTTGGTACATTCAACTAATTCTTGGGGTGATGCTACCTCTTATTTTTGACCTATGTTTCTTGCTCAAGAAACATAGCTGAGTATCTAGTGGGATGCTGGAAAGAAAGTAAGAAATGCCAAGCTGGATATATAGGCTTAATCATGGAATTTAATGGGAAGTGGCTTGAAAATCACAGTGTTCAACCCTCCACACAAGATATGGACTGCTTTCAGGTCAGATCAGATTATTCAGATCATGGCTGTGCTTTTAAAGCATTTTTAGCCATGGAGACTATCCATCCTATTAAAGTTTTTGAACGTTTTCTTTGTCAAAAGTGGTTTCTGCCCCCAGTAGGAATTCGTCTTGTTGCAGCTTGTGACTTCTGTCTTCATCCTCTTGATATTCATAAAAATTAGACATGCATGAATTATATACTACAAATTCTTTGGAGTTGTTGTAAATAATTTAAGTAGCTGTCAAATCTATTTTCTTGATTTGGTGACTTTTGATCTTTTGCACTCTTTTTGTAACCAGTGCAGAGATGGTCGTCCTCTGTCATCAAGGGATAGACGGACTTTACAACAATTAGAAGAGAGATTAAGGACACTTCGAAGGAGAGAGAGGCATCTGGAGTCTATTGAGAAAAGCTGGTGGACAAAGTTCTGTGAAGCTATTCGACCTCTAAAGGTAAAACTTATCACTTTTTGATACTTAAATTGAAATAACTTCCAAATTCCTTTTTCCCGCATAAATCACAGGTCAAGTTTATCAATTACCACCCTGAATATCAGCTGGTTTTTTTTTTTTATTTACTCCAGTACTACACAATTATAGCCCTATAGTGAACTTTGAGCTGTTGGAAAACCTTTTACTTTGCCTCAACTCTGATTAAGATGAAAAATGAACAAATCCTAGCTGATCTACTTTCATGCTACTGCCGTAGAAAATCTGAATATCTTACTTTTTTTATCAAACATATGAAAATGAGGAGAAGGAAGAATTCTATAGCTGTCAGTTAGCTTAGGTTAATCTAAATTACATGTATCCAGCAGAAGTGAGAGATACTTTGATAATATATGCATTTGGAACAAGCATCTTGCCAAAGAACTCCTTGATAAATAGTAAGCTAGCTGAATAGAACTTAATGTCATGATACTTAACCAATGCAAGGGAGATGGTTACTGGGGCAAAGCTTTTATCTTGGTCTCTTTGATCTTAGGACTTGGATTTTCAGTAGATTAGGTTGTAGTAGATTAGGCTTTTATGAACAGTATTGCCATATGAAGTATTTCTTGCCAACTAGATGTAGGAAGAAATGTCAGCATTACAGTAGGCTGCTTCTGGGAAAGCTGGGCAGAGGGGGGTGGGTTGTAACCAATTTCTTGTGTCATTGCTGCTGTTAATGCTGAGTGCTGAAGGCTATGGGCTAGAATTGCAGCTGAACAAAAGCTTTGTGTGGAATTCTTAGTGGAGTTATCTTGCTATGATGCATTACAAATATAAACTTAGCTCTTTCATTGAAAGGACAAATATCACAAACTATTCATGTTAACAGCTTGAGGCTTCCTTGTGATTTAAAAAATACTTAATACAGTTGTGTAGTTTCTGTATCTTTTCACATAAAGCTCAAATTTGAGAAATATATTTGCCATATATTTTGTCTCTGGGACTTTAACAGTTCATTGTGTTCTCACAGGAAACCATACAATATCATTAGTTACTTACAGTTTATCACCTACAGTCAGGATGGTATTCCAGTGTCTCCTTGTTTTTGTGGTTTGAAAGCTTTGTATTCTCTCAGTAACTGTGACAGTCACTGTGAATTGTTGACTCATGAATCACAGACTAAAGCAGAGTTGCAGGTGGATAATTTTTCCTGAAAGATTTTCACTTAGACTACGGTTGTGCTATGAAGCATGCCAGAGAACTTGTTTACTTTGACTAGAGCTGTCCTGTGAAGGTGGTAATGTCTATCACTTAATTACATCTTAACTCTTGCAGAATTGTTTTACTGTTGCTTTAAGAGCATTTGGGATGTCTTTGCAAATATATAACTTTTCAATTGTTCAATTGGACTTTAAGAAAAGGTGAAAATCTGTTCAATATCCATATATAGTACTTCTGTTCAATGTAGAAGTGTAGAAAGTATCTTGGAGCTTTGCTTACTGTTTTACATTTTCACCTTCAGTGCCTTCAGTTTGGATATTACTTTTCAAATATGTGGCTGCTTCTCAGACTTCAAGAGAAATTCCATTTCTTGTGAAGCAAGTACTAGATAGAGAATCCTTTTTCCGCTTTGTATTTGAGGTGGTCAATTTATGGGAGTTGCAGGCTCTTACTGGGACTATCAGAATAGCATATTCAGGAATTGTACTTAATCGTCAAGGTCTTTTACAATGTTAGCTTAGTGTCTACATTCAGACTTCTGTCATATTATCTTTGTATAGTGTCCTCAAGTGTTCTTGCTTTAATTGTTTTATTACTGCTAAGTATCTATTAGCATGTGATTTGTTGTTAAACAGAGACAAAACTTTTTTCTTTAAGTAGTAAGTTTTATTTGACGATTCTTTTACTCAAAGCTTACTCAAAGATGAAGCTGTTAGTTTTTCAATTCAGTTAAAAGCTACACATCTCAAGATCCCAGTGAACTGAGTATTGGCCAACAGGGGGTTGTTGAATAATGTTGAATTAGTCTAATTTCTTTCTACAAAACGTAACATTTCCTGCTTCTCCTCTTTTATGGTTTCTTATGCTTTTGCCTGATACTCTCAGCAACAAGAGAAATGTAATATACTACAGGGGTTTTTAAAAAATTTTTTAGGGAAAAACTCCAGAGCACATAGCTATGTTTGTTCAATATGTGAACAGGACTATAGGATATGAAACATGGAAGTCTGCTCAACAGTGGTTAAATTGGGGGTATTGCATCTGTATTTTAATGGTGTACTTCACAGCAGTTGTGAACAAACTGGGGATGCCTAAGGTAATATAAGAAAATCAAGTGCTCTGTTTTGCGATCTGCATGAACAGAGATCCCCACTCTTTCTTTCCAAGGCTCAACTCCTTTTGTCCTGACTCTGGAGTGGCACAGAGGGGAATAGAGAATTTCCATCAGTCCATAACACCTGTACTCTGCTGTTGCTTCCTCTTCACACTTCATTTCTGTTCCAGTGAGAGTGGACTCCATGAGCTGAAGTTCCTGTCAGAAGCACCTGCTTCCACATGTGGGATCTCTATAGGCTGCAGCTTCCTTTAGAAAATATCCACTTGTTCTGATGTGGGATTCTCCATGGGCTAAGTGTGGTTATCTGCTCCAGCACAGTCCTCTTAACAGGCTGGGGTAGAAATGTCTGCTCCATTCCCTGGAGCAGCACCTCTTTTGCTGAGCTTGGTGTCTGTCTACAGGGTGAATATTAACAATTTTTGGAAGTTATTTTTGAGGCTTTTTAAACAAGTACCAACTGCTTGTGGATTGTTCCTCTTCAGAGTAAATTAAGTCTGAAATTCCATGGTTATCTTAGTAAAAATTCGGAATTATCCATAGATGAAATAGCTTAGCTTGACTGATCTGGGAGCAGGGATAGGAGGCAAAGAGCTCTCTGAATAACTCAAACAAGAGTGATGCAGGGGTTAAAGGAATGTTTAGAAACTTGCAGGGAGGTGCCAGGACAAATGATGTAAGCAGAACATGAAAAATGTCAGAAAAGACTTACTAGCTTGTGACTTATTCATGTGCAGTAGCAATGCAAAAATACACTAATTGATTGATAATTCTAAATTATTTCTGAATTTTTTGATCTGATATATTAAACTCATAATAGCAAGTTGAATCATATTTGACCTAGAAGTGGCATGCTTCCATGTTTGAGAAATGCCTATATTGATATTTTTGGGGTTTTTTTGCTTAGCCGTGTCTTCTAATCCCACACCTTCAAATATAAAACAAAGCTTTAAGTAAGCCATTTGTTACTGTCTTGTGATTTTGCCTGAATGGAGGCTTTCTATTAAGATGCTCAAGGAACTCATTTCAGGTGTCAGTGTAAGTTGTATTAGTAGGTATTGCTTCAACTCATTATTTTTGTCATACTTTGAGTATTGCATGAAAACATGATTCACTCTTCTGTTGGCAGTTAGCAGTATGCATATTAGTTTGTACAACATATTGTAGACTAGAAGACCCAAGCAGACACTTGGAGGTGATCAGTGAGGTAAGTGCAAGGCAGCAGCTCTGAAACCTGCTTTATAGCAAATGGTTGAGTACTGGTGGGTGTGGGGTTTTTTGTAGCTGATGGGTATCAGGAAATGGCCTGGCAGGGGAGCAGTTTGATTGTAGGAGAGGAAGTAACACAGCTTGAAGTACCATTGTTTTGAGGTCCTGCTTTCAAAAGGACTGGGGAGGAGGAAATAAGTTTGTCTTGCATTAGAAGTTAGACTTCTCTTAATATAGTTCAAAAATTCCTTTCATAAAAATGACCTTATTAAATTCCTCTGTGTGTTTGGCTGAAACCCAGGCTTTTTGTTTTCACCTGTTCTAGTACTAAAGCTTTTCAGCATTAGTTAATAAATAGTCCTGTTTAGAACTCTCAAGTTGAACACGTACTCATGTTCTCAAGAGCTTGAAGTAATTTATGACGCAAAGCAAAATTATTTTGTAAATTTTCATAGTGAAATGTATCTAGAATATTTTAAGATACTCTAGTTGGTTTAAAGCTAGTAAATAGTAGTACCATGTTTTCCCAATGAGATTGTGTATTTGTCTTTTGATATAGGTGACAAGTAAAAGGTAACTGAGTATGTAGTTCCTGCTGTAGTGGTTTTTCAGCCTATCTTAGGCTTGCATGGTGGGCAAGGAAAAGGCAGTACTTACTCTTTACCGTAAACAAATACAAAATGGTACTCAACTGGAGACATGCATTTAATTTGTGAACTTGATGGCCTGTATAAGTTGCAAGTTTGACTATTAATGCGAGTGTTGGTTTGTAGGCTAGAAATATGGTGTTGTTTGATCTGTTGTCAGGTAAGTATGAGGAAAATCTATGACAGAATAGATTTCCCCTTCTGGGAAGGGCTTAAGTCAGCTGATGCTTTGGAATCATGTAAGCATAGATTGATATTAATTGTAAATAATTTATGGTTCAGTAGTCTTAATAATAGTGTGGATATATGGGATGAAGATGTTAAAAGTTTTTTTTAATATTAGGCTTTTCAATCTTGTGTTTAATGGGACTGGAGTACAGGGTAAAATGGGGAAAGGAGTAGTATTTCAACCATTGATCTATTTCTAGATGTTAGATGTCACATCAGAAGACAGGCCTATTCCAGAGGAGATACAAATACCTGTCTAGCGGCCATAGCTGGCAGAAGGTAGTGAATTAATACAAGATTCAGACTCTTGGCCTCAATTGGTTTTGAATATCTATTTCCTGTACAGCTTGTGGGAGTTTGCTGTGAAGAGGTAAAATCTTAATACATTTAATTATGTGGAAATGTAAAACTTAATACCTACCTTGATATTGGTCTCTAAATCTATATCTAATAAGAGCTACATAATTTGAGTTATAAGTGATGTTGTAATATTGTGTTTGAGTTTACAGATGGACGTTTATCTTCAGATTTTAGTGAACAATAATTGCATTGTAACTCTGAGTGTCTTTAATGAGCAGCCGTAATAAAGTTCTTAACCTTTTCATAATGGCTGTGTGCCAAGTTTTGAAGCTAATAAAATAAACTGTGAAACTCCCTCATTCATGTGGGAGGCCTTGCATTGTGTTCCTGCATATAGAATTTTGAAATAACTCTAAGTCTCAGGTCTAGCAATCTGAAAATGTTGTTTTGGGAAGTTCAGTGTGCTTATCTAATTGTTTCCATGACTAGGGTTTCTAGGAAAATACATTGAAACTGTTGGAACTGTGACTGAATGGGTTTGCTATCTGGGCTCACTTCTGTGTGTCATCCCCTAAACACCCCAGAGAAAAGATTGTGAGGGAGAAAACCTGTCAGAAGGATGGCGAATAGTTTCCTGAGCTAGCTGCTAACCCAGGAAAAAACAGAAAGACGTGCTCTGGTTGAGACAGCTTGGAGAATCAGTTCCTGGCTCAAGTGCTGTATTTGGTAGGCATAATAAAAACACATTCCTGTCTTTTAATGAAGACCTGGCATTAGGGCTTGGTTGAGTTTTTCATCACTCCCAAGTGACTTGGTCATTGTGTGTTTCAGAATAGTGTTACAGAAGGGAGCTTTTACTCAGGAAGGGTGAGATGTTCCTTGTCAGCTGTGCACAGGTTTCCTCCTGTTGGAAGGTGAACATGCAGGTCAGGTGGTCAAGGCACCAATCTCTAATTTCTTTATTTAAACCTAAATGCATGTACATAGTTAAGGTTTTCCACATAATGTAGTGAATACAGGTTGTGTATTCTGTTAAATGCTAGGTTCATTTACTGTAATGTCAACTCTTTTCTTAATGTCACTTTTGACTTAGGCATAGATCTGTGTATTACACTAGAGCATGTGATGTACTTGACAAACTATGTTTAACAGAGTAAAAGTTTTGTGGGCACTTCTCTCAAGTATTTGCCAAAAAGTTACTGTTTCAAGTGTATTTAATTTCTGAAGTGTTCCACAATCATTAGTTTGTTGTTGGAACCAAGGCAAGTCTTCACTTCTCGCATCAACTGCAAATACTTTCAGTTAAATTGTTTTAAATTTTTACTTGTAGATTGTGTGGGGAGTATTCTTCATCATCGTGGCATTGCTCTTCACTGTCTCTCTATTCTTGTCAAAGTAAGTACATTTCAGCATTTTCCCTGATCATTTAACCTACCTAGTTTCTGCTCTAACATAAAAATTGGTGTGGTTTGCCTCAGGAGTCAGCCGACTTCTTTTCTATATTACATTTCTGTCAATAGAGCTGCATTTATCATTATAATAGTAAATATTGAAATGGAGAAAAGTGTGCCAAAACAAACTGAAGAAAAAACATGTTTCAAGCTGAAAACAGTTCTGATTCAGCTGAGAAATTAAGCATATATGTTCAGGAAGTTTAATTCAGATTACAGAAGTATTCTGATGGCTTGAATGAATCTTAATGCATGTAAGCACTTCTTTGACTGGGTAATGTGTGCTTAAATTCTTGCAGTAAATGACATGTTTAATCCATTTTGATGTGTATTACATTGGAATGGTTTTATGGTATTACATTGGAATGGTTTTATGGCATCGAAAGCAACATAGCCAACTGCAAATCTGGTGGATTTCAACGTGGATTGACAGTAACCAGAGGTCTCAAATGTTGGCATTTTTAATCTTTCAGACTGGGAAAATAAGCTTTATGACCCAAACTGGGGAAAAGCAAAAATGCTGAGGAGATGCAGAAATCAATATATCTTTCACAGAACAAGTGCAGTGAGTGTGGTAACGCAAAGCATGTGTCTGTGTAGATGTTAGAGATCTGTCACTCTCTGGGATTAGTTCAGTTTGGTTTTTTTTCTTTTGAGCTGTCCTTTTAAATTAAACTAAAGACAAAGCTCTGGGAGAACCACAGTACTTATCCAGTTTTTCTAATTGCTGCAGTTTGGACAAAGCTCTGCATTCAGCTGGCTTCGACTCAGGATTTATAATTCTGGGAACTAATCTGACCAATCCATTAAATATGCTGTTACCAGTTCTTCAAAGAGTAAGTAAAGAAGTGGTGATATACATACATAAGGATGCTCTTCTGTTTTCTGTTAAACTTCTCCTGAAGTAATTAAAACAACATTGTTTAAATGTGTGTTCAGTAAAAGCAAGGCAACTTCCTTACTAATTTTTAGTTATTAGTTACTGATGTGAAAATCTTGGGTGGATGGAAGCTAGTTTGGGCAAGGAAGGTGGTGCTTGAAACTGATTTTGATGTGATGATAGTGGCAACGGAGGACAGCACTTGTAGTTAATCTTCACAGATTAAAAGCAACTTTGTCGCATGTGCTACATACATTCCAGTTGGTGCACTGGATAGCTTAGCTCTTTTCAGTGAAGTAAATACAGTTTTTCACTTTTTAATATATTGCACATTGAGAAATATTCTACACTGGGCAGTTATTTATGTTATAGCAAGGCAATAGTCTTGGGAGCAAACCCAATGTAAAAACAAACATCCAATAACTTCAGTAGAGTTGGAAGGCAACAAGTCCATGTACCAATTTGTCATGAGTAAACTGAGAAAAAGAAAAGCCTTAATATTAAGCTGGTGCTTTATTCCCCCCCAGTTGAGTTCCCCCGTATTCTTGGTATAATGGGTCAGCACAATGCATTGCTTCCCCATGGCTTTTGAAACTATTGAACATCTGAGCTTGTAGTTTACTGAGAAAAGTAGTGTTCAGCAGCAGTATTATCACAAGCTTTTATTAATGTAAGTATAAAAATCAAGTTTTGTGTGCAAATATGATCTGAAAAATAGTCACAAAGATGTAGTCCTAAAATAATTGTTGCCACTGTGGACTTGTCATTCTGTGGGCATATTTAAAATAATTAAGTATTTCTTGGTCTAAAATTGTATAACACTTCAAAATTAAGGCGTGTCTTAAATTAATAAAAATGCTTAGTGCTTTTCCAAACTGATTGTCTAAGCTCTATTAGCAGCAAGCTGTGTTAGCTATGTTTGGAGCCAGCTATGTAAAACTTAAATAGGACTCTGACTACTTCAGATATAAGCTATAGAAGTAGAAGCTACTTACTTAAGTTTTAAGTGGGAGAAGAGCTTTTTTCCCCTTGTCTTTTTAACTGCTTGTGTTCTTGTTTTAGGTTTTTCCACTTGATTATATTCTTATCACAACCATTGTTATGTACTTTATCTTCACTTCAATGGCAGGGATTCGAAATATGGGTATATGGTTCTTCTGGATAAGGGTAAATATAACTTAAGAGTTTCATTTCTAATGCTCAGATATTTAATGAATATGTGCTCTTGAATATATTTCATATTTTTGTATTGTTTCATAAATATGGGATGTTGCCAATAGCATTGTCTGTATGCCTAACGAGCGTTAAAAGCCTGTTGTACAGTTTGCGTTGCTTTTGGAAGGTGTTTCATTTTGACAAGTTATCAGACCAAAACTGATGTTTTAATTTGAGCAATAGAGTCAGCTGACTCCTTCAAGTGTTTAATCAGTGTAACTTTGGCTTCTGACTTCTCTAAGTTAAAGCCATATGATTGATATATTTGAAGTATTGGTCAACTTTATGGTCAAAATCTATAATGTGGCATGCAGTCAGAGGTTCTTGAATTGTGACAAGCATATTTAGCTTCATAAGAGAGAAAACAGTGCAGTGGTGATAGGGCTATCTAAATATTATGCAAATAATATATTGCTGTATTTGAACAAGCAGCTTTGTATTTAATAGCATGACATTCATGCCTCTGATACTGGTTAAATATTTCCCTGCTAATGTGCCTACTTCCCCTTTAAAATTGTCACCTTTTCATGTGGTGACACTCCAAAATTGTGAGCAGTGACCATCAGTCTTTGCAATGAGTTGTAAGATTAGTTGTTGGTTTTGGTGCTGTTATTTCCCCCTCAGCTGCCTGCTTCTTTACCCTAACATGGTACTCAGGTTGAGCCCCTGGGAATTAGAGTAGAGTGGTGTCTACAGGACAATAAGGAGGGATTATGTTGTTCCCCGCAGTGTTAAATGGACAAGTGTCATACTTGGACACGAAAGAACCACGCAGACCCAGCTTAGTTCAGGACAGAAAAGAGCCAGGAAAAGCCCCATGCTGTTTATTTTACTTCATATATATATGTTCTTAGGAATGACCGTGGATTGGAGGATGAGGTTACCACCTCTCCAACCACACCGGTCAGACGAAAAGTCCATCAAACTTCTCCGCCTCAGGAGAAGGAATGAAAACAAAAAGGAACGGTTAGCCAAACATAACTGTGTTTACAGAAAGTGCGTGAGAAACTCCATCACAGAAATGAAAACATCAAAAGGCTGCAAATCTCAGGGCGACAGACAAGATGTCACCGTATGGTGTGCCAATTTCCTCACAGCCTGGGAATGCTCTTTCATAACTCCATCCTAGGTTTCTAGATCTGGTTGGGGGTATAATGATAGCTGACACCCCACTTTGACCAAAGGGCACAGTATTCTTTGATAAACCAATGCACAGTTTGTTATAGGTGACAGGAAATTTAAATCTTGCTACTAAATGCTAGTGTATAAATGTTTTGGGCCATTAATACAGATGGCACTTAATTTGGTTAAATAGCTGTGCTTTGAAATTTAGGTAAATACACCTGAAAACCTGCTTTGAATCACTGGAATTAAGTTGCCAGAGGATAATTTTAGCAACCTCCTACTTCTGGCAGTAGAATTAAAACTTATTTGAATTAAAGAGGTTTTTAAATGCCTTCAGAAAAAAGGGGATATTTCATTGTGTTAATATTTGTTTTTCTGTTTTTAGCTTTATAAAATTAGACGAGGAAAAACTCGACCTCAAGCACTCTTATTTCTCTGTATGATACTTCTGTTGATAGTTCTTCATACAAGTTACATGATTTACAGTCTTGCCCCACAGTATGTAATGTATGGAAGCCAGAAATACCTGGTACAGGTGAGATAATTTTTTTGTGTTTAAATTTTATTTTCTGCATCACAGATGTACTGTTTACTTTTAAAGTCAGGCACATTTTCAGTTTTTGAAGAGACTTTGGTAGCCAGTTTTTTTAAATACTAGTAGGTCTCTTGGTAATACACAAACCAGAAACTGATTGCACTATGTATTACACAACTTAATTCCTAGATCATCTCAAGACTGTGTGAAACTGTGTTTTGTTTTACTCCTGATTAGACAGTTGTTAGCTTCCACTAGATTTTGTACTGGTCTGCTTAGGTTGCTGAGTGACTGCAGTGAGGATTATTTTTTATGTGTAAGGCTGTGTACAGAATGAAATCAATACTGTTCCACAGCTGATCATTTTTATGTGCATATTTATGAGGAATGACAACGATAACATGGTACAGTAGAAAATAATAATCTGAGTGGAGCTAAGTGTGTGCTGATTAATCACACTTCAGGCACTTTGGACTGTCCAACTTCATGAAACTCCATGCAGTTCTTGTGCTGTAAAATCTTCTACAGAATTAAGCAGTTAAAATTTAGTCTCTACTTTTGTTATTGCACTTTTGTGTACTTCAAGGTTTTGTTTTTTTGAGTCTTTCATCTTCTGTACCTGAAGAATTCAATTATTGTATTTCATCTTAGTTTGAGTGGCAGCCTGCATATTTATGGGGAAGTTCAAAGTTACATATCATAAGCATCTTGAGAGGTTTCATGGACAGCTGTTTATTCAGGTCTGGTATCTTACAGGGGTAGACATTTTAGATCTGATCTTGCAAATGTAGACAACTAACCAGGTCGTGAACTGGTTGCTTATTTAGACACAGTGAAGTCTAGATTCCTTGGTGTTCTGTTTGATGCTTCAGTTTCACAAAGACAAAACAGTTAAGCTGGAATGGTTGAAAGAAGGGATTTAAATGAGATTAAAGTGATGGGATGCCGCTTGGAGCTTTTGGAATATCTGTTAGTTCTCTAGGAGGATGTTCCTGTAGGAGGAGAACACACCTGCTTTACAAAAAGAACCCAAACACCTGCTGCCTTCCTTCAGCTGCAACTATTTATTAAATGTTGTAACTTATTACTATCAATTCTTTCAGTTTAAACAGTGGATACAGAATACCTGGGGCAAAAGGATTACAAGGAGAATTTGAAATTGGAGTAGTGTTAAATGCACTAGAGAAGAGGAACTTGATCAACTTAAATGTATTGCATTGATGTGGTAGGATTGTCACTGCAGGAAGCAGAGGTTTCAGTAAATGCTTTACTGCTGTCTTTATGTCTGAATTGTCTGGTAGTGGGCAATTGGTCATCCTGATACCAATCCAAGCACAGTAATGGAATCACTGTAGGGGATTTGAATATTTGGTATTTAAGAAGTGTAATGCGTTTTATTAGATTTTATGCTAAATATAACTAATACAAAATAAACATGCTTAGGTATCTATAAATTGGCTCAACTTGTCAGAATTAGGGTAGTAACGGTAAGAAACTAAGATGAAAGTCAATTTAGGTGCGTTTGCATAGAACTCCTGGCATGATTGCTTATTGCTTATGCAGCCTAGAACATCATATAGCTGTATCTGAATTAGTTATGAGCTCAAGTCCCTGCAAAAGGCATTTTGGTTTTTTTATGTTGTAGAATGATTGTATGCCTCCAGTTACAGTGCAGAACCAGTGTGGGTGTAAGAGTGGGAAGAACAATTCCATGAAGGGTCCTACTGAACTTGACTTTAAGCCTTGCAGTGACCTGAGAAGGGAATCCTTTGTGATAAAGCTTGTAGATAACATGGAAGATTTGAAGAGAGAAACAAATAATAAAGGCTGCAGCTAGCAGTTTGTTTTGCTTTATGAATAAAATAAAGTGTGTGTAAATTGAGGGAGGCAGAAGGATTGAGACTTAACAAACACTTGTATGTTAGCTGTATATGACAAATAGTATCTGAAGATAAATACATAATTTCTAACAAGAAAGGGTCAAGAGAATAGAGCACAGCAGTAGGAAGGCTCTTGTCATTCTGGCAGCTATTGAAATATAATCCTGGTCAGCACTGCAAGAAGGATTAGCTGGAATGGTTGAGCAGAGCTGTAACTTTATGTTTAAAGGATTAAAAAATGCTCTGGTCAAGATAGCCATCCTGGGTACTCAGCTTGCTATGTCTCATTTCAAAGAGCTGTGTTTAAAGTGCATAATCTAACTTGAGTAGAAACTGGTTTTATTGTTAAAATAGCATGAGGCATAAAGAGTATGCTGGTAAACTGCATCTGGGCTTCTCTGGCATACCAAGTAGATACAAGATTTTATGACAACATCCTCTCAAAGAGTCTTTCAGAAGAGTACCAGAAACATTTTCTGTGTCTGACTACCTTGATAACTGGATGTTAAATTTTGATATTTTGAAATGAGGAGAGAGGGAGTCTGGGAATGAAGAGAAGCAAGATATTTTTCTGTGGATGTAGCAATGAAGAGGTTCTTAAGAGTTATGAGTCTCATAAGAGTTAGGGATTTAGGAGTGTCCAGGAACATACCCAGGAGCAGGGCAAGTGAACTAGACATGGCAAGCTTCCTGATGATGAGAACCCTATGCACCTGTTCACTTTGACAGTCCAGGTTTTCACTGTGCTCTCACACTACAGTTGATTTCATCCCTTAAAGTAACACCACTGGTAACCAACATTCTGTAAGAACCAAGCAATAAATGAGCATTATTTCAAGAAAGCTTAGTGGATGGGTGGGCTGATAAACAGGTGTATGACAGTCTGGTGGCTCACAAACTGTGTAAAAGGAGTACTTCCACCTTTGCTCTGCAGTAATTCCAAATCTAGTAATGTGTCAAACTAAAATGTAATCACAATCTATGATAATGCATTAGATAGGTTAGATTCGTGTTTGAATCTTGAACTGCTGCCTTTGGAGTCTGTTACTCTTGGCAAGAGCTTTTAATTTGGAAGTGCTGGTGACTTTTCCTTTTAACTGAGTATGTATATAAAAGTGGAGCTTTTGTGAGGCAATTAACATTAACTAGACCTGGGCTACTTGCTTTATTAACTCTGAGCGCTGGTGTGTTCAAAGCATGTGATCCCAATTCATCAAAAGTGTCTTCAGCTGTGGTGTCTGTAGGAAACTTTTGAAATTTTCTTTTGGATATAGTGCCCTTATGGATGCTAAAAAAACTCCAGCAGAGAATTTCTTCAGCTCTCTGCAGCATTTTTGTGAGAGTTCTGTCTTTCCTATGCAAGTAAGACAAAACAATGTTACTGTTTTGTAAACTTTTTGCAGCTGCAGATTGTTTTGGTAAAATTGTTATAGTTTTAACTAAAAAAACACTCAGAGATGTGTGTTTTAGAGCTTAACCAATCCCCTTAAGGGGTAGATGGCAAAAACCAATTACTTTATGCCACTTAATACACTTTGCGAACTAACAGATAAAAGTCTTCTGAAAATTCATTAAATCATCCATCCATTAATCCCTGAGCCTGAACTTTGTGTCGTTTCTCGACTCGTCCATGGGGAAAACAGCGACATGCCCTTACCAACTGAATCCCTCTGTAGGGATTTGTTCAACTTTCATAGCTCTTCTGACAGCAAGGATAGCTTGGTTTTACCTCTTGAGGCAATTTGTAGTATCTGTTAATCAGCAATGAGGCTTTTCATAACCTTTCACAAAGAAAGAGTTGTGTCCACATCCAGGCCACCTTCTCAGCTTTCTAGCAAAAGCGTGACTTTGCCCATACTTGAGGTATAATTGCTATTTCTGTTCAATAAGGTCAAGGGTTATTTTGCCTTTGTCTGAAAGAAAGACCACTGCTTGCTGATATTTGTACCCAGTGGACCTTTAAGACTTGATTGACCCAGACAGGAATTAAATAGCCAATATTTGCCATAAGCAACACCAACACTTTTCCCTGGTTGAGAACCAGAACAGCAGTGATCACTTTCTTTCTTCAGTCATCACATAGATAATTTGGAGGAGTGGAGCTAAATTGCAGGACCCAGAGTGACTCTATTGTCAGCAGCAGGAATCCAGAAGTATCATCCCTTAGATGGCTAAGTGTGGAAACAGATATTTTCAAGTTCTTGGTCCTGAACATAAATAGAAACTAATTATGTAGGTGTAACAGGCTTGCTATTTCCTGAAGTGTCCAAAATATGTCAGCTCTTGAAGCACACATACTGAGTTACTGTACGTGGTTTTGTCTCATGCTTGGCCTTGCTGCATCCTGCTTTCAGCCTTGGAGTAGATGGGATAACAGAACACTAAAGTTTTACTCTGGCAATACTTGTACTAAAAATATCGTAAATTATAGGATTGTTCATAGAGAACAGTGATATAAGACCTGGAAAAAAGTATAGATGTAGTCAAAGAAAGCCCATAGGTCTAGATATTGTTGTATTTAAAAATCATTTTAATATGTTAAAGTGAATGAAGATGAGAAAGTCAAAACTTTGAAATGGCTATGGTGTGATTTTTTTTCATGCTTTTTGTGTGCACCATGGAAGGTATGATACTGTTCTTTTGAAAGAAGCACTTGCTATGGCTGAGCAGTGTAAGCTGGAATAGTGACAGCCAGCTGGAATACATTCTGGAGATGGGCAACTGCTAAATGTACACTGAATAATTGACATTTCATGTCTTCTGTTCTTACCTTGTTGTTTGTCTACACATTTTTACTTTCTTTCCTGATTCCTGTGACTAAGTCATATTCCTTATAGATTCGTTTTTAAGGCAGTCTCCCCACTTCCATGGCCTTGCATGAAACAAAATTAACTGCATGTACAAATTGCTGCTTTTTAGGATAGACACTGAGTTGTTTCTCTTGACTGTTCAAAGTGAAAGCTGAATTTGCTTAATATTGATAAACTTTCTCAATTAAGAGCTTAGTTTTATGTGCTAGCTTGTATGTATATTTGTATGTATATTATATGTATAATTGCTGGTATGTTTTAAGGAATTTCTTTCCAGTCTGAAGAAAAGGTGTTGAATTTTATTGATTTCTTTAGAGGGCTTTCTCTTTAGGAAATCATGAGGGTGCAAGTAAGTACAGTAGGTATGAGACCCTTTAAAGTGAATCAGGGTATAAAGAAATCCATGTAGTGCAAAGGATTTATATTGGACTCTGCTAAAATTATTCACTGATTGTTCAAAAATGTGGAACATAGTTAATGTTCTCTGAAAGGGTCAGTTTTCCAAAGATTTGGGACATTTAACCAGGTACTTTTGGGTTTTCAGTAGTTCACTTAAGCATAACTTACCTTCTTCCATTCTGGCTGTGCAAGTATGTTGGATGCTACCATCTGGATTTTAGACCAGAAGTATATGTATAATGTATACATATGTATATGTATAATTGTATTCATTATCAATCCTAACACTTCCATGGTGTCTTCATCACCTAAGTTGATTTTCCAATTAATTTTATGCACAGTTAAAAGGTTTAATTTCAGAGCTCAAGTATATTTTTCACAAGTCTTCAAAAAGAACACAAGCTATTAATTTTTTTGTAAATGAAATCACATTTAGAAATGTTCATGTTTTACCACTCGCATCTTACTCTATGTGTACTGTTCAAAAATTATACTTTTGAATATTCTAAGAGATTTGTTAAAGCTGTTTTTATAAAATTAATTCATTGGAAAATGTATTTGGTTTCTGAACTATCATTGTCTATGAAAGAACACTGCTGGTAGACTAGTGTACTAATTTTCCGTATTTATAATGCAGAGTAATAAGACAATTGATGGCCAGTCAAGGAATGTGACGCTTGTGTCTAAAGACTGTGATGCAGATGCACCTGAAGGTAAGATAAATTTTTTTATTGTATTTCCAATGTGATAAGTGCATGCTCAGTTGTAATAACATGTTTAATCTCTCTTCATGGCTTTCATTTGCTTAATATGAAGCTTTGTCCAAAAAAAATCTTGCTTAAAGCTTACTTAATTCATTTGAAGGAATGACTGTTTTTTACTAGAAACCATGGGTAACAAAGCATTCCAGTTAACTTTAAAATCTCCCATTTGCTTTAACATGTATGTAGAAGATCTTAAAAATAAACCCCAGCTGGTGAATAGCTTAGCATTGAAAGTGGCACTTCACTGTGTATGTTTATCGTACAAACAGGCAGACAAATATTCTATTCAATCTCCCAATGTACGCAGGAAAACTAAGGTCTGAGCTTCTCAATGGAACTTCTCAGTGGAAAGGTACAGATAAGAGAATTATGTAATTTTTAATAAGATGTAAACATGGGCTTTTCCATGAACAACAATAGCAGTGGAACTAGAAGTCTTAGACTGTTTTTCTCTAATTCTCTTAATTTATGATTCCCTATAATTTCCAGTATAACTCTCTCATCTGTGTTACTAAATGTCCCTTTTTTGACTTATTGGGCAGAAGATGTATTTCAGATATTCTACAGTTGAGTAGTGTCTAGCAAGCAAATGGATAATGCTGGAATGTTCCATGACTTTCAATTTTTGCAGGCCTTAATATTGATTTTTTTTTTTTTGAGAGAGAACCTGGTAACATTTTATTTAGTGCTTATTCCTTTGTGAAACTTGAGTAAGGCTATGAATGAGTTTTAGCCTGGTTTCATTAAAAACACCAAGCTAATTGAAATCATGCTGGCTTTATTTTTTGCAGTGTTACTTTACACTTCCTTTCCCTCTGCATATAAACAGTTTTTTCACAGTTGGAAGTGCAGAAGCCATTGCAATACTGATAGTGCTCTTTAAGGTCACAATCATATTGATTGCTTCAGTCTCTTGTTTAAAAACATTGATCTCAGCTAAAGATTTATGGCCTTCAGAATGGTCCAGATTTTTTCAAACCCAAGCCTTCAGTTGTTCTTTTTCTGGCTAACTTTCAGCTCCTCTGTATGAAGAGTATATAATATAACTATACTGCATGTGCATTTATATACTTATGAAAATGCTTGGCAATGTTAGTTAATTGATAGAAAAGATAAACAGTTGTCCTGTATTCTCCTCTTATTATCAATATTCTGTAACTTCTGATTTTTTTGACTGCTTTTAGAAGTTCTTAACAGCCACCCAGATTTTCTCTACTTTTGTTACTGGAAAATATAAGACTTTATTTATTTTTGTACTAGTGGAGGTAATTGGACCATTAGTTCTTTGTTCCCAGTCTGTCAAGCCAGGTCTCTTTTGCAGGGCAGTTCCCTTGTATTTATGCTTATCTTCAAATTTAGTATGTATGTGTTAGTCTCATTCCTGGTGGTACATAGCATTTCCCAAGAGTGATAGATTTTTTTCCCTCCCTGTTTTCCCCCGTACTTCAAATCATTCATCCATTTTTTGATTGCTATTTTTAGACTTAATGCAGTTTTAAGTGTTTAGCTATTTTTGACAAATATATTAGTCAATTCATGTTTAAGCTGCCCTGTTTTTGTAATTAAAAATGGAAACTCTAGTGAAATTTAGAAGAGCAAATGTGTTGTTTTTCAAAATGAGATCACTTTGTCCAAATTGTACTGATCTTTGTTTCTTGTAAGCAGCTTCTTGACTTGGCCAGTATCTGCTGAAAGCAGAATATGCTCACTGGCATTGATAAGCTCGTTAGTCTTGACCTTTGTGAGAGAAATTAAAATAGTCCAATTTCCTCAGACTTTGCTTAAGTATAGAATTTGGGACTGGATTTAAATAAGCTTACTCAATTCCACCCATACTTGAATTTTTTTGAATACTTTTAATACTTTACATGATTTTCTTTCCTAGTTTACTTTGATCAATGGAAACAACACGCTAATGCTTAAAGCTAGTCTTCTGATGTACTGAACACAAGTTGGTCTGTGTAAACGATGGCTTTGGCTTGTCATCATCAACATGTTGCAGTGGCTATCTCGGAGTCATGGTCTCCTTTCTTAACAGAAAAGAGGTGGAAAAGGTGTTGATATGCTGTCCTGTGCTAACCTAGTATAAGTAGAAGATGGATGGATATTTCTTAAATGTGAATATTAATGTGATCAAAATGCTTAAGTGGAGTTGTATTAACTGTAGATGGTACATTCAGGCCATTCAAGTGTTTTTATAAGTGAAAAAAAAAAATTATTTTGTAATATTCAACGTAAAAAAAAAAAAGAAAGTTGGATTTGTGAAAACAGTTTATTCATTGTTTCATCCAGTCAGCTTTAGAAATTGGGAATATAATCCTTGCCTTGGAATACCTGCCATTTTTAATACCTGATAACAAAAGTAATGAAAATAAGTAGATGCTACTCTTTTCTGTGATCAGACAGAGCATCTTGACAAGTCAAACTTATTTCAAAGGTAGGAACTAAACTTCTAAATACAATTTCTCTTGTTTTTAAGGATATTAGACATGGGCAAAAATAGATGCAAATAACTTAAGATAAAGGTTGGTCAGGCACTTGCAGTTTGAATTGCCTTCTTTGATACTAGGGTTTTATGTAAACCAGTGAACTGGAACTAAATGCAAACATTGATTTGTCTCCTCAGTTTATTTTGTTCCATTTAAACTGAATAATTCTAACAGGTGTTTTTCCTTAAGCATAAAACAAGCAATGACCTTTTAATGGCTGTGCTGATAGATAAGCTTATAGCAATCTGGTGTCTTACTGAATACTCAGATGTTGTAGATATGATCTGTACTTACTGTTACTAAGTAAATTATTTTTTTCTTTTTGAGATGGTAGGAGAGACTTGATCTTGTTGTAACAGCTAGTACTTGAGGCTTTAATGGGCAGTTTTTCCTGTAAATTTGTTTCAAACTAATGTTTGTCTGTGTCCAAAGGATAATTTCACTTCCTGGAGAAACACAAGGCAGTTAAAATGCAATCTTATAAAAAGCATATTCTTGCGTATTTATAGTTAGATATATGATTTGTGGGGTTTTAGCATTGTTATCTGCTTTCATTCAGCAAAGCTACTCTATTTACTCCTGATATGCAGGAGGTAAATCTGTTTTATACTCAGTGACAAAGACTGTAATAGTGTAACTACATGAAATGGAAGACAAAGAGCAGGGTACGTTTTATATGTCAGAGTACCTTTGTTTAGTTAAACATCTTGGACAAAAGATTTGTGTTCTGGTTAACTTAAGCTTTTTAAGTAGTCTTTCAGGGGCAGCAAGTTTAATATATTTGTTGTAGGCAAAACAAGCTTTAGTTCTCAGTGTTCAATACAGTAGGGCAAAAATAGCATTTGATGACTGTTTTCCAGGGCTAATGACAGCTGAAATGTCAGGTCCACAATTCAGTTGAGCAGAAGGTAAAGCAAAGGAGTTCAATTATGCGATTAAGACTCTTGCAGCAGGACTAATGTTTTGAAAACTTGGTATAGGTTTAGCTAAACAGGTTAGTGGGATTTAATGTAAGTGAGCAATGACTCAGCTGCAGGCCTGAACTTAGAGATCTGATAAACAGTATCTGCCTCTTTCTAGGAAAAAAAGGTGCTTTTTAAGCATCACATGCTTTCAATGCAAAACTTGCTCTGAATCCCCCTTGGATTCTCTTCCTTCATTGAGGAAATGAGCCTTTCCTAAGGCCTGTTACATGCTGGATACAGTCTATCTGCTGGGCCTTTTTCGTGGACTTGCGCTGACTTGGAACTACATGTGAAGTGAGAAAGAAAATTCTGTTTCTGAGGCTTTGAACTGAGAACGTTTTACTTTGCTAACTTGACCTGTACCGCCTTCTAAGTTACTCTTGTTAGTTAGAAGTCAAAAAGTTCAGGACCTCAGGCTTTATTTTTGCCTGAATAAAGACTAGATATAGACATTACTCAAGCTGGAAAGGAGCCCCAAACACAAATGCCAAAACAGGAGCATATTCTGTTCCTCTTCTAGAGGAATGCAGGTGACATGCAAAGGAAAACCACAAGCAACTTGCTGAGAACCCTCAATATTAGTAATTTGTATGAAGAGTTGTATGACCATAGGTTATCACTTCCAGATTGTTGTTTTAAATTAATTAATTTGAAAAGTTACAAAATACTTCACATAAAATATGGACTTTAGTGAGGACTTTCCAGTTTCCTGTTGCTTTAGTGAATGACGTTTCTAGTACTTTACCGTGAATCTATGCTTATACCTAACACTTTCGAAGTCCTCTATAACCATAAGAACTCCATATAGATAAGCACAATGGTGCATGTCTGACCACAGAAAGCCCTTTTTGGCACCTGTAAACAATATGGGTAGCTAAGGGTGCTGTAAATACTTTTTGCAGTACATAGTTCACTGACACGCAGTTTGTAGATACATCAATTCTCACCATTTTTTTCCTAAAGGAGGAGGTTTTGATAAGAATGAAAATAATAGGCTGTGCTGTCTACTGCTTCCTTTGTAGAATTTTGCATCCATGTTCATCCCTCGAGTACTGCCCTTGGTATTTATCACTGGCTGTATCTTTACAATAAGAATTGTTTGCCTCTAGTTTCTTAAAAGTAAGGTTTTCAAGGGAGACTCAGAAAATGCCTTTTGGAGGAGTTAAAGTTTAAGCTGCCAATTCAAATGTGTGAAATAACAATTATGGTTTGTGTTTAAACCCATGTGGCCAGTGTTTGTAATTAACCTGAATTGTACACAGTGTTTCAAAAGATCTCTAGTTTCAACAAAAGCATTGAAAACACTTTTTCCATCAGCAGGCTGATCCAGTGCTTTATTGCTTCCCTGTAGAAACTGGGCATTAACTCTTTGGAATTAAAGTGGTTTCAGATTTAGCTTTTGGCTAATGCTGTACCTTTTCACTTTATACGTGGACTTGTAGCATTAGTATTTTCCTCACTTGACGGTACTTAATAAACATTAAAGTCAAGTCATCCTTTAAACTTAGGAAAATGAGATTAACAGGTTTAGCTCTTCAAATCTCATTATATGTTTTTCACCTAGTCTGTTAATACATGCAAATCTTGGCACCCTTACATATTCTCTGTAGCCAAAGTGAAACAGAAACCTTATAGCTGGGTGAAATTTTGCATTATAATGCCATAACTGTGCTAGGATGAGCTCCAAATCTAAAATGGCCAAAAGAGGACTGACAGGCTCTCGGAACGTATAGTGGGAAGTAGTGAAAACTCTTGCTATGTTTAGCTAAAGTTTGCTTGTGCTTGGTTGGTTGTAAGATCCTGAACCCTCCTTCTACAATTAAATCCTGCATTCATCCATAAATGCAAATCCTGTTCATACCTGTCACTTCATTTAAATTTGACTGTTGGGAAAAAAATGTGACACCCAGATCACTCAATAGGACATTATTTTCATTATTTAGCATTTAGAAACTTTGATGAGTGACTTTTTCCTTCTTTCAGTACAGAATCTCGGAGGATCTTACTGGAAGCCTCCTTGTGCTATAAAGCCCTGCTAGCACTGATGGGACTTGAAAATTCTCAAGCCATTTAATGTAAACATGCATAACGTGTAATTATCATCAAGAAGTTTTGTTACTGCTGCAGTTGTACATGTACTGTAAAATAACTGCAAATAGCTATTGGTTATCCAGACTTGTAACTTTTGTTACAAAATCACATGACTATTTGTTATAAAACCATACTGATTCACATTGATTACATCATTTTTCTGGCTGTCTAGTTTTATATGAGGTTGTGTTTGATTTGCAGATAGACCATGAGAAGTATCATACACAACTTACCTGTACCTTGAAGCCCTGAAAAAAAGAGTTTGCTTTCTAAATAACTTGTCCCAAATAGCTTTTCCAGGCTCCTCATTCCTGGTTTCCAGGTTCCTGGCTCCTCCTTAGCCTGCTAAATCTTTTCCTTTGTCAGGATTTAATTCCAAACCTACTGAGCAGCTTCTGTTAAATAAGGTAGCTTTTTGGACTAGACTTTATCTGGCTAGACTTTTGGTCTCTACAGGTCTAATTTAGGTGCCATCTCATTACCACTTCCAGCTAAGCAAAAAAAAACCCGCACCAAAGCCAGACAACTGGGATGAAACAGCAGGCAGCTTTTTTTGCTTGTATGTTAGACCTAGATTTTAAAAGATAGCTGCAAACTGTTGTTTAACATCTGAGTGATTTGATACTCATTCTTCTGTAGTGCACTGTAGTACTTCAAAGTGCTGTCAGCTTGAAGTGTTGGAAGCTTAGTGATTCGCATCTCTTTAAGTGGGGAGTTATTGTAGCTACATACAACCAGTTGGGAAATATTTTCAGATCCCTGCTAGATGTGAGCAGTATGTGTTCCAATATGCTTTTCCGTCTGATGAGGGATCAAAGGTGGGATTTTATTGTTAAGTTAACCTTGAAGCAAGTGGTGCTGAAGCTGCTTAATACTAGCATTATTGTGAAAGCTGAATGAGCGATGAATGAAATTTAAGCAATTTCTGGAAAAAGTTAGCTGAGAGAAAGATAACTGGCATAGGATGCCACAACCCAAAAGTTGTAAAAGCTTTGTACAGGAGATTAATTTTAGCTTGTGAAACCAGAGAAATAGCAGCAGTGGAAGAGCTGGATTGTGAAGTGCAAAGACAGGCTCAACAGCTGAATGAGGCTACTATTAATTCTGTGTGTATATGTGCGTGTGTATATATATATATCTCACAGCAGAGAATATGGAATAAATGGGGGTGTGCTCAAATAGAATATGGAAAAAAACACTTGTAGAAACTACTGAGTAAGGGGCAATTAAGAATGTAGTCTTTTTTTCCTGTTTAGCCAACAAGAAATGAAAGAAATACTGTATTTGGGGCTGGGACAGCTGTTGCTGCCATTCCATGAATCCGTTTCCAGAGGAAGCTGGAAGTCATATATGAAATACAGTCTTTAACATAAACTTCTGTGGACTTCGGAAGCACTTGAGTGAGCTTAACACTATGAAATATTGATAAAGATGTTAGGTTGTGAGATGATAGGTACAAAACAGGGAATTTTTTAATATACCTGCTAAGATGCTCCTGTAGAGACTCCTGAAGCTTGCTTTGTCTCAACAATTTGATCTGTGACGAAAGCCATACCTAGAAACCTCAAGCAGCAACTGCTTTTTGCAACACAACTTTTGAATTATTGGCAGCAAGGCTGTATGAAATAAATATTCTTGGATACCTGAAGCTATGCCTTCAATACTTTTAAGGTCTGAAATTTTGCAGTGCTTAGATGTTCAAGCACAGTAAGGATGTAGCTTTTCCTTTGGAAGTAGTTTTGGGTGTATTTTAAGTAAAACTAAGTTCTGCTTGAACTTGGGAACATAGACTTCATCTGTCTTTGGATAACATTCTCACTTCGGGTTTTCCATCCAAAAATACCATTGTTATTTAGATTTGTATTGTCTCAAGATCTACCTTCATGTCACGATTTTGAGCACACACAGGACCTAAGAGGTAGTCTGGTCCAACCTCCCAACAGGGGGCAAGGAGAGCAGGTTGCTCACATCCATCCAGCTGTAAATGTCTCCAGGGACAGCCTGCTTCAATGTTTACCTGTGCTAATTGCTTCTCCTACTACTTAATAGGAGTATTTCTTCCTGCAGCTCTGTCTGTTGTCCTGTTATTATGCAGGTCTAGGAGGAATTCTATTTAATACTTTGTATGCCCCCACTAGATCGCAAAGGTAGCAGTAAGACACACCTGCAAACACCTTTACTTCAGGCTGAAAGGACACATCTTCATTGTCTGCTGTGTGCTCTAAGCTGTTGGAGTGGTCCTCCACTAGATTTGCTTCAATAAGTCAGTGCTGCTTCTGTACTGGGCAGCCCAAAATGGCACCGGTGCAGATGCAGTTTGTCACAGTGGAAGAAGTGATCAGTTCTGTGGACTTTTGCTGCCTTCCAGATAGTGAAGCCTGATACTCAGTTACATTTCTGAGTTAGAGATGAACACTGGTAACTACATGTTCTGTTTGTCTATTGGGAGATGAGGTTGCTTTCTGCAAAGTTGCATTTTATCTGGTCAACCCTCAGCCTGCACTATTGCATGGTGTCGCTTCATTCCAGGTGCAGGCTTTCTGTCTCTGTTAAACTTTGAGGATAGTTTCAAGGGGTTTGAAAACAATAGCCCTTTCCTAAATCTGACCATCTAGTGTGTTGGACCTCTGCTCTTTATTTCTCCCCAGTATGATCTGTGGATTTATGGAGGGTATAATCTGTTTCATTGTCTAGATGATTAATGAAGCGGTAAAACAAGTCGACAGTATTGACTTTCATATAATGCCAATGTTTATAAATTACATTGTTCACAACAATTTGTAACTCTTCCCTAAGAAACTGTTTCCTTCTGCATGCTTTTTGTGAAAGCTCATTGTGTTTTGAGATGCATAAAAGACGGACTTCATCAGTAAGTTGTTATAATTCGAGTTTTCAGTGTACAAAATCACATTTTAGGCTTTAATATGTTTTTGAACAGAATTATCATTGTAATTCATCTTAAACTAGCTAATTCACTTCCAGGAAGAAGCCTTAATTTGGAAGTAGTACATTGAGTGTAACTGTTTCTAATTTACCATAATGAAAAACTTCATCAGTGGACTCAAAACAAAAAATAGTTTACTCTTATGGTAGTAATGACAACTAGTACTTGTTATTCTTTGTTTAAAAAATTGTTTTGTCTTGAATCCTGGCTGTTTGGCTTTGTTCCTTGGTCAGCACTACAAATGTACATGGAATATGTTGTAATTTTTAAATGGTGGCAGGTATCTATTGAAGGCTTGGTAGCTTTCCATGTGTACTTTTGTTCCACATGATCAAAATACGTTTGTAATATTCACATTGATCATTCTGGATAACAAGTAGCTATCTTAATTCAGGCTATTCATTTTAACTTATTCTAAATTGAGTCACATGGAGGAATAAGATGATGAAAAATGTCATGTCAGCCTATTAAGTAACATTAGTTCAGAAACAATAGCTAAAATTTAGTTACCTGCTCTTGTGACATTGCATAGAAACATTTTTGAAAGGTCAAACTGTTCCAAAATATTGATCATCATCTATTTAATCCAATTATTATAAAGAGCCATCTGAAAGTCTTTTAGTTGTTTTTTAATTCAAGCAACCAGCTGGAGAGCTGCAGATGGTATTGACAATATTATCTGCAATTATGAAGTATCTTCACTTTACTGGCATTTCTTACTTAGATGGCTGCTAAGAGTGAGCTATATAACTGTGTAAGTAGTGTATTACTCACAACTTTAGAAGGCAGGAAGTCTGTACTTAAGCTGCACCTGGGGGATATTTCCAAACCTGGGGTCTGAATTGAGGGACAAACATGCAGTTTCTGGGTTGCTTACTTTCTCTAGTTTACATGTTTACACACCAATTCCTGCTCTGAAATGGGGTCCAGGTAGGGTTTGAAGCATAGTAAGCATAGTATAAAAAACCAAAGAAAACAACCAGGAAATATTTTACCTTAACATGAACTCAGTGCGTGTTCTTCCTTGCATTTGAGAGATTAATGAACTGGCTTGCATGTCCTGCGACTCAACATTGTAATTGACTTTTCGCTTTTTACAAAGCTTATGTAATCCTGGTAGAGACACAGTTGAAATGTGTTTTTTAATCTAGAATCTGCTTTTTATAGCTGTGGTTTATATAAAATGGGAAGCAAGTTCCCCTTTGGACAGATT
This sequence comes from Lycocorax pyrrhopterus obiensis, assembly GCA_014706295.1. Lineage (NCBI taxonomy): Eukaryota > Metazoa > Chordata > Aves > Passeriformes > Paradisaeidae > Lycocorax > Lycocorax pyrrhopterus. The sequence goes on from JACSVZ010000004.1 coordinate 84,354,460, forward strand.
CTAGTTAATAATTGACACATCTGCATGAGAAATTGTTCCCAGTAGCAATGGGGTTACCTGTGTAACTTGTAGCTTAGTGTTACCTGTCACAGTCACTCTACTATACGAGTGTCCCTTTTGTGTACTTTATTGGTACAGGAGAGTAAATTAGATTTAATAGAGTGAAATCGTTCTGTAGAGCTAAATACTCTCCATAACTGCTAAAATATTATCCTATATATGGTATTTAGCTGATTTTTTTGTTGTTCTGTGTTAATCAGTACTATTTCCTTTCAATTTAGATCAGTGTATTGTCACTCGGACGTATCTCTTTCTTCATAAATTTTGGTTCTTCAGTGCGGCCTATTACTTTGGGAACTGGGCATTCATTGCAGTAAGTACTTGATTTTGAAGACCACTGAATCAAGTTGCATAATTTACAGTAGTTGTCATTGCATCATTTCCATCACCACACTACAATTTGTTTTACATATATTGCCCTTATATGCCCCTGAACTGAATAACAGTAACACTTTCTACTTTAAATTTGCAGGTCTTTTTAATTGGATTAGTTGTTTCATGCTGCAAAGGCAAGAAATCAGTCATTGAAGGTGAAGTAGATGATGACGATTCAGATATGAGTGATGATGAACTGTCTGTTTATTACCACTGATAGCCTTTTGCCTTCAAGATGAAAAAATGTAAATTTATGTTGAGAGTCCTGCCCACATGGAACTTGTATCCAAATAAGCATCTTTGCACCTGTAAAAATAGAAGAAATAAGTGTACTCACTTAAAGGGATAAAAAAACCTGAATATTGCTTTGAGTATCACTGTTAAATGAGAACAAATGTTGAAGCTGAGTTTGAACAATATATAGAAAATACTGTTTTATGATTAAACATATATGTAACCTTCTGATGTATAATTTGATGAACTGTTGTAACTATTTCATAATTCACAATGCTTTTCTGTTAACTTAGGTTTTCTTAAATACTTCCATGCCTAACTTGTAGGACTTTTTTATTCATGAATACCTAGCTAAAATCCTGCAAAACAGTGCAAATATTGCAGGAAAGATTTGGATGAAGTTTACACTCTCAGAAGGGCTCGACTTAACTTTTGCATTAGTTTTGCTGGGGTTTCCCTATAACACTATAGCTAACAAGAGTTAAAGTATGCCAAAAATGTTATTTAAATGGTGAGTTTTCAGTCTGTGAAAAATAAGTCATTTTCATACTGTGATCTCCACTGAGTTACATGGGAATCCTCAGGTAACTATGAGGTGGCTTTTGCTCTCTCAAAGGAAATCATTAGTCTGAATTACAATATTCAGCACTGTTGCAGTGTTTTAGTACAGTTCAGTTCTGAAACTGCCAGGTGCCTGATTTAGTCATAACCAATGGAATAATTAAGATGTGATTAATTTTTAACTTATTTTTCTCTTTAATGCCAATTGTCTAGTTTGAAGTTTTCTTTCAATATTTAATGTAAATGTTGTCAATTTGTTTACAAACCAATATGTTTATATAAACACAGTTCAGAAATATTTTTGTCATTTGTGTTGTCTTTGTAAATTAATCCTATTTTAGATATATAGTTACTGAGCTATATTTCTAAGGATGAAAAAAATCTTCACATATCCTTTGACAGACTCTGAAAGAGAAAATGTTTACAAGGACAGGTTCCAATGGTTTAAGGTTCCAATGCTACCTGAGGGACATTATAGTCTATGCAAGCACATGGAAATGTAATTAGGCAGTCTTTTTTATAGGACTAATTGTTAAATAGCTATTAGAATGTAGGGTAGTTATTAATATTATGTCCTGCTTCCATGTTTGCAAACACTAAAGTTATTCCAAGAACAATCTGCCTCTTTCTGCAGTTTTTCAGAACAGCAGGCCCTCAGGAAATTATGAATTATGATTTAGTTTCAGTATTGGAGGTGGTCTTAGCTGCGTTGTGTAGTTAGTGCAAGAACACAGGGAACTGGTATTTGGACCACAGGAATAAAAAAGCCTGATGTCTTTTAACAAGCCTCCTGTGCCAACTGCACCAATAATATAAATGTTTGTGTGGCGACATGGAAGAATCACACACAGAATAAGCTGAGTTGGAGAGGACCCACAAGGATCATAGAGTCCATCTCCTGGTGTTGCAGGTTGATCATAAGCTGAAAATATGCAGTCAGGTCTGCTCAACTAATATCAGTCAATCTGTTTGCTACCAATATGACATTTGAAAGCATAGAAAAGTATTCAAACACTGAGAGTAGGTACTGAAATTCGACTAGACAGTCTGAGCTCTCTGACTAGCATTAGCTGAATATTAAACATGACAATTGGGGAAACTTGCAAAGAAGTAGTTATAAGAAGTTCAAGTAATTCAAACAGAAGGTGGAATATGATGTTGACTGTATGGAAGCTGCATCCAGAGCATAGCAAGAACTTGGAATATACTTATTTGTAGATGCCCTGGTGGAAAACTTACATGAGCTAATTTAAATAAAGTTAACTGCTCAGATGCCCTCCTTTCTTTGTGGGTTTTATTCATTTTTCATCTTCAGTTTTAACCAATGGTAATTGTCACTTCCTTGTTACAGGTTTGTTTGTAACAGTTTTGCGGAGTTATATCCATTCTGCCTTAACTTTGCCCTGGGGAGATCACTGCTTGTCTGGGGAAGATTGTCAGGAAGGTGTTGGTTTTGTGCCATGTAGCTGCTTCATGCTATGTGCAGGCTTAGGGGATCACTGGCCAAGATGCCTGGCCAGTGCCTAGGTATATGTTGCTATAGGTCTTTCCTGTTTCTAGCATTTCCTTAATTTCCAGGAATTCCTTCCCAAACCAGTCCTGTTTCCTGTCTAAATAGTCTATATGCAGAAATACAACAATCTGCCTGTGAAATGGTGACTTTGTCTTTTTAATTGGAGGACTCCGCAAATACCACTTTTTTTAATCCAGGTATTAATCAGATTTTTAAGCAGCCCATTGTTAATTGCAGCTATCAAGAAGCAGGCTTCTGTAGGAGAGTTCAAAAGTTATTTCAGACATCTGCTGTCACCCTCTGTCATAGAAGCAGTAAATAACTGCCAGCATTCATAATTGGAATGATTCGTCACCTGCCACATCCTCACTAAAATTTTTCAGGAGTTCAACGAACCATTTGACTGACAAGGTTTTAAAAGATTTTCTATGCACTAATGTAATTGTAATGAATATACACTCAAGAATTCATCTCTAAATACTTCATGTGATAGAAACTTGACATTTTTCGGTGCACTGTGCCTTTAAAATGAACTAGAGGTGTTTTTGAAGTTTACTGTGTGCACTCTGTTTTTCTTCATCCATTATCACCCAGTCAAGAAACCTAGCAGTGAAATTTTAGACAGTCGTGACTTAAAGTACTTGGCTTTGATCGGTACTTGCAGGAACTTTGAAGAAACAGAACTTCCAGTATGTTTTTCCTAGTTGCCTCTTGTGCAGTCTTAAATAGTTGCAAATAAAACAATTAATTACTTTTCATCTACAAAGTTGTAGTGCTGCTGTAGCAGCACATCTCACTCATTTAGGTGTTAGATATGAAAATGATAGTCCAGTTTTCTGCAGGTTTGGGAGCAAATTTGAACTTCACAGTCATGTTACAATAGTGTTCTACCTTGCAAGCAAACATCTAACATCTTCAATTGAGTCTTCAGAGATCTGTTTTCTGAACTAAAGGCGCTTAAAGGCATCAGAATTATTTCACTTCTTTGTTTAAATGAGTGGTATTTCAAATCCATCTCTGAAGCGTGAGCTTTCAAAACTTCTGTAGTGCCATTGTCAGACCTGGCTTTTACCTTTGTTGCTGCACTTTTCCAGTTAGCTTCTACCATGTTGGAGGCTCATGAACATTTAGAAACTAGAGAGCCTTAAATCTTGCTAACATGTCAAACAAACCATGATCACCAGGAATATGTTGGATAGAATTCAGCAATATGTGCCAAATAGGTTCTCATTTTGCTACTTGTACTATAGTGATTGGTAGTTTATCCAGAGTTACAGGTCATAAGTACCATAAAGCGTGTAATTGTTTGCTTGTTCCTTAGCTGAAGCTGAGAGAGTGCTGCAGATTTCCTGCTGATTGTCAGAAGCAAGTGAAAAGCCTTTCCTGGTAAAGATGAAAAGAAATATCCGCTAGCTTTTTGTATTTTCTGCTTTAATTTCAGGAAAATGATTGCAGGGTAGGTGTGAGATTTTGCCCTGAAAATTTTAATCTACTTCTGGGTAGAGTGTACCTGTACCAGAGCCATGCTGGATAGGATGGTAATGGCATGCTCAGAAAATGTGACTATTTAAGCTGAAAGCTTAATGAACCTTTTCAATGCTTATGGTTTGCCTCTGAATAATCAGTGTAGGCATAACTGTGCAGTTTCTTTGAGATGTCTTCTACTGCTTAGAAACTGTATTTCTTGGGTTTCCAGCTGTTATTTGACTTTGTCAACACAAGTTTGAGTTGGACAGTTTGAGTTGGCCTACAAAAGAGTTTTGAAAAGCATTGCCCCCTTGTAGAAACTATTATGTGGTTTATCCTAAAATAATGCTAACTGCTGTTAGGCGTAGCAGAGGTACAGTTGAAGTGTTTAAGGTAACTGATGAAGTGTAGAGGGTAACTTCCAGTAAGTAAGCAGATACTCAGCCCTTATGACTGCACTGATACAGTTCTGGGTATGGGTAGGGAAATAAAGCACTGCTTCTGAGATAAAGCAAAGGAAAAAAGATTCATCCCTTTCTAAAATTAGCAAAATAATTTGAAATACTCAGGCTGTAACATTTTTCAGGATCTTAGGTTAAAAATTATGGTTCATATTGAAAATACTTCTTACATTAGTGTAGATCTGTTCTCTTGTAACCTTCTGCAAGGTCATTTTTCCTGCAGATAAAGCAAAGAAATGAAATTGAGAATCACTATATCTTCTGCAAATGTGTATTTTGACTGTACTTCTCAAAAGAAATAAAAGCCTTGTTTTGATTGTGGCAAGATACGATTTTCTATTAATACTCTAAACCAAATTCTGCTTCTAAATTAAGACACTTGCCAGTTCTGGATAATTAAATGGATCAGAAATTCTAGTGTTCATCATCAGCTTTAGTGAGATGTGGTAGTTACAAAAATTATCTGGAAGTTGGGCTATTTTTAACTTCCTCCTATTCAGAGAGGTTGCATGAGTGATAGCACTTCAGTCAAATTTATAGCTATAAAGAGGGTTATTTCTTTTAAGTAAACAGACAGTTTAAGCACATTTAATGACCCATATTTATAGTTTTCTTCCATATTTACCTCTAGAAGTGTGATGTACTTAGGGGGTCAGACAGAAGAATTTTGGTTTATGGAGGGCTGGTAATAGAGGTAAGCCACAGATGTGGTAACTTTCATGATCCTCCTGTATTAATGTCAAATCCTTATTTTGTATGTTACAAACATCTGTGTTTTTTCACAAAGAAAGTATTCAGGTTGCCTATAAAACAAAACAGTTTAATTTTTTTTTGAGCATTTTTGTAGGACAATGTCAAAATCCTAATAATGAGAATCCAAAAGTCTTGCAAAGAAATGGAGATTGTGAGACATTCAAAGTAAACGTGAAGCTGAACAAGTGTGTAGTTCCTACTGAAATTCTAGTCTGGATATGGTGCTTTTCACCAGAATGCATGGAACTTCATGCAAGGAAGTAAAATGCAGATTGAGTTAATACCTCTGCTTCTGCTAAGCTGCCTAAACATTAATCATGACGATACCAGGTGTGGTAAGTGTATTTCTTCAACCAAGAGTACTTCAGAGTCAGGACAGCAAGGGCTTGGTGTGAACGTCTGTGATATTTCTCACACAAATAAGCCCCTTCCCAAACTTAGAGCCTATGGACTTATTACTGTATTAGGCTTTTGAAAGAGTGTCCTGGGACTAAAATATTTGATTCTGACACTTAATATGAAATTTAAAGGTACCATTTACATCCTAAGTTCAGAATTATAGAATCATTTAGAAAACTTGGGAAGACTTTTAAGATTATCAGGTCCAACAGGAAATCTAATGCTGCCAAGTCCACCGGTAAACCATGTCCCTAAGCACCACATCTACATGTTTTTGAATTCTGAGTTGTACTTACTCTTCTCTAAACTTTTAAGTTAGCAAAATGCAAGTCTACGTCCTTATTATCTGCTTCCTTTACATTCTTTCCAAATAAAAATGTCAGATGCTGTTGACAGGTATACATGATTTGCATGGAATGTTATTTTTGAATGGGCTAATGAAGAAAACTTCAGTTTATTTATTTATTATTATTGTAAAGAAAAGTGTTTTGTTGTATTTTGAAGTGCAAAGTCCTGAATGTAGAACAGCTTCTTATTTGAACTTGAAAGTTAATTTCTTAACAGTGGACATATCTTTCTAGTGCATGGAGAGAAAAGAAATCATAATTGGGAAATATGAACTCCAGAGGAATCCTTATTTTCCCAGCTATGAGGCAGCTACTTTACTTTTTCAGAAATTGGTATCGAAGAAATGATATTTTTATTAATTTCCTTGACTAGAAAGATAATGCCTTTTAAGTTGTGCAGAGACAGATACCAGGATTATTTTAGGGTATGATTTTCAAAAATATTGAGTGGAGCTCTGCAGTAATCACGCAAGGGCATGGACTTCGCACACAAGATGGAAAAGTGCAAAGATGTTTATTGCACAGTTAGAATTCCCTAAAAACCAGCACACAAACAGGATATCACATCATATAAACAGGAAAGATGTTCACCTCAGGGTCCCCCAATCACCTTGGGTATTGCACAGATATTACCTATTATGGTGACAGGTAAACAATACCCTATAAGGCCACAAACTACAATTATCACATCTCATAGGTCCAACACTATCCAGAAACCCACAATCCTCTCTCAGCCCGTCCCCGGTGACCTGGATGCACTCCCAGGGTCACCTCCAGGCTCAGGAATGAGACTCTCTCCAGCCCTCAGGGTCTATCTCTTTACCAGCATATAGTGCACCCCAACAGAGGTCCTACTGAAAACCTCAAGTATTTCAGATCCTAGGGGATTTGAAACGTGCTGCCTTGTGCTTGAAGTACTTATGGAAAATATAGACCCAACTGTTTTCCTTTCGGTTCATGAAGGAATTAAATATATTAAAAACATGCTTTTAATGAATGGAGTTGAAAATGCTAGCAGCTTTAGGTATTTGAAAATGCATTCTTGAAACTTTAATACTTGACTAATGCAATCATTATAGAACAGGTTTCAGACTTACCTGGTCTTGTCCCTGGTTCTGAGAGGCAGCAGAAGAGTACTGTCAGAACTGATTGTAGATCAATTGATTGTAATATTTCCTGAACTAGCTTTGAGCAGAGAGTTAAGAGACTTAATAATAGAGAATGGGTTTTTTTTGTGGAGACTGTTTTTAATCTGTGATTTAGTCCTGTGCTGTTCAAAGCTTGTCCAAATGGTACCTGACAATATTCTGGAAGGGGCTGACAGCTCTAGGAAGCAATTGTTCATAGAAAAGACAAAGGTTTAGAGAAAAGACTCTTACATGTGCTAGATCCACAGAAATTAAAGCTTCTACCACAGAGGTCCATGCTTCAGACAATCTGGTATCGAACAGCTCTATGCTGCTTCACTCTAGGCTAATTTGCATTGTGGGGGAGACTTAATGCTGTGGGGTTCTGTAAGCAAAGCTGAGTGCTCAGAAAGGAGCTTGCTGGTTACAGGTGTGCAGGACCTAAACCTGTTCTGTAGATTTCTAAGTTTTCGTCTATAAAGAGGCTTTCATTGCTGACAGAGAATCAGATTTCTCTACTCCATCAGTGGACAGGTGATGTAGTTGAAGTTGTCCCTGCTCATTGCGAAGGAGGTTAGACTAGATGACCTTTAAGTTCCCTTCTAACCCAAAACATTCTGTGATTCTCTTCATGGAATCATAGAATCATATTCTTGATGAGTTAGATCTTAAGAGCTGTATCACCTATTTTGGAATGTGGCGAAGAGGAACATTTGGTAGAAGCTAAGTGGGTGTTGATCCTGGATGATTAGACCTTCCACTTTAGTTCTTTTGCATTCATAGCAAAGGTAGATTAAAACATGTGGGCAGAATTTAGTGTGAGCAAGTCCTGCCTGAAAACTGAGCCATTGAATTTGAACAGACTTATTCCAGGTACTTCTAAAAACTTAGTTCATGGTTTGGGTTACCAAACTTTCTAGATAATCTGTAGTTAAGGTCCCTTGTATATTCAGAGAAGTCTTCTCTGCAGATGTGCCAAATATCTGACGCACTTGAAGTACAAATAGTACTACCTACTTCATGCAGGCTGGCTGCAATACCTACCCAGTACTGCTGGATCATGACGCTGTCCTCAGTTTGGGTGGAACAAACTTTTGTTTTCACACCTGGAAAAGAATGCTTATCACTGTGCTCTGAGGGAGAACTCTCTGTCCCTGCTGTTGAATCTATGTATTTGAGGCTTCTAAACATCTCTTGACGTCAAAAAGGAATGCAGAAGAAGCAGCTTTTATAACCAATTGGTCTGTGGTGTGTCCACAAGGTAAGGGGGGGTGGTGGCGGTGTGACCAGAGTGTGGTGCACCTGGCTGGCAGCAAGTTATAATTTTTCTGGTCTTGAAGGCATTCCAAGAGTAGCTGGATTGGTCCTACAGACTTGAAAAAAGCTGTGTTGTAACATAGCCCAACCTAAAAGTGCGTTCATTCCTCATCCAGCTATATTGTCCCGCTGAACAAAGGGTTTTTCATGCTGTGGAACCAGTGCTACCATGTGATGTGTGTGGAACCAGCACTGATGTGCAAAGCTTGCTGAGCAGACAAACGGTGCCAGTTCCAAGTGGTAACAGTAGAAATCCACATCCTACCAACAGGAGTCCTGTCTTCTTCTGGCAATGAAGCGTGTCTATTTTTTGTTTTAGAAAAAGCTCAAGATCAGCATCCTGACAAGCTGGCATCCTCCTACAGTGGAGCAAGGAGCTGTTTTAATGCCTTTCAACTGTTTCCACAGATTTCCGGTGCCACTGCAGAAATCATGTGAGGATGGTTCTGTCTCATCCTCTTAGCTATGTGTGAACAGGCCCTGTTTTGACAGGCTTGCTGGATGTGTGTTCACAGTTCCCAGTAAGGCTCCCAGGTCCCATGCCAAAGACACAGTGATAAGTACGTCATTCAGATTTGGCAAATGTATCATTGGGCTGGATGAATAATGTGGAGAAGGGCTGCTCTTCATGCATGTGAATTTCTGTCTTAAGGAATGTACTCAAATAGAAATGTTTTCATATTAGTGTCCTGTTTTAGGCTAGTGCCTGAACAAATCTTTGTAGCAGCAACTCTGAGCTGTCTGATACGATGGGGATGTTTTGAATTGAAGAGCTCATCTCATAAAAAGCGTAGCATATCACTCCTGATAGTGTTACTTCTAATCTTATTCCATGTGTTTCTGAAGGGCCTTATTTAGATTTATCTATTCAATTTAAATTAAATATAGGACTTAACTCACTATTCTCCAATAACAATTTTTTAATCTTTTCCATTTAAGATTTTCCATTTGTTCTTCAGCCTGTATTTTAAAACACTTTTTCAGGACTCCAATCCTGTGGGCAAATGATCTTTAAGTGCTTTGAGGAATCCACTCATTTTATATAATAACATTGCAAAATTTATCCTCAAGTGGTGTTGGAGCTCCATTTAAGTAATCTGGTTGTGTAGGTGAATTCTAAGCCATGATCCTCTCATGGATAAATCAAACTATGTGTTCGGGCTGTACCTGGTGCCCTGTTGTTGCTATCTGTGTATTGTTTGGACTCTTTCCAAAAGCATTCCTGGTGAGTCTTTTGCAAATCCTGAGCTCTTTAACTGCAAAGATTATGCTGCTAGTTGACAGATGTAGTTTTTAAAATTTCCCTTACATTTCATCACAGCTCATACAGCATCATTATTTTTTGAAATATGCCAGTACTCCTAAATCTGTAATGCTCCTGTGTGAGTTTTATAACATTGCAGTTATAAAACTTTACGTGTTGGCCTTGACTGTTACATTGCATGGATGAGAGCTGTTCTCCATACTGTAATGGATTCAGCTAGCTGCTCTTGTTCCTGCTGTGCTGAAAAGGATCCTGCTCTGTAGTTACCTGTAGTGGCAGTCATCAATATGAGGGAAAAAATAAAAACTCTGATGTGCTCCACTCAGGAGTTTGTCAGATTCTCTCTGAAGCTGCCCAGTCCCAGCAAGCCATAGCCAGTTTTTAACTATCCTTAAAGCACCTCTAGTTCTTTGCTGTAGAGTTATCATCTTCCAAGAGCAAGTAATGAGTCATATTGTTTGCATCTTATGTGTGGCTAGTTCTTAGTATGAAAAATACTCTTCCACGGCGATGAAGTTTAATTTTAAAACATTCCTAGAGTGGAAATGGTTGTGCCAAAGTATTAAAATAACTTTTGTTATGTCTCATCTTGCCCCAGAGATAGGAATGTGAACCATAATTTTCATAATGTGGACACTTCTGTAACATCAATAAAATGTGTAGTTTGGTGTAGCAGATGAAGTTTAGTTTAAATTGTGTTGTATTTATATAGAATTCTCAGAAGCGGCAGTTATCAAAAACGGAGTTCTCTTGAATCAATGTTTGTTTTTTTTTTTTTTTTTTACTAGTGAAATACAAAAGTATATATGCAGAAGTGAAACAGTGCCTATTTGTATTAAGAACAGTCATGCACTGTCCCTTAGGTAAGGAAGCAATAGGATGAGGATGAAACTGAGTCATGCTGAACTGCTAGTAGCTTGCTGCCAAAAGGGACTCTCTCTGCATATTCTTGTAGCATGTAATGCTTGCTTAATCTGTTTGTGAGCTGACTCAGTTTGCTACTGTAATAGCAAAAATAAACAGCAGCTAGGGGGTGGAAAGGAAGGAAAAGTACAGCATGACTGGAGTGGGGTGATGATCTGGGTAAGGATAGTGGCTGACCTCAGGTCAGCCAGCAAATGATCCCATTGTAAGGCTCTTGAAGAAAGATTTTTCCATCTGTGTAAGACTCCAGAAAGACAACTGTAAGAACTAAGGTGCTCTACCAAAAAAGAGCAATAACCTTGTCAGGACTGCAGACTTGGATATTAAGGTGGATGTGATGCTGTCTTAGCTTGTCTGGAGGTCACTTGTCTACCTCTGCCTGTCATCATGCCGTCTTCTTACATAATTTGTGCTTCTGTACTGGTAATGATATGGTGTCTTTTTTTTTTTTTTTAAATCAATAGGTGTTTTTGGAATGTTTTGCCATACCATGAGTTGAAATAAGAGTGACCTAAATGGCAAGTTGATAACATGACATTTTTCACCCAAAGATGCAGCAGATCTCTGGAATGCCTTGGCTATGCCCAGATCCCTTCCATACTGTTCAGGTATCCACAGAGCAGCAGACTTGCATGAACAAGGGAACAGCTGTCACCTGCAGAGAGAGAAGCCAAGATTTTTGACAGGTGACCACAACAGGGTTTTTGTGTTGTGCTGAAGCATTGCAGTGCACACTTGATCCATGAGGGTCCACAAGGAAGTGATGAGACAAATGAGCCGACTGACTTGTCATCACCTGCCAGTTCCTTAGAATTCAAGTGTGTTGGCACTGCTTGAGCAGCGGGGCTCAGAACTCACCATGGAGTAAGTCAGGCTTAATTACATGCCTAAAGGAGGAGCTCAGAATCATCTCTGAGACAAAACTGAAAGGGAGGGGCTTTAGTTACAGTAAAAGATAATCCTGTGAACATCAGAAAACAGGGAAGGACTGCTCTGTGACTCAGGGGTCTCAACATGCATTGCTAAGGCCATCAGAGGATTAACTACATTTTTGTTGTGCCAGTCTTCACTGAAAGGGTCATTTAGCTGACTCTTGTGTGCTGGTGGCTGAAAGATTTAATCTAGTGATGAAAAGGTAAAATTTAGCTTTGTATAAAGATGGGACATATTAAGAGAGTATTTCAGTGAGATACTTTCATTTGGGTTAAGCCGGTTGAACTTTGTCCTAAGATCAAACAGATTCCTCTGCTGCTACCTGCCCAAAACCTGTCCCACCTCCCCACCCCCACAAAAAGAAAAGGCTGATTAGATGTCAGACTCTTTCAGCTGTTTTGGGTAAGTCAGCGATGATGCATCGCAGCACTGAAAAAAAGAGCAAGTCAAGTGTTTCTTTCACTTGGAGAGCTGAAAGTAGTGGTCGGAAGAAGCCAGCCCCATCAGCTTCCAAGAAAAAATAGTTGAATAATTGGTAGGTGCCTGGAAGCTTGCCAGGAGATAAGTAATAATTGCCAGAGATTTACTGAAATCAGTTTTCTACCTTGAGAAAGGTATGGGCATTGTGGACAGGGAAAGGCATTTTGACAGTCGTGATGGCATTCTGATAAACAATCTTGGGAAACCTCCTAGAGCCTAAATGCAGAAGTGATTGGAGAACTGTGCTCAGAAGGTGTTAACTGATCATTAATAAACTAGGAAAAATGTGTTGGGTTGGGTATTTCCATCTTCCCTGTATTCAGTGTTATACTACAGTAACATTATGATTGGACCAGGATGATGAAATGTAGAGTAGATTTAATAAACCTGCAAATAGTTTGAGGAGAAATGCAAGCACTCTAGAATAAAAGAATGATTTTTTAAGAGTTCTGAGAAATGACAGGAATGGTTGATGTTACCAGACAGAGCCAAAATAAAGAACAAATGGCTACCAGGTCTAGCTTAGAAATTTCTCTGAAAATTACAGTTCATTACAAGATGAAAAAGTACAGTTTGTGGGTACAGTCTTTTTCACCCCTCAACAAACTTATGGGAACACATAAATGGGTAGCTGACCTGCAAGAACTGCTAAATCATTTTTCCACTTAAAAATCTTAAGGCTTGACCAGGAATACATCCTGCTGCTCTGGGTATGGCCTTGAAGAAGCATGTGAGCAAATCAGATAAAATTCTTGGGAGGGTAACAGGAATGATTGGATGTCAACACATGACTAGGAGAGACAGGCTGGATGAACTTCTAGAATAACTGTTCTAATACCAAGAGCTGTGAACTTTTGGAGCTTGTTGTTCAAGAAAGTTATGGAGTCTGTCATGGATGGTTTATGTCTAACCTGTTCTTACGTGTTTTTTAGAAGGAAGGTGCCTCTTTCAAGGAGCTGCAAAATCCTGCATTATGCTTCCAAATGCTTAAGCTGTTAAAGACAGGTTTGCAGACATGCTAACAAGCACACGTTATAGCCTGTATCTCTAATTAACATCTGTCTTGTGAAAGTCTCTTCTTCATGAACGATGCTTCTAACCTGCTGTTCAAGATTTTCTGGTAGTCTCTCTGTTACTCCTTACAGGTGAGAGTACAAAGGAAATTGGAGGCAGGAGTGTTGGGCTATAATTTATAACACAGTGGTATTTTCATGGGGATTTAAAGCATTTTTAGGTGTGTAGGTTATGCATGTTTTAGAGGTTGGGTTCACACTATAGAAAGAAGTGGCCCATCTGGCATTAATTCCCCGTTTTACTGGTTTATTCAACAAGAAATTAACTTTTCTTTTTTCAAGTATTGTCAAGGAGCAGATGAAGAAAAGATTGCGACTCTGACTTCTACTGATTTCTCTTTAAGAGGGAAAAGCAAGGCTGAGTATCCACTGCTGGTGACTGCCAATATAAATTGGGACAAAAATAAATCTTTGAAAAGCTGTAAATCAATTTCAGTGACAAAAAATAACAGGCTGGTTTGTGACAGAATTTCTGAAAGTTAAGCAAATAATGTAGAGCAAATCAAAATGTGATAATATGCTGCACTTAAGTGATGTACCATCCCCCTCCGTCCCCATCCCCATCCCCCTGTTAAATAGCACTCATGTTCCTGGTTGCACATTGGAACACTGATAGTAAGAGCTATTCAGTTAAGATAGCAAGAAAATGTTATCCGTAGAACCAAGTGTACAAGAAAAGTATAGAAAAACGCTGTAGAAGAAAATGCAACGGATTTAATGACTTTTGACAGGTCAAACATTCATCTTCACTGTCTGTGTGTTGCTTAAAAATAAGCTTGATTATATGTTTCAGTCTTTACTTTGGAACTGAGTTCAAGCTATTTTATGATTTTTATTTTTTGACTCCTTGTTGTACCCCTATGAAAGGCAGATAATGACATTTCCCATCTTTTCTGGATTTTTTTCTCTTCAGGGCCCCGATCTTCGTCAGTTCTCATGTAGACGAATAGATAAAGAACACAGGGAGAGTTGTAGTATGGATCACACCAAAGATTTTTCTAGTCCAGAATTCTGAAAACTTGGAGATGAAGATAAAAGTGTGGTGTATGTGATACTTCCTAAAACATCTCAATATCCAGTGGTTCAGCTGGGTCTTGCCTTTCCTCTCCTTTTCCAGACAGTATTTTTGCCTTCTTTCTCCTTTCACTTTCTTTGTTCTTCATCTTGTGACTCTCATGTACTGAAATTCTTTTGTGATTATTATCAAGAAACACCGTGTCTCACTTTACCCTAGACTTTCTCATTTGAGTCTTCTACACTTGGTCATTTGAACCCATTTTTATTTCATGTAGTGATTTTTCAAGTTTCACGCTGCTGAACAGCTCATGAATTCTTGTCCTTTGTCTGCTAAAGGATTCTTTACTTTTCTTCCTATGTTTTTACTATCATTCTATAGTAACTGGAAAAATCTTCCCCCACCCCACCATACCGTTGTCTCCTAGCTGTCCTAGTCAGCAAATTTGTTTTGAAAGCTATGTTCTTAAAATCTGTGCTCTTCCTTCATTGCCTAACTAAAGATGCATTAGTATCATTCCACAGCCACTTGTGTACAAGTTTGCCTCTTACTGTCATCTTTTTAACTAACTTTTCCAATTTATATGAATGAACTGTAGGAAAATCTTTTTCTTTTCTCCAGCTTGGAAGAGGTAGTCCATTATTTTTTACTCTAAGACACTGATGAAGAATCTTTATTGAATTGTACTTGTTTCCACAATGGAGATCTAGATACTAAAGTATCACTATGTTGAGCACTTCAGAATTTTTCCATAATTATAAAAAAAAAATATCTTGACTTGTCTGGTCTTCATGATTTGGTGCTCTAAAGTAGTACCTATATCATGATGAAGGGCTCAGGTTTTTGATTTTTCTTTTCCTTCCCTTCATGTCCTCTAGTTTTATTGGCTTGGACACAATGCCAATCCGATGTAGCTGTTTGGTATTTAATTGATTTGCAGCCTAGACAGATTCATCTACTTCTTAGACATGAGTAATAGTAATTGGAGAAAGATGCATGGGGATATCGATTGGGCATGACTGTAGGTGAAGACCTTACCTGGAAGATTTGGGTTTGGCTTTACTTTTGGTCTTACTTTCACTGTAGCCTTGTCCTCAGATACCCCAGTTGTGTGTTCTGTCTTTCAGGCTGGTGGCAGTCTTAGCCAGAGTTTCAGCCTCTGCTGTCTGAAGTTGCTCAACTGTATCACAGCCAACAGTTATTGAAGGAGAGATTTACACTTTCCTGTTTTAGTAGTGCCCATGGCCTTGCTGGCCTAGCTGCAGTGGGCTGAGCAGGGCCAGCAGCTGAGCACCCACCCAGTTGCCTGCCCGCTTTCTTCCCCCTCTCCCCCCGCAGTTACGCTGTTATGCTGTGCTTGGAGAACTGCTGAGGCAGTGGGAGAAGCTGAGGAAAGAACTCACACCATGTTTGCTGTATCCTGCCTGAATTAATTTATTACCTTATGATGCTGACTCAAATACTTTCTCTCTTGCCCTAGGTTGTTGTGGCTAAAATATTTTTATATGTCTTAAAGTGTGTCAGGTTCTGAAACTGTTTCCCATGGGCATCCTAAGATTTCAGGAAGAAATGATATGTTGTATATGACTGACTTTGGCACTACTTATGGATACCTGCCTTGATCCTAGTTAGAAAGCAAGCCAGCTATGTCCCATTCTTAACTTACTGCCCCTATTCACTTTGCAAGGACCTAAAGTTTGTAATTCAAGCCTGTGTAAATCCACACCGGGTACTGGGTGACAGAAGGCTTGAGTATAATGACTTAATTCTCTGGTCTTCACCATTGAGGATTTTGCTAGTTTGTGAAGAAACAGATAGGTGGCCACATCCTTTTGTTGCAGTTCCCAGTGCTAATTCCAGAGCATCATTTACTGAAGGGTCAGGACCAACAATGCAGAAATTAAATACCAGATACAATGAAGCCTATTTTGCCATGGCAGCGTGACCATTCCTGTGTCTCAAGTGGTGCTCGATGCTGCAGAGCAATTTAACTCTGTTCTGAGTTGCTAAAATGTTGAGGGATGAAAAACAGTAGTTGCCATAGTTTCTTCTATTTGTATGGAATTTTATCGCTGCAAATGAAGATCCAATATTCCTGTCAAATCCATGGCATGTACACAGCACTTCCTTTCTAATTTCTCTTCCTTGAGCCACTTGAGGTATTTGTGCAGGATGACTAATAACACTCACATTAAATTTTCCTTATTGCCCTATGAAGATTCACTCTGAAGGCTGATATTAGTTGCTTTGTTTCAAGGGATCTTATAACTAAAATTTTTGCTCTCAAGTGAAATACATCATACTGAAAACCTGTCAAATATGCTCAGCTCCTGTAGGAATTCATGAGCAGCAGAAGACTATTTTATAATTCTAAAAACCTTTCATTTGTTTTTGTAATCCCATTTTATTTAAAGAGGAAGCAAGCTAGTGTTTTGACTCCAGAAAATATTATCTGAAGGGTCAGGACAACAGGCCAGCTTCACTTCTCTTAAGAAGTGTAATGACAATAAAAAATTATCGCTATGAAAGGAGAAAATAAACCTGGCTTTTGTGTCTCCTGAGTGTCAGTTCTTTTTCTGAAGGCTCTGCTCTGATTCAAAGATTCACATTGATCTTAAAATGTCATGCAGCATTATTCTACACAGACTTTGTGCAGGAATCTGGTGCAAATGAAATGCAACTCCCATCAGCTCTTTCTGCTCTAGTTTCTAGATGCAAAAGTAAACCCCAGCTTCTCCTCATAGAACTTGGAAATCAAATGTGCTTGAGCTCGTATGTATACACTGGGCTTTGGACAAGGCTTTGAAGTATGAAGAGTGCAGAATAATTGTATTCTCTAGCCAATTTCAAATCAGTTTGGGAAGGGATGTTGTACATCACAAGATCAGAAATCATCAGAACATGTGTAATTGAAGATAATTTTCCTTGATCTTCTAACGGGAAAATAGCATAGCAATTTCACTGGCTGAAAAGCTTCAGTTTACAAAAGGGTGGAGACAAAGATCCTGGCATTTGCAAAAGACTACAGGAAAACTTAAACACTAATGATTGAAGCAGCCGCATGGCTGAGGACCCACAAAAATGTGTAAGGGAGTGGGACACTTTTCATAAGAGAAAGGACTGACAGAGCTGGGACTGTCCAGCCTGGAGACAAGAAGGCTCAGGAGGATCTCATCAATGTATAGAAATACCTGAAGGGAGGCTGCACAAAAGGACAGAGGCAGGCTTTTTTCAGTGGTGCCCAGTGGCAAGACCAGAGACGGTGGGCACAAACTGGAAAAATTTTTTTTTAATGTATCCCACCCATTTCTGCATAGCAGTAAGGCTCTTGAAAACTCCTTTCTTTTGTCTGCTCACATTTTCTGTCGGTTCTCACTTTTGGCTTGATTCATCATCTGTTCAGTCTCATATTTTATCATACACTTGAGATAAATGGTGTCCTTAGGTGCTAATGTCTTCATGCTCAATCTTCCCTTACTGACCTTGATGAAATAAGTGAGGAACCCATGGCTTGCTCTCGAGTGATCATGACAAGTGCCTTTCTGCTTGTGTATGCCTGTAATAGCATTTACACACACATGCAGGCATATATATGTATTCATGTTTCTGTTAGCCATTACAAATGCTAAATGCTGGCCCAAATGCCCCTACAACCTTCCTGTCCTCATCTCATTCCAAATTTGTTCTCTTCACCTGTAACTAGATTTACTCAATAGTTGACTGTAAGTGGTAGGAATGAGAGCACTCTCTTTTAGTGGCTTTGTGAAATGTCAGCAATAATGGAGTCCAATCATGATCTACTTCTCTCAGGACTCCTGTAGCACAGATAAATGGTTTATGCTCCAATATTGCTTGGTCTCACACCATGGAGACTTGTATTTTCAAGTAGAAATTAAGCAGGAGCCCACATGTATTTGCTCATTACTAAATGACACACTTGTTATTTAAATGCTTTCTTTCTTCCCTTCTTCATATCCTTCATTGTTATAGATTATCATAGGCTTTAGACCGAGATATTAATGATACAGCTGGGTTTTTAAGATATTCAGAAGTGATACAAAAATGTGGTACCTTGCAAAAATCTATTTGTAACAGCTCCTTAGAAGCCATGTGTGAGAGCACTATTGTCATGCTGAAGAACACTACCTGAATACTGATTATAAAATTCTCCCCAGCACTTCCTTTTCTATTGAGAGTACCATTTCAGTCTAAACTACTGCTTATATGAAAAAAGAATAGCCTAGATTTGCTTTTCTATCACAGGTTTGGCTCTTTGTGCCTTCAGCCATATCATATCTCCACCATTGCAGCAGAACTTCTGAATGTTAAGAATAGTAATGACTTTGGGGAACTAATCCTTCTTTTTACTGAATACCACATGAGACTTTAGGAGGCCTGGTTTGATTTTTTTTTTAATTGCAATAAGTGGTATGTATATAATAAATTCATCAGTTCTCTTTTCAAAAGACTATTTGAGCACTTGCAAGGATCAAGCCACATTGAATGAACCGAGATTTCCTTTTACAGCCTTAGTAGTTTATGTAGGCATGTCTCCTCTGCCCCAATGGCAATGAAACAGGCCAAAAAAAGTGAAGATCAGCTATATCTAGAGTTGCAGCTGGTCTTGTTTGCAAGTAAAAATGGTAACTTTTGTCATGAGTCACGGAATATGCTGAGTTGGAAGGGACCCACAAGGATTATTGACTCCAGCTTCTGGCTGTGCACAAGACCATCCCCAAGAGTCACACCCTGTGCCCAGGAGCATTGTCCAAATGCATCTTGAACTCTGTCAGGCTGGTGCTGTGACCACTGCCCTGGGGAGCCTGTTCCAGTGCCCAGCCACCCTCTGGGTGAAGAACCTTTTCTGATATCCAACCTAAACCTCCCTGACACAGCTTCAGGCCATTCACTCAGGTCCTGTCACTGGTCACCAGAGAGAAGAGATCAGTGCCTGCCCCTCCTCTTCCCCTCACGAGGAAGTTGTAACTGCAGTGAGGTCTCCCCTCAGTCTCCTCTCCTCCAGGCTGAACAGACCAAGTGCCCTCAGCCACTCCTCACACGGCTTCCCCTCAAGGCACTTCACCATCTTTGCTGCCCTCCTTTGGACACTGTCTAACAGTTTAATGTCTTTCTTACATTGTGGCTGCCCCCAGCACTCGAGGTGAGGCCGCCCCAGTGCAGAGCAGAGCGGGACAATCCCCTGCCTTGCCCGGCTGGTGATGCTGTGCCTGATGCCCCCCAGGGCAGGGCTGGCCCTCCTGGCTGCCAGGAGAGCCTATAAAAAGGGAGATACCTTATATGTAGCAAACATTTCTTATAAGGGTTTTGCAATCAGTTATTTAAAAACTGTGATATTTTTTTTTTGTTGTTGTTGCTTTCCAAAAGGGTACCAAAGGCCATAGTAAATGATGTGGAACCTTTAAATTCTGGTCCTGATAATTTTAGAAATTCAGGAGCTCCGCTGAATAACTTTTAACAGCTAGTTATAGCAGGACTTTTCTAAATTGGCAGTATTCCAACTCGTTGACTCATGGTCTTAGAAAGTGCTATGGATGATTTGTCTAATGGCCCAGCATAGTGCTGCAAAGAAAAGTAAATCACAGCATGAAAGACTTGGATGTGTGACCAATGTGTTTTGTTCACTGGGTCAGCAAGTAATTAGAGGGAAGATTCAAGCCCTGGCACATAACTCAGGCTATCCTGAGGAAGAAAGGTAATGCTATCACTCTAAGCTATCAACCTTCAAATGTTTTCTCTTTGTCCCCTAATCTCATCTACATAAAGTCTAGCATTAACTGCAGCACTTGTAGGAGTCATTCCTATTCACAAGTACAAAAGCAGGAAGATCTGAAGCATTTGTACATCCTGTTATCTCATGTCCTAAGTCCTCCTTCATCTCCCTTTTCTGTTTTATGTTTTGTTTACTGACATACAAAAAAAAATTCTTTGCTTGTCTGCATGTGTGTAAACTTTTAGGAATACTTGGATAGTCCAGATAAGAAAGGTGCCAGAAAGAAAATTCCTTTCAATTAAGTATATTTTTGAAAAGTAAAATAGCAATTTTTCTTATCTGTAAAGAAATATAAGAAAAGCTGTAATAAATACTTTTTTCTACAAGGGTGGTTTGATTACTTTTTTGGATGCTCTATTAGAGCATATACCTGAATAGGAAACGGAATGAGAAAGGTCTTTAAGTCACATAAAACTTAAAACTTTTGTGAGAATATTAAAATGGCTTTTAAGCTGTGAGTTAGACAAAGGAATAATTTAGAACTATAGGACTTAATAATTTAGGAATTATAGAATTTAACCAACAGCAATAAATAAAGACCTTGCTTGGATGAACATCTTAGAAGATGGCTGCACCTTTTTTTAAATAGTTTGTAGGAATAGATTAACTGCGGTGTTAACTTTACAATTCAATTAATGTCTTCTGTCTAAAACAGCAGGCATAATCCACAAGTGGAAGTTTTAAAATGAAAGTGTATAGTGTTCTAAGAGAAAAGCCATATTCTTACAGCTACTCACAATGTGCAATAGAAGTCTGATGTAGATCCAGGAGAACCTATCCAGTTCTCGACTGCCAGCAGTAGAGGAACTCATGGCATAGTAAATGTTTTTCTTCTTTTACCTGAGCATGGAGAGAGATTGCCCTTTATATTTTGTCAAGTTTCTCGCAGGGCAAGTTTGCCTCTGCATCCAAGAAAAGAAAGAACAGAGCATGCAGTGTCAAGTTCTTTTCTGCAAGACATCTTCCTTATGACTTCTCTTTCTGGATATTATTTGTTCCAGCCAGGCTAATCAGATGTTCCAGGCAGGGCTGCTCTGAGCTGATGAGATACCATTTAATCCTTTTCATGCAGCAGCTCAGAATTGAACTTGCCCAACAGCCATCTGTCTTCACTTCCCTTACACTTGCTTAGACCTCCAGCTTCCTTTCCAGACCCAGTTCTTTTTGATTTTTAGGGAGAAATGGTATGTCAGGTTGTCTTTTTTTCTTCCTTTTCCTCTTCAAAACAAATGGCATTAAATGCCAAAGATCTGCTTTTGGGATGCATATTCTTGCTTTCTCTGTTGTTCAATTAGGAAAAGATAAATTTTTAATTAAACTTGTTTACTCAGTAAGTGCAGTCTATTGGAGGTCTTTTGCCTCTTTTATTACCAGTGCTATCTTTTCTGTTCATGCAAAGATGCTTCCCAAGTGACTGGTTTTGTGCAGAGGTAGAGAACAAGGTGTTCATTGTCTTCCACTTCTTAAGAGGCCTGCCTCTTGGCAATAAATAGTGATATTTCATACTGTAAAGCTGGACTGACTTCTTGCAGATCTGTTGTTTCAAATATGCGAAGGCTTTTCCAAGATCGTCCGTCCATGAAGTTTTAGCTCTCCATGCTGCCGCAGTGCCCTCCGAGTAGCGAGCTCTGAGGTCGGGCATCGGGCGAATCCGTCGCCTACCACCGCAGCAGAGGACTGGTGCTGACGGAGTTCGGGAGGTTGGGCGAGATCTCGATGAGAGGCTCACCTCAGCCACCAATGTAGAAGCCGAACGAGGAGATGAAGCAACGAGGGAGGCTTTTTGGGGGATCAGGAGTTTATTGAAGGAAGTTGGAACGCAGGGAAGAAAGCCAAAAAGCCCGAAGAAAAGCCCTTGTCAGGGGGTTTTATACCCCTCTGGGCAGGGAGGAGCATACGTAAAACAGCCAATGGCAAAATGTACACGAGGCGTAACTGGGGGGGGGACACTTACATGGTGGCCAATAGGATTGGGGTAGGCGGGGGAGGGTGAACGAAGGCCAATGGGCAAACTATGATTTGGAGAAAGGAATCAAGTCTACTGTGTTCATTCCTCCTTCAACAGTAAGTAAACAGATCAGCCAGGGGAGGAGTGTGCGGCGGCCATTGCGGATGTGCCAGGCTGCACGTCTTTCCCGCCTTGGCCAATGACTTTTCCCGCCAAGCTGCCTGAGGGGCAGCCACGTTGGTGCCGGCGGCCATTTTATGGCTCCTGGACTTCGGGGGCATTAAACCATTGGACTTTCTATCCTATGGGGTCCAGGACACCATGGCGGGAGCTGCAGCTCGCCGCAACAGTGTAAAGCTGGACTGACTTCTTGCAGATCTGTTGTTTCAAATATGCGAAGGCTTTTCCAGGATTGTCTGTCCATGAAGTTTTAGCTCTCCATAGTTGTTATCCTTATGGTAGTTAGGCAACCGTAGGCTTTTGGCATAACTATCAGTTTCTCAGTCCTGTGTTAGGCTTCAGTAGATTTGTGTGGTGAATCCATAGGTGTTTCTTCGTCCGTTTGTAAAATCAACCCTCTTTGCTCGACTTAGTATCTTCTTATAATACAGTCCCTTATAATATGCAGGGTAGGTTTGACTCTGGGTGGTCTCTCTCTCCCAGCCCTATGTTTAAGGTGTGCATTAGGGAAAGTTGGAGTGTTTCCTATCCTGACTGTTGCTTTACCCTTATCTAGTGAAGTGAGGCTGCAGTGAGGGAACAAATTCACATCTTCGTTTTCTTAATGTCATAGATACCTCAATGAGCCTGTCTTCTCAGAGCTTTGTTTAATTTTGCACTTTTTCAGAACAAAATCTTAATGAAATTTGCTTCAAGATGTTTATTGCTTCTTGGAGACTGTAATAGAACCTCTGCAATTTTGTGCTAAAATGACTTGCTATTGTAAAGTGAGATGATGCTGGCATTGTTTCATGGATAGCATGAATTTGAATTATGACAGCACATTCTCAGTAAATGATTTTGAATTCTTAACATGCTTCACTTGACACTGTTTTTGTCATCAAAATTAGAAACAATTAAACCCAGAGAAAATTCTTTTTCATTCAAGAGCTCAGTATATTTCCTTAGTCCTCACTCACTTGCACTTCATGTAGAGTTAGAAACCAGCCATAAAAGAATGAGTGAAATGTGGAAAATTAATTCCACAGAGCTCCTAAGGATGACTTTCATGCTGAGGTTTAAGAAACAGAAAACTATTTGCTGTCTCTGTAGCAATCAGATAAATCCTGTAGAGTCTGAATACCCTGTTGTGGATACATCAAAAAGATGATGTACTCACATGCTCCAAGTGCTTCAGTGTAGCACTCAGCTTCCACTAATGTTCACAGAATATCCATTAGGCTTGCAGCCACTGAACCTGACTCTGCAACTAAATTTTACTCATCATTGCCTAAACTCTGGTACCTTCAAATCACTTAGTTTCTATCATATAACAGTACTGGCAGAATGGACAAAATAGACATTTTCTTTTGGAACACAGAAGTCCTGATGCATATTTAAATGTCATTTAATGTGATATAAGTGTATATCTTCCCTCCCTTTCCTCTTTTAGAGACCATTGATTTAAGAAACAAGCACTATGAAGTTTTTCCACCAGTCCTTAAGTTTTATTGCCTGATAATAAATCCACTTTGTACACACTACTTAAAAATTCATTAAGTGAAAGACAGAAAACAGAAAAGTCTGGATCTGTACAGGCCAGTAGTTAGGATACCTGCTAGGGAAGCAAAACAACATCATTTTATTTCCTGCTCCAATGAATACTTAATATAAAATACTGAAATATTCATTGGTAAGTGGAAATGGTATCTGACCACATAGTAACACCTAAGATTGCATGAAGTTAAAATGAAGGCAATCCTACAATGAGCCTGAGGAAAAAAAGGCCCAGCATCTGACATAGTGTAAAATTAGCTGGTTGTTCGGAAGTATTGAAAGAAAACTTGCCGACAGTGCTACTGAGAAATGTCTTTATGGGCTTTTATCAGGAATTGTAATGCTTATTTGTTATAAAGCAAGATATGTAACTTACTTCCATTCTATTAGGCCTGATAGGACCATACAAAAAATTATTAAAAAAAATAAATTATGTTTTCATTCAGAATAGCTTGATCAGTACCAGAACTAAAAAAGAGACTCTGCATATTAAAAAGCAGATTAAATCTTCAAGAAGAAATAGTGACATTTGCAGTGTGCCATGAAGTGATGATCACTAAACTAATTTATTTTGGTGGGGAATTTGTTATACTGCACATTAATATTTTGCTCCATAAGGTACAGGACAGCAGGCCATATATTATAGTGAAGTAGCGAAGTCCAGACTTTCCGTGAGGGCTGCATAGGTGGTAACTCATAAAAATGTGTTGCTCAATGCAATCCAGGTCCTAATAATGAAGTGAGTATTCAGTTACTGGGCAGATGCAAGTGGTAGAAGGCTGCAGATGGATGGGCATGTCACAGAAACTGCCACCAAAACTGCCATTAGATGGAAGCCTTTGTTGGTAGCTTCAGCTGAAAGGTCAAATCCTAAATGGGCAAAGAAATTAATTGAATGTTTCTTTCGTGCCTGTTGATAGTAATTAGTCTGATGGACCTTTACTGATCTGAGGCATTTGCACTCTGTGGCGTTTTAAGAAATTCACATCCCCTGTAGATTCTCATACGTTTGGAGCACAGGTAGGTGGTGCGTAGGTAAGGTGAGCAGCTCATCACTCATTGTGAACTTCTGTCAGTCAAACACATCTCCTACTTTTTTCTCAGTGCAAAACACTGAGTACAATTTTGATCCTCTATAAAAAATTTTGGGGGGATATTTTCTGTAGCACAGGTAGTCTTTAGACATTTCACTCTTCTTTGAAAGTAAAGTAATCATTAACTTCAAATGTTTACTTCTTTGCCAATAGCCTCTAAAAGTTTTAAAACAAAGGTACTTGTCTGAAAATGTTTGATGATGTCATATAAACATGTTTGAAACTACAGCTTTTCATGACTTTTTTTAGAATTCTGTGTTCAGGTAATTATTATTTATTGAGAAATCATCATTTGGGGTTTTCTTAATTTCTAATTAAGCGATATAGAGATAATGATCTATTCTGTCCTCCCAGTAAAATTTGGTTACAAAATTAGCCTGTGTTTAGTTACCATGGTGATAAGATCTTTTTTTAAGATGGCTTTGTTTTTTTCCCCTTTTATTCTTTTAATGAACAAATGTATGCTTTGAGACTTTTCTTAACCCTTCATATGAACAAAAATTTGATGTATAAAATGTTCATAGATTCCAAATGAAATACTGTGTCATTATGGTCAAGAAGAAATATTTGCAAATGGATCTTTTTTTCATATTTGTAAGTAGCCTCCTTTTAAGCTATTGATCGAGGCAATATATCTCTAAAAAAAGTGCCAAAATAGGCGATTCAATAAAAGACATTAATGTAGTGATTTTGGCTTCCTCTTTTAAATGCCTTCTTAAGAACAAAAGAAATTCTGACCTCTCCCTCTCCAACTGCTAAAGACACAAGTTGTTGATTATTGAATCATAGTGACAATTACAATTCCCATGGACAATTGATAAAATCACAATAATGGCAATTTTTCCAGAACTGAGTGTTCAGTGCAAAGCTGTAGTGACCACAGAATGTGTGCTGGAAGGAAACTTGGGGGGTCATCTTATATATCTTCTGCTTCAAGGGTCAGTTAGATTGTTTCTTAGAGATGTGTTCTTTTTTCATTCTTGATGGCCAGTAGCCAAAACTCCACAGTTTCTTATGGATCAAAAAGAAATGAACAAAGGACATGCAAATGCTTGAAGCTCAAATGGGGTAACCTCGGATTTATATTCTTTATCTTTGCATGCATGTCAGGGAAGCCAAACTGTATATTTCTGCAACAAATCCTGTGCTGTATAACCCAGCTTCTGTAGCAACTGTGCATGAAAAGAGGTTCTCAGAGACACCATCACTTTTGTGACAGCAGCAGGGAGAAGAGAAAGGAAGAAGGGGTATTTCTGATGGACACAAGTGTAGGAGTCTTCTCTCTTAGAAGACAACACTCCTACAGTCAAGACTACTTCTCTAGTGAAGCTAGAGAAAATTTGATTATATCTTTACTCTGTAGCTTGATTATAAGATCCACAGATGACAAGATTAAAACAAATTCAGATTAAATTTTGAGCCTTCATGTATTTTAAACCTGAAGAGATATACAGTACTACCAACGATGAATAAATTAATTGGAGCTTTTTAGGAGGATTCAAAAGCAAAATGTGCAGCACGTAGGAGGCAAGCGGTGTGGACAGAAACAGGAAATGACAGGCAATGTAAAATTGCAGAAGTTAAAAATATTTAATTGAATTTTTGTGATTTAAATGATCTGTCACTGAATGATGAGGCCTGGACTTTGGTACAGAAAAAAATATTTCAGATAGAAATGAAAGCTGATCTCTTTTTTAGGACAAGGACCAGCACGCCAGTCCAATAAAGAGACGCCTTATGCTTAAAATTCCAAAGGGTGTGGGCAGCCTTTTTTGTTTTGTTTTGATTTTTTTCCCTATTATCTTAGAAATTTAAAAAAAAAAAAAAGGCAGCTAGAAAGTTCTTCTTAAGGTAGTATTTAAAAATACCTACTGTTCTTTTTTTCAGAACAGACATAGAAGCACTACAGATGACACAATTTTTTCCAACTTTGGAACACTTAATTTCCAAAGTGTTTTCTTTGTCTTTATGTTTTCTTATATTTAAAAAAATATTGAAATTGTGTTTCTAGTCTCATTGTTTCTTTAAAATTTGCAATGACTAATCTTCTCAGCTATATCTGCTTCATAACTTGTACTTTCACCAAAGGAGTATTAATGTGAGAGCTTTAGATACTCAATGTCTTTATTTCATTGTCTAAAATAACATTCTAGATTTTCAGAACCCTGGATACAGATGTTTTTTTCACACCTGTGCATCGCAATCCTGTAGCTCTGGTTGTAAATTCTCTCTTTCAGGAACATAACGTGTTGCACCGATGCAGAAACCCACCTGTGATCTTTGCAAGCACAATTTTTTAATATCCCTTAATCCCAGCATGGTAGGAAGACTAACTTCCAAAGAGAAAGTAGCATTGGCTATGCCCTGAAGATGGCCAAGAAATTCCCATGCATGCCAGCACCTCTTAGGTGAGAGACTCAAAGGCAGCAACTGTATTAATGTTTGAGTTCAAACAAGGAACAGGCTTTGGATGTGAATCCAAATGTGTGAAGTTACTACTTACCATGCTTGGAGTTGCACTGTGGAGAAGTTTTGGCCTGTGTTAACTGAAATTAAATCCAAGGTGTGCTCCAGACATGAGGAAATATTCACTCTGTTGACCATATTAGAGGTAGACTGAATCAAAACCTTCAAAATTCAAATACTGTGGACACATATCATGTTCTCAGCACCAAATAATTAATATTCTACAAATTTGAATTGTAGGGATTCTATAAATCTGTCCTGTTGTGCACCACTACTTTTCAATGTGGATATATCCTGCCAGATCTCTGTTTCTGGCTGATCTGTTTACTTACTGTTGAAGGAGGAATGAACACAGTAGACTTGATTCCTTTCTCCAAATCATATTTGGTTCAAACTAACCTTTTTTCAGGTGGCCCATTAACGGTAGATCATAGTCTGTGCAGCCCTGACTGCCTGAATACTGCGGTAGAAGTTTAACAGCAGAACCTCATCTCGTCCTTTGGGATTTACCCTCATCACAACCACTTAGCACTTAGGGTAAGAAGAAGAGAGAAAATTGTTTAAAATTAATCTCATTTAAAATGCATGAAGTCATCTTTATAGTGATGTAAAGGAAACAAAAGGGAGTCAGTGCTACAGATTTTTCCTGTTATTCACTGAAAATTTTTTGTCTCCTGTTGACTCTTGGCCAAGTGGCAAAATGGCGCTGTGATAAATTAGTCCCTTAATGGATTTATTAGGAGGCTAATCAAATGTTCAAGGTGGACTTTATTAACACAACTTCAATGACTGAGCCCCTTGGCAATAAGAAAATAATATAAATATTATTTTGTTACCAAGCTTGCTCTCACTTTGCAAGCACAGGGAAAGCATTCAGAAAAATTTGCCTGCTTTCTGATAGCCTTTTCAGTGATTTTTCATGGACTCTGTCACACAAAGGGTGAAGCAGTTTAATTTACTTCTAGTTCCTAATTCAAGTACTGCCTATAGCAATATTTTCACTAGCAATCCATAGCACCCTGCTGTAAAAAATGGACTCCAGTTCCACTTAAAAGATGTCCTGAGGCTGGGACCCAGCATGAGACTGTAATTATTTGGGACCTCTCTGTCTCCCCGCTAACTCTTCCTGGTGTGAGAGGTACCAGTTCTTCCCCTTTCTTTGTGTTTTCTGGTAATGGCAAAAACACCTTTTTGTTTTGCTTAAAGGAAAAGAAAGAAATAAACAAACAAAACCAGCCCCACCCTCCTTGATGTACCTGGAGGAGAAAAAGGTATTTTGCTGCTGCAGCCTGTTTTCAAATGGGAACCCTAAGAAGGGAAGAGATAATATGTGTCTTTCTCCAGAACAGCTTGGGCAATGTGCTCTCAGGGAACACACTTGGAGTGTAGGGCAGGATGGGGTGGGAGAACCTATATGATGATCCTGCAGCTTATGCTCTCTGTGGACATACATTGTTGGCAGGAATACACTTGTTAATAGAATTAAAAAAAATCTTTTTTTCCTCTCTAGATGAATTTTTATTACTAATAGTTATATAATATATTTTACTTGTGTCCTGATAAGATTTTGTGTGTAAAGGAGGCGTACAGTGGAAGAAAGGGCATAATTTCATTTCAAGTCTTTGGCCTGTTGAAGATCCTGCCCCAACACTGCAAAGTCACCTCTATGTCCCCAGCTCTGAAGGAGGAAGATGATCCTTAAAGAAAGTACCTCCTTTTTTCCATCCTGTCTGTGCATTCTTTGCACATAGTATAGGGAAACTTAGGTCTGGAGCTTTTGTCCTAGCTCTTGTATATATCCAATAATAGCTGGTTATATTTTAGAAAACAGCAGAGTATGTAAAAGACCTTTCATTGCAATAGCAACAGTCTTTCCGTTTCAGTTTGTGTTTTCTGGATCCTCAAACCACCAAGCAAGACAAGACTTTTGTACCCAGAGGACAGAATGAACCACTGAAGTTATTTTTGTCTTAAGTGGTAAGTTGAAGTGAAAACACTTTGCTTATCCTGCTAACATGAGACTTGGGTTTGTGTCAGCAGAGCAGGACTGAAGTTCACTGTACAGTACCGTGGGAACCCATGTGAAAACGATGAGAACTTCTTTCAAACATTGGCATTCAGACCTTGTGTGAACCTGATTCTGAGCTCCCTTGCACTGGGAGGGCTCTGTTTGGACCTGTGAGGATTTACGTGTGCTGCCTTTAGCTTTCTGCCTGAGCTTCTTGCCCTTTCAGTCTTTGAGTGAGAATGTGTATAAGCAGCTAAAAGATGATGGCTGTACCCTCAAAGTTACAGAGGTCTGAGGGATATACTGCTGCCTGTAGTGGGGGCTTGTGCTAGAAAGTTTTCTAATGATTTCTCGCCCAACTTGACCCAGAAATGTCAATTCCACTTCTCCTGTTTGAGGTTGTCTTCCCAAAGGGACATAGAGATGACTCTGCATGGTTGAACCAAAGCCCCAGCTCAGCCAGCACACACAGTGTTTGGCACGGAAGGTGTCTGGAAACATGCAGAAAGCAGAACAGGACTCAGAAAATTACGACATGAGTCTGGTATTGAGTTACTTATGATGATACATTTAGATGTGTCAGAACACATTCATATATATGCCTTCTGACAATGTCCTTTTGACCTTTCTGCCTTTGTGGCCCATTTTCAAGCTTCTCCCTGTAACCAGAAGGGTCAGGAATATAAAGTGATATAAAGTGTGTTTGTTGGGGTTTTTGGAGGTTGTTTTGCTGTTTTTTGGCTTTTTTTCCCTGGCTTTGCTTTTTAAACTTAGTTTAAATTGGTAGTAATGTTCTGGTGTCTTCAGACAATAACAATTGTAAAGTTTTAAGATAAAGCCCCATGGTTAAAATCTATGAACTAGCAACACCAAAAATTGGATACAAATGTTGTAATTTAGTCTTATTTTAGATAAAATTTATATGGATGTCCAATATAATTCTTGTGTCTATAATCATGGTTCCTCTTAATTTACTGCTTAGCACGTGATTATCTCAGTAATTCCTGGGCTTTAATATCTGTAATAAAATAATGTTTGCTTTCTCTTTTCTGAGATGTTCATTGGCTCCAGGAAGTGTGGCCAAAGTTTTCTCCACAGCACAGAAAAGCAGCTCTGTCAGTGGAGATTTTGTACTTAAGTAGCAGACTGTAGTTAGAATTTAAAATTATTGATTTTCAGGGTGAATTATTATTTGAAGATTTATGCTTAGAGCCATACATTCAGTGTTTATATCTGATGCCAAGCTGCAGGAAAATACTCCTGACAATGTTTTCCTTGTGCCCTGTACTGACTGATTGAAATTTACAGCTGACCTCCCTGACAATAATTCTGTCAGAGGATCAGTCCTTCAGGCAAATTGCCAGCTCAGACATGAAAGTCAGAAATGGAAGAATGCAGAAAGCCTTTCCTTTAAAACTGTAGAGATGTAAATTTTCCCTGACAAACCTGGCATTGTGGGCTTCTTTTGCAGCTTTCTCTTTTGTCATTTTTCTTCCAACTGAGGAGGGAAAAATGATATTTTTCTTCTCCCAGAGCATGTCCAATCGTACTAAAATGCAGTTGTACTAAATGCCAAGGACTCATTACTGTTCTTGAAAATTTGTCTCTCTAGTGGAAATTTGTGGCCTCTGAGAAAGTTTCAGTTAGTTCCCAATTCCAGGTATCAAAATTACTTCAAAATGTCAAAATAGAAGAGTTTCATTATGATTGAATCCAAGGGAAAGATTATTTTCATTGAGGGGTTTTTCTGGTAGGTCACGGCCCTTAAGAGCTTTATGGCTATCAAGTACAATGTACTGTAGAAAGTGTCATTGATTCAATAGGATATACTTTTTATTAACAAATTGATACATGGGACAATTTCACAGGCATTATGTTGCTGAAGGTGCTGTTTTTTAAGCTGGAAAATACATTCAGCCATGTAACTATGTTCTGCCTTATGATTCACTTTTAGTGTAATTAACAATTTACTTCTCTACCCATGCTCTCTACTGACTGTTGCTGTGTCCTGTAGAATAACTACTGTGTATCAAAGATCAAGAAGGTGAATCCAGAATTTACTGAATAATTAACACACAGATTTCATAGGTAAAGTGCCTTGGAAACCCCAGGGATTAAAAGTACTATGGAGAAGTACTACTCTGACAGTTAGGGTGAATTTATGTTGAACGCAGACATGATCTCAGTTCAATTCCTGCTTCTTTTGGACCCTTCCCAAGTAGTTACAGGTAATTTACTTAGACTCAGGTCTTTGCATCTGGTCCCTGTAATAGACCACTGCCCTCATGAATGTTTTCTTCACAGAAGCAGTCAGGAAGATGAAATAAGATCCCTTATGGCCAAGAAGCCAACAGAAAACTCCCCCAAGCAAGAAGCAAGAAGCAGCAGATGATGCACTCAAATTTATTTTTCTTTTTTGCCAAAAGATAAGACATTATACATGCATATATATGTATATGGAACCAAGAATTTATTGTTAGGCCAGTGGATGCTTTAAAAGTCCAATCAAAATACACCAAACATTTATTATTAGTCCGGTTGCAGGAATACCAACACTCATTGTCCACATTGATTGAAAAAGTTAAAAAAAATGCTTCTTTAACACATTTACGTAAGAGAAGCCTACAAATATGGATCTTTTCCCTTGGGTATCATGCTTATCCTTCCAATGTATCTTGGCCAATGCAGGCTGACAGCTTCCTGCCTCCTGGAGCGGAGGGGCAGAACGTGTTGTGAAAAAGTGCCAGCATCCTGCTGTCCTCAGCAGGAGGAGAACGATACTCATGGTGGGGCTTTCTTCTCCTCAGTGGTTTCCTTCTCCTGAGCTGCCACCTGCAGCCTGGCAGTGGCCCCCAGCCACACACAAATGGCTATGGTTTGTCAGGCAGTGGCTGGGAGACAGAGGCTCTGTGTGTGTCGCCTCCTCCCCAGCAGGGCCACCCCCAGGGCTGAAGCTGGAGCAGGGGAGGCAGCAGTCACTAGCCCCAGCACAGGGCTTAAAGCAGCAACACTCTGATCAGGGTCTCCTTCTTTCTCTCTATTTTATGTTATTCTCTAGTTAGCTTTTCACTAGTAGACTTGGTACTGAGCCACAGATTTGTGATTATTTCAGGTTTTGCAGATCTAAGCTTACGCTTCTGGCCAAACTCTTGTTTGGCAGCAGCAATGTTTACTTCGTTGTCCGATTTAAATACTGTCAAGACTTGCTTGAAAAGCACAAGCACTGCTTAGGTAGTTCACAATATATGACAAGTGATATCCATAACATAGAAACTAAAGATCATGTTTCTAACACAAACAGTTCAGTTCCTGTCACCCCCAAAATAAAAGTTGGTTACAGGTAGTGATCATGTCCTTCCTCTAGGGAAAATACCAGTGGAATACAAAACTCATCAGGAGCTTCCATTTGACAGCTGGGTGCATTACGGGGAGCCAGGCTGGACAGGAGGTCACTGAAGTAGCTGTGGAGCCTCAAAGCCTCACCTGTGCTTGCAGCAGGTCTCACGCGAGGGAAAGGCTCTGGTTATCTCTGAGCTTTGCTGTCACAGTGCAGGAAGGTGAGATACAAAGATGCTGCTAAGAACACTGGGCCTGATGAGAAGCACTGGCCAGTGCTGCCCCTGAGGGTCCAACTCCAGGGACATTATCGGATGGTCCAAAGGCACTCCTGCTAACAAGTGTTATCACCTGAGCTTACCCTTCTACTTATTTTCTACAATAGGATTGACACAGCCCTTTATACCATGTTAACATTCAAAATTCTCTCTTTCTTTGCCCCTTCTAGCCTAAGAAAAAAAACCTTAGTTCCATATATAGGGTGTGTTTTCTTCTATCCTCAAGATTTTGAATGTAACAATATGCGTCCTAAACTGCCTCTCCTGGAAACTTCACTGACTTGTTAACTGTGTTCTGAAGAGAGGTACTTAATTATTTTCTTCCAAATAATGAAAAACAGATAATTTAAAGATTTGTCTGCTTCATGGCAGAGAAAGACCTAACTAGGTTTCCTCCTTGTATATTCAGTGTTGCATATAAGGCACTCATCCAGGATGGAGAAGACTTGGTTCTACCTTCTCAAGGAAAAGGATTTCAATTCCATCTATTCTTAGTCCCATCTCCTTGGAGAATGTCTCACTGCCTGACTGTTAGGGGATGAGAAAAGGAATTCAGTTCTCTGCCCTAGAAGTTCTGTCACTGACATAAAGTACTTGAATCCTTGTGCGTCCAAGTGTATCCTACCTGGTTTTCACAGCTCCCTGTATGTGGGAGAAGGCTTAGCTTTGACTTCTGCACCTGGGTGGGTAATATATTTATAGAACATTCATCATGAAATTAATAGAGAGACCTATAGACACATGAAGAGGTAGTTATTTTTAGTATGCTTATTTGAAATATGTAATAAACATCAGAAATCACAAACCTGAATCAATGGAAATCAGTCACACGGATATATATATATATGTATATATATATATGGTGTGTAAAAGAATCTCCATCATTTTTCTTCATCTACATGACATTAAGTTCATAAATTACATGTATTCTGGTGCACTCTTCAATCAACAGTTTTCTGTGACCAAATAAAAAGGGATTAAGCTGAAAACAGATAATTTAAATTATTGATTTCTCTCCATTGTTAAGCTTGCTAGAGCAGATTAATGACTTTGGTAACTGGTAGAATGTTCAGAGCCCTGGAATTCTGCATTTTGGGTGGGAAAAAATACACTGATGGATATAAAAAAATGAGCAAAACCTGAACAATCAAATGAGATTTAATAATAAAATTTGCTCATCTTCCTGTGCAAATAGTTCTATTGACTTTCACAAGACTACTATGAAGTGAAACTAGTAATTATAGCTGTCAATTTCTAGAGGATTAATGTCTTCCTGCAACAGAGAACTGTCCTTTCTCCTCCTGTGTTATACAGTTAAATAACATCCATTTCTAATGGGTTGTTTTTTCTGCAAAGGATTATTTCTGACTTACTTGTACACTTAGAAGAGTATTCTAATAATAAGGGTAGGTTTAGATGAGATATTGGGAAGAAATTCTTTACTGGGAGGATGGTAGGGCACTAGAACAGACTGCCCAAAGAAGTTGTGGATGCCTCATCCCTGGAAGTGTTCAAGGCCAGGTTGGATGAGGCTTTGAGCAACCTGATCTAGTGGAAGGCATCCCTGCCCATGGCAGGGGGTTGGGACAAGATGATCTGTAATATCCCTTCCCACCCAAAGCATTCTGTTGTGTTCTGTTCACAGTGCTGATGCTCTGGGCTTACACACTGACGGTCTGTCCTAGCTTCTTAAGATAGTACCATGACAGATGTCTGAGCTCTGTAAGACTGTCCCCTTGGAAATGCTATTTCTGTCCCTTGTTGCTTACAGCTATTCCATAACTATATCTCATGTGCTTTCGAACTTCTATTGTTAAAGAAAGGAGAAAAAAATGAACCAGACAACTACAAACCTTGATGTCTGGATTAAACTGTGCCACACTTTAGGAGTAATTCTGATGCAAACAATAATTTAAAAATTGGAGGTGAAAAGGGGTAAAATCCAAAATGAGGTAGATTAAGTCACACTGGCAGCAGCAGGGGTTGTGGTGGGGCTGCTTTGAGGAGAGGCTGGGGCTGCTGGGTCCGACTGAGCCTGCAGCTGAGGTGCTGGTGCCTTGGGGAAAATGTATTTAAGAAAGGGCAAAAAATGCCCCAGGGAAAGGAGGAGGGAGCACGAGGTCAGAGGAAGAGGAGGTGCTCCATGGCAGAGCAGTTATCCAGGCTGCAGTCCATGAGGTACCCCCTTGCCAAAGCAGGTGGATATGGCCTAAAGTAGCTGCAACCCATGCAGAGCCCACACTGGAGCAGAGAAAGAAGTGACGAGGAAGAAGTAGCTAAGAGGAGCTGTTAGGGTCTGACCCCAAACATCATTCCCCATCCCCCTGTGTGGCTCAGGGTGAAGGAAAGGTGGAGAAGTTGAGAGGGAAAGAGGTAACTGTAGACGTGGAGTCAGCCTGGGAATGGGGGGCAGGGGGGTTAGGGGAAGGGTGTTGTTTTAATGTCCTGTTTTTTCCCCTGTCCTGCTGACTCGAGGGGAAGCAGGAGGGTGAGTGGCTGGGTGGAGGTTTTGCTGTTAGCCAAGGCTAATCCACCACACAGATTAATCTCATACCTTTCTTTAACAATACTTTCTTACCTTTAGTAGCTGGAGTCAGAACTTGCTGTCCTGGAAAAGCTCTGTTAATCTCCATCAGCTTGTTGTGACCATTTGTGGAAATCCAGTTTGAATTCTGAGCAGCAAGGGAAGTGGTTACTGAGACTTTTTTTCATAGAATCATAGGATGGCTGAGGTTGGGAGTGACCTCTGGTCCAACATCTCTGCTCAAGCAGTGTCCCCTAGAGCTGCTTGCCCAGAACTGTATGCAGCCAGCTTTTGAATATCTCCAAATATGAGGAGATGCCACAACCTCATTGGGCAACCTGATTGGTCACTCTCACGGGAGAATTTTTTCCTTATGTCCAGACAGTACCTCCTGTGTTTCAGTTTGTGCCTATTGCCTCTGGTTCTGCCTCTGGGCACCACAGAAAAGAGCCTGGCTCATTTTCTGTACACCCTCCCTTCAGGCATTCATATATATTGATGAGATTCCCTGCTGAGGCTCCTCTTCTCCAGGCTGAACATGCACAGCTCTGTGCTTTTCCTTGCAGAAGAGATGCTCCAATCCCTTCATCATCTTTTCAACCCTTTTCTAGACTTTCCATTATGTCTCTCGTGTGCAGGGCAGCCCACAACTGGACACAGTATCTCAGGTATTGTCTCACCTGTGCTGAGTGGAGTGCAAGGATAACCTCCAAAGCACCTGCTGGTAGCACTCCTCCTAACGCTGCTCAGATGCCACCAGCCTTCGTTGCCACAAGGGCATGTTGCTGGCTTGTGTTCAGTAAGGTGTCCACCATGCCCTCCAGATCCTTTTCTGCAAGGTGGTTTTCCTGCTGGTGGCTCCCCAGCATACACAGGTACCGGGGATTGTTTCTTCCCAGCTGGAGGATTTTGTATCTCCCTTTGTTCTCCATATGGTGAGCTCTGTCAGCCCATTTCTCCAGCCTGTTGAGTTCCTTCTGGATGGCAGCACAAACCTTCGGCACTTCTTTTACAGAAAGAGGATCAAAGCTGCTGGAGCATTCAAAGTAGGCAGTTTTCACTGGAGAGGGAACTCTCTGCTAGCCACAGATGTCACAAATCCCATTTGAAGTTCAGTTAGGTAAGGTTTAGAAAGTTTTGTTAGGAATTTGTTTTGCCTTTGGAGTAATAAAGTAGTTTTTGTTCATGCTGGCTATCAAAAGAATAAAATGTTCATCTGGCAAAGGGTCTATATCACAATTTGCCCAACTGAGTCAGGGAGCTTAAATGAAAAACTCAAACCTTAACTTTACAAAAATGCAACCAGGAAAAATGTAGACCTGAGAACCACACCCAATGTGAGTTTCATACTAAGTATGATGCAACATGAGTCACCTTGTCTTCTAGAATAAGCTGGCAACTTTAGTTAAAGACAAATAAAACCAATATATTTGTGTTTGATTTTGTAAGAATTGTTTGCATATGGGGAATTGCAAAGGGAATATTGACATGGCAACAAATTAATGTGTTGACACCAGCTTGGTGAAGACAATTTCCATAATAATCATATAATTCTTAAATTAACACATTTGGTAGACAAATTAAAATGAAAAACTATGCAAAATAAGGTGGTTTTAAAGAGTTTTTCTATTATGAGTGCTCCTGGACATTGTGAATTCTTTCTGCTAGAACACGTCAAGGTAGACTAGGGAGCCAGATCTAGACACTGAGCAGTAAATTAGGTACTTGATTCCTGCAGTGTTTGCAATAACTTTATTCTGCCCTGTCAGTGACAAATCCATCTGGTGTAACCAATGTTGCATGAACCCTGTCTAATCCCATTCTAGCTGGAGCACACCAGACAAAGAGTCTCTAATCTGAAGGAGCATCCTAGGTCTTGTAAGTAAATCCGCATAGCTAAAGCAGCTACAGGGTGGTGACAGATTGGATGTGGAGGCAGCTCTGAAGAGCTGAACAGTGTAGAGGTGACTTGATGCAATCAAGATCCTTGTTTGGGAAATTGAATGCTGCCTTAGAGGGGTGGAATTCTTGCAGGATGGACAAGGACTGTGTAGTAGATAACTCCACTGACAAAGGTAAATTAGAGTCCTAAACAGTCATGGTTTGTGCTGTTTTTGTTTTCAGAGGCAATCTCTAGGTAGTTTAGCTGAGCCCTTTGTTGATGTCAACAGGATGCTTGCAAAGAATAATTATTTCAGCTTTAACATATGTAGACTGGAGTTTCACGTTGTGAGTTAGAAATATGTGGAAGAAACCAAATAATGATAATCTACAGTGGTGAAAGTAGTATCATAGATCTATACATTAGGAGTGGTATTTCTGGACTTCCGGAGACAATTCAGAAATGATCTGCTGAAGTTTAAGTGGGGGAATTTATATCTTCATAATAGTCTCTAGTATATGATCTGTATCTCTTAGGCTAGGTATATTACAACCTTGTTTTACACCATTTTTTAAATTGGATCACTGCTTGCACTAGAATTTTAGAATTTACTTGTTCAGAGTCTAGCAGAATGGTGTGAGACAGTCAAAGAGGAATGGCATTAATTGAAAAGAATGGTCCTTGAGTCTCTTGTATTCTCCTTTAGCATGGGAACATATAAACTGGCAGACGTAACTTTGTTATTACATGTCGTGGGCCAAATTAAACAGGTCAGGTTTAAAGGTTGCAGTGTAAATGAATCAGATTCTGTAGGAGTAGAAAAGAAATAAAAGTAATAGCAGCTCAGTCTCCCTTGAACCCTTTTGCACTCACCTCTCTTTTAAGCTCAGTGAAGCTGGGTTTTAATGAACCATGCACTCTGGTTTTAAAACACTAATGTAAACTCTTCCAGGTTTGATTAGCAGAGCCAGCAAGGTATTAATTTTTAAATGTGATATTCTGTGTGAGGAAGCTTTCTGCCAAAGTGTATCTTAAAGTCCTACTTAAGATGGAAATCTAAACAAGGTGCCAAAGGAAAAAATGGAATAGAATTGTCAGCTAAATTTTACTAGACAAGATTATAAAATGAAGACTGTAATATTACATTACAGTGGAGTTCTACTCTAAGAATTACTAATAAAACACTAAAGCATTTATTAGGCTCAATTATGCATATTTGAAACCATTTTGTGGCGGTCGTAATTTAACCATAGTTTTTAAATGAATAAGAACGAACAGATGCATTAACTCCCTTGTCCACTTCCCAAGCCTTTATTCCACCATTAGGTTTGCGAAACTGAAGTCTTCTGTGCTTATTCTACAAGCCTCCTCTCAGAGGATGGATTCAGGGTTGGATATGGTGACCTCTCAGTCTGCACAAGGGCTGAGACAGCAGCAGAAGTGCCAGCATGACACGCATGGGCTGTCCCCATGTTTTGTCTCATGCCCAGTTGGTTCGTCACATGCTGTTTGCTCTGAGTCATTGCAGAGTTTAGGAAGTGGATGGCTGTTTAAAACTAATTTGAAATTTAATGGCCACCATGACAGGGATTAACCTAAAGTAACTGGTATATTCTTGAGTATACAGAGGATCGTATTTAGGAAGGGATTCAGCGTTTCGACAGAAGATGAAATTTTCCCCATGCCTAGACAATCGCATCTCACAGTTTAAGTCACAAGTTTCCCCTTGTTTTAATCATGATAAAAAATTTTCTTGTTAGTTCTTTTATGAAGATCACTATGTCCAATTCCGTTTAAAAATTCCTTAACAGTTTATAATTTGTAGCCATCTGTCAGTGGTCTGGTAATGGATAATGACTATTTTCTGTTCTCAAGCATTAATACATTACTCTGAAGTATCTTTCTCCTAAGCCATATAAGTCATTATAATTTACCCTACATCCATTATGCTTTAATTACCTTATCATCTGTGCAGATTATGGTTCAGTATTAAAAATAAAAGGGAGATTCACAATGTTTGTCAGAAGCAAGTGCCCTTTTTGCATCTTCACCTGCTGTTTATGTTTGCTCCAAATTAGGCTGAGGTTCATAATTGGAAAAATGAAAGAGGTTGTGTGAACTGAAAATCAATTTGGTGCACAGGAACACATGGCACAAAGAATGGTTTCTTATGAGACATTTTTGGGTTTTGCCTTTTTATGTCCCTGTAATTATTTATGCTAATTATAACTAAAATATCTCTCCTTTACATGCACATGAGGCTGGCAATTAGACATGACCTCCAAACCCAGAAGCTTGTAAGAAACAAGTTAGAATTAGAATGCTGCATCCAGGTCTGCATTTGTCCTGGAACAAAGGCAGTGTTCTCACTCCACTATGCAGAAGCACAGTTTCAATTTAGAGCAAAGGAATTGGCTCTTCTTGTTATCTATCCAGTTATATCACCAGAGGACTTGTTTAAAACCCCTTTTGGGTTGAATTTAAGCCTGATCCTTCACTGGATAAATTTCCTTGTCTCTGAATCCAACTGGGCTATGTTCATGCACCAGCTGAAGGTCTTGATGGGTTATGAGCAATTGAAAGTATCCGATTACCTAAAATGCGGGGTGACGACCGCTCTGTGGTATGGAACGGAGACCCCTGTTGTTTGGGAGCCCTTGTCTCTCGCTTCTGGATGGTAGACTTCCCTGCTTCCTCATTCCCCAGTTCCCAGTCTTTGCTTCGAAAGGCATCTCACCCTAAGGATTTAGGCTGTGTCCCTATTTGGTCAAAGAGTCAAGACCAACAGCATTTTAGTGCAAGGTCCTAGCAAAATTCCTGCCATGTAATTTTGAATCATGCATAGAAATATGCTCTAAAGACCTTAAAGGTCTAGAAATAAAACAA
Source organism: Lycocorax pyrrhopterus obiensis (assembly GCA_014706295.1). Classification (NCBI taxonomy): domain Eukaryota; kingdom Metazoa; phylum Chordata; class Aves; order Passeriformes; family Paradisaeidae; genus Lycocorax; species Lycocorax pyrrhopterus. Next base: position 84,394,692 of record JACSVZ010000004.1, read on the forward strand.
CACACTTTTTAGACAACACTATTATAGGAGATAATATAAAATCTGGACTGTAATTGGAGGCCTCCAGGGCCAGATATGGAAAAATGCCTGCCCCACATAGGGTGAATACAGTTTTATAAGTTTGGCAAATTAGCATAATTAAAAAGAATTCCCAGTTACCAGCACAAGTAATGAGGTAATTCCCCCCCCTTGTTTCCACCTCTTCTGGAGCCGCCCTTTCTTGCTACTAGCTATACTAGCTGTACTTTGTTTATGAGAAAGTATCTCGAGAAGATGGTTTTAACCTTGGTTCCCAGAGGAGGGAAGATACGATAGGAGCCTTTGGAATGTGTTTTGTCTTTCTGCCTATCAGGGTAGGAAAAGTAATGGAGTTAGCTAGGAACTATATAACTATACAGCAGTAGTCTACAGAGCTATGAATATACATGAAGGAAATATAAAAGCAAAAATAATTTTGGCATCGCTACCGAGAAATCAAGAAGAATCTTCAGAGGAATATTCTTTATTACTTTATTTAGAAAACTAAGGCAATGAATGTAACTAAGGTAACACAGATCAAGCTTTTTTTTTTTTTTTTCCTTTGGGCAGTGTCAGACAGTACCAAAATTATGGTGTTATTCAGGGTAACGCTTTATTTGTGCAGCTCCATCAGTTGTTTTCACTCAACTTTAGCTGATGGGGTGGAGATGCAAAAGAAATATGGTAATATCAAGAAGTTCAATTATTCTTTTCCCTGCAACATGTGGAAGCAGCCTTTGACCCCCCAAATCCTACACTTGAGGGGACTGATAGGTGTTAATTTAAAAATCTTGCAGTTCCACATGCACTTCACTTCATACTATGACAGTAACTGCTTTACAGCACATGCCCACTGTGTCTTTGCTCACCACATTGTCCTGTCTTTACCGTTCTAATCCTATATATTTTGACTGTTAGTCTGTTGGTTTGTTGTTTTTTACTTTTTCTCTCACAGGAGTTTGATGTATCTTGATGCAAATGTGAGACAGGAAGGCCACAACCGTATCATTTCAGACCATTGTCAAATAAGGACATGTGGCACATTGTCTGTGGCAAGGGACTGAGGCAGGCCTGTGACATGAAGCTATTGGCACCAATTGTGATTGCCAACAGAATATTCTGGAGAAGAGTAGAATTGCTTGTAGAGTTTGTGACAAATCCAGCAGATGTGCATAATGGCGTATTTCTGATAACATTCTTGGCTACGATGGTGTTACTCTCACAAACTAATAGGCAGATTTATAAGTACCTCAAGGTTTGAGGACCATGTTATATGGATGAAGCAGTTCCTGTGACTGTAATGATTGGAAAAGCTTCACAGTCAAAAGAAATCATACTCGATAGCCTTTGCCAGACCACCTAGAATGCTTCATATTGTCATGTAAAATTGAATTTTTCTTGTAAAGTTACGTGGTGAGGAGAAGTATCATGTGATAGGTCAGTAGCTGGAGTTATGCACCAACTTCACACCTGCTGTGCTACTCAGTGTCTCAGTTCTTCAGTTACAGAAAAGCACAAATGTATTTGCTTAATTAAAGGTTGAAGTCTGTATATACTATGGTAATGAGACATAAATATTCTTAAAATCAGGCATTCCCACCTCAATATTCAAGGTTATGTGCATAGAGTAACCTTCTGAAGTGCAGTAAAGGGAAATCCAAATTGGCAAGAGCCAGCTGGGATCTAGAAACCCTGTATCTCTTTTTTGCACAATGCACATCCAAGCTGAGACTGCCTGTTGATTTGGATAAAGTGTCAGATGGCTTATTCTATCTTCAGATCTTGGTTGGATGTCCATATTATATTTAAATTGTACCATATAGGATGGCAGCCTTTTTCTTCCTTGGTGCAGGGATCTTTGCATTACCCTTCACAGATGAAAGCAAGTGAAATGTTTTTTATGTCTATGCATAGAGCAGTGTTAACCTGACCTGGATTACAAGGGAATAGATTCCAATCTCTTTTAAAATGAAGAAAAATTTCCTGAAAGATGCTTCTAGTTCTATCCTATCATATACATCTGACTTTGATTCAAATTTTTTTGAGGTATTAATGAGGTATGATGATATGGGTGATATTGAATATTAAAAACACATGTTTATATTTTTCCTTGGATTATAAATCTCTGTATTGGGTATTGGATCCTTCAGGTACGCTTTAGGTGAGGGACCTGTTACTAAGTGCCAATTTTAAAGAAAGTAGACTTTAAGGAGTACTATAATAAACAGACCCAAAAAATGCTGTAAGAGACTGAGTAATGTACTTAAGAACAGTAAATAAATGGTCTTTTTAAGTTTGTAATCCTTTGGTGTGGCATCTTATATTTTTTGCACATTGCATAATTTTTTTGCACTCATTCTTTGCATCTTGTTGGCAGTATCAAAAATATATAATTAATATAAACTACAATTCATGATATTCCATGGTAGTCCTAAAAGACCATTTTCTGAGGACAAATGAGTAAAATGAGAAGATAGGTTTATGACTAGTTGCTTGGCAAGATTAAATAAATTAATTATAAAGAACGGAAACATAACTGTTTTGAACCTGACTTACACATAGCTCTATCTCTTCCTACAAAGATAAATAACCACAAAAACCCCTCCACAAACTTTCTTTTTAAAATCTTCCTCAGTAGCAAGAATTTGCCTCAGCAATGACTTTGTGAGACTGAGTGTCCTAAACACTTTTGAAAACAGTATGCTGGAGATAATAAATGAGTGACTCAGTGCTTTGGCACACTCCTGAAAATGTGAACAGTTGGGACCCCAGCTATCAGCAACAGATGGGGAGTGCTCAAGCTTTGAATGTTCAGTAGGAGACCACAGTAATTCTGTAAGCATGCCAAGGAAAACATCAAGTTGTAAGAAATAATTATTAGATTTGTGGTCTTCTAGGCTCTTCAATCCTTAAACTTGATATTCAATGCTTTCCTTCGTGTCCACCTGATTATTAGGCCTTCATGATCTTTTCTTATGAAAAGCAGTGGCAAAACTCACACGAGAATGAGAAGTACCTCTCAATTTCCTACATCCTTTAAAAATGTCAACTTACATTGTCTTGTTTGGAGATTGGCTGAGGATGTTTCATGTGGGAGTTGCAAAGTGTATGGACAGTTTATTATTGACAATATTAAAATCATTTTACATGGCTGGCGATACTTTTCTCACATCACAGTTTATGAATGTCACCAGCAGTTTCATTTTTATTTCGCCCATTTTTACCAAGCTGTGTGCTGAACATCCCATCTATCTATTGGGCCACAAGAATGGGTAACAATGTGGGAAAGACTGCAGAGATTTTGATGTTCTACTGACACTCAGCTTTCTATCACCATGCCAACCTAAGAGACTAAATCCTTAGGCCATTTTCCAGGGATGACCAAGGCACATCTGACAGCCAGCCAGGTAGGGACCATACTGTGCTCATGCTAGGGACTTGGAGAAAGCATTGGTCAGGGAGGAGAGGCTGAGATGATACTTCTGACACCTTTTGGTCAAGACTTGTGATTTGATGTTGCATGTGGCAACAATACTGAATCCCTATGTTCTCTTAGACAATCATTTTGCAGCGCCCAGGGCAGGATTTTATGGGCACTGTTATGTTTTCTGTGTGTAGACCTTGCCCTTGAGCCATCAATCACTGAATCAACAATTTCAAGGCTTCATTAGCCCTGGAGGTGTAACTAGAAGTCTGACTTGTTCAAAACATAAACAGCTGTGACAGGTGCAGCTCACACGTGAAGTAGAGCCTTGCAGTGCTGCTTGTTACAAGGCTACCCAAAGTATTTGGTGGATTCCAGATGACTGCAAGATATCAGTTTTCACTAACAGAACACACACTGTGTGTGAGTAGTCAACTGGAGATAAAAAAGGCAGAATTCAGCCCAGATTATTGGAAACCTAATCAGGACAGCTAACAAAGTTTAAAATGCAGTTTATCTAACCAAATTCAGATGTCTAAGTGATTTGAACTAATCCTGAGTCACCACTGACTCTACTGGATAGATCTTCCTTGACCATAGTATACTTCCTTGGACACCTCGTATGCTTGTAGACACTGTTGTGTACACATCTAAAGGTAGGTGTTTTAGTCTGAAGTCTAATCACACTTTGCCTTCCTGGGTCATATTCTGACATTGTTAGAGTACAGAGAGCAGAGCAGAGATTACCAAAAAATGAAGGCTTTTAAGGTAGAACTATTTTTCCTAAGCTTATTTTTCAGTTTCAGGTTTAGAATATCCTGTTTCCTGTGAAATTCCAAATGTTTTGTAAAGACATCTCCTTTAGAGGGCACCATAAGAAGACCAAGCAAAAGTAGTATTTCTTACTAATTGTTAAACTCTGTGTGTTTGTATTCTTTAACTTAAATCAGAAAATTCTGAATTTAAGTGTAACTATTAGAGCAAGCAATCATTCATTTAAACTTGTGAAATTAACAGCAACAATAAGCCTGCATTTGAGGCATATATGTATGCATAGCTAAATCTGTATCTATATATAATTAGGCATAGCTTTCTAATAACTAATTATTGTTATTTTTCCAAGTTGTATTTTGAAAAAATATATTAGACTTAATTGTTGCAATATGAAGAACAATAACTTCTCTATGAGTCTCATCAGTTTGTTGGTTAAGTGCTCCAAATATCAGAAATCCGTATGAACTCAGCTCCAAAATCTACCATAACACACCGCAGTCAGCATTCTGTGGGCATCCAACATGTCTGTCCCAAAACCCTGGGGGACTGGCTAGTGCTCACTGAGTGTGACTTGGCTGAGTGGTGAGGTCTGGGTATTGTGTTCCCCTTGTGATGGGCAGAGGGAGCACTACAAGCTGTGTCTGCCTCCCTGGCAGCTTAGTCCCTCCCTGCAGAGACATGCGCAGAGAGATGAGATAGCTTTTGTCTTGAAGAGCATGTGATAAATAGTCATGACAGCAGTCAAAGGAAGGAAGATATTTTTAACTTTTGCTCAGGCACACAGCTTAAGCAATCTTGTGCAAGATAACAGAGAAAATCTGTGGTGGAACAGGAAAATGACTTTTGATACCCTGAGTCACAGCTCAAGGCCTTGCCAAGAACATGCTTTCCCTTCAGGGAAAGTTTCCTCTTTTTCCATAAGAATACTTGTCCTGTAAAAGTAGGATGATGTCAGTTCCCTGTTGCTTTTTAATATTCCTGCTATTATGCTACTGCTGGTCAGACAAAGAATATCAAATAAATAAAACCACCTCCGCATGTCAGTAATGTACTCTTTTATTAATCACACTGAAGGTAATTATTTTAAATGAAATCTGAGGTGGTGCATTTTTCTAGCTTTTCATGTGTGTGAAAAAAATTATTAATTCCAGCATGGAAAATAAGTTAAGTAAAGGATAAAAATGATCTGAAATCTATGTATTCCACAAGGAATGAGAAAAATAAGCAAGAACCTTGCCAGTCTGTTAATGAGGCTGTGGGAGGTAAAAAATATCAATAGAGTCCAAAAGAGCTGATCTAAGCAATGATCTAATGAGCTCCTATTTCATAGCATGAGGTTTTCTCTTTTAAAGGGACACAGTCAAATAAATAATCTTTGGCACAATCTTGTTTTAAGGTCATTCTGATTTTGTGGAAATGTCCCCAGTTATGCAAGCAGTTATTTTGTTCCTAAAATATTTCACTTTAGGAGAAATTTGATAAGATAGTAACTGCTTATAGGCTGTTACGTCCTTATTTCCCCCCTAATGTTTGTGCAGGAGCCAAGAAGTCTTTCCATATGCTTTTTTTCTCCCCCCAATTAATTTTAGTAATTTCCTTGTGATGAAACCAAATCAATTGCTTGTAATCAACTGAGAATTAAATGCAATTCAAGTTTTAGTAATTTAAGTGGGCCACAGATCTCTTTCTGAAGTTTGACTAATAAAGAAAGAGAGGGGTGTTTCATCCAGATCCAGTTAGGTCCCCAAACTTTCTTGTTTCAGAAATACAATGATAAAATTGGTGATTATACTTTGATTTTCCCTTGTTTAGGGATTGTTACTGGGACATCTACCTAATGCCTTGAGCTGACGTTCCACTTCTTTTCCTTAATCCTTTCCCTTCATCTCTCCTTTTCCCTTTCCCTCTCTTCCTCTGTCCTTCCCTCTCTTTTCTGTGAATTTTTTCTTCCTCACCCTCTTTTCTTTAACCAGTGCTTCCAAAAACCAGAATCCTATTCTGCAACAAAGGGAGGGAACAAAAGAAAGTGGCCCAGAGAAAATATAGTTTCTATTTCAATTCTGGCCCCAACTGCATAAACAGGTATGATTATTCCTGACATCAGTTGCCAGTAGTTCCATATGCAGCTCTGTCCGCTCCCGTCATCACTGCCGTATGAAAATCAGTCAGGTGCAGCTTGCACACTGCCCAGTCCACAGAGTGAGTATAAATGAACAGCAAAATGGCTCAGCCTCTCTTAGGGAAGGTCAGCCTCATGCTGAAAAGGAAGAAAGCAAGGAAGAACTTCTTGTGCTACCAGAAGTGAGAGGTTTCTGGAAAGGAAGTAAGAAGCAAGAGCCTGTTGGGAGCTCTGTCATTGCTGAAGGAGGACACAGTGCAAATGCAATTACCAGATTTGTGGCAAGGTAGAATGGAAATGGTCCAATCTGAACTTTACTTGGTCTCAGTAATACCTGTACCCTGCAGGCCCAAAGGTGCTCCCAGAGGTGCTCAGAGTCCAGAGGGATGGCTGAGACATGTTGTGAGTAAGAATGTGAGTCCCATTCACCTGAAAGGATGTAATGCACATGGCTGGTGCCCTGTTCTTTCTTAAACTGACAGGTTGTACCCACAGAAGCAAACAGGAGATGCAGATGGTTGCCTTGAGCTACCCTAACACATCAGCAGAAACCTGCAGAGCTTTCCTGGCAGGAAGCTACAGAATACACAAACTTGCAAGTGGTGGCAAATCAATAGGAATCCTATCACTGTCATTTGTGCGTGAAATCTTAAATTTCATGGTACCTTAAGTCACAGTTATGTGGCACATTAACTTACCTTTGAGAAAGCAGTAAGTTTCAAAGAGTAAGAGGTGTCTCTAAATGGAAAAATCTATCTTATAGTTGGTCAGCTATTAATCTGAGCAGAGTTTAAGACTTTCAGACTTGTTGATTCATATATCAAAAGCAGGGCTGCGATGTAAAGGTTTATGGCTAAAGGCAAGGTAGGTTAATTACTAACCAATGGGCTGAATCCAAAGTACTCTGCAATGTGATTTAAGATTTAAGTTTTATATAATGGTGATTAATTAATGCACAGTGTGGATTAAGACTAGGTAAAGGGAGGAAAAATGCTGGTGGAACAATAAAGATGATAATTTACTGTGGTTCTATAGAAATGTTCTGTTCTGTTTTTCTGAAATGCCTGATAAGTCCCTGAGAACAGGGACTTTTTGTAAGTAAGCATACCATTATTTCTACTGCCATTTGATGCATATGGCATATTTTCCAAGGTGTTTCAAGATAAGTCTCAGCCTATAAACATGAACTGTCTTCCTCAACCAGCTCTTAATTATAAGAGATTTCTAACTCGAGCCTGTTAACTTATATATGTCTTTAGATTTCAAGGTCTTTCTTACAGAAGTATGTTACATTTGCCCCATATTCTGCACAATAATCTCTTGATAAAATTAAGGGTATTCTTAGTGGAAATAAATCCTCATTTTCAGACCAAGAAGGGATTTTACTGCTGGTAATGTCTTTCAAATAACTTTGTTTTTCTCCATGAGCTTTCAACCAAACTGTCCTTCCTCTGCTTAGATGAGGCTCTGGGAAACATAAAATGGCTGTAAAATCTGATGTTTAGTATTTAACCTTCCCTTCCCTTCCCTTCCCTTCCCTTCCCTTCCCTTCCCTTCCCTTCCCTTCCCTTCCCTTCCCTTCCCTTCCCTTCCCTTCCCTTCCCTTCCCTTCGACCAGAAGCAAAGCAGGTGCAAGGAGAGGGAAGGCACCACCATGTTTTCTGATGCTGTGCTCCAGCCTGCTTGTGTTAGCACAGAAGGAATTGAACCTTGAAGACTATATTGTCTATTAAAATAATTTTTAAATTACCCTCTGTTCTTCAACAACACTTTATGAGTGGTATGTTTGTTCCTATTATTCCACTTTTAAATATCCTTGGGTTTTTTTCCGAAACAAATGCTGACTCTAACCTGGATTCCTTATCTTGACAGCATCTGCGTCAGACCACTGCTTGTTATGAGGCCAGGCTAGTGAAACTGTAGGAGCAGCACAATTGGAGGTCATTAACCCAGCAGGAAAATCATTTGCCTCATTGGCTATGGGTGAGAATAAATCAGTGAGATACTGAGCACAGATTGTCCCTTGTGAGTGGCTGAAGCCACCCATTTCTAAGGAATTGCCAGCAGGTTGGAGGCAGTCATTAAAACAAAAAAATGATTGACTGACACAGCTTTAATTTGTAGAAACAACAAATGATCATTTCAGTGTATGCCATAAGGAAGGTATTCTCTAGTGCAGCTTTGGATTCAATGCCTACATTGTGATTTTTTTTATTCTTATGAAGGCAATATCCATAAACATTGATGGAACATATCTGGTGATTTGAAAGCACTAACTGCAATCTTGGGTGAAAATTTGCATCTTTTAGTGGAGCTGAAATCTTGAGTAGCCATCAATAAATCAATGTAAAAAGGCCCTAAATTGCTTTAGATATCTATAACTATTTCTTTCTGACTGCAGTCTAATCTATATTGAGAATATAAGTAATGGCTTGTATGCTTTATGTGAAAACCTCTCTTTTCTGAATTCAAGAAATATGATATACAAACACAAGTTAGATCAAGTAAGGCTGTAACTCATACTCTGTGCAGGGTTGCTTTATATTGAACAGTCATTGAAGTACTAGTCATTTAAATTCAAAGTGAATAAAGATGGAATGCACACTATTTTCCTTGGGTTGCCATTCCCCAGCCAAATAGATGTCAGTGTCAGAGATGTTTGCTGATTCCTTGATTTTTTTTCCACCTATTTGGATTCCATTGCTCCTAATTATATAGACTTCTAATATGCTAAAGGACTAATTTTCTTTTAAAGAATGTATATGGATATTATTAGCAGTTTTTTTTCAAAAAATAAGCTATGCTGAGCCATTTTCAAGTGGTTGTTCTGCTCAGTCTATAAAAACCGACTAATTAAAAATGTCATGCCAAATACATGGAATATTTGAAGAAAGAATTCACCGTGTTGAATGTAGCAGTACAATGTCTCATAAAACTTTAAAAAAGAGTAAAAAATATAAATTCCAGGTTACTAAAGGAACTTTTCTCTGTCACTCCTAACCACCCTTAACCTCATTTTCAGTCCTCAGTGCTTCAGAGCTGAAATCCTATGCAATTTTGTCTGGGAACCATTTGATTTCTATGTTTAGAGCAGGCTCAAGGGGCCCACATGGGGGACTCTTTTCCTATCTTTATGTCAATTCACAGCCTATGATGTCTCCTGAAGCCCATTTCTTTTCTCTTATGACATGTAGGTTTGTCTTGAATATTAATTTTCTTGTTAGAGGTTGCATTCAGCATACCTGGTGGAGTGTGTGCAGCTGAGGCCTGGGGAGGTCATGGCTAGTTCCTTATGGCTTGACCACAGCTTGAAACACCAAGTGCCCCAAAACTGCAGCCAGCTGGAGCAGCGTGATCCTTGGATGTGTCCAAGAAAGGGTGGGAGCTGACAGAGGCAACAGATACCTGTGAATTCACCTGAGGAGTTACATGGGGACACATCTGAGGAGACACAGAAGGAAAGGTGCAGAAGGGGACACTTGCTGGGGACACAGCTGGAGTTTCACTCGTGGAAAGGAGTGCTCTGTGACTGAGCAAGGGTGCCTCTGAGGGGACTGTGGCCATGGGTGGCCCATGCCAGAGCAGGGACACTCCTGAGGGGCTCCAGTCATGGGTAAGATCTGGATGAGTAGAGGGGCAGTCAGAAGAAAAGGAATAAGAAGGAAAGAGGGGCAGAGAGAAGCCATTACATCCAGACTCCAACCTCCTGTGCCATCCATCACCTCAGCCAAAGGCTTAGGAGGGCCTGAGTGCAAGCATACTGAAAATAAGGGAGCTGGGATGAGTAAGGGTGGAGGAGAGCTGCTGAAGGGAGGAGAAGTTTTGGGCTAAAGCTGGGCCTGGGGAAAAGAGAGGAAAATTGTTTCCACTGGTACACTGTCTTCTATTTATTTATCTCCGAATCACTAGATGAAAATTTATGTACGTTGCCACTAAAGTAAATGAGGTACAATTTTATGAGCTGAGATTGTTTTGCCTGCTTTGAAAAGGCCCCCATGTGTGCACTGGCCCAGCAGCGCAGGGGCTCAGCCTGGCCATGGCCTGGGCTGGGGGTTGCTGGTTTAAACTCTGAGCTGGTGCCGGTGGCTGCTGCCTCCCTGCTCCAGCTTCAGCCCTGGGGTGGCTCCTCCCCAGTCACTGCCTGGCAAACCACTGCCCTCTGTGTATGTGTGTGACTGGGGGGCCTGGGGGCACTGCCAAATGGCAGCTGGCAGTCTGGGAGCAGGAAAACAAGCAGTCCCAGCATCAAGGGGAAAAAAGCCCCACCACGAGCATCATGCTTCTCCCACTGAGGATGGCAGGGTGCCGGTGGTTCGTCATAATGTCTCCTGTGTCTACTGCCCAAGGGGCAGGAAGCTGTCAGTCTGCATTCACCAAACTATGTTGGAAGGACAAGCGTGATACCCATCCAGGAGAATGAATCTATATTTGTAGGCTTTCTGTAAAACAGTTTTAGGGGTATTAAATGGGCTTTTTTTAAAGTCAGTTTGGACAATAAGTGTTGGTATTCCTGAAACTGGACTAACGTTAACTGCTATATTTTTATTTGACTGTTAAAGCACTCACCAACTTAGCAGTACATTTTTAACTCCTCAAATATAGCTTTTTTCATTTTGCTCTTAAAATTTTTGAGAATAGCAGAGGAGGGCAGATAATAGGCAGATTTCCTGCTAGCATGTTTTTCAGGTGGGGCTCTGAGGAACAGAGGTCAGCTTTTTCAGCTTGCCTGTCTCCTGCAAGTCTGGGCTTTAGTGGCAGGATTGTCCTTTGTTTCACTGGACCTTGTCCAGAGAGTGCAGTGCCACTTCTTTAAACTGCCAATAAAAGGATGTCCCCATGGATATGCAGAACTGGAGAAGACCTCACAGGATTATCCAGCATAATCCTCTCTTCTGAAGCAGCATAAAGATTCATTCAGAGTTGAATATCAGAGGCATCAGAAGCTTTGAAAGTAAGCATTTCTACAATTTTCCAATGTGGCATTTCATTCTCTGTGTCCATTAAAGAGTTTATCATAAAAATCAGGATATATTTTTCCTTTGAAATTTATTTTTTATACATTTGTCCAGGTTTTTTGGGCTGTGGGCAGCTCTGACAGAGCGATAGTGCACTAGCTGCAGTACAGATCAGCTGCCAAATTCCAAATGTCTTGAAAATGTAGGCACAGGACAATGTTAAATGGATTTGCAGTTCACTGTGGTGAGCCTGCTGCCCAAAAAAAAATGTATTTATGTACACTCCAAATTACCAGTGCAGATTCCTAATTTACCTGTGCAGATTTCTAACCTACAATCCACTGACCATCCCTGCCTCTCCAGCTTGGTTTTCCCTACCTGGCCTGCTCCTCTAGGTGAGTATTTAAATTGAGATCTGTTGGAACCCTGAATTCTGAGAATTATATTCTTTCTACTCTGACAAGCAATGAACCTCAGAAGTACACTCCATTTGATCTTAGGCCTTGGGAAAAACTTCCTAGACTGTGTGATAGTACTGAGATTGTTGCTGTGTAGTTAAAAGTTATGTCACTGGGTGAAATATGTAGAGATATAGAACTTAGGTTTAGGGATATGTAACAAGATGGAGGATTTGGGGTGTGGGTTTGTACTCTTCTTTCTTCTTCTTCACCAACCTGTGTTTTCTGGTGTTGGTTCAAGAAATCCACAGTGCAGACCATGTATAGATATTCATTGGATTTTAAGCAAAAACATACTAGTTAGCAATTTGTAATTGGGTAGATTAGAGTATAAGAGACCTTGGAAGTAGCACTTGGGGGCCATTTTTAGCCATTTTTCACCTTGCTAACTAAGAAGCACGTCCCGTGCAGCTGTGTTACTGATAAGAAAATAAAAACAATCTGAGACCGAAGAAATACCATCGTCTCCTGCTTCCTAACTCAAACTCTGGGTAAAACGGACTCTCAAAATACAGAAAATCATATAGGCATGAAACTTATATTTGGTGCCCCGTGTGAGGAACTCAGAATTTGACTCTCCCTGAAGAACAAGAAAAAAAATCTCATATTTTTCACTGCCCCTGTTTCCTTTTAACACACTTCCCATTTCCCTTTCTTTCACTCACTTGAACCCCTCTGACCTCTGTAGCCACATCTTCCTTCTCACCCTGCTCTTGCAGCTAAGCCTGAAGAGCCATGTCTCACACCTACTGCTTTTGGCGCAGGAGCAGCTGCTGCTGAGCATCGCTTGAAGTGGCTCATATAGCACTGCTGTTTGTATTTACAGTGTAAGAACAATTGATCTAGGTAATATTTCTTCAGCCTTTTTAGAAGAATGTGTCTCAAGACAGTTTCTAAATCCTTGCTAAAGCAAGATACATTATATCTACTGCTTCCCTTTAATCCATTATGCCAATTATATTGGCAGACAAGGACGTTAGATTGGTTTGACATCATCAGTTCTTAACACACTCAAGCGAGCTGTCTTTTATCATCTTACTGTCTTCTGCTGCTTTTGAATTGATTATTTAAGAGTTTGTTCCAGAATATTTCTGGGAATTGAAGTCAAATGCTCTGTAATGCTCTGGATCCTTCCCTTACCCCCTCTGCTGGCACACTCCACACCCTCCCATTTTCAAAGATTCCCTTTTCTAGTCCATTGGGACTTCTGTTGTTGAAACTAGGTAGACTTCTAATAATGCTCTTAAACCCAAAGGGATGAAAATGGTTTGTCCTAATTCCTTTTCCCTTGTGCTTGTGGTGAATGTCATAAGACCCTGCTGAATTGAATACATTTACTTACTAAATATTGAACCTCTTTTTTGGCTTACTTTCCTGCTGATTGTTAAATTTAATTTTGTTAAGCCTCAACAAACTAATTTTGGGAAAAGTGAAGCCCAGAATATAAACATTTTCTGCATCACATGTTATTGTTCTTCTTTCCAGGTCCTTTAACATTTTTAGAGCAAGGGAATTCCTTTAATATTTGTTGAAATGTATTTTACTCATAGAACAAATAAATCCTGTTTGACAGACTGTAATCTTCTTCATCGTTCCTCCTTCTTACATGCCTAAATCTAAGCAGAGAAACAGTCCCCTAGGGATGCATGAGACCTTACCTTTGAATGAGGCAAGTGTCTAAATGTCTGGATTAAGAGAGATAATTATACAAACACGGGGGAAAACTACTGTGCTGAGATTAGGAGCAGCATTGTCTGTTAGGCATAATCACTGGCTTCATGTCTTTTTAACACTAACTTTGGATCTCCTCTGTGGTTAGATTGCTTCCATCTTTGTACCTTTCAAATTAGCATCTCTCATAAACATAAAATCCATGTAAGTTTTGATTATTTCAGTCATACACCTGGGGGAGGGCTGAAAGAGTACCAAAAATAATCTTTCAAGTGGAGAGCAAAAGCGGCTTGTATGAGTCAGAAAATATTTCTGTAGGAACTACTATTCCTTTAAAATACCGATTTATATTTATGTAGCACTTTCCACTGAAAGATGTCCGTATTTTTGGAAATGCTAGTTGACTCTGTTGTGGTGAATCCTAAGAACTAGGAAGGAAACACCTAAAGCTTAGATCAGGAGAATCAAGAAAAGAGCGTAAATCACTTACCTAATGTTACACAGAAAGCCTCTGATGGACCAAAAACCAGGTTGACAAGTCTTTGTCTTGTTAGCCTTTCCCAATACAAATAACTGTTCACAGTAAAATTACCTTTTTTGAAATGGAGTTAGCCGCTTTGATCTAATCATATTAGGAAAATAAATAATAATAATAATAAAAAAGAAATCTCTTTAGTACCCATCTGTTTCAACTTCCTTTCAAGGACCTGGTCTACAGAGAGGCTTCACTGGGCATGCAAGATTCCTTTCTTTTAATTAGAACATTAATATTCCCACTGTTTCCTTAGCTTCCAAGGCTAATGTTAATTCTTCCCCTTCCAGTCACTTGGCAAAGAATATGAAGGCTTCGTATCAGGATGAGGTTCTGTATGCAGGGCTTTCCAAGTGACAAAACATAAGGCTGTGTTATTATAGCTGTCAATTTTTTTTTTGTATAGCAGTACCCATGCAGACAAACTTCACATTATCTCTGTGCCACAGCGGGATTCGTTTGCTTTGCTCCTTCACTCCCCTGAGCAACGTTTTCCTGTATTTTGAACTGAAGCAAATTATGTAATGAAAATGTGTTTGAAATGCTTGCAATATAACAAAAAGTTTACCTTTCCTAATAATAATAACAACAATAACAATAATAAAAAGCCCTACCAATAAGCATGTTGCTTGGCAACACGACACATGGAGCTGAAGGGACTGCTGGGGTCCATTGGAATTGACAAGGGATCTGCAGATAAATGACAGAGCCACCCTAGCCGGCAGCTCTGGCAAGCAGCTGGAAAAAAAGGATGACAAAACCCCAAAATTACTGATAGGGGAGGGTGGGATGAACTTCATGACGAGAGGGGTGGTGTAGTACCACAAAAGAAAAGAAATAACAGAATGTAAGAAAAAAAAAGTGAAGGGAAAAAGCAAGATAGAATTAAAAAAAAAAATTATTAGGAGTCCATTCAAACAGTTGCTCTGGCCAGAAAATATGATTAACAAGATACGATGACAAGAAATAATTCCCTGTGGTAAATGTGAAGTGACATGAAAAGGAAGATTTGGGTATGTGCATTTGCACAACCCCAAGTGCAGCGATCCCTGCACTCGTTCACTCACACACCTGTGTGGACTCAAGAGGGAGCTGGGAGCCATTAGCTGGACATGCTTTAGTGACCTGTGTGCCAGCCCCACTGCTCAGGATGGGAAGAGCATAGCAGGAGTAAGACAGTGTAGGGGCTGTTCCTCTATGCTCTGTAAATCTGATGTGCTTGAATATTCATACTATTTGAATAAACATGAAAACAGAGGCCATATCAGTCATTGTCAGTGTGTGCACCTTAGAGATCAGCAGTCAGTCATCACACGCTTTAAATTGGTACATGACTACCAGATTTTAGCTTCAGTTTAGATGTACACAGCCACTGAGGGTGTCTGAGCTGGGCCAGGTGTATGTTAGAGCAGGAGTGGGAGTACAAAGCATGTTTTCATTCCCCAGCATATGAACTGGCTTGTGCTATATCTCTCACAGGATCCAGTATTCCCTTTTCATAGTCCGTTGCAGTTTATACCCAGACTGTCTATGCATGAAAGTATGCACACTGATAACTGTTAATATACTTTAAATTTCTTTCAGTACTTCTTACCTGAGGGCTTTCAAAATGCTTTAGAGTTTTAATGAAAAGGAATATGCATTGTGGCCAAGTTCTGCTTACTCTAATGTCAATTCATAACTGTGTGTACTTTAATGGTGCCAGATTTACACCACTGCAGCTGAATACAGGATGCAAGCTGCTCTGCCTGCTCTGATAGCTTTGGACGTGCAAGAACACAACACACAGCAATGGCTTCACTCTTCTCCCCTGAAAGATGACCACCTCAGCAGTACAATGTGGCAACTCTAATAAAAGCAGTGTAGCTATTCAAAATGCACTAATAATCTTTTGGGAAACGATCAAAAAAACTGTATGTTGGGTTGTGTGACTTCAAGAAGTGTACAAATTATGTATTTGATATCAGATGATAAATTATAGCAATCCATTTTGTACTACAAGAGAGAGACATTTAAAATCACATTTTTAATAATTTCTAAAACTGAAATTGATTTAGTATTTTGACATGACTCATTATTTAGGTACTGGTATAAATTTTCATGTTTTTTTCTATTTGAGAGAGAATATCAGGCATTTTTACATTCATGTGTTGTTAGCTACTGCATAAATATGTGAAAGTGGTAAAAAAAAGGTATTTTCCATTCAAAGCCGCTAAATACCTCTAGGTCAATGCCATGTTCCATTAGTTATCTCAGTGTACGTGGGGCTTGGCAATGCTTTCTAAAGAATTTTTTGAAATATGAACAGATTTTATTGAACACTCTCCACACTGAATGCAGTGAAAATGCATGTCATACCAGTCTTGAGAATCAGGAAGAGAAGATAGTCCTATCAATTGCTATGCTGGTTAATCAGACTTAGTTCTGTTAAACAGTGGATCCCTAACTGAGTTTCCGTTCTCTTCTGTGGCGTGTTGGATATAATATTTGAATGTCATAGCCCATTTGTTTCCTTCTCTGAGTAGTCTCTCCTGGCAGGCTTTGGTCATGATGTTTCTGTCTGTGTTTAAAGCTTTCAGCTGTGCCAGGGTGGCTGGAACCTGCTGGGCTGAGGTCAGCAGGCCTTCCAAAACCATCCTGTGTTATTTACTGAATGTCACCTGTGGCAATACAATGTATTTGACATCAGCATTCAGGAACTTCTCATTGATACAGAGCATTGTGTATTCAGTAATGCATGTTGCCAGTGTTGGGCCTAGAGACTTCTCTAATGCTAAGTCCTGATCCCTGCTTGCCTTTCTTGTTCTGAGCTCAGAGGTTCTATCTCAGGTTATGTCAGCATTGCATAGCAGAACTCAGTGCTGTGGTTCCACAGCTTGCACTGAAGCAGGTAGCAGAGAGGTGGAAAATAGATGTGGTATTAGGGCAGCATATCCAAGATGACAGATTTCAGGACACCAGCAGAGGTGCATATACTGGCATGGATGCACAGGAGCTCCTGCAGAGAGAAACTTCACTGCTTTGCTCAAATGGGCATAGTCTAAAAGGTCTCCTGCCAGTTTATAAAGACCAACTTTTTAGAACCCTTCCTCAGGTACAAGTGAATTCAGTAACCCATCTGTTCAGTGGATGAAGGTGTCTTAGAGGTTGCTTTGAACAAAATCTCTTAGGAACAACAAATCACCTTTAAATCAACTGCTTTAATGCTGTCGGTTTTCCAGAGAAAGTGCATGGCATGTCTATTTTTCTCAACAAAACAGCTTCCAAAATCTGGCAAACTGGGAGTCTATGTTTCCTGTGTCCCTCTTCAGAGAAATCAAGGGTCTAAAAGCTTAAGACTTGATCAACATTACTTTTGTCACCCTGTGTACTGGTGGCTGGTACTAAATTCTGGGATAGCAGGAATGGGATAGGCACTTCTGTGGAACCAACAACCTCTGCTTGCAGGCAGCTCAGCTGCGTCAAGTCTGGCTGGTTCCTGCTTGTGTATGCTGCTTCTGGGGTTGGTTTCACTGCTTGTATCATTGAGATTGATGATGTACTATGGGATAACTTCTGTTCTCTTAAAAACAGCTTGTGTGACATAACGTCTATGGTCATTTTACCTAGCAGTTACCAGTTTTTAAAGGGTGGCAGCTGTCATCTCATGCTAGATAAATGGTTTATTTCAGAGTTTACTGCATTTCTGGTCAGATTTGAAGAGATGAGGGAATAGAATGTCCTTCCCTTTCCTGGTCCTCTATTTTCTTTCCCCCTTACTATGCTAATTTAAGTGCCAAATACAGTGCCCTTCTCTTTGAATGCCAGTCTAAATCTGCTGCAGCCTAGGGTTGCTATGTGTGTTGGTCTGACACTCTCTAGCTCTTTGGGCTGTATCAGTGCTGAAACTGTCATCTCTGCCTGTTGCATACACTGTGTTTGTTTCTCACAAGTCTTTAAGATAAATAAATGAAAGAATTTGTGTAGGTTTTTTTTTTATTTGGTTATTGGGTTTTTTTTTAAACTCAGCTGTCACCTCCTTGTTAGAAATGTTCTGTTCTTAGCCTTGAGGGAGCTATTAAATCCAGATATGGTGGGTGGCCCAGATGGTGCCTCAGCTGAAGAAGGGGGTCTTGAATAGAGTGGAATATAATACTCAGCAGTGTACAGACCACTGCTGCGTCTCTCAGGCATTAAGGGTACAACGCATTAGCCACCTCAGAACAAATTAATAAATGAACAGAATTTCTGAGGAGAGGGCAGAGAGAGCATAATTGGCATCAACTGTGTTATCAGGACATGCTTCAGATAACAGTTTTCAAAAGACCTATGAGAAAATGACCTACTTAAAAAAGACATGAGGAAAAAGCCAAAACCAGGCTTGTGCCCATTTCTGGTGGTTATTCAAGTGGAAATTTAAAGATCCCTCAGTGTTTTCTGAAGAGGAAGAAAATACAGCTTTTCTGGCCTGTACTCCATCAGTCAATAAAAGTGACTTTTAAGATAAAAACTTCATGTGAGTTACTGCCAGAGCTACAGTAGCTATTGCAGTTGCCAAAAAAGGCATTTACAATGCTGGTATCTTACTTATTCCTATGAATCCCCCTGAGATGAAGACAGCACTCCACATAACCCTAGTCTTTATTGGAAATTACATTTATAGATACACAGTTTTATGTAGTAATTCTGTTTTGTCCCCACTGTGACACTCAACCTCTCCTTGTCATATCAGTCTCCTGTAGGAGTAGATAGAGATGTTTCTCTGCTGCCTTCTGTATGCAGAGAATGTTGTATCTATTACCAGAACCTCTGATAAGCCGAAAACAGAACTGAAAGGAATTCTTCTGTCCAAAGAAATGACAGTGGTATCCCAATAGCTTAAAATGGTCGAACTGAATTTCTCATGAAATACAATTCTTATTTTACTGTTCATCCATTTTCTAAGCTTTCTAAGCTTTTATAAATTAAGTAACATTTATCAAAAAACCTGGCAAGGAATCTTTAATAAATTGTGAAACAGGTAGATAGGGACACATCTCTCTTTTCCACTCTGGGTTAAAAACTGAGAAACGCAATTAAAAGTTCTTGTATTTTTACATTTCTTTCAGATTATAATGGATAACATTTTCATCAGCCCGTGTACAACTACCATAATACTTACACAGGAGCACATGTGAGCCGAGCAAGTACAGCTCCATGTACCTTTCACGCCTCTAACTGTTAATTTGTTAATGAAAACATCTTCAGTGAAAATGAGAGGGATATTCTTGACAGCGGACCTGAATGAAAACTTTGCTATGGAGCCTGGAATTTTCCCCATTTTCATTTGAAAACTAGTGATATCAAGAACTGAAAACTCTCAGGTCTGTAAATGTCTGTTTA
The DNA here is from genome assembly GCA_014706295.1 of Lycocorax pyrrhopterus obiensis. Lineage (NCBI taxonomy): Eukaryota > Metazoa > Chordata > Aves > Passeriformes > Paradisaeidae > Lycocorax > Lycocorax pyrrhopterus. The sequence continues at coordinate 84,414,004 of JACSVZ010000004.1, forward strand.
TTCAGTGTTTTATGCAGCAGGTAACACTAGCTGCAGTTTCCGAAGGAGCTGCTTATAGTGCTGGTATCTGGTATATGAAAATCCCATGGGCTGGTTTATGATGAACGCTGCGTTGTCAGCTGTGGGTGACATTCCTGACTGGGCTCCAAGAGTTTTCACCCTGCACTTGCAGCACTCAATACCTTCAGCAACCCCTCCAGCCTTGCATCGTGTGAGCTGTCATCAGCTGGGACAGTGACACCAGGGAAAGCTGGGGGGTGAGCTTGGAGGTAACAGGGCAAATTGAGCTGGGAGACTGGACTGGGAAACCTAGTGGACCTGGAGCAAAAAGGAGAAAAGTGAGGAAAAATGTTACTTCAGGTGGAACCAGCTTGTGAAGGAAGAGCTAATTGGCTACTCCTACACTGTTGAACAAGCTGGTGGCAAGGCTACCTGGCCCAAAAGAAAACATGTCAGAGGCAGTTCTAACGATTTATTGGTATGAAGTATGGATGAAGAGCTCCTAGGATCAATGCCTATTCTATTTGCTAGTATAGACAAAATCTGAAATGACGCTAACTGGCTACTGCAATCAGTTGTCCACTTCAGGCTGCATGTGTTTTTTGCACTACATAATAGTTTTCGTCTTGACTCATATGACAGAAAAGGAAAGATAAAAAATATTTTAGAAGAGTATTTTCAAGGCTGCAAAATCAAGCTTTCAAAAATTTGGAAATACCAAAATACCTCTGATGGATATACATTAAGATAGCCTTCAACCACATAAATGCACACTGTTTTTCCCAGGACATTTTCCTCACTCAGTGCATACAGTAGATAGCCTTGGTTTCTCAATCATGATATCTCCTAGAAAAGAGCTTCTATTACAGTCCAAGCACATCAGGTTTTTTGCTAACCATAGTGAAAATCATCTGAGGATGACATTTCATTAGTTTGTGTAGGGAAAATTATGAAAACTCAAACAGAGGAAGAGGTTGTATATTAAGGGAAGAAAGAGCAATCAGAGTTATACTGAGTGTATTCGTAAGGACGTGGTAGACACTGCTGTAGTCAGTGTGCTGCTCAGCTGGGTCAGACACGGGCTGGAAGTTGCAAGCCTACCTGGATGCAGGAGTGTTCCCTGGACAGTAAACCCAAAGTAGCTGTGGATTGGTATCAGCACTGACTTACAAGGGCAATGTGAATGTGAGGCTGGGTATAGCTGTCCCTATAGAAATGTTCACAGTGCTCTGGGGGAAGTGTGGGCTTGCCAATTCAGCAGCACAGCCATGCTCTGCTTGTGCTCCCCTCTGTTTTTCCCTCCTTGTTGCTGGGGTGCTAAGAGGACAGAGTTGTGTAGCCTGCAAAGAGTCAGGCTGTCTTGCCTTAGTCTGCTATGAAGAAGAATTATAGTTAACACAGAGGTTTTTATTTGCTCATTCTTTTTTTCTTTGTTAATCTTACTATTATTCTGTATTTCTTATGCTATGAACATATTTTATTACTAATCACAGTATCACAGAATCAGCTAGGTTGGAAAAGACCTTTGTGGTCATCAAGTCTAACCTATGACCTAGCACCACCTTGTCAATTAGCCCACAGCACAGAGTGCCACATCCAGTCTTTCCTTAAACACCTCCGGGGATGGTGACTTCACCTCTTCCCTGGGCAGACCATTCCAATGCCCAATCACCCGTTCTGTGAAGAACTTCTTCCTTATACATCTTAAATCACCCCTTTGGCAGTGTAAGACAGTGTCCTTTTATCCTGTCACTGGTTGCCTGGGAGAAGAGACCGACACCCACCTGGCTACAGGCTCCTTCCAGGGAGTTGCAGAGAGCAATAAGGTCTCCCCTGAGCCTCCTTTTCTCCAGGCTAAACACCTCCAGCCCCCTCAGCTGCTCCTCATAGGACTTGTGTTCCAGACCCTTCACCAGCCTTGTTGCCCTTCCCTGGACTTGCTCCAGCATCTCAACATCCTTCCTAGACTGGGGGCCCAGAACTGAACACAGCACTCAAGGTACAGCTCACCAGTGCTGGGAAGAATCACTGCCCTGGTCCTGCTGGCCACACTATTGCTGCTACAGGCCAGGGAGCCATTGGCCTTCTTGGCCACCTGGGCACATGCTGGCTCATGTTCAGCTGGCTGTCCATCAGCACCCCAGGTCCCTTTCTGCCTGGCCACTGTCCAGCCACTCTGTCCCCAGCCTGTAGTGCTGCAGGGCGTTGTTGTGGCCGGAGTGCAGGACCCGACACTTGGTCTTGTTGAACTTCATGTCATTGGATTGGGCCCATCCATCCAGCCTGTCCAGGTCCCTCTGCAGAGCCCTCCTGCCCTCCAGCAGATGAACACTCTCTCCCAACTTGGTGTCACGTGCAAATTTGTCCCCTCACCCAAATCATCAATTAAGACATTAAACAGGACTGGGCCCAACACTGATCCCTGGGGGCCACCACAAGTGACTGGCTGCCAAGTTAATGAAGAACCTGTTTCTAGTATTTTTCCTCAGGGGGTTCCAAATGACTGTTACTTATGGATAGAAGTACTGTCACCTCCTGTTTCTTGGGCTGTACCAGCATTCAAAGATCATCTAGTAAATGGGGTTTATCCGTGACAGTATGGACATTTGTTCAAACTGCCAGTGGCTAATTCACTGGTACATGCTCTTAAGTCTATTGGATTCTGCTCACTCTTTTACCTGAGCCCTGGTCTCCAATTTAATTAATTACTGACCAGTCCTAAAAGTATCTTTTACCCTATTAAATTAATCACCTGCTCTTTCTTCAAAGCTCAGCTGGCTTTCTATAGTAATAAAGAGTTACTTAATTTAATCTGAGCCCTTTTACAGTGCTTATCACATTCAATCTCTCTACCATACTATCTGTGAAGTTGACCTGGCTTCTCAGAAAAGATTTCTTCTTTCCTTGTAAGTGATTTCTTGAGTGATGCCCCATTTTCAAGGAGACAGCATAATTCTCTAATGGCTTCTTAAGAAATTAGCCTTCTTCTTATGGAAGGGTTGAAGAAGTCTGGGCAGCAGCTTCTTTACCTGGCACACTTCCATTCCCTGCAAATGGTAGTTCTCTCTTCAAGCACTGATTCCACTACTTTGATGACTGCAGTCTTGACCTTTTTATGAACTTTTCTTCTGTCTCCTGGAAAGTGTGTTTGAATATTGTTTTAATTTATGGTGCCTTGCTTGACTATGTAAGATTTTTTCTGACAAACACAGAGGCCAATTAAGTACAGTGAGGGTCCTTTATTTGTCCTTCAGATTTGCACAAGAGATTGCAGTTTTGAAATAGAAATGGCTTTGAAGGAATATAACAGGTTGGAATTTTCAGGTACTAATTTTTACTATACTTCTAAGAGAATGTGAGAGATGGTTTCTCTTCCTGAAAAGCATTTAGTCCTTAGCAGTCTGTTACCATAACCAGCCCTCAGTAAGAACAGTCCTTTAAACATAGTTCTTCTGGAGTCCTTCACAACTCTCTAAAGTTTCCCCAATGGTGATACTAAATTAAGGCAAACATTGCTTTTCAGACAGCCACTACTTTGTGTACAAAACTGCCTGACTTTAATAATTCATACTGAGCAGCATTCATATTAATGGTCGCTCATTTGGATGAATAAACAACATGGGGTGGTAGCTCAGCTGGAGTAAATTAGTGTAATATTGTTTCAGTCACTAGAGTTACAGCAGTTTAGACCAGTAGAGGCCTTTGTCACACATTTTTATTTAGACTTTTTTTCATTTAGTCTGGCATTCTTAACTGTAGTAGATGGCAGCTTCACATATATAATTCATTCATCCAGATAGCTCCCTTGGGAACTATCCCCTAACTAGTCCCCTTGGAACACAGTGAAGTATGGTATTCATTTTACAGACGATCAACTACAGTACAAAGTGATGTTTTTTAAAGACATTGACATTTCTAAAATGTCCACTGTCTTGATACTGTGAAAAATTTGCATCACAGTATTGCAGAACCATAGAAATATTGTTTGGGAATGACCTCAGAAAGCCTTGAGTTTATACTCCTGTCTGAAACAGGACTCGTACCAGAACAGGTTAGCTATGGCTTTGTCCAATCAAGTCCTGAAAACCTGCAAGCACAGAGTCCATAACCTTTCCAGACAACAGGAGTCAACACTGAATTGACCTTCTCACGATTTATTCCCCTCTCTATTATTTAATTTGAACTTCCTAAACCACAGCTTGTGGTGGTTGCTAAATTTTAAATCACTTTAGGTCCACAACTTCTATAATTGTTTCAAGGAGTCAAAGGCTGGTAGTTAAATCCCCTCTTGCTCACTTTTTCAGTTGGATTAAATCAGCCCAACTCCTTCCACTCGTCCGTGTAGGCCATGTGCTCTCAACCTTTGACTGTCTCAGTTGCCCTACACAGGACCCTCTCCAGTTTCTTAGTATTAGATTTATCCATTATATTCTGTCCTTCTGTACCCTAATGTCTTTAAAAATTAATTCCAAATACAAATACTGTGTAATTTTCTCAAAGACAACCAAGATAATTATTAGTAATATTTTCCAATGAATTTAGGACTCAAAAGAGATAGATAGGATATTAGAGAGATTTTCAAAATTACCCAGATATCAATCAGCTTTTGTAAGTATTTAGTATAATATTGGCCTGCTTCCTACTGACTCCCAGGCAGACTTTCACTAACATCATATAGTGAAGCATATAGCTTTTGCCCCAGTGTAACTGCATATGGAACAAAAAGTGGGTGGATATATAGATTAAAATCAAGATCAGGGGCTTGTTTGTGGAGCAAGGATACATATAAAGGTTTGTTTGGAATGGTTTACAATGATTGGTGAACTGCCAAGTATTGGATTCTTATTGAATCCACCAGAGATTCACTTAACTATGCTTGCAAGTGTTGTTTCAGTCTGGATATTTGTTGGTTTGCACACAGGTTGTTACCATTCTGCATCTTTATCCCTGTAAATGTCCCCAGAAATAATGCAGAGGTAGTGTATAATCTTTGGATATTGTTCAGTCTCTAGAATGAAATGACTAAGGTTATTAACATTGCTTAATTTATTTATATTGCCATTGTCTCTGGGAGCTGAAATCATTAACCAGAGGACCTTCTTCAACTCTATGCACTGTTTAAATGCAGAACAAAGACATAATCCCTGGTCCAGCCTGTGCTCAGTGTAAACATTAGGAAATAGGAAGCAGATGGGTATAAATACAAAAGCAGCAAAATGACATTGGTCAGAAGGATAAGCAGGACTGTCAGGGTACTAGAGGATACTATGAATTTTTGTAGGCATCACAGTATTGGAAAAGGAGTGGGGTTCTCCTTTGTGGAAGAAAAATGGGATTGAAGTAAGGTCTGAGAAGATAGAATAACAGCTTTGCATCACATATGTTGAGCATAAACTGATGGCAGAACACCCATCACAGGACTCCTATGTAACAGTGTAAGGTTTTAGTAAGGACACAGTAAAGGAGATAAAATTATCTCTTAAGTTTCCCCGTTGGCTAGTGTAAACAGCTGCTGGAGGTGCAAGTACTTCTGCTTGGAAAGGTGGAAGCTGAGGCTACCTGTGGATAACTGCTATCTCTGAAAAAGTGAACGTATTAAAACTGTGGTAAATAGCAAAGAGCTTGGTGTGTGAGCAATTAATCTAGGACAGTTCTTTTTGTACCCTAGGAAAAGGTGGGAAGCAGTGGGAATACCTACTTTGTAGAACACTGGTTTTGTCCCTCTTCTTTAAGCTGTAGCACTACTGTAATTTCTCCCCTTTGGTGTGTTTGGCTATATCAGCTTGACAATATTTCTCCTTCAACATAACGGAACCACAGAATCACGGAAATCATCAAGATTGAAAGAGACCTTCAATATCATCCAGTTCAACCCAGCACAACCATAACCACTCCTAAACCATCTCTCCAAGTGCCACATCCAGACACCTCTTGAACACTTCTGGAGGCGATTGTTGCAGTGGTGGCTGCTGCTGCCCAAGTTGTTGGCGAGCCACAGGGCCGAACCACAGCATTAAACTCATGGTGGGCCGGCTCAGAGGTTTGATATCTCCCTTGGTAATTAAGGTGAGCACCCCTAGACCCTTGTGTTAAACACTCAGCTATAATTGGTTCATCATTTCCCTGCCGCATTTTATGTACTACGTCTTGAATATGCATAACCCTGTTGAATATGTATAAGCTCTAGAAAGTTCTCTGTTATTCAATATCCCATTGGTTCCCCCCTCACTGCTCCTCCCACCTTGTCTCTGGTTGGTCTGTTTGTACTCTCCCCGCCCCTTTGCCTAAACCTGATTGGTTAATTGCACCCCTATAAAATCCCTGGACCCTCAACTGTTAACATCCTTTGTCCCTGGACCCTCTGCCGGAATAAACCCTTCAGAGCCCGTACAAAGGACCCCTCTCTGTCTTTCCATCTTCGGTGTGCACGCCTGGATATAGCCGCTTGCATTTGGGCCTGTCATCGCTCCTGGGACTGTGAGTGTTTGCGTGGTGGCTCTACAGCCCCTCCTGAGGGTCGCCAACTGCGGATGGGGACTCCAGAGGTCTCCAGATCTGCGGAGGACACTTGGGGAAGGTGCAGCACTGGTCCTTTCCCAGATACAGTGGCTTGCATCAGGCGATGACTCCACCACCTCCCTGAGCAAGTTATTCCAATGCCAGATCACTCAGTGAAAATTCTTTTTTCTAATATCAAATCAACCTCTTCTGGCACAACTTAAGGCAATTTTTCTCAATCTTTCACTTGAGACATGGCAGAAGAGGCAGATCTCCACCTCACTACAACCCCCTCAGGTAGTTGTAGAAAGGAGTGAGGTTGCCCCTGAGCCTTCTCTTCTCCAGGCTAAACATCCCGTCTCTCTCAGCTGCTTCTCATGGATTTGTGCTGCAGATCCTTCACCAACTTTGTTGGCTTTCTCTGGATTCTCTCCAGCACCTCAGTGTCCTTTTTGAAGTGAGGAGCTGGGCATGATCACATGCTGTGATGGCACTCAGGATGATCTGCTCCATGCCCTTCTGTGGTAACGAGGTCAGGCTGACAGTACTCTGGATCGTATTTCCAACCCTTCTTGTAGATGATGTTACATTTGATAATTTCTGCTAAACTGGCACTTCTCTAGTTATCCAGTACTGCTACTAAATGCTTGAAAGTGACTTGGCTCTTTTGCTAGCTTGCTCATTGCTCTCAGGTGAATCCCATCTGGACCTGTAGACCTGTGGGTTGCATACCAGGCATTTTCTCCTGGATTATGGGGCCATCACTCATCTCCCATCACTAACTTCCAGCTCTGGGAGCTGAATATCCTGAGGATAATTGGTTTTGGTGTTAAGGACTGAGGCAAAGCAGGCGTTAACTACCTCTGCCTTTTCCTCATCCGCTGACACTACGCTACCCTCAGCCTGCCTCTGTTGTATAAATTTTGCAAGGACGCGTGAGTCCTGCAGCAGGTTGCAGTGCTCTGTAGTGCCAGTGGCGTGCAAGGATGGCAGTCACTTCCACCCCTTTTGCTGTTGACTCTTGAGATGGCACGTAGGGTTCAGGAGCTGCAGTGAAGTTTTGACCACCTGGATAAGTTTCTGTCTCATGAACCCCTTCCATTATTTCTCAGCTCTTAACATCAGGAGGTGAGCAATAGGAAAATCACAGGCAAAGCAGCCATTTAATTAACACTGTAGTGCACCATCTGCCATACCTTCCTGGCTCATGAGAGAAGAGCTCTGCTCTTACTGCTCTCACTGTCCTTACTAAAAACTTTAGTAAGAGTTGAGAGATGGGGTATGTTAGACATGAAATGTAGAAAAAACAGAGGCTCTTAATGTATAATAGATGGCATGAGCAGTTATGCTAAAAGTGAGGTCGTATCCTCATAAGGGGAAGGAAGGGGGAAACCAGAGAAGAGGTCTAGTGGGAGAGTGGTGGCTGTATGAGAGGATGAGAGTTATCCATACTGATTAATACTTCTCTCAGACTTATTTAAAAAACCATTGTTTCTTTTAATATCAAGTAGCAGGGAGTTGGGTTCCAGCTAGTCCTGGGTTTGCCTGTATGAAGTATCTTTGTTGATTGAACCACTGTGAGACAATGGAAGCATGTGGATTAATCTAACATGACAAACGTAGACACATACAGATGAGGTAAAGAGGGTTTTGTTTCAAACTCTAACTGTCCTTCTGAAACACTGTGACATGTGCCTAGAAAATTAAATATGTCTTCCTTGTCCAGGTAGCCTATATTTGAAAATTGTTCCTGTGGAAATTCAAGTATAACTGAAAAATTTAAACCACACTGTGAGTGTGGACCCTGTGCTGGCTACTGTATTGAGGGAGATTTACTTCTTAATATGTTTTCTCTGGGAACACCAGTAGCATTTGAATCTCTGAAACTAAGTTTTATCAGAATGTGTACACTAGAGAAAATGTGGTGTGAGAAAGAGCGGAAATAAAGGGGCTCAGTAAGAAGACCTCTGCCCACAGGAAAACAGGGTCAGATATTTGGGTATTCTCTGGACAAGAGACTTTCAATGGCATCCTGGATGACATTCCCCTCTGAGTTTTGTTTGTATATCTGCTCTTTGCCTTTCTTACCATCCTGCTGGCTTTGACTACTTTTGCAAGCCCTTTTTTTCCTGGGATTTCACACTTTTCGTGAGTTATAAATGTTCTTGAGGTTCTTGCTTAGATGCTCACAAGTAAGACTGAATCTTCTTGTCTTCTCAGAGCATTTTACCTGACCCACAGTCCAGAAACCACTACTGTTAAGCTCAAGCACACCTAATACTCTTTTCTATGCAAAAGCATGACATGGAAACTTATTACAGAAATGAAGAAAAAGGTCTTACTTGCCATAACTGTGAAATAACACTTACCCGCAAAATCCTTCTAACATAACAGAATCCTCTTTGCAGAACCTCTACATTTTGTAAATAAATGTGGATGGCAAAATTAAAGAATACCTAAAGTGAGCTTATATTATTTTAAAGTAATTTTCATTTAAAAATGACATTCAATGTTTATGGTGATAAACTCTAAAACGCTTTGATCTTGAATACGATGTAAAAGATCTGGAAATAATATATGTCTTAACATGTTATTCTTATAGGTTTTGTTAAACTCCAGAATAAGACAAGCATTAAGAGACAGGACAAGTCACCTAGAATATATTTCTAGCTGAATAGTTAGTGTTTTGAAAGGTTATAGCAGATGAAGTTTTTCTTATTACAAGCCAACTAGTTCTCCAAGGTGTGTGACATTTCAAATAACTTTGTGTAATAAAAAAAAAGACTTCTTATTGGATTTTTCTCAGTTGTGTTGCTGAGTTTGAGGCAGAACTATGTGACAAAGCTCTGAAACACACTTCTTATTTGTTCTTTAACCTTATCTGTGAAGATCTTAAGATTTTTTTCCTGCAGTTTGTCTTTCAGAAATTTCTTTCTACATGGTCTTTTGTTTTTCCCTTCGATGTCATGCCTCTCACCCACGCATCTTGCACAAAGCCTTAAGAGGTGTCAGGTTAACGCATGTAATCCCTGCTCCAGCTCACCCTTTGGTTTCTAGCCAGGCTCAGGTTCTCCTACTGCTCCTACATAACTTGATAGGGATAATCTTTGCTTGTCTGACCCTGACTATTTTATTCTCATCCTCCAGGCATTTTGTCTGACTTCTGGTACTATCAGACATGACATTCTTTCAAGTCCCTAGAACCAATGTGCAGTTTTAGATACCTTGCTCTGTCATTTCATTTCACCTTACTTTGTCTAATTACTTCTTTTTGTGCCTGAAAGCCTCTATTCTTACACTTGGACTTACTTGCTAGAGGCTTATATTAACATACCTCAATTTTCTACCTTTAAAACAAACAGCACTGTGTACTGAAGCTACCCATTGCTTATCTGGCATGAGATTCTTATATCAACAAACAAATTATTTAAGGAGTAGTCCAGTATTTAGATTTAGGAGCATATATTTCTTAGATGGATCCTAGTTCCTCCTTCATTTAAAATGTAAAGGCACATTGTCATTTACATTCATATCTTAAAGCAGAAAGGTCAAGAAAAAAGTCTTTATCTTCCCACCTTGTCTAAGAATGACAGGTCTGGAGGTCTTCAAGGAGCTGAAGCTGTTACTTATTAAAGATATTGTTTGTTTCTGGGCAAAGCATGAAAAAGTAGACTGACTAGAAGGTGTTGCTTTTTTGTTTGCATGAAAGCAGACAAAAAATATAATTAACAGTCCAGTTAGGCCATCTTCCCTGCAAAGTATTAGATGCTATTACTACTGATGCAAAGAGACAACTCCTTTTATGCTTTTCTATCAAATACTGTTCCCCTCTGTGTCTTGTAAAACCTCAGTTGTTTGCTAGTGCTGTGCAGCAAGTCACTGCAAGCTGTCGTTGTTGAATTACTAAAAATTCGAAAGTACGCTAATAAAACACTTTGTTGTATTCCTGTAAAAGCCACCATGGCCATAAAAAAGTCAAACCCTTAAGTCATGTAGCACTTTTTGAAAGTCTACAGTAAGTACCTCAGGAAAGCAGCTCACACTGTTACCAACAGCACTGGAGATGTTTATAATCATTTATAACACAATATGTCAAGAACAGACAGACCTTGCATTACAATTTTTGCATTAGGCTACATGCAGCAAGCAGTGTGTAAGACTACTATAAAAACATGGATATATTGAAAGAATATTCATCCTTTTATTAATGATCCTTTGAAGAGGTATTTACATTTTTTAATGTATTTTCTTGCAGAAACTGTCCACTTGATCTATTATATCCAATAAAGAGACCCTGTTTGCATTGACAGCTACAGTCTTGGAAACGGATAAATGGAAACTATCAGAATTAATGTATTGGTAACGATTATCTTTATACTCTTTAGTTCTGGTGTGTCAGAGTCCAAAAATACAAATTGTTTTAACTAATCTGAAGCAAAGCAGACCTTATTTTTGTTTTACATGGTATTACTGCCATGCATTGCATTGTAAAAAAGAAATGAGTTGTTGCAAAGGACTGAGATATCTACCCTCCAGACCCAGGCTGTCAACCCTCCTGTATCCTGGGGAGCAGCTGCTCAACTAGAGTAGTCTCTCTGACTTCAGCCGGTGGTACTAAGCAAATAATTGGTGCCCACAAGTGACTAAGGACATGAGGACTTGAACTAAGGACATGAACTTTCAGTTCACCTGAGGAGTAATAGTGTAAACAACTCAAAATACAATGCAAATCTATTAATAAAGGCCAGTTAGTAATAGTCCTAGCTGTAAAGAAAGTCTCCTGACTGTGATGTTTCATAGAAAGGTTTTGAGTGGTGTTACTCTGCTCTGAGTCCAGCGGCAGTGTGAGCTATTGAGTAAGTCACTGGAAGTTATATGGGTTTCAGGTCTCTCTTACCTTAGACCTTGCATTTAACATATCTCTTTCGGTCAAATTTTTAAATGCTGACCTTTTTTTTATTGCCATCCTTTGCTTGTGTATGTCTGAGAACTCAAATGTTTTCAGAGCAGAGACCTCATATGAGGTGCAGGTACTGCAGACGCATGACTTGCAGATTTATTCACAGCTTCTACTGTCAGATAAGCAATAGTAATTCAAATTATTCCTGATGTGCTTCATTTCAAGTAAGCACCAAACCTTTTCACCTTTATGTAGCTCCTAGCAGATCTATATCTGGTTAAAAAGCTGTTTAGGCTGGGCAAATACAAAGGCTTATGCACACACAATCTAAGTGTGGGAGATCTATAGCTAATAATAAGTGACTATGTGGAAAGGGATGCTTAGGGTCATCACAAAATCACAGGCTGAGTCTGCCAGCTGGTTGGTGATTCTGTTCAGTTCAAACATTTGGTGTTTTGTCTTCATTCAAATAAATGTGTTTATACATGCTGTTCCTGGCTGCCAGATGTCACCATAGATCTGAAACCTGAGGGAGGTTTTGATGCAGAAATGACTTTAGGGAGATGTGGTAGAGTGTCGCACGGAGTATTCATCATTGCAGTAATTAATGCAAGCAGTAATGACCTGCAGGTCAGGTGGATTCTTATACTTAATGACTGTCTGAGCAGTGAACCTTGCCTCAGACTGTTAGCTCCTCCAGACAGTCATTTAAGTGAGCCTGAACTGCCAGTCATTCTTGCCTACTATTAAAGATATTCATAACTAGTTCCTCAAACTTCCCCCATCATTCAATGGTACGGCATGCTACACGTTCTTCATCCAGAAACAGTTTAAAAGTGTGCTGGTTTACACAAAATTTCCTGAAAATGTGATTATCTGGCTAATAGTTCACAACTGACTTGTGCCATACTAGAGTGGATCAGATATTCACCCATTTCCCCATACTTAATTTAATTCGATGAGAAAATGCATGCTGAGACTGTAATATTTTGTGTTTAAATAATTCCTGGGATATTATAGTACGGAAAACAACTGCAAACCAAACTGCATTATGATGATTCATATCTATTCATATTTACCTGAGACCATAGAAACAGATGTTTTTGTCTTACTGTTTGAAAACTAGTACTGCCTGAGCTCATTTAATTGCTGTTTTTAAAAAGTGGAGTCAGGTACCAGTTTCTTCCACTGTGTGAGTTTAAAGAACAGTTTAGTGTAGCATTTGTTGCATTACGATATCTCTGCACATCTTCCTAGAAATCCTAACAAGGACTAGGATGTGTAACAGAGCTGCATTCCATTCTGCAGCAAAAAAAATGGACTTATTTTGATAGAATCGAGATTAGATGGGGAGATAACATTTTCAAAGGTAATTCATGTTACCTGAAATGGAAGAGTTTGTAACTCATAGTGATATTTCTCCTATTGCTTTGCCAGTTCGGGGTCTACCAAAGGAGATAGTAGTTGTCTGTGTTCCCAAGTAAACATTCTCTTCTGTGACAGTGTTCTTGGTTTTGAAGAGATCAAGTTGGTCTTCTCATTTTGACAGAATAACTGAATAAGCCGTTGGAAATATGACTAGCATGAAATTCAGTTAGATAGTTAGAAGACAAATTTCAATAGCTGTTTCTGAATTTATTTTGGTGAGGTCATTACCTAATGGTTTCACATATTGATGGGGGAATGGAAATGAGAATCAAAACCAGTCATAATAACTGGATGTTTCAATGAGAATCAAAACCAGTCATAATAACTGGATGTTTCAATTCTGCTCCATATAGGAGAGCCACCCACTATTTTGCTTCCAAAAAAAAAAAAAAAAGTAGTTGAATGGCTTATTTGCAATCTTAGCGTAGATCAGAATTAAAAAGAATAGAAATGGACTGTAGGGGTTTTGGGAGTCTTCTGAGGAGATTCTGGGTGCTGACATGACAAAAAGTTATCAAGGAAAAACCAAGTACTTGCATTATGAGAAATGTAGATTTCTTTTATGTAGTGAAGATTTTATGACAGGTGAAGCTGATGGTGAAACAATATAATTTCTGGCTTGTAAAATATTGTTATTGAAGATATTCTCTTTGCCCAAAGAAAAATATATAACTTTTTATTAACAGATGAATTAGTGTGAAAACTACTTCATGTTCATTGAACTTCCTACACTTTGAATCATTTTTCCATCAGTCTTAAATAAATGAGAACAGTCCTGTTGAAGATGTGCTACTAAAAATTTTTAATCAGAATTCAGTAGAAAAAATGTAAAATATTTTTTAAATTATATTAGATCTACGAAAATTCTCTGATTTGGGAAAAATTGAAGTGTTTTCTGAATGTTACTGACCTCAGGTATAAATTGGAAATGCCAATCTATGGATTGAAGTTTAGAAGTTTTTTATCATAGTGCAGCAAATCATTCCGTAGTATGACCTAATCTCCCTTTATGAATTACAGTTGTCTTCTATAATTTCTAAAAAAGATTTAAAAACTCAGGAGAATGCGTGGAAATCACAGTGCTTTGTTCAGGTGTGGTATCTCATCATCCCTTGGTCCTTTGTTTAACCCAGAAGTAGATAGGCACATAAAAACATAATATAATTGCAACTTTGGCTTTAAAACTAGTCTTCAGAAAAATATGGCATAAATGGCCAGAGACACTTCTGCTTTCACCCAGAGGGTTTAATTTAACATTTTGACTAAAGCAGCAGAAGCTTCAAACCTGTGTGAAACAAAGAACATTTTCATTACCTATTTGAATTTTGGTCAAGGATTCCATTACAAAGAAATGCAAAGATGAACATTATGAAGAAGTCACTCTTTCTACTACTGCTTCTTTCCATTTCCAACTTCAGCTCTTGATTAACGTTCATATTTGCAGAACACAGCTGTGTTATTTTTTGTACCTCTTTGTAATGAACTTCTCTCTCTCTCTCTCTGTAACTTTCTTGGAGTATATTTTGATTTTCCTGAGATGATTTCCAGCTTTTTGCTGACAGCTTTGTATTATTCTTACTCGTAAAATATGTTTGACTTTCAGCTTTATGGAATTCCTTTTTAATCTTTTTTAAAACACCTAGGGGTTACAGCTTTAATCCCAAATACCTTTTGAAGCATCTTTTGATTCTGTCCAACATTTATCACACTGTCATCTTTATAAACCCTTGTTTACCTGTCAAAAAAATGAAACAATCTCCTCTGTCCTACACCTCCACAATTTTCTCAAGAATCTCTCACAATTCAAAAGCATCACAGATTATACTTGTGTGAGGTTGATAGGAATGTTGGTAGGAAAGGATTTGTGGAGACCATCTTCTTTCACAGAGATAGATCACGTGCCCTAGAACTCTGAATGTCTTGGAGGCCTTCTCCACTTTCTCCTAGACCTCTGAATGCCTTACACACCCTCTCTACTTTCTCCACATCTCCCTTGAACTGTGAGGGACCAAAACTAGGCACTAGAAATTATTTCAGATGCATTTCACTACTGCTGAGGAGATGGAATATAGTTTCCCTTATAAGCCATGCTCCTCCAAATGTAACCTGCTCTATGAACTGCTCTATCATGGGAGACCATGCTTTTCACCTTTGTGCCCCCTCTCACCTCACCTTTGCAAAGGTTTTCAAAATACAGTCTTCTAAGTTTTTGCACTCAGAAGAGTAAAAGCAAGCATATGGGAAACAGATTTGGGATATGATTACATGATGGATCTGTACTCAAGGAGTCAGCCTTCTTTCCTTTGTGGGATGTGGAAAATTTGTTGAAAATAAAGTTAATTTGAAATGATGCCTTTTTCTCTGCTCTGTGTACATAAACAGTTGTTACACCAAAGGTTGGGGTTTCTCTTCCTAAATTTCACGTAGATTACCTCTTCCATGTGCACAACTCAGCAGCAATTACAGTCACATTTTTAAATATTGTATTCAATGCTATCAACCTGTTACCCTGACTTAAGGCATTCAAGGTCACTAACAGTCATAGCTGTCAGAAATCATATCACCCACAAATTGTGTGTAGATTCAGCACATCCGTCTAAAGTGAGTGCTGTTAAACAAACCAGCCCCTGCAGATTTGTTAAGCAGTATTGTCTTGCTTTAAGCTTACTAAAAGTGCCTTTTGCTGCAGGCCTGGACCTGGAGAAAATGGGACTGAAAAATATCTTTCAGATAGGTGAACATCAGGCTAAGCCTTCTAAACCCCTTGGTACTGGAAGATAGTCTGGGTCATCCAAAATAAGTCAATTCAACAAGAATTCATGTGTCATGAGTATTAGCACTAAGGGAGCTTGGGAAGCTCTTTTGCTGAAAGGTACTAATTATTATATTGCATTGAATTGTGCTGTATTGTGCTGAGTTTCAAGTGCCTGTTTTGGTGCCCTCTGGTTCAGGAGGGATGCTGCATAACAGTAATTGTCAGGCAAGTCATTCCCACTATACCTGCAATTAATGTGCACACTCCACACAGATTATTCACAGCTCTGAGGTCCAGAGGGTGATAGAAATGTTCTTCAGGGTTGTTAATGACTTTTCTTGCCTTCATAACCTTTCTTATCTTTCATTATCTTCACCCCCATGACTACTACACATTTACTTTCAAAAAGTTTTGAACTAGACCAGTATTTCTGTGGCTTCATGACAATATATTCCTATTGTTGTGAGTTTGAGAGGTAGGTCAAGAACAGCCCTCAGCAAACAGGACTGCTTTTGGTATGAGAGGCTGAAGGAAGTGACTTTACATGTATTTGCAAAATCTCACTTCGAGCTTGTTTTGCTCTCTGTTTGGCTTCCAGTTGCCTTATTTGCATGGCAGCAAGTAATTTCAACCCAGCAGAATGTGAGTTACTTTATTCAGCTGTGGGGGACAGGCCACTGTTACTGCAGATGAGTTGTGCCTGAGCATCACCTGAAACGAAGGCTGGATATTGGAAAGAACATGACTACTCGTTGCTAAAGAGTGTACTCACAGTTACCAGGAGTGAGCAGACAAGCCTGCAGTGATTTTAGGAACCAAGGTCTTCTCTTGCCCATTTGAAGGTTTTTAAGCCTTTATGCAGGGCACAACTGAACATAGTATGAACTCACAAGATAACAGCAGACCCATAGGATGCAGTAAGCATGGTCAGCATGGGCACCCTTTTAATATTAGCTTAACCAAGGTGAGTGTCCAGTGTAGCGTTAGAAGTAGGAAGACATTTCTGTATGTTCTCAGGCTGCAGGCAGTGCTTACATTTATAGTAATTGAATGCTGAATGACCAGAGAGCTCCTCTGTACCCTGAGATTTTGAGCTACAGGCTGTGGATCCCTCTGTGCAACCATTAGATTGTCTCTTTCCCAATTAGCAGTCATGTAATTTCATAGCAAGTTTTGTGATTTATGTAATGCATTTATATTACATTTTATTTTATTTTATTTTATTTTATTTTATTTTTATTTTTATTTTTATTTTATTTTATCTTTTTTTCTTTTAATGAAGTATTTTTTAAAAATTCATACTGATTGGAGTCTTATCTGCTTTTAATAATTTTAAGTTGTGCAGAAATACATGTCATGGACATTTCAGGTATGAGTTGCAACACCAACCAATGGAACGAAGCAGGCATTTTCAGTTGTGCTCTATCCTAGTCCTTTTCAGCCATATCTGTGACTGACAGTGTCTGTACTTCTACCTCACCTCTCTATTATTTTTGCATCCATGTCTTGCTCTGTTGTGTACCTCCTCTGCTATAACTTTTATCAGGTTATCTTGCAGAGTGCCTGGCCCAGGAACATTCTCTTTTTATTTTCAGTTGAGTCTCCCTGGCAGAACCACTCATTTGTTTTCTTGTCTGTATGTGCTATTCTCAGCCTACACCTTATTATATTCATCTTCGCTTGTATTTTTTTTCTGTTTTGTTTTTCTTAAGAACCTCTGTGCTTCTAATCCATAAGTCACTGCAGGAAGAACACACTGACTGAAAACATCTCTTCAGGCAGAATGGTAAATTGCTTTCATTATATGAATCAGATTTCTTGAAGTCTTCAATTTTACCTAGGTCCACTTTTATTGAAAGAAAACAACAACATACAAAGCCGAATAGACAAATCAAAAATGCCTTTTGAGAATGATGCTCAAAGTAAATAGTTTATTTTGCATGTATTTAAATGAAATTTAAATATATATTTAAATATCTGCAGGGGTGCAAAACTGATTTTTAGAGGCAGAGTAGATGTGTTTATCACTGAAAACGCCTGATGATTTACTGCTACAGCAAAGAAAAATGCAGGAGAATTTCAGAAGTAGTATCTTGCATGGCAGCAGTGAGGATTGTGTCTCGCCTGGTGTTCGCAGTTTTGCTTGCAGCAGTCTAGGAGTAGCTGGTTGTGGGATGCCTGATGCTCTTTTTTATAACTTGATTTGATGAAGAGCCAAATGAAGAGCCCCAGTGACAGTGTACAGGAATCTGACTTTCTGGAGTTATTTGTGGAGCAAAATTGTTCCTGCACAGATGCATTTCTTTTTTTAATTCCATTGGTCATGCACTAATGAATTTCTTTCAAAAGATCAACTCACTTAGTAAGGACAAACTTGAATTTTGATTTTACAGATGAAAAGTGATGCATTTCTTAGCCATTGAAAACCAGCATCTGTTCTTTTTTATGAAGGTATGGAATAACGAAGAAAATAATGAAATTGTTGTCAGATATGGCAGAGGTAGGAAAGCACATTTTAGTATCTTCCCTAATGTCTTTCTGCAAAGACATAGGCTCACAAATACATGTAAAGGTCAGGGAAAGCCTCCAGAAGCTGTGGAAGTTAATTTTCTTTGTTTTATTCAATTTTTAATTTTTTTTATTTTAATTTTTTTTAAAGTTTACTGCAATTCCTGAGCGCTTACCCTAAGTTTAAGAGTTATGGAGTCTCTAGGCAGAGAATCATTTCATGGCTTGGTACATTTCACACACCTATCGTACATTGTCTCCTGTCCTCATGTTTGTACCAATCTGTTAGGATGGCATAGTTTCAAGTTGGTCAGACTTGCCCTAGGAAATTAAAGAATCTGCCAAAATTAGTATGAAGCAAGGAAGAGGATACTGGTGAAATTTCCCCCTCCTCAGAACATCTCAAATCTGCAGTTTCAGTGTGCTGGAGGCTTGTTGGGTTAACTTCTGCTCTGTGATTCTTGTGCAGAACAGGAGGAGCCCATTATATAATCCCTTCAGACTTTTCAGATTACACATGCGCTGATCCAGCCTCTCAAGGAGTACCTCAGCTTGAGCTAAAATCATCCAAATCTGGCATATAGCAAGTTTGACTCAAAGAAAGATGCCTCAAATATGAAGTTCAGGTGAAAAGCCGGGTTTTGTCTTCCTTTGTTCTGCTCTTGAAAATCCGACCAGTTGAGGGCTGAGGGCCTGTGTTCAGAATCAGACTCTCCACATAACATTGTTCGTACTTACTACAGGTTCAGGGGTCTTGAAAAGCCTAATGCTTGACACTTAAAGCAATAGCTTTGCTAGGCAGGAGGTGCTGTTTTTCCACTTCTGGATTTTGAAGACAGACTGAATGCATACAATAAAAGATTACACAGACATCTGTGTAATATCTGTGTAATAATAATGTATCTGTGACATAACGTATCTAGGAAACGCTGCAATTATGAAAACCTAATGACTAGTTGTTAAAATTGTCAGAGCCCTAACTGCAAGTAATACAATTATTTTTTTATGTTGCCTGAAAGGGAAGCTTTTAGAAAAGTTCCAAACAAAACTGAAATTCTCAATGTTTCTGGAGAGTTTCATATGGTATTTGGCACATCAATAATGATCGCTGGAGTTCAACTTCTGCCTCTTGCCAATGGGCCGTCCTTGCCAGAGGCTTCTTATAAAACAGGCAAAAAGAAAACAACTGTATAGATGTGTTTTCTTGACTTATGTGAGAACACTATATGCATAAAGAGATTGATAGAATGAATTTAATCACTTTACATGCACATCAAATATACAAATCTCTGTTTACACTAGCATGGGAAAAGAGCTAACTAGATTTTTCTTGCTTTGCTTACACTGGTATGAATAGGAGACAGCTCTGATGAGACCTATGGATTTATTCCAGATTTATGTGGTATAACAAAGAACAAAACCTGTCCTAATTTGCTTATCTCTTAAAATAATGTGATGTACCTGCAGTTCAAGTAATTTCATTTGTAATTTTTCTTTTTTTTTTGGAGCAAATTTTTTATGGTTCTTGTGTAAAAGAGAAGGATTTTCCAGTACTCAGGAACTCGAAACAGTCAGCTTATGCATCTCCAAGAATACTCTGTCGAAGTGGAATCCCTGAACCTGTGCATTTCAGAGTACCACAGCAAATGACACATACCCTGCTGACCAGAGCAGACACTGCTGCTCCCCTGATTGAGTGGGTTCCAAATTTTGATGCCTATACCTGCATCTTGCATGTGGGAATTAATCCTCAATCTGACTGTATTTGAGCTGACAGCCCTCTAGGCCTCTCCAGCTGTCACCAAAACAAATTCTTCACCAACCTTCCTGCCTGTCCAGAATGCCTTAGGCAATAGGGCATACATTTTTCTTGTTTGCGCCCATCTATGGTGACACAGATGACAACGTGGCTACAGTAAAGCTGAAGAATTCCCTGGCAAGAAGAACTCTCTGGTTTCTTTTTCTCATCCACATTAATTCAGTCTTCATGATATTTGACTCTGATGCTGTTGTTGTGTAGCATGAAGCTAAAAAGCCTGCTGGCTTCAAAAATAGGTGCTACTGGTTGCAGTGAAGGTTGCTGACTGGTGTTTCATAAACATTCACATCCTGGAGAGAACAGGGGTTCATTTTATGAGCTTTGATGTAGAAGTGGAACTAACTAGCACACCACTGTGTGTCAGTTCACAGAGAGGGCAGATAGACATCTGGGACACGAAAAGCAGCTGCTGAGATGAGGCATCCCTTTGAAATGCTAGTAAACTTTGCAATAGTCACTTCTTGAACCAGGAAATCAGTGAATTGTAATAATTTAGTTTCTGATCATTGTGAAATTCCTTTGATGACCTGAGTTGCTAAAGGTTTTTTGGAGAGGCTCTTGAGACAAAAATGCAATTTAAACAGCCTTACTTAAGTCCTGCTGTCCTCAATCTATTTTAGAATCTCCTTTTTCTCTTGTAGATCCCTCAATCTTTTAAATACTTTTCTCCAGGCAGCAGGCCAGCAAATAAGAGTCCACAACAAAGCTCTTAGTGATTCTATCACTGTTAATACTTCAAAAAGAAGGATGGGATATTTGACTCCCTTTTTCCACTACATGGCTGAGACAGTCCGCTTTGTTTTCCCATCCTTCTTACATCTAGACAATCAATACTGCTGTCAAGAAGGTATGGCAGAAAAGTCAGTGGCAGAGGTAGAACCATCAGTTTGCTTCTGCACATCCCAGATGTTTGCTGCACATCCCAAATGGTGCCAGACAGAGGGTAATGTGCACCCCTCAGCAGTTTTAGGCCTGAGAGAAGGATGGAGAATTAGAGCCTTCACTTCTCTCATGCTTTAGAATAAGGACTAGCACTACCAGGATCTTCATGCTGGAGTGCAGCAAGGGTATCCAGTCATCTCCCCTCAGGGTCAGAAGAATGAGAGTGCACAATGGCAGGATATGCTGGTGCTGGGATTTTTTTCTCTTCTTTTCTCTCATCAAAGGGAATTACAGTGTTGCTAATTGCCTCACTTCTACACGGGCCAGCAGAAGAAGGAGATGGAGTAAGGCCTGCCCCCAAACTAAGGCCAGGAATTTAGAGCTGGTGGTGAAAGAACTGCAGCACAGGTGGAGAAGGACATGTTGACAAGTTCCTCCTGGGCACACATCTGTCTGTATTCCTAGAGGAGTTTCAGTATGGGAGGGTGGCAGTGTACAGCTTCTCAGGAGCTGGGAGAAAGAATCAGTTTCTGGAAAAATGAACAAGCAGCCTCCTGGCGACTGACAGGTCTGTTGCTGCTGGGCCATCCCTCCCATATGACACCGCTACTGTCTTGGCTTTCCTTCACTGCTTGGGCCTGGCAACCTGCTGGGATACAAAAACACACTGTGTGCTGTCCTCTGCTGTCAGACAAGGGAAAGGAAGGTTGAGCAGCCAGCATGTTCCTGTGCTTAAGACCTACAGAGGTTTGATGGGAGTGGTGGACAGAGCATCACCTGAAGTGCACACCTGCTCTGTCCTGGAACAGGGTCTGGGGACCTGGAGCAAAAACTTTCCCTGCCCAGCCTTGGCATTTCCCACAGTAGTCTAACAGCTAATAACAATATAGTATAACAGAGTTATTGTGTAAAAATAAGATTAAAAAATATTAATCACTCATATTTGAAAATTAATATATTACCATCCTGAAATATTATTCATACAGTTTTTTTATCATTATCTTTTAATAAGTGGTTAGCATTTCTTTGAAAGAGATATTTTGGAAGAATGGACAATACATTATTTATTCACTTTCAAAAACATAAAAAATACATCTTTCTTAGTCAACAATGTAATGAATGTTAAACCCAGTCATCTACCTTGGGTGGAAAGGCAATCTGGAAATTTGATAAAAGTTATAACTGTATCAATATTTACCTTATAAAAAACTAGAATCAATATCTAAGTCACAGTACAGGTCACAAGTAGTCAAAACACAGTGATTAAAGAGGGATAAATACATCCTGTTATCTTTGGTCTATGTGATAAAGTTGAATGTGGACACAAGCTGACAAGCATTTCCTGATACAGCAGCTGGTATGGCAGCAACTATTCAATTACCTGAAATACATATTTCCAATCAGACAGGTTTCCTCAAATAATCTCGCTTGCTCAATACTTTTACCTGTGCAGTGGAAGAGGTCTTCAAGCCGTGTGTAAGCTGCAGCCTTGTTAAATTCCAAATATTATCTCAGGAGATCCATCCTTGGAGAAGTGAAATAGTTTGAAGATGTGACAGTTGTAGGAGCTGATAATTTTGGTCTTATTTTTGGTAGTGTTTAGATTTGAGCAACCTGGTTCAATGGAAGGTGACCCTGCCCGAGGCAGGGATGTTGGAACTAGATTATCGTATGGGCCCTTCCAGACCAGGACATTCTATGATTCTATAGTTGTACCCAAGAGGATGGCAGTAGGTGGATGGAAAACCAGGGGGGTAAAAAAATTAAACTCAGAGAGTTTGTGGGTTTGGAGACAGATTATAAATGTAGCACTGCAGGGGTCTCTTTTGAGACCTGTCCAATTTAACCTCTTTGTCAAAGGTGCAAGGCAATGCATTCTTACCAGGTTGGCAGATGACATCAAACTGGGGCAACCAGTTGGTCCAAGCAGGACTGCCATGCAGAGAGGTAGGAGGGGTGGGCCAAAAGCACTGTGCAGAGAGATGTACACCAGTATCCTGGGCTTTTTTTTGTTTATTTTTTTTTCAATAAGAAACCTTTGGTTGATGCCTTTTATTCCAAATTATTCAAAATCAGACAACATATCTTGAGAAAAAAAATTCTTTAAGCACTAGCTTTAGAAAACTACCCCTCTCCACAAAGTTGTCTACTTATGTCTTTGCTTGCTGGCTACAATGCCACAGAGCTGGCCAAGATTGGAAGAAATTGTTCTGAATGTGAAATTTCAAAATGGCAAAACCATAAAAAATGACCTGAGAACCCAGGGTTTTGTAGTCAAGTACTTACCAGCTAATAACTCATACAAAATGTGCTATTGATTTCCATAGCTGTAGTGAACTCTGTGGTGTCTTCAGATCATTGAAGTTTCCAAAGCTCTCCAGTGCTTTGCGATTTTAGGTGGACTGAAAATGGAAGAAGAGGTTGTCTAACAGAGGTTTCAGCCTCCCATTTAGATGAAAAACTGGACCCTGTCTTGGGAATTCATTACAAACAAGATGAATAAGGGATGTTTTCTTTCTAACTTTTGGAGACTTTTTGCATTGAGTTCTTAAGAAGTTCTGATGCATACTTTGAAGGCTGTCATCCTCAAAGAGGTTTCTGTATTAAAATAGGGGACCTCTTGTTATGCAAGCATTAATTGCTGTAAAAAGAATGATCTTGCTTTCCCTTACCAAAATTAATCAATTTCTTTACTGCCATCACAGTTTTAGAGGAACATGGGGTGTTAAGTGACTATTGTAAAGTAAAAAAAAGCCTACTTAAAATCTTCTTTTAATTCAATACATGTCTTTGTAATGACCTTTCTCAAAAAATAAAGTTTTCAAGTCAAAGTTAGTCTCCTTACACTTTGAATATGTAAATATTATAGTACCTTTTAATTGCCTGGATAATTGTCCCTGTTGTGCTTTAACACCAGCCAGCTGCCAAGCACTGCACAGCTGCTCACTCACTCCCCCACCAGTAGGATCAGGGAGAGAACTGGAAGGGTAAAAGCTACAAAAAGCTTGAGATAAAAACAATTTAACAGGGAAAGCAAAAGCCATGCACACAAGTAAAGCAAAGCAAGGAATAAATTCAGTGCTTCCCATGGGCAGGCAGGTGTTCAGCTCTCTCCAGGAGAGCAGGGCCCCATCACAGATAACAGTGACTTGGGAAGACAAATGCCATCACTCCGAAGGTCCCTTCCCTTCCTTCTTCTTCCACCCACTTTATATACTGAGAATGATGTGCTGAGTATGGAGCACATGGTCTGGAATATCTCTTTGGTCAGTTTGGGTCACCAGTCCTGGCTGTGTCTCCTCCCAACCTCCCACGCAGCCCCAACTTCCTCACCAGAGTGGCAGTACAAAAAGCAGAGAAGGCCTTGGCTCTATGTAAGCCCTGCTCAGCAATCACAAAAACACCTCTATTATCAACCCTGTGTTCAGCACAAATCCAAAACACAACCTCATGCCAGCCACTGTGAAGAAAATTAACTCTACCCCAGCCAAAGCCAGCACAGCCCCCCAAAAGATAGCCATCATGTTACAACATGGTGCTGAGACAGATGATTTTGAACATTTTTTTTGAAATTATGTGTGATGAAATTATGTATAGCTAGTTCAGACCAAGAATTAAGCATTGGTGTCCTAAAAGTTTATAATATTATTTTCTTAGTTGAGAGATAATGAAATTTTTTTTGCACAGTTTTCCATATCGAACCTGAAAACCACCATTTGTGGCACAGATAAGGGTTGGACTGTAACTCAAAGCAATATTCCCTCCTTTCTCGTGCAGTGATAATTGGAGGTTTTTTTATGATGTAAGAGATTATCCTTTCTACTTCTGTGTAATCTCCCTTGAGAACTGGTTGGTTTTAAATTAGTTTGTTAAGGGAGCCATTGAGAAACCATCCTCATGTTTTTGTGTCAATTACAATGTGTAATTTCTTCTCAGATAGCATGGCCTGAGTCTACTCACTAACTACTACTGGCTTTATCTGCTCTGCGGAGGGGCTTGTCTTTCCTTCTTTGCATAATTATCTGCTGGTCAGAAGACAGCAAGAGGAAGCTGGAAATCTTCCCCATCATACTCATCTGAGAAAGGTTTGAACCACCACCTTCTAAGGTTCAGGAAGGCATCACACAGTATCCCTATTAAACACACTTGTCATCTTCTCAAGTCTGGCCTTTACATAAACAGAAATGAGGGCATTGGAGGGCTAGAATCCAAAAAAAAAAAAAAAAAAATAGCTTGACTGTTGCCCAATAGCTGGGAGATTCTCGTGGAGTGAAAAACCAAGACTGCAGTGCCAGGCAAGCATTCATGTTCTATCAGACCATTCGTGGCTGAAATCTAACATCAGCTCAAAGCATAACACTGCAATTTTCCTGGCTGTATAAGTCTGTCATGCCTGTCTGACCCATATTTAATCTTCCAGAATGTGCTTTTTCACAGTCTACTGATACTTGGCAGCTTAAGTTGTCCTGGGTTGTGGTCCTTTACCTCTCAGGAGGATGAGAATCTAGATAATCCACATACAGGATTTAGAGGTGTAACAATAAAATTATAGGGAAAGTGAATCCTCTCCTTGAACTGACATAAATGTTCAACAGAGGGGCAGGCAGGGCAGATTCTGATTAAATAGTGGCACTGTGTGATAGTGCGGGTAGCTCTGGCATTCTCAAGAAGCTGGCAAAACTGACATAGAACCCATAATCCCATGCCTCTCTGGAGTGAAAGCTGGAGGCAGGATACCCTGGAGCATCTCAGAAAATCTTCCCCTGGAGCAGGATTCCCATGTTAAAACACAAATGACTGGTATAATTTTAGATGTGGTGTGAAGTCAGTGTGCAGTCCCCATGTAAATGTTTCACAAAATGTAAGCCATCTCATATTAACTGCATCCTTCTTCTAGCAAAGGGAAAGTTGAATTAGCTGGTAGACTACATTGACTGTATTGACCTGTTCTTCAGTGATTATAATGGGAGTTTAGACTTTAGCTCACAAGCTGAGGTCTAAATCCTACTAAATCTGGTGCTTAATTTAGAATAATTTTATTGCCCTCATGAGGCTTTTAAATTCTTCGTGCAATCAATATGTTTAGACTTAGAGAACTGGCTGGGTCTAGCTGGGCTTCAGAGGTGCTTCCCTTTTTCTTTAGGTTGCAAAAATAACCTGGACAGCTATGATAGGCAGAGTTAGATTGCTCTGCAGGGTTCTGTGCTTGAAATATTGACAGGACAATATTTTGGTTAGAATTCTAAATTAGATAGAAAGGATTCTACCTATCTGTCTTTACGAACCATAGATAATTCTTGCTTGATTTAAGAACCTAATTACTGAAAAGAGCTCTGAAAATCTTTTCCTAATACATAGTTCTTGAGAAGACCAGGAAATAAAGTGGTTGGGTCCAAGGAGACACCAAATAAGAAATTGAACATACAAACTAATCAATTCCAGATTCTTTTTTTATACTACGAGGTCCTTCATGCATCACCTTTTGCAATTTCCTGAATCAATAATTTAGGGACATAATCCAATCAATTGTTGAACTGATAATGGGAATAAACACTAGTTTTTTGCTGTTCTTAAAACTGGATTCTGAGAACCAGATTTTTAAAAGTATTTTAATTCTTAAGGATTTGATCCACAAAAGGACTTGGATTTTTTGATGGTCAGTATTGTGTTATGTAAGGTTTAGGTGCCTGTTTCCTATGCTTGCCTCCATGTGTTGAACGAGGCACATTTTCTGCTGATACAGTGCCCACAAAGTAGACATCTCCAGCTGGGCTTCCCAAGAGCTGCCCAAGGTGATCAACAAGAAAACAAACACTGAGACAACAGCCGTTTCTTAAATCCCACCTCTATCGAGGAGCTTAACTCTCAGTCACAGGGATGAGCAGACAGGAGCAGCAGATCCCAAGCCCTTCCCTGTCTTAGATGCCCATTCTAGGTTTTCAGGAAGAGAGTCAGGAAATGATGGGCATCACTCTGAACACACAGCTAGAGGAAGGAGGTTTACAAACATTTAAATAAAAGCTCAGAGTTCAGCACACTTCCAGGGTGTAGGAAACAGCTACTACTCCATCTGAAAGGATTCACATAGTCCTTGCTCACTTTCAGACTGTAAAACCTAGTCAGCGGGCTGTAGAGATCTCTCTGTCAGTCTTGGTGCAACAGTGCAACTTAAGAAAGAAAGCTGGCACTCATATCACAAGGGAGAAGGAGAAGCAGAAAAAAAAATATTTCAGTGTACTCATCAATACAATTACATAAGAGAAGCTGCTGGTGCCCATTTCTTGCTCAAAGAGATGGTGATGCCTTTTCCATTAAACGGTTAGATAAAAAAGTCAAAGTTTAAGTATTTCTGAGTTTTCTTTTTCTCCTAATGAATAAAAAGGAATTTTAGAAGCTTCCTCATTGAGTTTTTGCTTTTTCTGTGTGAAACAGACAGAATAACCTAATGAGTTATGGATTTATTGAACTCATTTAAGAACTTTAGCAGACTTGAAAAAGCTGTAAAGGGCACAGTAACAGTAGAAATCAGGGAAGGACTTCTACACGGGAACTAACTGAACATGGGTTTGTAATCCTGAAAAAAGAGGTGACTCTGGGGCTGAAAGCAGTAACTCGTATAGTCGAGGGAGGAAGCTGAATTGATTAAAGTTATTAACTGTTCCTCATAAGAAGTAATGAGGTATAAAATGACACTAGTGAAGAACAAACAAGAGGATCAGTACTATAGCGTAGTTAGTTTGAGTAACTCAGTGTCACAGGGTGGTCCAATACAGCTCAAGAGGCAGTTTTGTCAAAACCAGATAAGTGGCTCTTACTTTATCTTACAATTGTAATTAATGGACAGAACACTTCAGTGGGAGTGCTAGGGTTGGTAGTCACGCCTATCTAACCAGTAATACAAATTTTCTTAGTGAGGCCACTTATGCTTTCCTTGCAAAGAAAGATGTTTCTAAAAAAGTAAGTAGAAAAGATTACAGCATTGCACTGTTTGAGACCTGGCTAGAAGTGAATCACAGCTCCCCAAGCACATATTCAGCTGGGTACCTCTCTGGATTCTTCCCTCAACACATGGGAAGGGGTTTGATTGCCCATGTGAGCCCCTATTATACTTTTTTGAGAGAACGAAATAAAGTTTGCTCATACAAACTGCTTCTGGTGGCTTATCCAGAGATGCAGCACAGCCTTGAGCCAATGCCTGAGGAACTGAGAGTCTGCTATCAGTACACATCTCCATCTGCTGATTGCCAACAGAGATTTCCGTATCCCCTTGTATAACCCAATGGAAAGCATACTCGTGATGCTGTGATGGATGCCTGCTTCCAAGCGGGAAGCAGACCTTTTGTTAAATCTGGTCTCTAAGTACAGCACTGCCTAGCAACTGTGGGAAACAGAGACAAGCCAAAGCATTAGAGAGAATTTCTCCTGATGCAGCTTGGGGCTTGGATGGTTTTTGTTTCATTGTTTGGTTTTTTTTGTTTATCCCAGTTTAATCCTGTGTAAAACAATATTAGATGATATATGTCTTATCATCATGGAAACAAATGATGATCTCAAAGGAGGAGTGTCAGGACAACACTTCCAAGAGCACCTATTCATTGACTGAGAAAAAAATCAGACTCAGTAGTTAATTAAATGGAAAAGACCTCTTGCTCTTTGTGTCTTTTGTCCTGAATCTTCATCATAAAGAGTCATTAACATTACATATATGCTAACATTAAACCAGTGGTACTCCAAAGGTGCATCAGAATGGCAGCACTGCTATCCTACCTCTCATCCTTGTAGCATCACTTACACTCTCCTCCCTTCTTATTTCCAAGAGATATTTGAGTATGAGCTGAAGTTTAATAGTGACTAATTCATAGTTTACCTCCAAGTGTCTGGGTTAAATAACATCACTTTGGCAAAGGTCTATGTAGCAAATAATTTTGCTAGCAACACCAAACCCCTTTACACAGTCTTAGATCTGAAATCACGGACAGCTTGAACTACTGTCTGAGTGATCTCTGGCTGCTCAGCTAGATTTCCTGTATGCACTGTTTCCCTACACTGAAAAGTCCAGGCCATATTTTGTTTAGCATTAACTTGCCAGAAAAAAAATCTTTCCCTGAATATGCATGTAAGAAGAAGACAGAGGAACTGTACATGGTTTTAAACAACTGCTAATGTGTATTTAAACTGTTAAGAAAATGAAACCTTTAATAAAAAAGATTTTTGCCTTTTGTATATACATCTAGGGAATGTGTATTTCGAGTGGGTAAACTTCTGGGTATACTCTGGGCTGAGCTCAGTTGCCTCGGTCTCCTCGAGCACTAGTGACAGCAACACTGGCTGAGCCCTCAAGCACCTGACCACCCTCAAACACCTGAACATTTCCGTAGCTGCAGCTGGAGCCCAGCTGATGTTGCCAGGCCATGCAGAGTGGCACTAGCTGGCAGGCAGATGCAGGGCCCCCTGTCGTATCTGTCTAGTATAACTTAGGGAGTCCTGACTTAATTTTTATTTGCATATAATATAATGCCAAACATCTGCTCAGTGCTTTATCAACATTTAAGCCAGTGCATAAAAGTTTGTACTCCCCTGCTGGGCTCAGTCTGACATTCATAATTTCAGAGACACTGAGCAGAAACTGCAAGTATGAGTGGCATCTTGCTTATGGAAAACAAACTCTGTTTTAATAGGAAGCAGTCAAACCAGTAGGCAAATATACTGGGTTTCAGCCTGCTTCTAATTTCTAAATATGAAATACGTAAGAAAATAAAAATGCCTAGCATTTTCTGCTCAGAGCAGCACAAACTGTAAATAAAGAGGCACTGAATGTTGCTGCTCAGACACTGAAAGCACATCTGTGACTGCCGTGTGATACATAAACACCCAGGCTAATGCTAAACCTGAATCCACTGCGTTATTAATAACAGCACAACTGGGTCAGCAGCGTATTGAGTGTAAACTGATTTATCATGTTTCCTGGGTAAGTTTGCAGCCTACCCTAAGCTTTCTACAGTTGTAACTAGACCGCCACTGAGCAGGAGTAGGTGATGTAAAGCTTATAAAAATAATTTCTGCATTACAGTTATTGAAATACCAAGGTGTTCAAGATTTGTATTATGTTTAGATCAGTCAAGGAGGATGCTAAGGCTTATATCTGGATTCAAGGGTCTAAGCTTCCTGATTTGGGCTCAAAAATTAGAAATTTGGTAAAACATGCTCTGAGACTTCTTACCATATGGAATGAAATCCTTAAAAAATGTGCAGTTTCTGTTGTATGTAGTGAGAGGTTTTTGGTGCACTATCTGATCTGAAAAGTTAGTAGGCTGCATAGCCAGCCATGCCATCTGCCTCCTTCTGCACCAGCCTCTTGAAAAGGGGCCAGTTCTGTTTGACTGATGTATCATAGTATAGAACGGTAGAATCATAGATACATTAAGGCTGGAAAAGACTTCCAAGATCATCAAGTCTGACCTTACACTGAACACCACCTTCTCAATTAAACCACAGCTCTGAGTGCCACATCCAGTTGTTCCTTGAACACTTCCACTACTTCCATGGACAGCTCAGTCCAATGTTTAATAACCTTTTCTGTGAAGAAATTTTTCTTGATGTCCAACCTAAACCTCCCCTGATACAAGGGAAGCCACTCCCTCATCTTGTCGCCGGTTGCCTGACTCCCACCTGGCTGCAACCTCATTTCAGGCAGTTGTACAGAGCGATAAGGTCTCCCCTGAGCCTCCTTTTCTCAAGGCTAAACACCCCCAGCTCCCTCAGATGCTCCTCACAGGACTTGTGTTCCAGACCCTTTGCCAGCCTTGATGCCCTTCTCTGGACTTGCTCCAGCACCTCAACATCCTTCCTAAATTGAGCGGCCCAGAACTGGACACAGGACTCAAGGTGTGGCCTCACCAGCACAGGGGGACAATCACTGCCCTGGTCCTGCTGGCCACACTATTGCTGATACAGGCCAGGTGCCATTGGCCTTCTGGGCCACCTGGGCACACGCTGGCTCATGTTCAGCTGCTGTCACCAGCACCCCCAAGTCCCTTTCCGTTGGGCAGTTTTCCAGCCACTCTGTCCCCAGCCTGTAGCACTGCAGGGCATTGTTGTGACCCAAGTGGAGGACCCAGCACTTGTCCTTGTTGAACCTCACACCATTGGCCTCAGCCCATTGATCCAGCCTGTTCAGATCCCTCTGCAGAGCCTTCATGCCCTCCAGCAGATTGACACTCCTGCACAATTTAGTGTTGTCTGCAAACTTACTGACAGTGATAGTACTTCACCATGTAACCTCCAGGCACTTAAGCCAGTTATTGGACTTGGTACCAGGCTGGTGGCTCATTACTTTTCACTTGTTTAAAGACTTAGAGCCTGAGGCATTAGATCAGAGAAGTCTGCACTCAGCATGAGGTGCTCACTCAAAGCAGGCAAAGTCAGGCTCCTTCTTGTGAGTTAAATACCTTACGGCTTGGAGAAAAGATTGTCAAACTGAAACACTTTCCTGAAGGTTGGTCCTAAGGTTGATCCTAAGTACTCTTAACAGATGGATGCTGATCTTCCTCTTCCAATGCTCTGGGTTAAGTTCTCACTGGCAAGCCTCTATTCTTGTCTTTTTTCTTCCAAGGCAGATTGGTGGTCGTGTTTTCTTCCTCTCTGAGATCTCTCCAGCTAGTAGGCTGCAGCATATTCAGTTTTGTAAAGCAGGAACCAAAATAGTTTTTGAAACTTTTTTTCTAGAACTATGACATCTGAAGATTTGAGATATCCTTCCGTCTATGTCCCCTACAGCTATGCTGTAGATGAGAGTTTTGAAGACCTGGTTTTTATTCTATGCATGGAAAAGGAGATTTAATCTTCCTTTTCCTAATTGTTTAACTCTATTTTCAATACAAATCATACTCTGCTCTTGATCTATAATGAAACTGACTCATTTTTTTGGGATTTGGTTCATTGTTTTGGGTTTTTTTAAATCTAAAATACTCAGGATTTTTTTATCTTGAGATTATTTTTTGTTATACAACAACAAGACCATGCACAAGACGTAGCGATTCTAAGTCAGTGTTTTCTTTGGGTGCTGTGCATTGAAACTTAACTTATGTTCTATTATTTATCTTTCTATAACCAGATAAAAATTCTTATAAAACAGAACAATTGTAATATAATTCTGACAAGTCCAATTTATATGGTGCACTGTCAGAAAAGAATACCTAAGAAAATGCAGAATGGCTACAAGCCTTCTAATATGATTTAGAAACTCCTTGCAGAAGCTACATACAACATGCTATTAAAACTGCAAATACATATTCAATATTTGTGTTTTTAAAGAAAATTTTATAAAGATTCAAATTTAAGAGAAACATATGGAATTAAATGCACTAGGAAACTGATATGTAGACAAAGTTTTATTTACACCATACAACATTTTAAATATTTTATACACAGCTGCAGCAGAGAAAGCTATTCTGAGCTTTCCAGAGAAAACTGCAATAATAAAGATGTGAAATATATTATTCATATAAAAGTGAGATTATTACTTTATTGCATTTAAAGCAATGAAGAATGTAGCTCAACAGACATTCATTTAATGACAAAAACTTTGCTTTTATATTATAAAGTAAAAAGTGTAGTAATGGCCAAACAGACTGTTATAAACTTTAAAAACTGCATAAATATATACATTGTGCTTCATGGTGAAGTTTTTTGAAAACTAAACCAAATGAAGCTGTTACAACATGAATCGTTGCTTGAGGTTTATCTATAAAGATTACCTTACAAATCCATTCCACGGGTACTTACAACACACGATGGTAAGAATTGTACACCTGGTTCTCCACTAGCCACACTAGTGGGAATATACTGTACGAAAAAACCACTGACATTTGGCACAGGAAGAGCCTGACATAAAGGAGTTGCAATGTTCAGACAGGAGTGTCAGGATCGTCAGGATTCCCGAAGTCTTTTTATTGTCAGTGCAATGAATTATTTTTACTTTGTTTCTGTTTTGTTCAGTTCATTTTTGTTAAACTTCTGTTTGAAAGTCACCTTCTTGCACGTCTAAAGGCAAGTTCAGACACTTCTCCCATTCTGCTGGTCTGAGTTCTAAAGCATCTTTTGCCTCTGTGTCTAATACATTTATCGTTGTATAGTGTTGGTAGTCACCTGTGGTTTTGAAACTGTCCCATGGAGCCTTGCTCGGTCCTGAGTTCTCCTGAAGACCAAAGAAAGAAGAATTAAAATCAAGGATGAAATAAAGCAGTTTCCATTTATACGGCTGATGGCTGACGTGCTCTCATGAGACACAGAAGCTGGAGAGGGGAAATGGCTTTGCAGGGAGCCAGGCTGGCGGGTGCTCGGCACCGCTGAGACTCTTTGTGAGCAATCAACACCCTGGCAGGCTCCTCACCTGAGCTGCCAGCGAAGCCCTTTCTTTCACAAGAACCAACGTACGTGAGGAATGGGCTGAGAGATCCAGTACCAATAGACATCTTTCTAACAGTGAGAGAAAAGTGGGAAAAGAGTGTAGAAAAGAGGGAGAAGAGAAAGGAAGGTAACTGAGAAGAGTTTGTTGCCTGAAATATGGAGTGGTTTGAAATAGAGACTGCCAGCTGGATTTTGAATTGCGGCAGGTGCATGGCAGAATGACAGAAACCTTGAAAATGCTGTGAGAGCCACCTTGCCTTACAGGCTGATGAGCTCATTAGGATTAACAGACTGAAAGGTGGTTATTTTCTACTGAATGATTTTTTTTTTCAAATGCTAGGTTTTATAAGGTAAAGACTTTATGGACCAATTTAATTAGAGATTTCTGCTGTGGCATGATGGGTGGGATTTAGTTGCTAAAATCCAATATTTTTGCACCATCTAAGAGGCTTTTAGACTTTCTGCTTGATCTCCAGCTATCTTTCATGAGAGGTGCAGATCTCCTTTGAGTCCTGTGTCATCACTGCCTGTATTGTGCTGTAAACCAAGACCTCTGTCTAAAATAGCCTGAGATGCCTATATTTAGGTACCTGGATCACTCTCGGACTGTCTCACAAACAGACCATTCCTCCAGGCAGCTTTTATTAGCAGACCTTTCAAAAGCACAGCACCGATGTGAAACAGAGTAAACACAACTCTTCCACTGAGATTCCCTTTGAGATTTCGAATTAATTCAAGCTTTATGTGAATAGCAAATCTCAAGTGGGGAGACAAATGAAAACTTTACATGTCAGCTGATCTCAAAAGGGGGAGTGAGTGAGAACTTGATACAAAATAACACATATCACAGATAAAGGTTCATCAAAGAATCAGGGCTAAATTTCTGCTGGATTAAGATGATGTAAATGATGTAAATCCATTGGCCTCACATCTGCTTAATACCTCTTCTTCATGTCTGAGAGCAGCTCTTCTGTAAAAGTTATAGAATACAATGATTCTAGCTCAGTTCCATTTAATATACAATTTTCACATTATAAAATTATATAACAATTATTACTAATCAAAATATTACTGATAAAAAATATGCCAGACTAAAAAAGCTGTTTTAATTAGGCAGAATCAACTATTTCCTTGCTCTCATTATCAGATGTAGTCAGGGTGTTATGCATGTGCGTATGAGTGTGTGCGGATAAATTTGCATTATGATGATAGCAGCCTCAACTCAGGATGATTTAATTTTTGCTTTTCCCGTGGTAAATATTTATAAACCTATTATGGAAAAGACATGGCATTACAGAGATCTCGTGTGCTTTCTGGACCATCACATATATGGGTAAATCTATCTGGACTTGTTTGTAAGTATCTAATTTATTATCCCTTGCCTAGCTAGACGAAAAGCCCTATTGGTCAAATTATATCAGTGAGCTGCTTTCTCTATATAAAGCCCCTTAGACACAGTATGCACATACAGATTTGAAATGTGTTCCCTACAGTTCAATTACTTGTCATCTACAATGATGTTAGTGAGTTAGTTATGGTCTAATTGCAGAACGTAATGAGTCTCGTCATAGGCTGGATTAATGAAAATAGCTTTTGTTCTCATTTCTGAGGTACCTAAAGGTGAAGGTCTTCTTGGGAAATGTACTGAAGTCAAAAGGCTCTTGTTTCATTGTTGTTGTTTAGGATCCACCATATTTTAAACATAATAGAAGGACACTTACCATACTGCCTGATTTTGGTACATCCCGAAATCTGTCCAGAGTCTGAAATTTCTGATTTAACTCTTGAAACAATTCCATATGCCTCTTTCTTGTATGCATGACCTTCTGCAAAATGGAATATACTTGCTTATATTTATAATTGCGTCTGGGTTTTTTTTAAGAGAAGCATTACTTTTTCCAACATAATAAAGTAAATTGAATTTGGCAGGGCCATCTTTTCCTATAGATTTGACCAATGGAAGTGAATTGCCCTGGGCCGTCTCTCTGCTGCGTTTAGTGCTCCTCCTGTGTACAAGAGACTGTTTTAACCCTACGTGTATTGAGTTGCTGAAATTAGGGGCCATTGTTTTTATGCTAGCTTGAAAGTATCCTGAAAGTAATGGCAATTTCTCAGAAGAATATTTCTCTTGCACATCAAGAATATTTTCTAGAACTTCTGTTTTCAGCATGGATGCTTATATTTTAATTTCTATAAGAAAGCAACAGCACTTTGTAATGGTCCCTGTTGGAACAATTTTTATGAGAACGCTGAACTCGGAAATCTTGGCTCAAAATGGAGAATCCCCAAATGTTATGTCTTTTTAATTAGACATCGTCTTGTCATTCAAATCATAAAATGCAGTGGAAATTGCATTCATATTAGGAAAAGTAGGAACATTTTTTCAATTTTACTTGCTTTCTTATTTCCTGGACAAAGAAATTGAAAACCACCCTCCTTCTACCCCATGCTGAGGGCACTCTTCCACAGAAACTAATTATATGGCACTCCTGTGGAAGAGAGGGAGACCCCAAAGAGCCCCCACAATTCTCATGGCCTCAGCCATGTATCTGCCTGGGCAGCTACTTGGAGAGTGAAGCCTGTTTTCAAGCCTAGATTGTAAACCATCAGAGTTGTTTTCAAAGGAATTAATGCTCAGTTATGGATTCAGAGCAGCCTCTGGAGTAAAGTTGAAGGCTGCTTACTGTTTGACCAGCCTCATGGTTCTGTGGTCTGGATGGTCTGCGGATGGGAGGGTCTGAAGATGCTTCACCTCAGTCCAAGAGTGGATGGGCTCGGCTTTTTCTTAAGCTTTTGTAACTGCTTGAACTTGAATTACAGCCAGGGCAGCAGCCAGGAATGCTGATAGAAGAGGTGCAGGACACAGTTCTTTGTGCAAGTCTACTAATTGTCAAGCCTGATTTTCCCTGGAACTGTGAGTGAAACCCTGCAAACTTACGTGTGTGGTGCCTGACTGTGACCATTTCCATCAAGTAACACCCCTGCCAAGCCTAGGTTAGTACCTTTTAAAACAGAATGGCAATAGCTGACTCTCAATATTCCTTTATCAATGCCATCTTTATCTTTCATTTGCATTATGTCTTTAGAGATTATGCTCTTTTGGCCAGGCATTTCTACTGCTATGCTGTAGTAGCCGTATTAGTCTTAATACAGCCACACAGTACCTTGAGAACTTGTTCACTTCTGAGAAAAGGAGTTTGGCAACATGTTTCACAAGAGAGACATGAGACATCAGCAATTAAAGGCCTATTAACTTGAGTTGTGGGGTGAATAAGGGAAAACCTTCTGCAGTATTTGGTAATAAACTCCTCGCAGAAGGTAATTTAACTAGACATAGCTGATCTAAATTTGTGAGGGGAGTTTCACTTAAGTGTCTTCCTAGGGATTCTTTTAAGATATTGCTGCTATGGTAAACAGGAGTATATAGCAATTTTTATATACATAAAATTTAAAAAAGAAAGGTTCCACCTCAAAGATTATTATTGGCTGAAATAAGGAGACATGGTCATGGGAATAAAACATTTTTGGTGGGTTAAAACACTAGCTCTAAAGAGCAGGAAATACCATAAGGCTGTGAAACAAATATCTCCATTTGGAAACTTTTTAGTAGAAGGCTGGGAATATAGAGAATGCTACTTTCTGATATCTTTTCCTTAATCGTGTACCCAAGATGTCATTAAATAGCAAATATGAATAATGCAAATGTCTTACTCAGTTCATTACATTATTCCTGAGGAGAAGCAGGTGGGAGGAGAAATAAAACACTTGCACTGGGAAGTCTGCCAGAAAAAAAAAGTCTTTACATTTTATTCTTAATAGCAGCATGACTGGTATGAACATGTACCTATGGATCTTTTGGTTACTTTGTGTTTTCCTAGCTTCCATTCCATAATTCCTGCCCACTGACACCCACCCCCTCCCTATTGCTTATAAAGAACAATCTGAACTGAAGGTGCAGTAACTTAAATTTCCAACTTTAACTCTCAATTTCTAGACTTCTTTTAAATTCCTGGCTAGAAAACACCATCTTATCTTCTTTCTAGAAAATATGCTCTGTTGGGTAACTATTTCTCTTTTATGAGAAAAAAACCTACAATGTATTTGTAGGATGTTATTCTGTTTTCTCTATTAAATGGGCAATGTGGTCAACACGCCGTTATTAATATTAGAAATTCATAAGTTTTAACAATACAAAACTGGAAATCTTGACCACTAATACTAGAATGACTGTGATAGCATCAGGATCTGAAAAGGATGGAAACTGAACTTGTGCTGCCCTTTGTTCTTTAGGTGTAGCTGCGCAGTTGCCCATTGATGTGGCATCCCTGCCAGAAGCACCAGAGTCAGCCACCAGGCTCCAGACACACATCTTCTGGTGGTGTCTCCTGCAGGTTCCATAACTCTTGTGCCCCTCACCGTAAAGGGGGTCAAGCTGAATTGACACCCCTTCCACATTTCTACCCCCACTCTTAAGTCAGGTAAAGAGTGTGTTTTGAAGAGACTACACCTTACTCTGATGATCACCTACTCACAGGAAAGGATTCAGAGTGTGGATGGCTGTCATCAAGATGGGGAGAACTTCAAACATAACTCTGTATTCAGCTCCGTTTTTTATTTATGATAGGGCTTTAGCTGAACTCTAACTCAAGACAAATATACTCATGAATATTTCATGACACCCCACCTGGAGTACTGTATTCAGCTTTGGGGTTCCCAACGTAAGATTGACATAGACCTGTTGGAGTGTAGTGGAGGGTGACAAAGGTAGTCAGAGGGCTGGAAGACCTCTCCTATGAATTCAGACTGAGAGAGTTGGGGCTGTTCAGCCTGGAGATAAGAAGGCTTCAGGGAGATCTTAGAGCAGCCTTGCAGTACCTAAGGAGGGCCTACAAGAAAGCTGGAGAAGGACTTTTTATAAGAACATATAGTATTAGGACAAGTGATGTTGTCTTTAAGCTGAAACAGGGTAGGTTTAGATTAGATATAGAAGAAAAACTTTTATGATGAGGGTGATGAGATGCTGGAACAGCTTGACCAGAGAAGTTGTGGATGCCCCGTTCCTGGAAGTGTTAAAGGCCAGGTTGGATGAGGCTCAACCTGGTTTAGTGGAAGGTGTTCCTGCCAGTGGCTGAGGCTTGGCTCTTGATGATCTTTAAGGCCCCTTTCAACCTAGGCTATTTGGTGATTCTATGATTAGTAGCCAATCTTATAAATAACAATATCATCATCATCGTCATCATCATCACCATCATCATCACCATCATCATCACTACAAGGTCATTTAATTTGCCTCAGAGATTTTCTACATTGTCACAGCTAAAAATGTTCTCTCTCAAATAATGTACAAAGCAGCTAAGTTAAAAGAACAGATGGGGAATGCCTTCCCAGCCCTCCAATGGAAATATGCTGTGTTTTCAAGATGTTATAGGTGTGATCAGTTGCCAAACTTGGGAACAGGAGAGAATTTTTCCCTGCAGGCATATTTTTTTTTACCTTTGCCTTCAAGAGATGTCTTCAGGTTAGTAAGAGAATGATTTTAAAACTTTTGTGAGTTATAATGGTATTATAATAAATAGCTATGGCAGATGAAATTCTGAAAGAATGCAGCTCCAGCAATCAGTGGTCAATTTAGCATTATTGTTGGTGGAAATCTACTGATCTGTGGTAAGGAAAGAAGACAGTCTGGTATTCACACTTGTCCTGTGTATCCTTGCTCTCCCTCAGAGCTAGAGATGACTTGAATCTCGGGGATCAGGGTAATAAGGCACTTATCTGAATTATTTGGCATAAATGTTAGCAGAGTAGATCCAATGAATGGCTTATAGAAATGAGAGTGGGGTGAGTGGGGAAATCCAAAAGTCAGACTCTCTCATAGAATTTGAAGGCAACTGGGATCTCGAATCCTAAAATGCATGCCAATAATACTGTTTAGCTCTCCTGTATGTTTTTGTAATTGCCAGCATACACCTATTATAAAGCCCTCCTGGGAATTTCTACAGCATCTGTATTTCTGTTCAACATAATTAGAATGAATTTTATTTGATCTGACAGCTAACTGTTAGTGCTGAGACTTAATAAAAAAGCTACCTGTCCAGGTCTAGAGAAAAAATGACAGGAGTTGGAGGGCACTTAGCTGGGGTTAGCACAGCCTGTGGCAGCAAGGATCCAAAATGTCCAGACCAATAATTTTACTCATGTTTTGGACACCAAACTGCATGAATGAGTCCAAACTTATCTTTATTAATAGCAAGAAAAGACCTGTAAAGTTGTTTCATGTTGACTGTTCATTTAGCAAACTTCAAAATTCAACTAGATTAGTCAGTGTTTTACAAAATCTAACTGTGGACAGTATATTATGTAGCAGAAATACTTCCTGCTGACAGACTAAGCCCTGTTTGTTACACTCTGTGGGTTTTTTTTTCCTACATGAAGGGATACTTTAAGAATGTAATGGTAAACTATTTAAAAAGGAAAAACAAGATACAGGTGCCCAGTTTTGAGATCCAACCCCCCTAACCAGCTTGAGATCTATGGTAAGTGCTTGCCGGTTTTGATGTCATCTTTTTCTCTCTCCCTTTCCTTTGACTGAGACACAAGTTTTCTGTAACAGAACCCACACATTCACAGGACTTTCATTATTTATAATCCATTGCAAAGGCGCTTAAAACTGTATCTGTATTTCTGCATGTATTGAGGATAACAGAGACAGAGAGTATTTTGGGGTGTTGTGTAGTCTTAGTCTGGCTGTGTTCACATTACATAGCAGCTGGCTTTGAGTTTCTTCTGTGGCTCTTGGAGAAAAATGGCCTTTCTCAAGTTTATTTTCATGTATGTTTTCCCTTCAAATTATTTATATTAAGGTGAATGTTCCATTGGAAGCCACTAGAACAGTCTTCTTCTTTTCTTCTTTTCTTCTTTTCTTCGTTTCTTCGTTTCTTTTTTTTTTTTTTAAAGTATGGAACCATGACTCTATAGTAATAAGTCAAACATGTCTGAGACTGTTCTCTGGCGACATCTAACTTGGAATGTTCTCCATGAATACTAAATTCTGTTAAATTCTCTTAGTTTCCAAAATAAAAAGTCTAAAACAAAATTGTCTGTTGTGAATGGTACCCTGATTGAACCAAGTCCCTAATGACACTTAAGAACTTTTCAGAGAGACAAGGCCAGACTGAAATAGTGAAGGTCTTTCTAAAAATTAATCTATATAAAAGCTGGTATTTTGGCACCCAGGAATATTCCCTCAAATATCTAATTTAGCAAGATAGACATAGCCTGAGTATTTGTCTTGTATGTATACAGAGACACACGTGTGAAAGGTTGAGGATGTAGAGACTGTTGAGAGAGTGTTAAAAGGACAAGAACAGAGGTAGCCAAACTTGTCCCAGCCTTGTCCACACTGTGTACTTAACATTTGTTATCTCCAGAACCACATCCATGTCATTCTGTGATTTGGTATCCTCAGAAATGTGGAAGGGCATTGTCTCAGGGAGTGCCAGCTGGCACTGGTCACAGACAAAGCAGAGAAAGTGTTAAACATTTAAGTAGTATGTTCAATCCCTTTGGCTCGATCTTACCTCCAGACTGTGTTCTATTTTGCAGCCAAGCTGCTTTGGGGTATCCAAAGAGCAGCATTTTGGCCACGCCACACTATCTCAACATTTTTTGGCTTTTTTATTTTATTTTACCTTAGACA
The DNA here is from genome assembly GCA_014706295.1 of Lycocorax pyrrhopterus obiensis. Taxonomy (NCBI): domain Eukaryota; kingdom Metazoa; phylum Chordata; class Aves; order Passeriformes; family Paradisaeidae; genus Lycocorax; species Lycocorax pyrrhopterus. The sequence goes on from JACSVZ010000004.1 coordinate 84,454,898, forward strand.
GACAGCCATGCTATGTGTAAAGATACAGGAAAGCCCACGGACTTAATCAGATGGACCATAAAGCTGGGAGATGAGATGGGGTTAGTCTGCATCAATACTTGTAAAACACAGTAGTGACTGGCACAGTATTGCTGCTGGTCTCAGTTCCTCAGCAGTCACTCCCAGTGGCCCCATCCTTCCCTTTTTATAAAAAAATATATTTCCCTGCATTTTAGTAGCAATTCTAAAAATACTAGGCCATGGAACAGCAATATTGCAAACAAGTTAAGACAAAGGTGCAAATAAACAACAACACAAAGCTAGGAGGAGCAGCCGATACCCCAGAGGGCTGTGCAGCCCTTCAGAGGGACCAGGACAGGCTGGAGAGATGGGCAGAGAAGAACTGTCTGAAACTCAACAGAGGAAAGTGCAGGGTCCTGCACCTGGGGAGGAATAATCCCCTGCACCGGGAGAGGCTGGGCACTGACCTGCTGGAAAGGGAAGGCTTGCAGAGAAGGCCCTGGGTGTCCTAGTGGACAACAAGCTCTCCATGAGCCAGCAGTGCCCTTGTGGCCAAGAAGGCCAATGGTGTCCTGGGGTGCATTAGGAAGAGCATTGCCAGCAGGGAGAGGGTGGTGATCCTGCCCCTCTACTCAGCCCTGGTGAAGCACATCTGGAGTGCTGTGTCCAGTTCTGGCTCCTCAGTAAAAGAGAGACATGGAGCTCCTGGAGTGGGTCCAGTGGCGGGCAACAATGATTAAGGGATTGGAGCATCTCTCTTATGAGGAAAGATTGAGGGAATTGGGCCTGTTCAGCCTTGAAAACAGACAACTGAGAGTGTACCTTATCACTGTCTTTAAGTATCTAAAAGGTGGTGTTGAGGAGGTTTCCAGGCTCTTCTTGGTGGTGCCAAGCAATAGGACAAGAGGAAATGGGCAGAAACTGATGCACAGGAAGTTCCACCTGAATATGAGGAAGAATTTCTTTGCTGTGCAGGTGACTGAGCACTGGAACAGATTGCCCAGGGTGGTTGTGGAGTCTCCCTCACTGGAGATATTGAAGAACCGTCTGGACAGAATCCTGTGCCATATACTCTGGGATGAACCTGCTTGAGCAGGGAAGTTGGACCACATGACCCACTGTGGTCTCTTCCAACCTGACCCATTTTGTGAGGCTGTGAAACCATGTGAGTCAAGAGAAAATATGTAACGGGAATCGTGTTTCTTGAGAGCAGAATGTGTACCGCATTGGTGTTTATTTGGTGTTGGATTATGTTCCTGAGTGACAGGAAGAATGTTTTAGTATCTGTTGCCACAGAGAGTGCTCTCATTGTGAACAGTACGATATTTCTACTTTTCAATAAAAAAACCAGTAAAGTGTAGAATTCTTTATATCACTATACTTCTGATTGAATTTTATTTTAGTGTTGCTTGCTCATCACAATTCTGTTATTGTTTAATGTTTTTCTTCTTCCTTTCTATGCATTTATCCTAAAGCATATTTAGGGTAATTGCAAACAAGGGAATTTTTGGTGTTATGATTGATATGTGCTGATCAGGGGCTTTCAAATTTTAGCCCAAGATCTGTAGGTTCCATACAAATATAATTGTTCAGTTTCGTTGGAGACACATGTAATGAATTTTATCAAACTATTTCTATGCATGAATAGACAACCTATGTGAAAACCCCAAATTATGAACTGCCCCTTGAAAACTCTTATATTCCTTCTGGTAGAAATCAGAGAAAAAAAACCTCAAACAAATCTCTAAGAGACTTAAGCATATTGACCAAGATAGAACAAAATGGTCATTAATGAACACAACTAAACCCTCTCACTCAACAGGATCTAAGTTGGAAATTGTGGATATCCAACCTAAAGAACCTTACATGAACTTAATTTTTTATATAGCATGTGATCCATACGCTTTGACACCTGCAGCACTTCATCATTTGAAATTTGACACATTCATAATCACTACTTGGATGTGAAACTTGTATTTCTGTAAAGTAGTATTGAAGAAAGATAAAAAGAAATTATTGAAAATCTCTTGAACAAAGCAACCTTCTGCAATGATGTCGCCTATCCTATAAAAGTGTCACACTTTTTCAATAAGTAGATAGCCAGCCAAAAAAAAAAAGAAGAAAAAATCAAAAAAACCAAACCCAGATGAAAATGAAGAGGCAAAGAATTTAAAAACTGAAATCATGATGGTTAATATTGCAATATGACAGTTTGATCTCAGAATATTTTGCAAACAAGTTGCACCAAAGTAGTTTTAATGAATTGTTCATCATGTTCTGTACAGTACCAATTGAACAACCCTATTGCATCTACTATGCCAGAAGGCTAAAATCTGCTAAAATGAACACTTCACAGTTACTTTTAGGAAAATACTTTTAATAATCAGGAATAATTCAGTAAAACTTACTTCAAAGTCAAGGTCCGAATAACGTGATTTTCTTCTCTATTAAGCAGTGAAAAAAAAGAAAAAAAGAGGTTTTATTAACAAGGGGACTATTCAATTCATATTAATGAGTCTAAATAACATTCTTGTTTTCCTATCAGGTATATATTAGGTATTCTGTAGGAAGATATAGATTTTATCTAGATAATTTAAGATTAATGTATGACTTTGCATAGTTTATTAGACCAGTATCATCATATTTGCTCTGAAATAAACCAGACTGCATTTCACTGGGATGCTTAATGTGCATGTTATTTGCATGCAATTGAACCTGTTGGTGTATAAAATATATCTATTTCTATACTTTCTGTGGTATTTAAAAATTATCATCATATTTATACATTTTTACACAGGTACCTATACATATCTATGATTTAGATTTTTTTATAGGTTTACAGAAATTGATTCCTACATCAGGCTTACATTGGTACAACTCCATTGATTTTAATGGAATAAATGACAGCAAAATCAAGCCGAAGCCATAGCTTCAGCTTGTTTGTTTGCAATGACAATCTGAATGGAGAAAGCAATGACTTTGTTTTAAACTTATGACAAATCTGATTCAAAGCATCTGATATAAAGCAAGAATGACTTACTAGCGAAGTAATTACTTGTATAAAATGCAACAGAATATGATTGCTTAGACATGTCACAAATAATTTAGCACAGAATTTTTTATATTCCAAAAGAAACCAATTATAAAGTCAAATTATATCAAAAAGAAGCAGAAATATTATAAAGAAGGCATAAAAATATATTTTTTCTTTTAAAGTTGGGAATTAAATGGCTTGCAATAGATTAAAGAGATGTAGAAAGAAGAAGATAGGTTGAGAGAGCTGAAAAGAATGGCAAAAACTTTAGAATGAAAATAAAAGATACATTCATCTTCAGGAAGGAGGGCTAAAGAAGGAAAGAGTACTTCCAAACCCAAAAAGGCTTGTTGCTGAAGTATAACCCTGACTTATATGATAGGGTATGATGGCTTTAAGTCATGTCAAAGGAACCTTTTCACACTGCACTTAATTTCTTCAGTGAAGAAGAATCAAACCCACTAAGTCAAGAGGAGTAATGTTTCTGATTTTGATTTTACTTGGCTTAACAAATCTGCAGGTTTTAATAAGCTGCTTTGTTTTCCTAAAATTGAAAGGAATGACTTTACAAGTCTTCCAGCTGTAAAAAGCGAAGATGTTTGGTCTCTGAGCCCTTGATTATACCACTTTGTGACATGTTGTCTGGTTTTGTAGTAAAATTTTAATGCTCCAATCCACAATAATATAAGGAATATTACTGCAACACTGTCAACATTCTGATGCCTAAAGGGCTCTGAGGCTCCATAAAAGAACAGTCTAAGTTAAAACAACCAACAAAACAAGCTTTGGAGAAGCTATCTTTAATCATCAAGGCTTGATTTAAAGAGAATCTACACATTTGTGATTAGGAATGGTCTACTTTTAAGGTACAATTAGACCACATCTACCACTGAAAAGGCTCAGTGGTTACAAAAGAAGAAACATGTACAACAGATAACGAGGTGAAGTTTACAGGAGTAGCTTTGAAAAATGTTTGAAAAAGCTATTTTTAAGCTAGAGTTCAGTAATAAACCTGATACCATTGAATCCTAAGTAAAAATATAGCGAATTTTGGAAGAAACATGGAGTTTGCTAGGAACTGTGATTTGTAAAATCGAAACATTTGTATTTTGCTTTAAGTATGCTTGACTGCAATGGGAATATTTCTGGCATAGCTGGATTATTAGGTTTTGCACCCAGACAACTCTATCACTGTTTACATGGTGAAAATACATATCTGACAGACTGCAAAATATTCAGTTGTGCTATTGTCAGAGAGAGGCAAGTATTGCAATTTTGCTGTTAGTTCACACCTGTTACGACCAAACAGGTCATATACCACAGATTTTTCTCAGTGAGGATTTTTCTCGGGCTCAACAAGAGTCTATCACAAAAATATTTACTTTAAACTTATATAGTAAAGAACATCTGTTCTGTGCTTGTGCTCCACTTTTTTCCATGGCTGCATACAATGAAATACACCACAAGTGCTGCCTGAGCATATTCTCCTAAGACATAAAATGTGTGTAACTGCCAAGGAAGCAGCAAAGATCTGCAAGTTCTGAAAACCAAAGGATGCTGGTTATGAATGTGTACCTGAACCACTGAAAGTTATTTGCAATATTTTCACTGACACCACTAGGTACATGATCAGGTCCTCCTGGCTGCTACATCATTGTCCTGAAATGACTGCAGCGTTATTTTTTGAGAGAGGGAACATATTCAGAAGCATGAAGTCGTTGGGAAACTTACAAGGATGAAGGAGTTTCCCTTCAGTCTCAATCGGAAGTTGACATTTTACTCAATTGTTCTTCTAGTTTCTGTATGATATATAACAGCCATGAAAATAATTGCATTAATTGTGACTGCATATATTCTTTTTTTCTCATATGAAGTTTGTTGTGTCGCTTTTGGCTGAGGAAAATGGAGTTTTCCACACATACCCAAATGCTTTCAGAAATCAACCATCTACCTCATTCTACACATTAAACTGGCAAAATACAACTGAGTGGAGTAAGGGGGGAAATTTCCTTGTGTCAAATGAGCTGCTGAACTGGTCACACCAATATGTTTCTTTTCAAAAAGATGTTCCCTTTATGCACCTGCAAAACTGAGAATTATTTTAGCAACATAAGAGTTACAATAGGAGTTGATGGATTTTTTCCAAGGATCAGTTGGAGATTCACTTGAGTATTAGTGTTAATACAATACAAGTAATAAATAAATGTAAAATATATTATCTATGATTTGCCTCATTTAATGTTTTGTATTTGACCAGGTTCTGCTATGATGTTTCAGGAATGATATAGACAAGGGCAAGTATAAAATGACATTTCTACTACAATACCTTCCCTAAGTCTTCATTGTTTTAGGAATTTCCTTGGGAGGAGCTTATTCTGGAATCTAAAATGTGCTGGGGTAGTGAATTCCACAATTTCAATATATAAAACATGACAAAGAAAATTATGTTGTTTATCCCTTTGACATTTCATTTGACATTCCTCTTTTTGATGTTATAGGAGATATGAATAATTGTTTCCTATTCGCTCCTCACTCATCTGTTCTCCACACTGAAGAGCCCCAAATGCTGGAGAACCGCAAGGGTTAGTAACAAAGGGACTGTATAAAAAACTGAAGATCCATGCAATTAGTCAGTGGCAGGGAGTTAGCTGGCATAATTCTGAAAGAAAATGATGGGTATGGGTAGGCAGTGAACTGCACTCCATGTTCAATTACAAATGCTACAGAAAAAGAGATCAATTTAAGCAGGCATGGGTGTGATAGACCTCTTCGTGCAGCTCCAGTGACAGTTCTGCTTTGGTGCTCTGCACTGCAAGAAGCCAAATCATGCCTGTAAACTGGGGAAATTTCAGAGGAGAGTAGCAGCAAAAAGTACTTTTAGGAGGAAAGGATACAAGAGTGATGCAGATTTGTTTAACACTGTATCTGGAAGAAGCAAACACAGAAGCTTGTACAGAAATCTTAGAAGGATATAAACACTCATAAACAAAACCGGTATGGAAAAAACCTGGAAAAAAATCAGAATTGGTATTGGGAAAAAAGTATGTTTATATAACTATGAAATAATTGCTAAGGGAAACAGTGGAAGCCCTTCACTCTAGTCTTGAAAGTGAAGTTTGACTCTGTTTTAGAGAAATATGTTGTAGAAAGTGCTCTTGCATTGATAGAAAAGATGACCTGACAAGAATTTTTCTGTCTCTGATTTCTATGGCTCTTTAATCTTAATTGATAAAACCCATTTTGTGTAGAAAAAAACCCCTACCCTTCATGCCAGAGCCAAAATAAAACTCTGTGAAAAGAGTCTTGCTGTAGTAATTTATTTTAAATCAATTTTACTTTGTGCTAATTATGTATAGCTTCTCTGTGTAATTCCAGAACAACTTTAAACTCTGCTGAGGGACAAAAATAGAATTTCGAAGAATAATTTCCATACACCAGCACACACTAACCCGCTGGCACCAGGAAAAAGCTGCTCCTACTAAAGACTAATAAAATCCCTTTCCACGTCTGTAAAACGACAAATGCCTGGTTTTCTCCTTATTCTATTCTGCTTTACACCACTATCGGATTAATTACATCAGATACTCCTAAAAATTTATTGCATTGTGCAAAGCATAATTGAAACCAGAGATACCATATTATAGTGAGGGCTATAACCATGCTTCCATTAATATAAAGTCTTATTATCAGCAGTTTATAATTCACTCTGAGATGACATTTGACATACAAGATCTTAGCCTGAGGAGGATTTTTTTCCCAGAACAAAAGTAAAGAAAAATCTTTTTTGGCCCTCAGAGATATAAAGGTGGAATGTGGATAGACGTTTTTGATTTCAAATGCCTTTTGTGTGTATATAACTGAAAACCACTCTAGCTTCTGAATAGAAGATTGCTGGCTGCTAGTCCATAACATGACCTAACATAAAGCCAGAAAATTTTTATGAAAAAGTGAATTTAATATGGGAATTTTTACGTCTTTAAAACATGCTAGAAAATTTAATACATCAACACACAGTGCAAGCATAACTTCAAAGATCTCACTTTAAAAGTATTCTGACAAATTATTGTGGCCTGCTGCTCCCTTTTTTTTATAGGGCAGCCTGCAAATGTATTTAGTCAATCAACTAAGACCACTTGCTTTGTGTTTCTGAATGCTTTTGGGGAAAATGTAGCACTTGTTAAATAGACAATTATAATATAAAGTCTGCAATATATGCTGCACTTTATAATACTAACTAAAATTTCAATTCTTCACATCTTCAGTTACTACAATAAACTCTGCCTGATTCTACCCCCACTTCTGTATAGTAACCCGAAAATAAGCTGCATCAATTTCTGAAGTCAGAGGACTCTGAGACCTACTCACTCAAGTGAAAGTAATAGAGGGTTGTTATAGGGCTAGACTCCATTTCACTGAGAGTCACAAAATTGGCAAGAGCTGTCTCCACAGCTTATTGAAGAATGAAATGAGGAATAGAAATCTGAGATACAGAATGCCTGAAAATAAATGCAATGTGGAAACAGGATAAAGAAGAAATTCCTGTGATGCTCGTCTCTCTATTTTGTTTTCTCTTTTTTTTTACTTCTCATGTCATCTCACTTCAAAATATATTCACACCATTTCGCTTTTGTTCTGCCTGATGCTCTGGTATTTTATTGATAAGATTGACTATTTTAACTTTGTATTTTTTCTCTCCTTTTCTGGCTTGGGAATTTTATTATTATTATTATAATTTTAGACCTTGTCCCTTCCCTGCTGTTTTTATCTCATTCTTCCTAATACCTTAATTTTAAGTTTTTTCTCCATTTCTACCATATTCCCCTCCCCTTTTTTTTAATGTCTTTTTTCTCCTTTTTATCTTACCTATCTCTACCTTTTATTTGCACTTCACTATCTCTAACATATCCCCTTATTTTCTCAGCTGTAACAGTATTTTCTTCCTTAAGTCCTTAAGTCCTCTGTCAGTGATTTGGCCAAGGACCTACAGAGCTGACTGTCTTTGATTTTATTGAGCTCTCATAAATGAGTACAAAAGGATTATTTTGGTCACACAATCAACTTACTACATGTAAAGATCTCACAGCAGAAACTGAGACAGAAAAATAAAGAAGATATGAGGCTGGAAAGAGAATTCCAGTCCTTTACATGGCAAATAATTTGTGAAGTCCTTTCCTTCCTGTTCTTATAAAGCAGATGACATTTTTTTCCTTTAATAAATGTTTCTATTGCGTGTCTTTGCATGTTCTTCATCTCATAATCGTTTATAGTCTTTGTCTTCATTCAGCTCTTTTCCATTTCTCCTCACACTACACTAACCATAGTTCCCTTGAAAGAACCATTCATTCTTCTTCCACAAAGGTAACAATGCAAGTCTCTTCACAGGTATCTACTTCTTCCTCCATTTTTTTTTTGCCCAGTAAAAAGAGATGAATTACTTATCCTGGAGATATGTTTCCCAGATCGGCTTCTTCCTCTACCTTTAAACCCCCAAACTTTTCTCTGCATCTAGTGTCTGGGAATGCAATACTTCACTTCAAAGTAATTTCGTTTTAATGAGCACACCACTCAGAGTACACTTTCAAAACAAAACCCATTCCAAAAGATTGTACTGAGTCTTTTCTTCTTTAAAATCAACACACTTGGAACTGAAGGAGCATACTCCAAACCACTTTGATGCCAAGGTAGCAAAGCCAGTTTTAATCCATGCATATAAGGGATGTGCAGGAGATTAACCAGATGTTTGATTAGTTCTCCTCAGAAGCTCCGTGATGTGCTAATATGCCTGCCTGTGCCTATAATCACATAAGTACTGTTGGGTGCATACCAAATAAAATAAAAATAACTGATTTGCACATTGTGAATCTGCATATCCTTAAATTTATACTTATCCGGGCAATACTTATATGTAAATATTATGGCATTCTCAAATATCTTTTCAAAACTGAAATTCTTCCATATGTAATAAAGCATTTAATTGTTCACATGTAAGCATTTCCTTCAGAAAAAAAAATATAGATACTAAAGTTTTAGAAGAAACTTTGTGACACACAGGAGGATTCATCTAACTAAATTTAGGACACCAACATTTTTGATGCTTCTGTTTGAACAACTCATTCTGGCTTCCTCTATGGAATCTGAAGAGACACACCTGCACTGAGGCATGTCATTTACTTCATCCTGGAGCAGATGTCTAAAAGTGGCCTAAAAATGGCTAGTTGTCTCAATTGACTCTAAAGAGGAGCCAAGTGTGAAGAGCGCTCTTTCCATTTCAGAAGGAGAATGCCTACATTTAGATATATAATGGTAGGGGTGGTGGATCCTCCCTTCAGAAGGATAGAAGTCAGGATATACATTTATTGTGCTGATACTGTAGTTGTGTTCCATCTACAAGCTGATAGGAGGGGGAAGCTTTCTACTGCTCAGTATCTTCTCCTTTAGAGCTGGTCTAGTCATGCTCTGTCAGGAGAGAGGTGGGCAGGGTGATCTTGAATGTCCTGCTGCAGGTTTTGCTGCTCCGTAATGTCTGACAAAGCCCTGTCTTTTGAAAAGTCTTGCAATCTTCTAAAAAAAAAATCTCTTGCCCTCCCTTTTTTACTTTGTTTAAGGCAGCAACAAAAGTTAATCTAGCTCAGTTCCAGACAATAACATTTTAGGCTTTACCTCAACCCTTGCTTCTTACACACTGAATATGTAAAAACACAACCACATTCTTTATCTGGCTGGATCTCCTTATCAGGATCGGCCTGAGACTCTGATTTTATTCTATATACAATTTTCTTTCATTTTCCTATCTTCAATTCAGTGCAGCACATACTCATCAAGTAATGTTGAGAAACACAAACACAGACACAAAAGCTGAAACAGTTCCTTTCATTTCTGACCTGCCCTAATATCTGTGGGTTTTTCCTAATACATGGGATTATGCTGGTTTGATGAGGTTTACAAACATAACTGGCTTTCTGGACCAAAATACAGTCTGCTAAACCTAATATGTTTCCCAAGTTAGAAGGGAGTAAATATTTACTATCTTAATATATTTTACTACATTTTCTACTACATATTTAGTAGTCTCTTCTGAGCATAAAACTTATATACAGAATGGTGACTGAGATTGTTTGTCTACATCCTGTCTTAGAGGTAAACTTAAAATATGATACAAATACAGTTTAAAAAATAACTCTAAAGGAGCAGTACATGATTTTCTGGCCTATATTCCAAAGTGGCATCAGGAACTATAATTTCGTGTATGATGAAGTAACTATTGTCGCGCTTTTTACAACTTAATTAAGATATGCTTTTTTTTTTTCAGGTGTCCTAGATGAACTTTGTCACCAATGGAGGGAAAGAGGCATCACCAGAAATTAATTTAGAGTGGATGGTATGGTGGCCTATATGTCCATCTTCTCAAAGAATTATGAATCTTCCTCACATATCTCATCCAAATGTCTAATCTTGACTGGACTGGATTTAAGCCTCTCTATCTGACAAAAATGATCTGAAAGACAGTATTGTAGATAGGTGGGAGAGCATACTGCTGGAAGGTGACCTTAGATATTCTGCTTCTGGGGTTGCATTAAATCTGAGAACTCCTGTACACCACCTAAGATCTGTTAACTAATATACCTGAACCGAGGGCAGTAATTTCTTTAATAATGCAGACTTGCTTTGAAACAGCCTGTCTATTTGAGCACTGAACAGGCAACCACTTAAACTACCTTTTAGAAATGATTTTGAAAATTTGTTCAAGATTATACATACCCACTTTAACAACAACCAAAACATGGGTAATTTTTGATTCACTGCAGATCCCCACACTTCATTTTCTATTCATTTTTAAGTTAAATCAGGTCTTGTAAAAACTTATGCTAGTACACACACAATATAAACAACATGGAAAATACTTCACTTTCAAAGCCTGTAAAAATATCTCTTGAAAAGAAACTAAATTCTGATCTTCTGCCCAGACTCTTCATAAAACTTCAACTCTATTTTGAAAGAAATATCCATAAGTATCCACCATTTATGAAGTATCAGCTATGGTTGCATCTAAAGATTGAAAGATCAGGCCGAGTCTCTGTTTCCCTACACAGACGGGTCCAAACATTGTAGAGGAATAGCTAATGGCTTCAAGTTTGCATATACAGTAGTATTTTCTTCCATCTGTAACTTCTTTCAGAGAATGAGTGAGTACCATGTTTTTCTCATTTGTTTTTCTCTGTCCCACAAAATGCCATATTTCACAACATTTGACATGCTGGTGAAATGTATTCCCAGTCCTTAAGGAGGCCCAAGTATGACATTAACTCCAGCTCACTCCTGGCTTTCATAGGTAAAAGCTTAATAAGAATGGCAGTATTTGACTCTTAGGTCTTATGAAATTATTTAAATAGTTTTCACTTTGAAAATGCTTAAGTCCTACAGACAGATTGTAGTAATAACTGAAAGCCTTTTAAAGGCTTTTCAGTTCACTTTTGCAATCTGACTGAAATCTATGATACTCCACACGAAGCCCACCTGTACCTACTGCACACATCAGTTGTACCAATGCCTGCATGCACATGCAAACAAAACTAAATCAGTAAATGGTGAACTATTGGATGGAAGAATCCAAGATTTATACCAATGAGAGCAGAATCAGACCTATCATATCTCAGATAGATATGATTGTCAGCAATAAAATGGCAAATATTTTCAACTGCATGTGCTTGCAGGTACGGCCAATGATTAGCACTTGTATCTTGCAGGAATAGCTTTTCTTCTCATAGCAACACAGAATTTTCCAGTGGACTTTACCTGGTAGGTCACGAAATCCTCGGCAGTCGTGTGGAATGTTAAATCTCCAGAACTATATTGTTTCATACAGACTGGCTCTGAAACTTTAGTCTTGTTTTCTAGGTATAAACACTTCTGATAATAAGAGAAATATGAACAGCAGTGTATGATCCCAAACAATAATTTATACTGAATTAAAACATTAGCTTCACCCCTTATACACAAGGCACAATTTATTGTCTTATCATAAAATTAGAACAACAGAGCATGCAATTTGTTTATGCACCACTGACCTCTAAAGAGCTCATTGATATTGTGGATCCAGTTTCGCTTCTTGATAATCCAGCATTGTCATCCAGCTCTGAGGCGATGAAATTCTTCACTGCTGTGCGGGGCTCAAATGGCAAATTCTGCATATGTTCTTGGGTGGGAAGATGCTGGTCTAAATTGATATTAAATTGGTCCATTACAGAGGGATTCATATTGAACTCTGGATTAACTTTGTAGTGCAACAGCCTTTCATGAGGCAAGGTATCCATGCCTATATTCATTTTGCTTTCATCTTTCAGTGATGGCTGGGTATTTACTGAGCCCCGGGGCATGACTATATAGTCGCTTTCTATCATCCGTTCTTGAGGATGGACTATGTCCATATCTGCACCTCTCAAATTATCATCAGTGCATAAATACACAGTCCTCCGCAGCTCACTGTTGTCTTTTTTCAAGCACTGATTGGCCAGTTCACTCATACTCATAGGCATGTGGAGACCTGTTGGTTGCTGGATGATAACTTTGGAGATGATGTTTCCAGGCAAGGTTGAATAGCTCATTCCTTCGGGGTTTGGTCCCTTTTCCTCTTCTTCATCATTTAGTGAAATTCTAGAAAGTGTTCCTGTTATAGTGGCTGCTCTGCAAGGTCCAATGTCTTTATGCAGAACTGTGGGTCAGAGAAGAGGATTCTTACAGCATGAAACCATGTCAGCCTAACACTGCTTTTTCTTGTGGCTTTATCTAGCAGTGCTTCCTTTACCAGTGCATCTTCTAAAATATTTTTCTTTCCACTTATTAACTTTCATTTTATAAATATGATTTTTGGAACAGCTTTTCTGTGGTTTTGTTTTTTTGTTTTGTTTTTGGGGTTTTTGTTGGTTTTTTTTTCCTCTTAGTCTACTGTGTACAACTGACACTGATCTCTGACTAGCTTCAGTCATTTACAGAAATTAAAAACACTTCTTCATTTATTCCTACTGACTTAACATAGATTTTAGGTGACTTACAGCTTAAGCAAAAGCCTGCCATGTGGAACTCATTAAGGGTTTTCCAAAAAAATATACTGTGACATCTGTACTGCCATTATTAACTCCACATAACCTCCTGGAAAATGTCAAACAGATTGTAAGGCAGAATCATTTTGTCAATCCATTGTAATGACCTACCATAAGATTATAACTATGAGCATGTGTTCCTAAACTCCTAAATGTTTCTTTTCACTGACTTTTTAAAACTCTTCTCTGTTAAATTTTGTTTTAAATTAAAGTGATGAAAGAATTACCACATTGGGAAGAAATTGCATTGGTATCAGAAAGAATATTTTGCTGCATCTGGAAAGGTTATAAAGAACATAAACATGTTTTATAGAAGAGTCATAATCCACTTTTGTTCTAGGCCTGACCTTCCTGGTCAAACTTGTAGCAACATCCAGCAATTTTTGTTGGGGTGAGTTCCACATGTAAAAGTTATTAATCCTGTCATAAAATTCAAAATTTCCAGAAGCACTGAAGAATGGCTTCAAAAGAAAAGCATCTATTCAATCACAATTATTCATCTTAAAAAAATAAATGTAGGTCTATAATTCAACATCTGTAATGAAAGAAAAAGGATAGAAAGAAAAAAATTGAAGTAACCAATTACTGGGCTTGTTCCAGCTGGCTGCAGGGATTTTCTGGTCCTGCTTGAAAATATTTTAATTCACACCAGTGCTATTTTATACAACAAAACCCACCTCATGGGCTGAGACAGAAAGACAACTTCAAGAATCTCAGGTATTACATTTGCATGCCTTCTGGTTGCCCAAGGGCTCTGATGACCCAGATCCCCCTGTACCTGCTTGTAATTCACTGCCTTTTTCCATAGCAAGCAGCTCATAAGACATCTGAGTCTCCTTCCTCACACTAAACTAACTGTCATTTTTCCATTACGAAAAGAGTAATTTGCTTCTAAACAACAGTGCACAAATACTTGAATTCGGTGGCTGCTGCATTGTTTACAGTGACACTTGTTCGGATATTTCAAACAGTGATCTATCCTTGAATTTTTCTTTATCAGAAAGTGAGCTCAAATGCTTATCTAGTAAAGCCTGTTCATAACTGCATTCAAAGTCAATCTCCTTTAGGATGCCTCTGACAAGGCCCTCTGTATTGCAGAGCTATGTTATCAAAGGTAAGAAGTGGGAACTACATGGATCAATGCTGGATTTTTGTCTGCATTGGATGGTGACACACATGCATTTGTGTTACAATGTACGATCCTGATTCCTTCTAAATACATGTGCATATTAAAACTGATCTGTAGGGAAGAACTAAGTCTATATTGCAAGAAACTCAGTTGGCAGTTTTTTAAGGTGGGTGACTGGAAACTCAAACTTCACCTTAATGAGATCAGCTTTCTTGGCTCCTCATATAGCCAGTGAGGAGAGAGAGTGTCCTTCAGGTGGGCGATGCAGAACAACTAAATCAGGCTTCTGCTCTGACTCACCCTGTGGAGAGGACACACTCTCTCTTTCTCTTTCCCTCTAGTGAAAACTGATGGTGTTTAGGCAAGAGTGTTTCCCTAGGGAAAAATGTCCTTTGGAAATATCTCCTAGATTAAAAAATTTCTGTAGAATTTAAATGGTCATTTATTTTACACTGCATTTTATTTAAACAAGGCTGGCAAATAAATGGCTGAAAATGCATTATCTTTAATATATGGAAACAAACATAGCTGACTGATTAAAGATCACACTACTGAAATATCTTTTAAAAACCCACAACTTTTCTCAGTAAAGTGGAATGAAACTTAATTTCCTTAAACTATTGTTGATTTCACTTTGAGTCTTAAAAAACATACTGTCTTTAAAATCAATGCAAATTGATGCATCCTTCATATAAACAGCTGTCAAGATACACTATTTTTTATTTTTTTGTTAGAGCAAAATTATGCTTTCACATTTGCTTGTGTACTGGGGAAGGAAAGCTTAATGTGTGAAGAATTATCTTCTTTCCACAACTATTTGCTTTCTAGTAGACAGTCACACCTTTGACTACTGTCCAACTGCTGAATTCTAGTTAAAGGCCTTAGTAAGAAAATGAAATAAATGTATTCATACAGTGGCCTAATTTTTCACATTTTCTTTTGCTTAAATTCACAAATATATCCTATAAACAGCTAAATCCCAATATTTTTCTGGTTTTCACTTCTGAAGGAACTCGTACAAGACTACTTTTTGTTGGCTAAAAACTCTCTCAATGTTCTTACCTGACCGACAAGCAATGTCCACATCCTTCTCAAAATCAGTCTGTAACAAGAAACAGTGAAACAGAACAGTCATTATTAATTAAAAAATAAACCACAATACCTTTTTGCCAACTAGCGCTTCCAAAATGTCCTACTTACAGGGTCACAGTCTCTTAAAAGTGGTTTCTTGTTGCTGAGAAGGTGAAGTGTATTGTTTTACAACAGCAGAGCTTTACAAAGTTTCCTAAAGTATAACTGGGTGGTTTTCAAAGTATGCTGCCTGACCAGAAAAAATAAAATAAAATAGGTGGAAGTAGAGTATATAATTTTAATAAAATGATACAATGTATAGCTTTAATGTATATGGAAGAATAACTTCTACATCTCATCAAAGGATCTTCTTTAAGGAAGATTTTCATAGTAATGTTATGAAAAGAAGTATGAAAAATAGTGTGCAATACAAATTACTGTGAATAAGTGTAATGCAAATAGTCCATCCTATTTGAAACTTCATTAATTTGTTATGAAGTACTTATTTGTTATAAAACATTCTGTCATTTCTTGCTACTAATGTAGTCATATAAAATTTTTGTACTCCCTGAAAACAACTATTATTTATTTCATTGTGCAAAAATTAATTGTGAGAGCTAAGGAAGAATTTTAACAGTTGGAAATCAAAGTACGCTTTTCCTAGTTAAACAAAACTATTTATTCTGTTAGAGAATTTAGTTACTTTTTATTTTCACAATAAGTTTATTCCTGCCAAATGTCCAGTAAAAGTGATCTCTTTCTTGCTTGTGAAGTCCAAACATTAAATTATTTTTTTGAGTCATCATTTTGAAGGGCACCTGCTTGCTGTACCTTGCATTTTTGCTGATCCTTGCATGTCTTTAGGGCCTGATTCTCTCCCCATTATAGTCAATGACAAACTGTTGTTCAAAGTGAAGAGACCAATATGTTGTCTTAATACACTACCTAACAATATTATCCAAATTCACTATCTCTTAATTTAACACACTAAATAGATTCCCCCTGTAGAATGTCTAGCACTCTCTCCTTGTTTTGTTTGAGAACACTTTTCAAGGCCTCGTGAAGGGAAATACATCAGTACTCTTTGCACCAACACTAGAAAAAGTCACAATATATATTAAATTATTTTTTATTCTCTTATGTAAGAATTTTTTGTCCTAAAGAGCACTGGTGGAAGATACTAATTCACTGTGCTCCACAAAATAATCACACCAATAATTTAAAAATAGCTAAGATATTTAAGCAAGCAGTTAATGACCTAAACTGTTTTTTGCTTAGGTGTTAATATTTCACCTATGCAAACTTGCCACATACAATACAGTAAGTTTTTTCTTTTTGTTAGGAACACTAAATTCATAGTCAAAGAAGAAAATAAAAGCTAACCATGATTTGAGCATGTCCATTAGGAAAAGAACTTGAGGAATCTGCATTGATTGGATCCTGGCAATTTCTTAGCCGACATCTGAATGCATCTTGAACCTGTGAAAAAAATATCTTATACTGATTCTTGTGTAACATCATATACCCCTATTAGAGATTAAATAAAATCATATTGAATACAATGCATGACTTTTCTTTAGCCCACTTAATAAATCAGAGGCAATAAACATAAATGCTTATTTCTGCCATTTCATACATTTGTTATAGTTTGTGGCTGCTACAAATTCTGTCAGTCTATCACATCAAGACCACAGAATTAGATTTCTGTATGGACAGAATTAGCTACTAGACAGTGATTATATGGTATTTAAGCCAAGTCTGTCTTGGTGATAGTATTTGGCTTTGTCTTCTCATTCACTTTGGTACAGGTCTGATAAAAGGATTAATAGATATACTGCTAACCATTGCAAGATAAAGTATATCTTCTTCTTGATAAATGCATGATTCTTGAAAGACATTTCTTTACAGTTATTGTATCAGTTCTTAACGGTTATTGTAATCTCCCAATTGTACTTTAAAGAATAACTCTATTTGAAAGATATTACTGATTCTAACAATAATCTTTAACTCCACGTACAGGGAATCTAGTGCATCTCTTCTATGAGTAAACCCTTCAGATGAGAGAAACATCTTCAATGTGAGCACAAGAATAAAAGTGGACTATTTGCACATAGATTTCTTAAAGTACAAAAGGAAGTTATCAGAAATTACTTTTTATTAATATGATCCATAAAGTAAATTCAAAGACTTGTCCCTAAAACACAGGATTCATTTTTCATAGGAAATGCCTTTTTTACGTTCATTTTGGGCAGAGTGTATGTTTAAAGAAATACTATTATTCAGCACTTCTGTTAGAAATGTGCTTCAACAGAGAGGCATATTCAAAAGGAAAATGCAGTTCCTGTTTGTTGACAGCAGTATGCAAACATATTTTACTGCTTTCTCACACGTACAACAATAAGGATGGCAAGGCAACTTTAGGAATATAATGTTTTATAATGTGAATTTGAGTTCCAGAAATGCAAGTGTCTACATTAAATATATAATCATATTCCTGATTGTAAGATTTAAAAAAAAAAAAAAAAAATTCAAACAATTTCTTGTTTGAATATAAAAGTACAATGAATAAAATGCCTATAAAAATGACATTCCATTTATTATCCACAAAAAACACTTGATGTCTTGTTCAGAATGATTAAAAGGGAGAAAATTGTCTTTACTCATGGACATTTTGTGAACAGCAGAAGAGGATAATTCATTAATTGTTGCTGATGAGAAGCTGTCCCCTTTAAACATATCATATTCTATTGCGAGTTGTTTAGAAGATATCACAAGAGTGAAAAGGAAATAAAAAAATATTTTTGTGATTGGAAAGCATTTTTTTAAAGGGCTCAACCCTTAAATGAATAGGAGTGCTCTGCAGTCTTGATAAGTGACTGTTGCAGGTGGAGGGAGCCAAATATAGGGCAGAAAGAAGAACGAAACAAGGTGGGAAGGTTTGGATTGATTTCAAAGCACCACGACTTACCACATGTTGTAATTTAAAGTGTGCTGTATCAAGACTCAGATTCTGATTTTAGGCACTACACTTGCTTTAGTTTTCCATGTGTTTGATGTTAATTTAATTTGGCATCTCCCAGTTGCTGCAAATTTAGTCCAAGTCTTGTCTCACTTTATCAATGCTGAAGTTAGGTCACACTTCAGAGTTTTATACTCTTGGATAAGCACTGGCACAGTGATTTGACAAAAAATATAGTAAAAAATGTCTCCTTCAAAGCATCCCCAGCTGTGCTGAATCTCATGTCAAGGCATATGATGATTGACCCCAAAGCCCTGTTACTTCAGAACATACTGTTTATCTCACTGCACTCTGTGCAGCAGGCCTCCTCATTTTTGGGACTCTGTGTTCATGGAGGTTCCCAGTTCTAATAGCTCCAGAGACCTCAAGAATCTCATGACATACTTTCAATGCCTTCTACATTAAAGCCGTGAATCTTGATCTTAGGATCCTCTTAAATGCGCCCGTTTCTTACAATGCTTCTGAGGTGCAAGCAGCATATGATTTGAACATGTTAACAGAATGTCACATTTAGCATTATCCATGATACTGACATATGTTGTAATTTCTAGGTGTCCTCATCCAAGTGAGATTCAAAATGGTTGAACTTTCTAAATACCAGCTTACTCTTCTAGACTGCTTGTTGAAAATTGTTGTTTGAGTATGTAAAGACTGTGCTGTCTTTACATTTTACTTTGAAACATAATCTTGTTTTTTCACCCTGCCTTTTAACATCAAGTTACAAGATTTTCTTAGAGTCAGGCAGAGAAGGAGAGACAGATGTGATGAATGTGCAGATACCAGGGAAGTAGTTTCCTTAGCAACAGCAATCAGCTCCAAGCTTTTGTAACTTACCCTTGCCCTACTCATGTACTTTTTATTTTTCTCCTGCAATTCTGAAATGTGGGCTCTAGACGCCAACGATGAATTTAATCCAAATGCTCTCTGCTCTGCAGAGCACAGCTAAAGAAAAAAATACATGTGGGTTCCTCCCATCACCAGCATTATCATAAGTTACTCAGTGTGATTCAGACCAGCTTTAAAGCATCTTGTGTTCAAGCAGATCAGGCAAACTGTTTTGCTGAGATAGATGAGCTTCAACGCTAACCCATTGTATCATTTTCTGTTCTGTGACACATTCATCACCATCTTCCAATGCCCAATTAGGTGTTTAAACAGCAAGGTGAGGGGAAAAAAAGAACAACTCTAGGCTCTCTGGGCTAAGAAGGCAACACAAAGCAAAAATATCTAACTACTTTGCATTTTTCTTCCAAAATTTCCAAATAGTCTTATGCTTAAAAAGCATTATATTTATTTTAGGAGTTAGGAAATAGAAATCTAGAAAGATTCAATGTCTTTCCAAGATACACTGAATTGATGGTGGACAGAAATAGATGACATATCACCTAGTTCTCTTCCAGTTGTACATAGTTGGTAAAAGTCCCTGGCTTCCTAATGCAGCCCCTATCACACAAGGTCTTCAATATAGTGTGTTAAAGTAACGAATGTTTCCATTGTTTATGTTTATATCAATATAACTAAGAGGAAGAAAAGGGGCTTTTATGTATAATTGTAGAAGTCTGTGTCTTTTTGTGACATAATGACAATAAAGGCATAGTAAAACAGGGCTGTCCTCTTTGTTTGGATTTTATGGTGATATATTCCTCCCCAAATTTTTTTTCCCCTGACAGTCAGAATTACTGTTTTGCCTGTGCTGGCATGCTATAAATATTAGATCAATCTTATAGGCTATAACTGAGATAGCTTTGTAGCTGTCGTCAAGAGTGACAAATATGTTGGCAGGATTTCCTTGACAGGCACTGGCAGAGCTAAATGCTTCTGCAGACAACCACAAGTACCAGACTATTCTTTCAGCCGAGAGGTACCACGTGCAGTGCAAAGACGGCAGTGCCCACTCTGCATGATGGCCACTCTCTCAGCCTGTACTCACCTGAGGGTCTCTGGAGCTGGAAAGCCTGACTCTAGAGCCAGAGTGAAACATAACTCACTGGACTTACATCTCTTTCTGTGTAGTAGACAACTATGACTTTGCTGCTGCAAACTGAACCAAATAAGTGCAGACCATACACATTTTTGAAATTAAAATTGATTTAAGTGCACCAACATTTACTTCTTTGTGCTTCTTGAAGAAATTTCTATGAATTTTCTTTTCCCATATGAAAAATATTGCCTTAACTAATTCCTCAAGAGTTTTGACCAGTTTGCAATTTAAGTCTGGAGGACTAAAGAAGATTAAATGTGTTCTGTCAGATACAGTTCAGTCAGCAATATTCCTAGGCTTCTTTGTCTTTCACCAACACCACTACCATCATTTTGGCTGGAGATAATCTATTGATTAGTGAGCA
This sequence comes from Lycocorax pyrrhopterus obiensis, assembly GCA_014706295.1. Taxonomy (NCBI): domain Eukaryota; kingdom Metazoa; phylum Chordata; class Aves; order Passeriformes; family Paradisaeidae; genus Lycocorax; species Lycocorax pyrrhopterus. The sequence continues at coordinate 84,475,593 of JACSVZ010000004.1, forward strand.
AGTTGTCTCTGTATATTTACTTCTGCCTAAGTTGTCATGACTGAAGAAGAAACACCTCCTCCCCTTTGATAAGGGAGAACCTTATCAAACCTTGATGCTTTTTGGGCCTCACTGGGAAGTCTTCTCATGAGGTCATTTTTTAAAATACCATGTAAATAGATTATTTAGATGCTTTATAAAATGCCTTTCTTCTAGAATTTCCATGTTAGAGCTGAGATGTGTAACTGCTAAGACTGACTTGCTGGAACAACTTCTGTTAGTTGTTAAACAGAGCAATGATTCTTTGCAGTTAGATTATATATATATATATATATATATATATATATATATATATACACACATATATATAAAAATACATATATATGTATTTATAAATATATATATCTGCAATTTGCTAAAAAGGCAGTGAATAAAATAAACCATAAATAGCCGATTTCCTGCACATAAACAGTTAAGATTCTAAATTCCTGTATAAACATATTCATAATCTGATATTTTTGCATATTGCTTACTTTAGAAACAGTGAGCTAAAAGTGGCTCCCGTCAAGGTATCCTACGCATTTGAAAATTGAGTTTACATATAGAAAAGACTAATTCCACCTCAATCACCACAGTCTTACCGGCGAGTATGGTCAGACAAGAATTTTTCTATGAGATGTTCAGCATTATTGAAGCATTCCCTGGGAATGAAACATTTGCAGCAAAGAGCTGTCATTAGAATAGGAAACCTGTCTTTAATTCAAGGCTTAGGGCATTGTTGGAAGATGTCTGTTGATTTTCATCTTTCACCAACAGTCAAAATAAATTTTTTTTCCAAATAAGCTTCTGCATTACTTGCTTTACTGCACTGACGCAGGCTTTTTTTTTTTTAATTTCATTTTATACAGTGCTATGCTAAATTTTGTTAAGAATATCTTAAAGATTTTGGTCTTTTTTTGACAAAATCAATGACTGATAACCAGGTATATGTTCCAGCTTCTCTGGATCCTTACAAAAGACAAAAGAAAATGGAATTAGGACACAAGGAAATGGAATTAGAACACGAGGAAATGAAATTAATAGGGGAATTCAGACTGGACATTAGAAAAAGGTTCTTCGCCCTGAGGGTGGTTGGTCACTGGAACATACTTAGTCATGGCTCCAAGCCATGGCCAGAGTTCGAGGAGTGTCTCGACAACACTTAGTCATATGGTTTAGTTTTAGGTAGTTTTGTGGGGAGCAGGGAGTTGGACTCAATGATCCTTATGGGTCTCTTCCCACTGGCAATATTCTATGACTCTGTGAATGGTAATGCTGTTCATACTGCTGTGGTTTTGAATATTTCACATGCAACCTTGAGCAAAAGGTATCTATTTTAAAATAAAAATTATTCCCTAGGACAGTAAGTGGTAGGTGGTATGCCCTTTCTAGGCTAATTAATATATCCCAATGGATACAAAAGTTTCACACAGAGGAAAACCAGTATGAAACCACAATTCTTCCTACTGAAAAGAGATGCAATGTCTTACCATTATACTAAAAGAATATGTGAAATGATGGCTTTCAGATTTACAGATGAAACTACCCTCTTTCACAGATGTAAATCATATTGGGAAAGAAATTCCTGAAGAAAATAAGGGGATTGCAAGACAGTTCTATATAAAATGGATTTTTCTTGAGTATTATCTCTTATTCTGCACATATTTTTATCCTGAACAAAAAGAAAAGTCAAAGGAAGAAAAAAGAAAAGGTATTAAATGACGTAAGCCCCTTCCAATACGAGAGCTGATGGACCAAGAAATACAAAAGTTCATAGCCCCTAACAGTGTGATTAAAGTGAGAAGGAATCAGCACAATGTAAGGTGCTGTATTCTGCAAGATACTGATTTTTTCTTTAAAAATTGAAAACTTCATTATTTGATAAGATAATCACATATGCATACTGTGAAGGATGGTGATATAATCTCATGAAAAGTGGTACAATACTGAAAGAATTGAATAAGTTGTGTTGCTCATAATTATTTTTCATTAATATACTGAACTTCAGTGTTTAAAGGGTGTCAGTGGGGGAACGGGAAACCCCTGTGTGAGATTCCTCACTCAGCATTGACAATAAACCTTTCTTGAAACATCTTCCTCGGGTTTTTTTTCAGTCCTGAGGTGCTTTCAAATAACTCTTGTCCATCCCAGGCAAATATGCTGGACAGTATAATTTGGTTTACTGGTGTGGTAAATATCCTGAAGTTAATAAATGACTAGCACATAGGTATGCCAGGAACTACTCTCCAGTCCAGCTCCACCTGCTCATTTTTGATGGAGGGCCCCATTACCACAGATCTGCCAACAAAGCTGTTACGCTACTGCTCTCAAACCCGTCTCAATAAAATGTGGGGTTAGTTAGCAGGTTAGGCAGGTTAGAGAAGCTGTCACCAGAGCCAGATTAAAGAGCACTTGTGTAGGAGCTTTGCCATCAGATTTCAGTGGTGATGAATCCTGTGGCAGGTGGCACTGAGCTGTGAAGGGCAGGCCAGGGTCCTGATTGTCCTCACTGTTCTCACAGCACTGATCTGTCTTCATCCTCGCTGTCCCCATAATTTTAGTATGTACCTGAGTTTGTACATCTGAAATGGCAGATCTTCACCAACACAACACATAATCTCCTTGTGTCCTCTTTCAGGGACAGTATAAGCAGAAAAAATGTTGTGTGAATCTGTTTTAGAGAGTGTAAAAGTCTATAGCTTTTGGTCTTCAGACCGGCATTCATGTTTGCATTTTCCTATACTCATTGAGAAAGACTAAAACTTAGAAATAAACTGTACTTGGGATTGATTAAATGACACCTTGAATTAAGTTGGTAAAGTTTATACTGATACTTTGCACTTGGAATTAACTGATCTTCCCTCTCTCTTTCACTTTTTCTATTTTCCTCTTTCACTTGTTCCTCTACATGTCACCATAAATTATTTTTCTCTTTCCATGAAATATATTTCTTCAGAGCAAGCTGTATATAACATTAAAGAGCAGTTGAGAGATTAACAGCACAGTCCTTTGGAAAACCGGGAAGCCATTCCTCACCTCCCTTCGGAGAATACAATGGACCATGACAATAACAAAGCCTTGTAATGAATCAAATACTGCAAAAAGTATTTGAAATAATATTGATCTTTTGTCTGTCATGGCCAGAACTGCAGACATCCAAGTCAGTGCTAGAAGTGGCAACACCACACAGGAGCTCCAAAGGGATGCCCTATTGAAAAAAAAGAGAAAAGCAGCATTGTAATATTTTAAAAAAATATTAAAAACTCACTATTAAAATAAAACATATTTAAGGATGTCACTTTATCAATTTAACTTGAAAATCATAGAAAAGAATGTAACAGTTGTACTTTATGTTCTAAAGAATATCCCGTATTCAGTTAATAAACACATTTGCAAATTTTTTTTAAAGTATTCAAATGTGCTTAGCACTTTATACAGTGTTAGCAAACACAGTTGTCATCATCAAACTATTGTCTCACATGCACTGTATAAGATTTGTAACAAGAAGATGTAAATGATCAGGACTAACATGGCATTACTGGCGGTGGTGGCTGACAAAGCTGTTGTTGAAACTACTCCACACTTGGCACATTTGAGCGTCAAACCGCTATGAGGCTCACTCATCTGACTGCAAACAAACAGAACACCCACAAAAAGAACAAAATATTGAATTGTCACCAAAAAACGTTGCTACTGAAATTTAGCTTTTAAATATGACGTCATGCAAAAAAGTAAGTAGACTTATTCAAGATGAATGCTCTATACTGCTGAAAAACTGTATTTTGTACTTTACATTATTATTAGCTTTAAATGTTAATGCTATGGGGCTTAATTTCATGCAAACTGTATTTCTTCCATTTAATCTAGAAAAGGCCCCAAATGTGATCAAAACTGCTCAGTACACTGAAGTAAACATAAGCACGTGCTAGGATAGACACACAAAGTGAAATCCCTCTATTCAGACCTGATGAAAGACTGTTGCATCGAAACATGCTTGAGAAAGAGCACAGGTCACTTAAAAGAGGAGTGTGAAGTATGGATCATTATAGACCCTTAATAGGGAAAGAAACCTGCAGAATTTATTCAAGCATCAAATCAGTATGTGTATATTGTATAGTCAGATTTGTACTAGTGACCTGCATGGCCCACTAACATCTGGAATGGTTTTATTCGTGCCATATGAAGGTCTGAATACAGGGCTTTGAAACGTATGGAATCTGATGAAATAAATATCAGTTGGTACTAAAAAAAAGGGTGCCCTCTTTTGCCTTTTAATAAAACACAGTACACAAGCATTAAGCTCAAAGTATTTTGTATAGACAATTGTACCTCTGCACCTGTCAGAAGAGTTAAAGGACAAAACCTGGAATTTAAGTTTTCTTTTCCATACAGCATGCATTCAGCTTTTCGAATCAACTAAATAAATTTTCCTATTTTTCCTATTCCTTCTCTTTCTGCTATCAGAACCCGGAATAACCGTTGCTGACTAAGATGTGATATAGCTGACAGGAAGGATGTTTTACCTATTTCCAGCTGTAAAGTGGTGAATGGGGTGAAGATAAGTAACATTTTGGGTTTTTTCCCAGTAATTTCAACCAACTGAACTCTTTGCTATTGCCAAACCCAGCACTCACAAGACTTTTAACATACTGCCCAAAACAACATTGAACTTCAGTGTTTTCCACTTTGATAAACCAAATGATGATTTTCCATTAAAAAGTGCAGTATATTTCCCATAAAAAGGAAGGTTCTTCTGTAAGAAAACACTGAGAACCATGATCTTTTACAAGATGATTTTGGGGTGAGAAAATAACTCAGTGAATCCACATCAGTTGGCATCAATTAAAAAGATAGATTAAAGAATGAACTAGAAAAATGCCTTGGGTAAGTATAAACAAAGCTTGCAAAAGTATTTTCTGTCTTTGCCTGGCAGTGCTTCAGCTTTATTAGACTGGATTATTCTCTTTACCTCTACAGAACTGCTCTGGATCTTGCCAATAATAATAGAACTTAATGTGCATATAAGCCAAATGTAAATTTTCAGCCTGAGCATTTGCATATGCTTCCTCTTTTACTAGGAAAAGGACTGGGATAATGATTGAGATCCATCAACATATTTTTTCCCACTTGTTGATTCTCCATATGCTTATTAAGGTGGTAAAAAGCATATGGAGTTAGTATATTTTGCCCCATTCACTTGTTTTAAATCCTAGAGCTGAACTTTTGACTGAACTTTCGACAAATATATGTTCAGTGTTTGCCAGGAAGAATGAAGTTGCCTTTCTGAGCATGGCTGGCAAAAGATACTTGAGAAACAAGTGACAATCACCTTTCTAGAGGAGATCAAATAATGAACCAATTTCTATGCCCCAAAGAATGACTCAAGAGATGTCATCTGCCAAGTAGTATCAAGGAATGCTCTTGCCAAGCCACCATCTCATCTCACAAGTTAAGATTGTTTCTCATTAGGGTATCTACATATTTTCCCAAAATATCTGGATTATTTCTAACAGAACAACCTCTGATTCTTTATCCATTTATTTTAAAGTTAGATTATTTTAAAATAAAATACTTCTTTACGAAGTTGCACAATTAGAAAGCGAGTTATTTGTTTCATCAGGAAAATAAAGTATTAGCAAATAGATTTCTATAGCCTACAACTGAGTAGCTGGGGAAAAAAAAAGGCCGTTAAATCTAAATTGAATATCTTTGCAAAATGTACAAAGCCAAACCTGTGGCTCTTCCAGCTCCTTATATCACTGGAATTAGAGCATAAGTGAATTTGATTTAGTGATTACAACGTCATTGCTACTTTTGAAATAATTTGGGTAGTTTTATCCTATTCTAGATTTCACTAGTGCTGGTACAGAGTTAAGAATGTGATGGAGCAATGTAGACAAAAGTAAGGTGATGAAATTAATACTTTCTAATGAAAAAAGATGAAAACAGAAGAAATGGAATTACAGGGTTTAGTACACGTTTGTCAGAATGGTGGAAGAACTGAAAACCAGAAAGACTTAACTGAATTAATATGAAATGCAAATCACACCAGCTGAAGTATTTATCATAAGTGTACTCATCTAACTTATTAGGAATGCTACTGTTAGTTACATGGTAAAATAAAAAGTGAAATGGCAAGAAATTTACCCATAGCAGTAATACACAGTAAAATGAAGATACCATAGTTTATCATTGTTAGAAATGCAGATACTGGTGGAGTTAAACTACAACCTGGCCCAAAATACAATACATGAAAATATAGCTGTAAAAAATCATTATTCAAAGTTTAAATATACTTTCATAAGCATTAGGAAGGTGATTATGCAGTTCTGAAATATTTTTCTCCAATATGCAATGAATCTATTTTTCTCCAATATGCTGCTGCAGTACTTCATTTTCACCCACCGAAAAAAGTTTCTGATACCACCACTGTCATAATCTTTTCTTCTCATGATAATAAACAGAATTTTAATGTAAATTCAAGTAAATAATCAATAAGAAACATTTACCTTTTTCTTTTTTATATTTTAAACCATGGGTGTTTTTTTACTTTGATGTTCTTTTACACTAATTTAGAAAATACACCTATTTAGATGTTATGTGGATGTAAGAACAAAGGCAAATTCTTAATGTAGACAAAATGGCAGAATAACATTGACTTAAGTCAGGGATATATTGTTGTAAAATATATTTTAAAACAGTTAACACAAATGAATAACATTTATTGCCATAGTAATTAAATTTAACAGCTAGACAAAAATAATCACTTCCTTCAGTGCACACAGTTCATAAAACTGTTTTCCTAGATGCAACAGCTTTACACATGTAACCATCTTGTGAAAACTCTGCTCAGATTTGTTTAAGCCTCATTCTTATTAACTTAATACTGTTGTACTTGTGTTTTATTATATTTAGTTTGTTTAGTTGCATTCCCTCAGGATAACGCAACAGCAGCTTTTGAGATTAATGGAATCTGTTAGAAACACTGTTACACTGGTATAGAAGTTCACAGCACAATCAAAAGCTTTTTTGGTGAATATCTGTAATTGAAAATTGGTGATAAAATTTTAATATACTATAAAATAACCCAGTTGTTGCTTACCCCGCTCTGTGTTTGAGTTTTTTATCTAGGATTCCATCTCTGGAAACAAGTTTATTAAATACCAAAATGCCAATCACCATGTTGACCTGTCAAACAGAAAACAAACAGTTGATCTTTCAGTGCCTAAAAGAAAATGTTGCATCCTGGCTGTATTGTATACAGGCCTGCAAAATGCCTCCTCTTTCACTTCTGAGTACTCCTTCAGAAACTGTGTAGTGACCAAAAGGCCATATTCTCAGAAAGGTGACATATACACACACCCTGCAACAGGCTCGTTTTTGAACCTTGAATTATGCCTGATATCAAGCTATTTATGCGTACATGTCTGATGGCCAGAAGCTTGAGTAATATAACTTTAATATTTTGTCAGTTTTCATTGCAACAATATATCCTGTTCCAGGAAAACCACTGCAATTTGAGTTCTCTGCACAGGGAAGAGCAAGTCAGAGCATGGTTCCTCTTTAAACATTTATGGCCCATGTGTGTGTTCCCACTTATGCAGAACCAGGCTGTGTTTTCCATATCTTCCTGCACATTAATCACTGTCTATGTCATTCACTAAAATGTCAGTTTTGAGCCTTGTTTGGCTGCAATTTACTATTTTTGTGGGCCAGAAGAATTCCTGGGATATCTGTTTAGCTCCATTAAAGAAAATGGTGTTATGATCACATACATGGGTTGAAGATCTAACCTAAAAGAAATTCAAGTGTTTCAGCAGTTGGACTTTGGCTCTTAATGGACATACTAATGGCATTTAATGGACAACTTAATGACTGTTATTATCCATTTGTATTATTGAACTGAACTCTATGAACCTGTCTCTTCATGGCCCTGCAAATAGGTAATACCAATTTTTGAATCTATTAAATAAATGCTCTTTTTTTTATTTATTAGAGAAGGATAATAATTTTTTCCTTTCAAACTGGTTTTCCAATTCCTGTGCCAAAATACCTAATTGTTACTAGTCTGCCATGCCAATTCTTTTTCAACTTTATTTTCAGCATTAACATTTTTTCAGCTGATGTTATATAATTCTTTGGCTTCATATGCTTAGGCTTAAGTGGCTGCATGGAACAGCTCCTTCCACAGCTACCAGCTAATGGTGGGGCAAACTGAACTTCAAACATCTCCGAACAAAGACTTGCCAATTAAACAGAGAACATACAGTTACTTCCATGTGAAAATTATAACTGGCTTTTTGTAAACACCCTTGGCTCCTCTACCATGACAGGGACTGTGAGTTGTACAAAAGGATCCTGGCTTGACTCCAGGCAATGATGAGACAAACTCTATGGGAGTAGTAAACATCCATTTCAGGAAAATTCATGTAGCTGAATAGCTATATCTTTGATGGCTAGTAAGACTGATTCCTTTTTACAAGAGAAAATCAGAAATAACCAGTGCTGATAGAGTTATCATAGTACAAAATTTCTGGAGTGGAAAGAGGAATTAGATTCAAAATCTGTAAGGGAAAAATGCTAAATAAATTGTTGGGAAAAATCCATACAGACTGCAGAGCAGATGACTGATAGCTGATGGCACAGGTAGGGTGTAATTCATCTTACCCTGAAGTAGACATCTGAAATACTTCTGATGGTTTGATCTCTAAATATATGTATTTTTCTTCACTGACAATGAAATATGGCTGGGATAACTAGCTTAGACGCAGAAATCTACATTGCAGAGGTCTACAATTAAGCAGAAATGAATCCCACACCTAAATGCATGTCCAGAGATGTGGAAGATTAATACACAAACGAGTAACATTTCCCAGCTATGACAATTTTTTTCTTTGCCTTCAAAAGCAGTAGCCATGGAGAACTTGCTGGCAGGTTCCACTCCTTCTGTTGCTTTTGCTGGCACAGCAATCCACTGCCAAGCAGCACTCTATCAAGACTGTCACCGAGTTTCACAAGGCAGTGACAATTGCGTAGATGCTGCTGATAATAACTCAGTGATGCCTGTAACAAGTTTTCTGAGCCACTAATCAGTGCATTATTCTTTCACAGCTTACTGTGTAAACACGCAGAGATAATTGGTATAAAGAAGTGAGATAATCAAATAAATCACGCATTCAAAATACTGAAGGTATATTAAACAACAGTGATCTCAGTATTTACAGCAAAATGCAATGTTACTTTATAGATAAGCTTTTATAATTGAAATAGCACTTTCTATCATTTCACACAAAAATACTGGGAATTATATTAATGTTTACCAAGACAACAGCAGCTGCAGGTCCAACGAAAGCATAAAGTAGCCCTCCTTCCAGAGACAGCCAGCAGCTGGAAAGAACATTAGAGAAGAACTAACACAAATTAAAAATAAGTATAACACATTGTCAAGAAAGCATTACTAATCACTACAGCATATTTTTCTGATGTATGAGATTCATATGCACACACAAAAAAGAATTGCTTTGTTGATATGAGGTAGAGAGCTGAAAGATATTTCCATTACCAGTGGTTAACAGTTAAAAATCTTTAATGTGAATTATACTTAAACTTAAATGCCCAAAATGTATAAAAAGCAAAATAGAAAATAAGTTTGCAAATATTTATTGAATCTCCTCTAACCATGTATGATGAGTTAACCGAACAAGTCTTGCCAAGTAGGTATCTAGAAACATTTCTAGCTTACCATACCTGATAGTTCTATACTTCAAAGTGATGAAATGGTCAAGTACATGTAATAAAGAACTTCAGAAAAAAACAGGTTTCTGCATATCCTGTCATTTAATAATTGCTACTAGAACTGCACCTTAAAGACAATATTTCCCTTAGAGAAAAATCTTATATAATATATGATCTAACTGTTCTGTATTCTCTGTAATATTTTGCAAACAATTTAAATGTATATTTTAAAGAATCTGAAAACTGTATTTTCTGGAGACCTCCTAATCTCAGAGAGTTTGTCATTCTGCATTAGGGCTTTCACTGAAAACCATCAGATTTCCAAACACAGAGCACTTACAGAATCAAATTCTAAATATTTGATATACTATGATGTAAAGCTTTTCATATCTGCAAAAGATCAGGAGCTTCACCCACTGAAGTAAATGCAGCTGTGCTATTTTCCCAGTGATTATGCATTCAAAGAACAGCATGTTTATTTGAATGCATGATCACACCTACATATAAGGAAACTCGAGTGTATACATTCAAATAATTTACTTGGATTTCACATGCAGAAACATTCACATCAGAATCACACATATCTTCTTTATTTCCCAGTAATGGTTTTTTACTTTTAAAATACAAGTAAAATAAATGCAAGCACATCATAATATTAATGGTCTGTTAGGGCTGGTATTCTCACTGCAAAGAATAAAAGTGTTTTCCATTGCAGTGAAGCCATGTGAAAACTGTCACATGAACCCAATTGCACCAGTGTGCTAAATTCTGGAATGATAAATGGATGCAAATAGTTCCTATCTGCTTCACTGTTAAAAACGTAATACATGCCAAGCTATTTTACATCCTACCTCAAAAAACAAATACAACACTAATGTTCAATTTATTTTTGCAATGTCAAAGAAAAATGCTTTCAAAATTTTCTGCAGTTTTTCTTGCTATTTTTTCAAAAAGCTAGATTATTATTGTCAGTCTGGGAAGACAGACTTCTGAGAGGGGAAAATGCTTTCATAGTGCACTTCCTTACCAGTATGAACTTTTAAACTTAGTGAGGATGACCACTCTGAGTAACTAGGACTTGTAATTAAAATTTTCATGTTTATTGGGAGACAGAAGCATCAGTTCATAAAAATAGTTGATGTATTGTAGTTTGAACATAATTTAAGTTACCTGAAAAAAGGGTCAAGAACAGTTTTTTTCTAAATAAAAAATAAAAATCAGTTTCTACCACAAAACTCTTCAAGACCAAGGGAGAATTGCTCCTTCCCTTTTCCATGTCGTAAATGGCTGTTCAAAAGAGTGATTTCCATTTAGAGGCGGAGATGGAAAAAAAATGTAGATGTTGCCCTTTTTTACATTTAACCTCTTTTTTACACAACCTGAATTTTCAACAATCCGGATTTTCACCAATGTGTGACATCATTATTGCAATGTATTCAACATTTCCTAGTTGATGACTGAAATTCATTTTTCCTCAATCTTCTTCTGTTGACGACTTTCTGAAGATAGATTTTCAGGTGCCTTCCTACACCACAAGGCAATTATTTTCAATTTTTTACTATTTTTTCCTTCTCCTCTTTCTTTGCTCTGATAGCTTTTTTTTTTCCTGTGCTTTACAGTTGTTTTTATTTTGTTCTCCTGTTGTCTTCTTTCTCCCTGATGTGCACATAGCAGAAAGCCATATAAATTGATTAGTGTTAAGAGCAGCCACTGGTGGCTTTATGGGACCATGTTACATGGTCATAAAATTCTGCTGAGTGATGAAGCATCTGTACACTTTCTCCTGTGCCCTGTACATTTTGTGAGTTGTTTGATGCTCTCCAGGAGATTGGTTCCTTCTCTTAAGAGAGCATGGCAAGAGCATGACTATGGCAGAATTTTAATCCTTGCTGATGCAATAAATTCCTAGAACATATCTGCACTGTGTGTTAACACGAGCAGTTCACACAGGTTTATTAACTGTAAGTTTTAGTAGTGGTGCTTTCATAGCTATGATTGTCTGAAAAGAGATATCAACAATATTTATTACAGAAATGGCTGGAAAAAGCTATTAAGCTTTCAGACACACTAATCTTTTCCAGATAACCTGAAATATCTAAAAACTTGTCTCTGTGGGTTTTTTTATTACTTTTAGGAAAGCCCTTCAGCTTCTGTATCTCTATCACTACAAGTGTCTGGGTGAAATATTTTTATTATGTAGTTTTAAAAATACAGAAATTGAACTGTCTAATAATTAGGACTCAGAAAAAAGATAGAAATCAGAGACTGATGATCAAAGAAATGGCTTCAGAGTGAACAATTCAAGCACTCTCATCATACATATACCATACAAAACTGAGAGGTGCTGCAAAGATTCTTGGACCTTCTCCCTTTCCATGAATCTCTTCATGTGTGGGACTATGGAACTGGAGTTAATTCCTTGATTTTCACTTTTAATGTTCTCCATTTAAAAGCTTAATTTTCAAAATGAGCATCTTACAGAGCATGAATAGTTTGCAACAGGGTGTGTTTCTGACAGCAGCCTGTGTGTAATTGACTGCAGCCAAACAGGCAAAATATGGTGTAAGCAATTTAAAAGCTTACACAAGTGCTTTAGTTATGGTAGGAGGAGCAGGACAGGAGCTCTGCTTTTACACTGCCCAGCAGTTGTCATGAGACACAATTCTTTGCTGCCTTCTGGAGTGGGACAGCACATCAGCTGGTGATGGAGGAGGAATCTCCATTCCTTGTCTTCACTGTTTTCCTTATGTAATTCTGATGTCAAATGCCAAGAAAATATATTTCCGAATAAGATGAGAAAGCTGAATTATGGTTCTCTTTGTCCCTTGTACGCCTTCATTTGTTCTTTTCTCCCACAGTACCGTGTCAGCTGGATTTGGATCTTGGGAGAAGAGCTGTTACATGTACAGAGACCTGCTCTTTTTTACTTTCCAGGTTACTGGTAATGAATGATTTGTTGCTTTGTCTGAATATTTCAGAATATCCTCTTTTAAAAATGCATCAAGTCCAGGAAGGAAGCAGGAAGCAATGTTAACTAAAGCAAGTACTCACACATGAATGGTTTCAGTAGAGCAAATGTAATGGGATTAATCCTGCAAGGGACAGAGCTACATCCCCAATGGGTTCTGGACATTGTTATTTTGTGATTTGTAATTCTCACAGCCTAAATGGTTTTCCAGTTGTGGTTCAAGGACTAAATAATAAAAAAAGCCAGCAAGATGAGCACATAGTTAAAAAAAAATTCAGAGGAGTAGGATCTCAATATAACCTTCAAAAGAGGGCTAAGACCACCGTTGCACTTGCCAGCTCTAAGTGCAATTAAGCATTTCAGTTACATAAGACATTCTTCATTAAAAAACTCAAGATGCACGTTGTCACAGTTTAAAACTGCAGAGCTTAGTGGTTGAAGCCGGTACTCAGGAGGAGATTTGGTTTTGAATTCTTACCCACCCAGAGCTGGAGTGCCAAGATGGTGAGACACACAGGGAAGGGAGGGGGAATCCTGATCTCACTCAGTGATGATGCTAAGGAGAATAATTAAATATTCATTGAAGCGAGGACTTGACCTAACTCATCCACATCTCTGATGAATGCCCTCATTGCCAGTCTACAGAGTCATATTTCCTCTCTTTCTGTCCACATGCATACTCAATTTCTTAGGCAACATGCGGAGAGCTCCAAACAGGCTGACCAAAGGAAAGACACTCTTGCATACATAATGGTGGTTGGAGCACACCACTGGCAGGAGGAAGGCTCAGCTCCTTCATCATCAGAAGACCGAAGGGCAGCCTCTCTGAGGAGTTAATTTTCTGAGGTGCTAAATACACACTGGAACCAGCCAGGTGGCTAAACAGGAACTGTATTAGTTGAATGTAAATGAAGCACACAGATTTCCTCCTTTCTGTCTCTCAAATACAGCGCAGCCCAGGAAATGGGCTGGATTAGGGTGTCCAGGAGAGAGAAGGGATGGATGGGAGAACTGTTTTAAGATGTTTGAAGGGCTTTGGCTCCAAGCTGTCCAGGGGCATTAAAGTCGAGGTATCTGCTTGGTGTGCAGAAACCTGGGTGCCAAAGAGACTCTTGCCAGTACAGTTTTGGACATGTTTAAAGGCTGGCAGAGGCTACCCATAACATTTAAAATTCTCTTTTGTGAGCCTATATAAATGTTAGGTGTCTAAGTGGACCTAATGATCCATGTTTCTTAAAAGCTTACTCTTTCAAAATCTCAAATGAAATCTAGGATTCCTGGTGCTTTGCTGAGCTCAGTCCAAGACTGGCATGCTGTTTTCTCTTTGTTCTTTTGTGGATCACTCAGTGACTCTCAGAGCAATTCCAAGTGTGAATGTATACCTGTAGAGCCTTTAGAGCGTGCTGTGCAGTTCCTGATGGGTATTACAATCTTGGTAATTAAAAACATAATTTATCATTTCAGATTGACTTACTAGTGAGCTGTTCCATATCCTTTTGTCTTGGTAAAGCCTATTGATATTGCAACCACTAATGCTGGCAGTCCTGAAAAAAACCAAAACAGTAATAATCATCAGATGCTGAGTAAAATATTGTTGTTCTGCCTGGACAAAAAAATGACAGGGCAAGCTAATGCAAAATGGACAATTTTACATGGAATGAATTATTTAATGAAGCACATTGCTATTGTAGGATTTGTTTTTCTGAAGCACTGGCAGGGAGGAGGACACTGTTTTCTGCCCACAGTGTACCGCTTTGATGTAGCTAAATTACTGGTACATTTGACAGGTCTTAACTAGAAAGAGGTTTCATGAATATTCAGAGAATGTTTTTTTCT